>CM066031.1:1174073639-1174773639 GCA_033557465.1 Ichthyophis bannanicus
GTTCTAGTTTGTACATTTTCCGGGTGGGTAGAAGCCTATCCCACTTGAACTGAGAAAGCCCGAGAGGTCACTAGGGTGTTGCTCCATGAGATTATGCCTCAATTTGGAATACCATTGACTATAGGATCAGATAATGGCCCCTCATTTGTATCCCAAGTGACCCAACAGTTAGCTCGAGCTCTGCAGATACAATGGAAGTTGCACACTGCTTACAGACCCCAGAGTTCAGGGAAAGTAGAACGTATGAATAGAACCCTGAAATCTCAATTGTCCAAGCTTTGTCAAGAAATACACCTAAAGTGGCTTCAGGTTCTCCCCATAGCTCTTCTTAGGATACGTTCTGCTCCCACCAAGTCCCTAGGAGTCTCCCCTTTTGAAATTTTGTATGGGTGACCTCCACCCATTGTACAGGGAATTAAAGGAGATATGAGACAAATAGGATCTGAAATAACTAGACAAGAACTGTTGGCTTTAGGTTCTGTTTTGCAGAGTCTCCATACCTGGGTACAAGATTGATTGCCCATCAACCTAACAGAGCCTCTGCATCCTTTCAAGCCAGGAGCGTCCGTGTGGATTAAAGAGTGGAGAAAGACCCCACTAGCGCCGCATTGGAAGGGACCCTATGTTGTCATCCTGTCAATCCCCACAGCAGTGAAAGTTGCGGAATTTGAACCTTGGATCCACCATAGTCGAGTAAAGCCGGCGGCCGCTCCTGACCCTGGGCAATGGACTTCAGTGAATGATCCTGAGACTCCATTGTGACTTACATTGCGGAGACAACCGGTGGTATGAAAATCTTCAGAATCTACAGTTCCCTTTCTGCCACGCAAGGGTGACCATCGAAGCAGAAGAAGAAGAAGAAGACTCTACAAGTTTATCGTACCCAACCTTCCAGTTGACCTCCAAAGACTGTAATCACCATGTTCTTCCACTATTATCTTGTGGGAGTGGTGGTTCTGGGGTTCCTGGAAAAGACTTTTGCCTTACCCCCTTGTGCAGCTTGCATAACCACTACCCGAACGGGACAGAAGGTCACTCAGACTTTACTGTACCATTCTTACTATACTTGCACTGGTACAGTCAGCCGGTGCATCTATAATGGCACAGAATTAAATATCTGTACGAAGGGGAAAAGTAAGACTTGTTATAACCCCCGGCAGAACCCCTCATATTATGTGCTTGAAATACGCTGGAATGATGAGGATGGAGCCCTCATAAATGCCACCAGCCCACTCCCAGACCCCACAAAAGATGTTGTCTTGAACTTTGATGCCTGTGATGTAATAAACAGAAATGCTTACCACAAGTGTGGGTCATGGGAACAAGATTACTATTATGATGATAAATATATGTGTCCGGAAGGAGCCTACGGATGGGGACGTGTACTGGAAAGAACTCTCTAACCACCGTCTACAGCACTGCATCTAAAGATGCCTACTTTTGTCCAAAGTGGGATTGTGTATATTTTACTACCAGGACTAATGCACCTGTAGGACGGGATGGAGATAGTCGTAAAGGCAGCCTGACAAGAATCAGATTACCTGAACCTAAGAAATGCCAGAAAGGTGCCTGCAATCCCCTGCAACTCCTCATACTCGACCCTAGCCAGTGGAAGCAAGGATACAAATTTGGATTGCGTATAGCAGGAGGGGGCATAGATCCTGGAACAATCCTACACATACAGTTGAATACTAAGGCTCATATATCTTCACCCTATCGAATACATCACTTCTTTTATGAGGCCATGAAAGCAGAGTTTGAGGTTCCTTCTGCTTCCCAGAACTTGTTTCTTGAACTTGCGGGAGCAGTAGCATCTAGTCTCCACGTTTCAGACTGTCTTTTCTGTGGAGGAACTAAGATGGGAGACCAATGGCCTTGGGAGGCACAAGAATTGAACTATTCTATTCCTTATAACCAGACTGATATACATAATACTACTAGTGGTTGGGAGGCACAAGAATTGAACTATTCTATTCCTTATAACCAGACTGATATACATAATACTACTAGTGAGTGGGTACTGGCCCACCCCATTGTTGGTAATTTGTGTTTTGCTCGCTCTGGACTACAGTTTAACATGGAGGTTGGGCAGCTGGTCTGTCTCAATCAAACGTTCTACAACAGTACTACTAAGAAGACATCTTGGTGGTCTGGAGTCAATGCCTCAGAGCCCTCCAATCCTCTAGTTTGTTTCCCCAAACTTGCCAGCATCTGGACTAATTTAGCAGCTTATAATGCCTGGCAAGCACCACCTGGACTGTACTGGATTTGCGGAACCCGAGCATATGCTAGGCTTCCTCACCATTGGGGAGGAGCATGTGCATTGGGAACTATACGACCTTCCTTTTTCCTCTTACCTACATCCCATGGAGAACAACTGGGATATCCTGTGTACAGAAGTCGACAGAAAAGAGAGGTCTTGCAGATAGGCCAATAGGACAAGTGGGGAGAGGAGGAGTGGCCACCTGAGAGAATTATTTCATACTACAGACCTGCTACTTGGGAGCAAGATGGGACATGGGATATCGTACCCCTGTTTATATGATAAATCGTATAATACGCTTACAAGCTGTTGTTGAAATAATAACCAATGAAACTAGTAAAGCACTAACCCTCTTGGCTAAGCAAAGTACACAAATGCGTACAGCTATTTATCAGAATCGTCTAGCTCTAGATTATTTGTTAGCAGCTGAAGGTGGGGTATGTGGAAAATTGAATTTAAGCAATTGTTATTTGCAGATTGATAATAATGGGAATGCTGTTGAAGATATAGCTACCCAGATGAGAAAGCAAACATTTGTGCCTGTTCAGACCTGGCATAGTTTGAAGCTGGATGGGTGGTTTGGTTCAGCAATTTCATGGTTAGGTGGTCTAAAGACCCTTGCGCTTATAGTGATATTCATACTAGCTATGTGCTTATTGCTCCCATGTCTCCTACCTCTTTGCTTACGCATGGTAACCTCAGTAATTGATAGTATTGTAGAGTGGAAGGCAGCTACGAAAATATTAGCTATGTGGCAATATTCCCCAATACCCCAAGATGAGGCGACTATGCAAGTTTAATGAATGATTTAATTCTCACCCTTTCTCTCTAGCGGGTGAGAATAATCAAAGGGGGGAATGTGGCAGGCTATGGCCTAGAATAGGCTGCAAATATGAAAGGCCTGTAAGTTAGGCCTGGATTCCAACCCCCACTATAGCTAGAAAAGAACCAGAAATTTGTGAAAAATGAGAAAACTGTTTTAAACTGCTTAATAAGAAGTTTTACATGAACTCATAAGTCTTTCATTATTCTCTTGTGTGCGAAAGATAGAAATGTTTCAATACATGCATTCCTGGAGCTAGAGACGACCTTGCAGTAGAGAAGTATCAAACCAAGAAACTGCACCAATTTTAGAACAGTCCTAAGGGAGGGAGCTGGGTGCTAGGCCCAGGAGGGATCTCTGATTGGACAGGTGCAGGGGGCGTTGGGACCAATAGAAAGTTTGCATGTATCAAGCTGGAACCAATAGAAAGTTCTCATGTATCAAACTGAAGAAGAGGTATAAATGAGTATGTCTCTGTAAAAACTTTGCTCAGTTCCTTATGAAGCTTTGACTGACTGGGCCTTGTGCACAATAAACTGGCTTGGACCCTGTCAATTGACTCCTGGACTTATTAATTGATTACACTTCGCTACAGCACTATCACATTCCTGATAAAACTGTGCAAACCGTACTCTGACCTCTTTTTCGTCTCTGAGCACCTGCCCATTAACCCCTTTGATTTGATAAATCATAGAAACAGCCCTTTTCCGCTTCAACTTACGCGCCAGCAATCTCCCCGCCTTATTCCCGAATTCATAATACATCTGCTTCATCTGAGTCCTTTCTAATGCAATTTGATCCACCTGTAAGGCCTGTAACTTCCCCCTCACCCACTCCACCACTTTCCTGTCTCTCTCAGCGCCCGACTTCCTATACACCCCCTCTGCTGCTGCCAATTCTCGCCTTAACTCCTCCTCCTTAGCACCCCGGGTCTTTTTCAATTTCGCCTCCCACATAATAAACCTTCCCCTCACATATGCCTTTAAGCTTTCCCATAGCGTTACATCCCTCACCTCCCCATTATCATTACTCCCCAAATATTCCTTTATCGCCACCTTAATATCCGCCACCACTTCAGTCCTTTTCAATAGACTCTCATTTAACCTCCAAAATTTTGTCCCAATTTGACTTCGCCACCTAATTTCCACCACTACCGCACTATGATCCGACCAAAGGATTGGCACTATCTCTACCTCCTGGACATCTAGCAACCATTCTGGATCCATCAATATCAAATCTATCCTGCTCCAACTGCTATGTGGTGCAGAGAAAAAAGTGTACTCTCTCCTTGTGGGATTTCTTAACCACCAAACATCCACCAAGTCATACTGCCCCATCAGGTATTTTAACTCTCGTCTATTCGCCCCCCCCCCCCCCCATCCCACCCTCTCGGGTGTCTATCCAACCCCTCCTGCAGAGTCACGTTAAAATCTCCTCTGATAAATAACTTCCCCTGCACCTCCTTCTCCAACAATTGACAAGTACCCTTCCAGAGAGCCACCTGGTTCCCATTAGGTCCATATACTGATACTATGGTAACATCCTCCTTCCCCCACCTCCCCCGAATACCCACCACCCGCCCTTCCTGATCCCTGAAACTCTCCCGTACCTGTATCCCACTCCCCTCCTTCACCCATATAGCAACCCCTCCCCTCTTTGCCCCTGCCGTATTGCACGAGTAAAATTGATCTGGGAACCCCTTATATTTCAATCTCCCAATATCCCCCCTCTTTAAATGCGTCTCTTGTAACAAAACCAACTCCCATCTGTTCTTCTGGATTTCCCGATATAGTTGTCTGCGTTTATGTGGCGCATTCAACTCTTTTATGTTAATTGATCCAATCCTCATTATTTCCCCAATACCCTATCACCTCCTCCCTCCCACCTTCCTCGAGTTGTGTCTCCCTTCCTCCCTCTTCTCCATCTAGCCCCCCTTTCCTCCCCGCTCCCCTCCTCCTCCTCACTCCCCCTCCCCTTCCCTCCCCCCATACACCTCCCTCCCCTTCCCCCATACACCTCCCTCCCCTTCCCTCCCCCCATACACCTCCCTCCCCCCTGCCCTCTCCCGTACCCTTCCATGTGTGTCATGTCCTATCCCCTCAGTCACCATCCCCCACATCCCGAAGTTCCACGCCCTTCCCCCTCTCTAACATGCCAGACCCCCTTCTGAGATACAATGCCCTCTTCTGCAATCATATTCCACACCCTCCACCCCGTCCCACCACCCCTCCAACCAACCCCCTCTCCCCATCACAACTTTACAATCCCCTTATATATACATTTCCCCACATCTTTCCCCTTACCATCCCCACTCCCCGACTCCCCCCAACCACTGGAGCTCATGTGTCCACCTCCATCTGGCCTTTCTCATGCTCTTGTGACAGTCTTAAGTCTTTTCCCTTTCTCCGTCACCCGTTGCCACTGCGAGGTGCCCTGCCCCTTATTCCATTGCTCTTTGTTGCTCCCAGTCTTCTCTTTCTCTGGTACCTTTGGGAGTTGTTCACATCCCAGCTCCTGTAATACTCCCCAGGCCTCCTCCACCACTTTCACCCATCTGGAAACTCCATTCACCGTCATCAGTAGCCCAAAGGGAAATAGCCATCGGTTTCTCAATCCTTTCCCATGCAGATACGCTGTCACTTCCCGCAGTCCTCTCCGTCTCTCCAGCGTTCCTTTAGATAAATCATTATAGATTTCAACTTTGCAGGACTCCCAAGCTATGCGGCCATACTTCCTTGCCACATTTAAACTTTCTATTTTACTGGAAAGCAGCTCATGGACACTATAATATCGCGTGCTTGCTTCTCCCGTCACGGTCCCAAACCTCTGTGGGCTCTCTCCACCCCAATTGTATCCATCAGAGCCTGCCCTCCCCCCCCCCCCAAATTTCAAAATGTGGAGACATAGCTTCTTCACGACCTGCACTCAGTCTTTGAATAAGTCCGTTTCTGGAATCCCTTTAATCCGTAGATTATTTCTCCATGCTCTGTCCTCCATCTCTTCCATTTTTTCTTGCATCTCTGCATGCACGCACTTTAAGTTACCTTGCTCTGCCGCCAGTTCCTGCAGTTCTCCATCTTGCACTCCCACGTGCTCCTCCAGCTCTTCCACATGCTGTCCTAAGGAATTCATTTCCTGCTGTATCGTGCATAGCGCCTCTTTCAAATCACTCCTCATTGCTTTAATATCACTCTGCAGGTCCCTCTTGAATTCTAGGAGCCAGCCTCTTAGCTCCACACCTTCCAGTGCCTTCACCTCCTCCTCCTGCTCCTCTTCCAGGCTCCCCAATTCGCCACTCTCCACCATGGCGTCAACACTCGGGGACACCGGCTCCTCTCGGCGCACAAACGCCGACTGAAACCCTGCTAGTTTTTTCCGGGCTGATATCGCACTCATCAGAGTCTGTCTTCATTCCACCTCTCCGTTCGGGATAGCTCTATAACTCTCCGTTTAGGCTGGGATAAGGATGGAGCTTGGCTAAGCAGCCGCCATCAGCTCCATGATGTCACCGGAAGTCTACTCTTTCTATGTTTTGATGGCATAAACAATCAATCTATGTTTTCCCGTTCCACTCCAGTCATTAATTTATAGACCTCTATCATATCTCCCCTCAGCCGTCTCTTTTCCAGGATGAAGAGCTCTAAGCTTTTAAGCCTCTCCTCATAGGGGTATCCTTCCATCTCCTTTACCATTTTGGTGGCTGTACTCTGTACCTTTTCTAATTCTGCTGTATCCTTTTTAAGATACGGCGACTAGAATTGCACATAATATTCCAGGTGTGATGGCACCATCGAACGATACAGAGGCATTATAATATCCTTGGTTTTATTCTCCATTGATTTCCTTATGATTCCTAGCATTCTATTGGCCTTCTTGGCCTCTCCTCATAGGGGTATCCTTCCATCCTCTTTACCATTTTGGTCTGTTCTCTGTACCTTTTCTAATTCCGCTATTATCCTTTTAAAAATACAGCGACCAGAATTGCACACAATATTCAAGGTACGGTCACCCCATGGAACGTGATTATGTCAAGTGATTATGATGACGGGAGCAATCATTCATTTTTAATTGGTCAATGGTGCATTCTAAAGGGTTAAATAATCAGGCTGAATGGCACTGTGTTTATTAATCAAAAAGAAGGTGTGTTTTCTAGTCGAGTGTGCATGTGTGGCATTTCTTGAAGGAGATGCACGCTGCTGGCTGGGTAAGGTATAACAGTTTAGTGGGGTTGAATTTCTGTGACAATGTGAATTTTTAAAATTCTTTTGGAACTCCCTGGTGAAGCCAGATTTTTGTTGAAACTATCAACTGAGTTTGGAGAGGGCCATGGGTTGGCCTAGAAGATACACATTGACCAGATGTTTTGGCTAAATGGACATGTTGGAGTTAAGATAAGTTTTTTATTAAAATTTCACTATAGGAAGATCACAGAAAGCTCTGAAAAATTTTTGAAAAAGAGAAGAGAAAAGTATCACTGATGAAATTGATGATCGGGTTTGTATTTTATGGTTTGCAATAGAACTGAGTGAACTCCTCGTGTTTTTTCAACATTGGTCAAATTCAGTAGCATCCCCGATCCTCTCGGCACCTGCGGTGGGTGCCCCCCTCCATGCTGCTGATGCGCCCCCTGTGCAGTATAGCGCTGTATGCTGCAATGCACCTCCCCCACCCCCCGGCCAGGCCCACAGAGGCAGCATGGCAAACTTACCAAAAAGCTGGCTTGCTCCGGTACGTTGTGTTCCATGGCCCGGCTGCTCTTCTCTCCCGGCAAAAGTCTCGGAACTCACAAGACTTGGGACAGGAGAGAAGAGCAGCAAGGCCATGGAACATGAGGCACTGTGGCAAAGGCAGTCGGGGTGGATCTATAATGAGGTGGAGTGAGGCAGCTGCCTCAGGAGGCACAGTTTTGGGTGCCTCACTCTGCCTTCAAAGGTTAAAAAAAAAATTTGAGTGGACCAGTTGCTGCTGCTGCTGTGTCTGCTTCTCAGTAGCAACAGAATCAACCTCTCTGCCCCTCACCTGCCTGCCGCTGCCCCAGGTCTGAGGACACTGGGGCAGCAGTGGCGAGCTATCACCATTGGCCAAAAAAAAAGGTAATTGAAAAGCACGGGATTTTCAAACCTCTGTCGTTCTTACAACTCTGGCATGCTTGTAATGCCCTGATGGGTCCTGCCCCCTCTGATAATGCTTTTTACATTGGGTAGGGAGCAGAACCAGCAGGGAGTTACAAGCCGATGGAGGCTTGAAAATCCCATACTTTTCACTTTTTTTTTTTGGCCAACAGTGATAGTTTGCTGCTGCTGCCCCAGTGAAAATCTCATACTTTTGCATTCCTGCAACCAAGAAGCATCAGCGGTGGCAGGAAGAGAGGTGAAGAGGGATGGTATATGTTGAACAATGGGGTGGAGGGGCAGGAGGACAAATGCCGGACAACAGGGAAGGAGGCAGGAAGACATGCTGGACAACTGGGGGTGGGGGCGGGGGGGGGGGAAGCAGGAAGACAAATGCTGGATAACAGGGGAGGGAAAGAAGGAAGACAAAAGCTGGCCATGGGGGGGAAAAGCAGTAAGACAAATGCTGGACGGGGAAGACAAATGCTGGGCAGAGGGAGGGGGGAACAGAAAGACAAATGCTAGAAACGGGGTGGAGCAGAAAGTCAAATGCTGGACACATGGGGGGAAGTAGTAAGACAAATGCTAGACAGGGGGGGGAAGACAAATGCTGGACAGAGGGGGGGGACTTGGGAAGGCAAATGCTGGACAATGGGGCATGGTGGAAGCAAGAAGACAAATGCTGGACCAGGGCCAGCGCTACCTGGTAAGCTGGGTTGGCGCGGCAGGGAGACACCAACGACAGGAGAGTGCCATCACTAGCTGTCCGCCCCCCACTTTCCATTCAGGATGGCCTGCAGAACACCGGCAGCTTAGTAGAGAGCTTGCCCGCAGGACATCTAGCTCCAGCAGGCAGACGGCCATGAGAGGTTGAAACACTACTCACAGCCTTCTGCCCATGGGAGCAGTGTGTCCCACGGGCAGGCTCTTCACTAGGCTGCCAGCGTTCTGCAGGTCATCCTGGCTGGGGAGTGGGGACAGACAGACAACTATGATGCCCTCCTGATGTCGACTCCTGTGGGCAGGCTCTGTTTCTCAGGGCCGCAGTCATGGCCTGCATAGTCCATGCCTGTAGGACATGCTGCTCCTGCAGGCAGAAAGGTGTGGGAGGCAGCGATCATGGCCCAGAGATCAGAATCTGCTGCAGGAGCTGCATGTCCTGCGGGCAGGGGCTGTGAAAGGCCAACTGTACCCTGCCTCTCTGGGCTGGGATCTCTGATTGCCCCCATCTGTGGGACATGCTGCTCCGCTTGCATGCTCTGCCCCTTGTACATACAAGGGGTGGACATGAAGAGGCATGGGGAGTTGGACGTGGATGGGCACAGAGAGTCAGAAGGAAGATGCTGGGTGAGGAGGGGGGAATAGAAAGGCAGCAAGGATAATATTGAGGTGGGGGGCTATGAAGATAAAGGGAGATACTGGATATGGAAAGGGACAAAGAGAGAAGTGAGGGGAGATGGAGTGGTGATGTTGGCAGGATGTTATAGGAAGACTATGGAAAAATGCTGGACTTGGGGAGGGGGAACATGGGATAATAAGGGAAGAAGGATATGCAGGACATGGGGGTGACAGAGAGGAGAAGATGGCACGTCTAGCCCCGCGGGATCAGAATCACGAACAGTCCAGCATGTGCAGGCCGGAACTGCGATTCAGTCCGACCTGCACGTGCAGGACTACCCCCGGCTAACTCAGTCAGAGCTTTTAAATGGAGCCGCGGTGCCATGGCGTCATGTTGCCATGGTACTGTGGCTCCATTTAAAAGCTGCAATGCTGGCTGCCTGAAAAAGGGGTTTATTCCTTGCAGCCTGACCCCCAGTCTAGCCTCCTAAGGCCAGGGTCAAGCTGCTGGGAATAAACCCTGGCCCCCCTACCCCATCCGTGCCCTGGGCAATTCAAAAAACGATGTCCAGGGAAGTTATTCCACCTCGGTTAACTGTAGGATGTTGGTTGGGGAGGTACTGCAATATGTATTGCCTTTGAGATTTGCAGTTTTGCGTTCTTTACGTTGCCAGACTGAAATTTAAAATATTTTATCAGTTCAGATTCAAAGAAATTTCAAATTTTAAGGGAATGTCTCAGTTTAATTTTGTTTAGTATTCTGATAGCTTCACCGCTGCTGAGTTCTGAACTTTTCCAGCTCTAGCACAATCCAATCCAGCGTTTGAATTCATGGCTACAAGGATTAGTTCTTCTCATTTTATATCTTCCTTCCTCAACAATAATCTGGTCATAGCAAAATAAATCTGATATGCAGATGGTATAATGGTTTGATGGGGGGGGGGGCTGTGTAAGTGGCTTTTCATTAATCAAGTCTAATGTTTTATTATTATGTTTGCTGTATTGTAATATCTGTTTTACTAAATTGCATGTGTAGGATTTTAGATGGGTGGCATATACATTTTAAAATAAATTATACTAAATGTATGCAACTGATGCTGCAATGAATCTCCCACCCTCATACCAGCCCTGGGAGAAAGTAGTTAAGAGGGGGGGGGGGTATTGGGAGGTGGAGGAAAGCAGAAATCTCAGATTGGGACCAGCATAATTAGAGAATAAAATGGTGAGACAGCAAACATAGAAGATAATTTTATTTTCAATTTAATGATCGAACTTGGTGCTATCTTTGTATTTTATACAATATATGGAAATGCATCTCTTTCTATTTCTCTGGTATTGCATTGTATTCAAAATATGACTTCTTGGGGTTGCAGTTTAATTTTATCTACATATGTTTACTTTTAGGTTATGGTCAAATATTCTGTATTCGGTGAGGGTCTCTGTTCTGAATGTGTGACCATGGCCAGGTGTTCTGTTAACATGGAGTTTGTATGTAGGGATCTAAACTGTAGTAATCTGAATTGTTCAGCTTTTCAAATAGGTGTTGGATGTTCCAGGGCCCACTGCAGTATTTACAGTGATGCTTTTTTGGGTAGGCTCTTTATGTGAGTTTTGGAAGCTGAGCTGCTAAGGTATGGTAGATGTGTTCTATAGATCCTCAGTAACTTTGTTGTAGGGTTTTGTATAAGTTCACAATATGCCTGGTAGTGGAGAATGTTTGTTGTTGTTAATGAGATGATCAGAATCAGATTTTCTTTTTTTTTAAGATATTGAGTTCTGTAGGTGAATGTCCTGGTTCTGCTCTACATCCATTGTTGAGGGAGGGGATTCTGTGAATGCAAAATATATGTTCAAAAATAAAAAGCAAGAACCATAATGTAGCTTATAACAACAAAATAAAAATGAGTTATAATTTGGGTTTATAAACTGCTATGGTTCTCACTCGCTTTTAGTTTCTTTGTGTGCAAACATCTTGCATTTCCTCCACATTATCTAATCGGCTTTTTGGTTTGGCTCAGTCCCTGACTGGCGTTTTGAGAAACTGTCACTTCCCACTCCAGAAGTGGGGGGGTCGCCATCTCATCCCTTGCCTCAGGCAGCAGATTGCCTTGAGGCGCCCCTGAAGCCAGTATTTTGATAAGTTTACCGCACTGCCTCCATGAGCCTGACGGTGGTGGCTCCCAGGGCGGGCTGCACCCACTGTCCTTAGTATGTCACTAGTCAAATTAATTGTTAATAGTGGGATAGTAGTACAATGTTGCCCTAGTGTTAACCACTTAGCATTGCGGAGTGTAGTGGCGGCACCCAGGGTTATCCAGCAGCACTAACCATATGTGTTAAAGTATGATTCAATGAATAGGAAAGAGAAGAACCTAAGAAGAAAGAGTTTTCCATTTGCTACAATTGATTTTGTTGGGACTGTTTTCCTTGTTTTTGTAGCTTCAATAGGTGATCATTGTTTTTTGGCGAAGGAGAGAAAGCATTCTTAGAAGCTAAAATCTGCCAGTTTACCATATAATCCTCTATCGCCCACCGCCTTACTCTCCCTCCCCAAAACACAGCCACACGCTGTGAGGGGTCAGGCTCCTGTGGATACATGCAAATTTTGCACAATGTGTTGACAATCCAGCCAAAGGCCAGCGTAAACTCCGCATACATGTGAGCCATGGCAAGAGCCTGTGTACCTCCCATCCCCCCAGCAGACTTGGAAACAGCTGAGGTATTAGAGAGTATCCAACCTGCTGTCCATGAGCTGACTATTTTGCATTGGGAAACGTACCTGCACAGCTCTCTCCTATTTCTAAAATTGTCACCATGCACATTTACATCCCAAACGAGTACTCACATGTGGCCCATTTCAGAATGATTCATGTGCAAACTGGGGATGCCTCGTGCATGTTTATAAAATGGAAACATAGAAATGAGCAACCCCATTTTGGGAATAGAAACATGAAGACAGAAAAAGACCACATGGCCTACCTAGTCTGTCCTTCCATATCAACCATTACAACAGTCCCCTTTTTTTCCTTTAGAGATCCTCTGTGTTTGTCCCATTCTTCTTTGAATTCAGATACTGTCCTTATCTCTACCACCTCCACTGGGAGACTATTCGACAGATCCACCACTCTTTCCATAAAGAAATATTTCTGCATATCACTCCTGAATCTATCCCCTTTCACCCTCATCCCATGTCCACTAGTACCAGAGCTTGCTTTCAATCGAAAGAGGCTCTCCTGTGCATTTATGCCACGGAGATATTTAAATGTCTCAATCATATCACCTCTATCCTGCCTTTCCTCTAAGGTATACATATTAAGAACCTTAAGTCTGTCCTCAAATGCTTTATAATGAAGACCACTAACCATTTTAGTAGCCACCCTCTGTACTGACTCCAGCCTTTTTATATCCTTTTGAAGGTGCGGTATCCAGAATTGCACACAATACTCCAAATGAGGTCGTAGCAAAGACTTAAACAGAGGCATTATCACCTCCTTTCTTCTGCTGGCCATTCCTCTCCCTATGCACCCAAGCATCCTTCTAGCTTTTGACATAGCCTTTTCTACCTGTTTATCTACTTTAAGATCATCAGACACAATCACACCTAGGTCCCACTCTTCTTTTGTGGACAGAAGTACTTGACCCCCTATACCATATAGCTCCCTTGGATTGCTGCAGCCCAAATGCATGACCTTGCATTTTTTAACATTAAGTTTCAGCTGCCAAATTCTAGACTATTCTTCAAGCTTAGCTAGATCCTTCCTCATATTATCTACACCTTCCTGGGTGTCTACTCTATTGCAGATTTTGGTATCCTGTTGTGGGAGGTGACCAAGCACCAGAGTGCTCCTGGGCTATGAGGTGTGGGGGGGGGGGGGGGTGTCCACATGAGTTGTTACTAGAAACAGAAACTCTTTCTGAGCATCTGTCAGAGATTGAATGTCATCGTCCACCACAACCATGAGTCTGAAGACCTAAAATGAAAATATGTACTGCTGTGTTCTGGATTGATTGTAAACCTTTCAGTTCATATTATGGTAACCCCAAATAAATGATATTGCAGTAATATAACCATGAGATAACTGTAGACATTAGGACAGTAGTTTGGGCTCATAAGTCAAGAACAGAGCAGACTGCACGGAAACGACAGAGGGCAAAAAAGGAGGCCTTTATCACATGTGTAATTTGAAGTGAAAAAGATAGCTGAGAGAAGAGAATAACATCTACATATTTTATAGAAGTTTGGAAAGGTAGATGCACCTCATCTAAAATGGCAACAGATGTTGGAGTAGATGTATTCTTGTAAGCTACATAGCAAGTTATTTCTTGGCATTCAATTTTAAAAAGTTACTTTGTAGCCAACTGGCTACCTAGCAGGGGCGGCTCTATAATAAGGGGGAGTGAGGCAGTGGCCTCAGGTGGAAAACTTTTGGGAGCGGTAAAAATGCCCCCAAAACAGCCACCTCACTCTGCCTTCAGTTTAAAAAAAAGAACAAAAACCAACCGCACACAAACTACTGCAGCCGCGATAGCTTTTAAAATGAAAAGGAAAGTGGTGTAGAGCCTCCCAGTGGTATGGAACCTCTGCTGCTGCCACGTCCTGCCCCAAAAAGGAAGTGACGCTAGAGCGGGACGTGGCAGCAGCAGAGGTTACATAGTGCTGGGAGGCTCCGCACCGGTTTCCTTTCATTTCAGAAGCTATTGCAGACAGCCGAAGGGGAAGGAGCAGAAGTACAGAGACATGGCTGGCAGGGCAGAAGGCGCTGGGGGGTGGAATGAGAGAAGCAGAATGAGCTATACGAGGGGGGGGAGGAGAGAAGTGGAACGAACTACATGGGAGTGGGGTGGAATGAGAGAAGAGGAATGAGCTATATGAGGGGGGAGAGAAGTGAAATGAATTACACGGGGAGGGGATTGAGAGAAGCGGAACAAACTAGACAGGGGGGAATGAGAGAAGAGAACCAAGCTACATGGGGGGGGGGGGTTAATGAGAGAAGAGGAATGAGCTACACAGGGGGAGGAGAGGGAGCTGACAGAGAGGCTGGAAGAAAGCTGACAGGGGGACTGGAAAGGAACTGAGAGGAGCAGAGAGCTGACACAGAGGGAAAGGATGGCTGGGAGGGAGCTGATGGGGCAAAGAGGGGGCTAGAAGGGAGCTGACAGGGGAGGAAAGAGATGACTGGAAGGGAACTGAGAGAGGGGAAGGAGATGGCTGGAAGGGAACTGACATGGGGGAAGGTGGAGGCTGGAAGGGAACTGACATGGGGGGAAAGGGGGGGATGGAAGGGAGCTGACACCTGGGGGTGGGACTGGAGGGAGCTTACATTTGTAGATGGGACTGGTAGGTCGCTGGGTAATGGGGAGGAGGCTGGCAGGGAGGGGGCACTGGGACTGGAAGGGAGCTGACACATGTGGAAGGTCACTGGGACTGGAAATAGACTGATGGAAGGAAGTAAAGAAAACAAAAGACAAGAAATGGCAGATGGAATATAGACCATAGAAAGAGAGCTAAGAGAAGACAGGAAAGCAAACGTCTCAGATCAGGACCAGCATGACCAGAGAATAAAATGGTCAGACAAAAAAGGTAGAAAAAATAATTTTATTTTCAATTTAGTGATTGGACTTTGTGTTATCTTATAGTTGACACAGTAAGGGGAACTGTTTCTCTTATCTGGTGTTGCACTGCATGCAGAGTCTGGCTTCTTGGAGTTTTGTTTTAATTTTTGTCTGAATATTTATTTTTACTTTAGGTTGTAATCACTTATTCTGTACTTGGTGAGAGTCTCTGTTCTGAGTCTATGACCAAGGCTGTGTGTTCTGTTAACATGAAATATGTACGCAGGGATCTGTACTGTAGCAATTTGCCTTGTTTAGCTTTTCAAATAAGTGTTAGATGTTCTAGGGCCTGCTGCAGTATTTATAGTGCTGCTTTGTTTGTATGAGTTTTGGAAGTTTATGCTGGTAATGGTATGGTAGATTTGGCCTTGTAGATTTTTGGTGACTTTTGTAGGGTTTTATATTAGTTCCCAATATTCCTGGTACTTGAGAATATTTGTTAGTGAAATGACTAGAATCAGATTTTTTTTTTAAGATATTGAGTTCTGTGGGTGAATAGCTTAGTTCTGCTCTGCACCCGCTATTGAGGGAAGGGGTTTTGGAAAAGTTGATATGGAGATAGTTTGAGGCCATCCAAGAAGCCACAGAAGAGAGACAGGAATTCAGAAGAGAGAAATCTGGAGTGGTGAGGTTGGTATGGTGCAGAAGGAGGATGTCATCAGCGTAATAAAAGACTTAAATACTGTGTTGCTGGATAATAAGGGTGAGGAGAGCCAGAAACACATTAAAGAGGAGAGGGGCAAGAACAGAGCTCTGCGGAACACCACAAAGTAGAGGGAGGCTGGTAGAGGAAGAAGTGCCATTGAGGACAGAGAATGTCCGAGAGGAGAGAAAAGAGTAAAACCAATGGAGAACAGAACCAGAAAGACCTATATTGCAGAGACAAGAGAGCAGAGGGCGATGGTCCACGAGATCGAAAGCAGAGGAAAGATCCAGAGAAACAGCTAGTGAGATATTACCCTGATCAGGGCGGTGTGAAGTTCATTAAGAAGGGAAAGAATGATGGTTTATGTACTGTGGCCATGACGAAAGCTGGATTGAAGGGGGTGAAGGGTCAGGATGGCATCCAGGTGGGAGGAAAGATGAGTTTTTCAAGGACCTTAGAGAGGAAAGGAAGAGTTGAGATGGGATGCCAGTGAGCGAGTGAGGTAGGATCGAGGAAGGCTTCTTAAGGAGTGGATGGATAATATCGTGCTTCCGGAGGAGAGGAAAGGTCCCTGAAGAGAGACTCGGGTTAAAGATGTTGAGGATCAGTGGGAGGAGGGCCAAAGAAGGAGTGGTGAACCAGGGGAAAGGAATGGGTTCAGAGGGACATGTAGTCTTACGAGAGGAAGAAAGGGCCCGGAGAAGTTCAGGTGAGGAGATAGGCTGAAAGGAGGTCCAGGAGGAGGAAGAGAGGGGGAAGGGTAGGTGGATAGGGAAGGGGAGGAGAGGGGAAAGGGGAGGTGGATAGGCAGAAAAGGAGCTGCGAATGGAGAGGACCTTATCATCAAAATGGGTAGCTAGGAGAGAAGGGTTGGGGAAAGAAGGAGCAGGCATGGCATTCTTTGAAAAATATGAGTGAGGACAGATGCTGTTTCTTCCTTTAAGCCCTTTCAGCAGATCTGAGCTGTTGTCTCAGTAAATGTAAGCCAAGAAACAAAAGAAGGAGGCCTTCTGCAAAAGAACAACAGCAGTGCAGGTGCAGTGGAGGGCAATCAACCACGGACAACAAAAATAGGTTGATAAAAACGACTTTATTGGAGACCCAACTTAACAAGTTTCGGCCGAAGGCCTTCATCAGGGGTCTAAAAACAGACATGTAAATAAATAATATTACATAATTAAAAATACATAATTAAAAAAACATAATTAAAAAACTATATGCACATAAATAAGTTCATAAATGAATAATTAAAAACATTACCAAATAACCACATAGAAAGTGTATAAAACACATCTACGAGGTGGAGCGACCACTCTTCCCAATCTGGAACATAGTAAAAATACATACATAAATAGTTATAACTCTGAAGATGTACAAAGATGTATAAAAGAATGAATAAAGTGACATACACATAAGAATATACATAAAGAATATATGCAATATGATATAAAACATTATACAGAAAAACTATAATGCATTTCTTATGTGTATGTCATTTTATTCCCTCTTTTATATACACACAGATACAGTTTATTCATTCTTGGTTATATTTTCAACCACACAGTTTCAAATGTGGTATTGTTAGCACCTACTGTTAGAGAGGTTTCGACGGATGCAAAATAAATGTTCAGAAAGGTGAAATTAGGCCTTACCTGCTCACTATTGGACATATTTATTCTCACTATATTTAGCATATTTACTCTTTAATTTAATTAACTTCTTATCCACGGCATTAATAATTAACCAAAATATCCATGTATATAGTTGCCATGTATATAGTTATTTATATATAATTACCATGTTTTACCAAGTTTATTTACCTTGTTCATTGTAAAAAACCAATGCTGTTTGTACCATTGTGTTTATATTTGTTCATATGTAAACCGCACTGATTTAAGAGCGCGGTATATAAGAAAAATAAATAAATAAAATAAATAAATAATAAATAAATAAATAAATAAATGTTCTTTCTTGTAGTCCCCTCCATTCTAGTCCAGACAAGTGGGTTATGCAGCAGGTGGAGACAGAGGAATACTTAGTGCAGTATAAATAGCCTGCGCCCACTGAACTTAATGAGTATTTGACATTTCACCAAACAGGAAACAAACAAAAGAAAAGTCACAAAACAGGATCCAGACCCCCCAACTCCACTCGTTCCCCAGGGGAACCAAGAGGATGGGCAAAAATGCAGAAGTCTTGCACCTTATCATACTGCACCACTAACAGCCATAGGGCCAGACTCAAATTTACGTTTACTGCTGCCAAGTATACCACCAAAAGGTAGCCAAAGACAGGCAGCATGAGAGTCCAAAAGAAAAAGGGGGGGGGGGGGAGGGGGGTTTTCTCCTCTATTGTTTCTCTTTAAAACAGGACACACATTCCTAACAGAGCGGGAATCTGCTACTCCTGCATGCATCGATCCCAAGTCACATCTGTGGAATGTGCCAAATTCCAGAAAGACTGAATAAAGCAAGGTGGATCCTGATTAGAAGGTCTAATTTCACCTTCCAGGGCATCCCTCCGGTTCAGTCCAGACAAATGGGACAGAGAAGTAGACAGGAGGGACCTAAAGCCTCCACACACAGCAGTGTCACCCCAAAAACACATCTTGCCAGGCCTGCAGATGTGGCTGGTAATGCCAAACAAAGAAATGAAGGGAGGACCAGTTGGCTACCCAATAAATGTCGAGGGGAGGAACCCTCCCCAATTCAGCCCAGGACGAAGCTTATGCCCTGTTGGAGTGGGCCTGCAGGCACCCACCGGTGCTTCAATAGATAGAATCAGCTTATCGCCTCCCAGATCCAGCAAGCAATTGATGCAGCATCCCCCTTCTGGGGTCCACCATAGAGAATAAAACGAACTGTGCCGAAACGTCTGGGTCACTGCCAAATAATGCTTCAGAATCCGAATATGTTGAAATTTTCAACCCAATGTGCTGTTGCTGCTAATTAAGCAAATAGAATGCAAGGGATTCTTCAAGACGAGATGGAGAACCAAAGTGAGAAAATCAAATGCCTCTGTATAGGTTTGTGGTGCAGTCAAACCTTGAGTACTTTATGTAGTTCTGGCTGCTCCATCTCAAAAATGATATAGTGGAACTAGAAATAGTTCAGAGAAGGGCAACAAAAATGACAAAGGGGATAAAACATTTCCCTTATGACGAAAAGTTTAAATGATTAGAGCTCTTTCATTTGGAGAAAACTGAGTGGGGTATGATAGAAGTTTATGAAATCATAGAATGGTTAAATAGGGAACAACAGCAAAACAATGGGGACACTCTATGAAACTAAAGACCAGCAGATTGAAAACAAATCATAGAAAGACTTTTTTCAACCAGAACGTAATTAAGCTGTGGAATTTGTTGCCAGAGAATATGATGAAAGTGACTAACGTAGCAGGATTAAAAAGAGGTTTGGACAAGTTCCTGGAAGAAAAGTCAATTTACAATTATTAGCAAAGTAGACGTCAGAGAATCATTGCTCATCCCTGGAAATGAGCTATGAGAAATAGATCTACAGTTTGGGATCTGCTCAGTACTTATGAGTTGAATTAGCCACTGTTGGAGACAAAATGCTGGGCTTAGAAGACCGTGATCTTACTCGGCATGGCTTTTCTTATGCCCTTAAGTTCTAAGCTATTTAAAAAATATACCATGATCAAGCGTGTCAAACGCAGCAGACAGGTCAAGGAGAATTATTGAAGAAACTCCTCCCCTTTCTTAGTAGACTTACTAATACTGCCTCAGTCCTATAGCATACCACAGAACTGGCTGATGTGAATGGAATTTATAAAGCAATTATTTCAAAAGTGCTGCTAAGAATACCTATAAATATCTTCTGAAAACAAAACAAGGATATAATATCTGAACTCAAAAGTAAGTGATCTTCCTCCAACAATTACAGACACAGGGCCGGCCCAACTACTATGCAAAATAGGCAACTGGCTAGGGTGGCATCTTCTGGGGGGAGGGCAGCAAATAGCAGGGCATTCAAAGCTAAACAATAGATTGGGACAGTCAGAGGGGGAGTAAAGCTTAAGGTTTGCCTAGGGCAGCAACAACTTGAGCCAACTCTGGGGCAGGCCCTATACAGACAGCACGTTTCCAGCCAAAAGCACATCAGAAAGAAGCCCAACTGTGAATGACAAAAAGATTAGGGATACATAGATTGGCTGCTTTCACTATGCTATGCAACAGGAGAAAAATTCAGCAGAGTCAAGGGCAGTTAACCCATGTCAAATTTCTTTAATAGGAAGCTGATCTCAGTTTCTAAACCTCAGTGCTCCAAAATTTGGCATCCTCTGAATACTTGGGAAAATGTCAAGACTTGCATTACGTTGAAATGACATGCACTGGTGTCCTTTTCACTTTTTATAAAATACATAATTGGTATTTCAAATGACATTTTTGCTGTAATTCTAGTCATATGAAATTTAAGCAATATAGCTAGTTCCAGCTAAAGCAAGAATGCTCTAGACTGCAGTTAAATCTTCTAAACTGGAAATGAAGGACAATATAAAACATTAAGATCATTATCATCCAGTGCACTCTGCAGACTTGAGACTATTTCTATTAGAAATTCGAGTTAGATGGCTAAAGTTCTTTGCCTAGTTTCTGTGGAAACCAGCAGCTGCAAACATGATTTACACTTAATACAGAGGATATAATGACTTAAAGACTATTTACAGACATAAAAAGTGATGACATTCAAGAATATAACATCTATTTATTACAGCTTAAATGCATTGTATATTTATGGTAATGCTCTGTTTAGGACAGTGGACTATCTAGGTAATTAAACATTTGGTGGGGGGGGGGGAGAAGTGCTATTAAGTCTGAACCATATAGTGAATTACTGAATAAGAATGGGTAGATGAAGGGGGGGGGGCTGATTTGTTAGTCGCATAGGGCTCATTTCTAGTTTGGTACGGTCCTGTATTTTATCATCAGGAAGCCATTCCTAGAAGCTCTTGTCAAAGCATAAGATTTGCATCATATTTCGAATGCCCTGTGTCCTTCCTCTCTTGGCGAAGAAGAGAAAGACCCATCACAAAGCACTGAGCCAGAACCTACCGTGAGATTCGGTAAAGAACAGTTTGGTTAACATCAGCGATACACAATGCAAGGTTAACACCAGTGAAAGGTGAATAGCATAAAAACAAGGCTTACAAGCCCCTGAAGAAACGGACACTAGTTCGTGAAACGCGACAGCGCTGAATGTTGGCGTTGGGACCGCACATATTAAGATAAGCCTAATTCTACATATTTAAAAGTTGAAGATTTAGAAATCTGTTATGTGGAATAATTGGAAACATCGGATTTTTATGAAAGCTTTGAAAAAATGAAAAAATGAAAAACAGGGTCATTGGTGTGAAAACGGAGTAATTACTGGTGTAGAAATTCATGCCATAGCTCCTTGATATACTGAGACCCTGGTAATACTAATGTTCAAAGTTTCAGATGTAGATATTTATTAGTTTATCAAAATCTACTAGTTTATCAAAATAACTTCTGGAGTTCTAAGAGGTATTTTTTGAGTGATACAAGTATATATTGCCTCCAACAGGTGGCAAGGTATGTGGACTGTTACAGCAGTACAGATAGGCTTGACTCTCCTGGCCCATACTACGGTACTGTGGTCATTGTGACTGAGTCTGATAAAGCCCAGTGTTGCTTGGAGTTCGGGAACGCTCTTATATCCTGGAGCTGACAGCCGTCCTGATTCCAGCGCTTCTACCCATGGGCTCCTTGCACTTGATGGGCCGGAGAGGTGCTGAAGGACCCCATGGGGCCCCTGAGGGGGGATGGTAAGTTGTGCCCATGCCCCCTTTCCCTCTTGCTATCCACTGTCTGTTTTTCTGCCTTTTTTTCTGATTGTTTTTCCTAAGTCTGTTTTTGTCCATTATTTCCTATGGGCTATATTTGACTCTCTCTGCTGCTATATTAAGCAGCTTCTTAATTTAAAAAAAAAAAGTCAGGTCTTATTTTGGCAACAGGGCCTCCCCAGGCTTGTGTAGATGGTTGGGGAAGACCTTCTCAGGAAGCCTACTGGCCTTTTGGGTGTTGTGATTCCCTTTTTGCCGCGGTTGTGCTCTTTTTTATGGCCTGAACCAATTTTTTTCAGCAGTTCTTTTTCCTGGCCTATACTGTTTTTTCAGAGGTTCCTTTTTTCATGGTCTGTGCTTTTTTTTCCTCAACTATTCATTTTGTGGCATGTTTTCCTACATGTTTTTTATTTTTGCTGCATTGAACCTTGCTAGCATATCTGGGAACCAATGTTGTGCTTCTGGTGACTCCCACTGGGTAAGCTCCATGATGGGCTCCTGTTGCCCCCTCTGGGATGGGGATGTTCAGAACCTGATTTTTGCAGTATTGTCAGGACCCCTAGAAGGGGCCTGGACCCCATGTCACTCATGGTGCCTTCTCTGAGCCCTTTCCACCCTTCCTGCCCACTGGGCAGGCGGCACTTTCGGGGGTCAGCTGGATGTAGGAAAGCAGAGGTGAGGAGGCTTCAGATTCTGCCCAGAATCCCCCATTGTGGCCCCAGGCCTCCCTTATGCTTGTACATTCCTCTGGGATCTCAGCATTATCCCCTAAGAGAGTTGGTTGAAGGACTCAAGAAAAATATCCTTTTCACCATTACTGTAGGCAAGTCCAAGGAAGACAGGGTGATTCCCTTGGCGGAAGCTGTGATCTCAATGATCCTAAGACTGATTCATAGACAGGCCATCTTTATGCCCTTTCAGAGTGTTATGGCAGCTCTACATATGGTAGAGTCTGCTCTTGGGCAAGTTAGCAGATGGGTTCCCCCAACCCTTTATTTGGAGATTATCCAGCATCTTGCTATGTTTATTCCTCTATCTGATCCTATGCAGCAGTACATTGGGTTTTTTGGAGAAAACACCCGAGTTAGGCTCAAGGGCCTCAAGGTCCTGTTTTGACTGTACCCTGGACCTTAGGGCTAGTGGGATCAGCCTTTTGGGCTCCCTGGAATGCGAGCCCTCATCAAGACAATGACAAAGCACATGTCCATCCCTGTGGAGGGAGGTGCTGCGCTCAAAGAGTCAGGTTTGGAGGGTCATGGCTCTCCTTTAGAATGCCATTGCAACTGTGCCTTAGGCTCTTAGGCAGCATTGTGGACTGGCCTGGTGACAAACCAGCCACTTCCAGACAGTCCGGAGGTTATGAAGTTGGAAGTGGACCACCTAGGTGTCTGGTGTGCTCTCAGACTTGATCAGAGTCTCCTCCAAGTCCATGGCGGTGGTAGTATTGTTTATCATTTATTTTACTCTTGATATACCACCCTTTGAAAAGCAGAGTAATTTAAAAATGAAATAATAACAAAATCAATAACATAAAAGAGAAGAAAAGGAACTACAATTGCCATAAAGGATAATAAAGTAAAAAAACAAAGGAACAAACAACCCCAAAAATATATCAAAAACAAAATCAAACAAGAGTTACAGTCAAAATCAGAAGAAGAAAACTCAAAGGTAAACATCAGAACAACAATCCAGGCCTCCAGCACTCACACTGGAATATCAAAGGCCAGTGAAAAGAGGTGTGTCTTTAAATTAGCTTGAAATTTCTTATAAGAAGCTTCCATTCAGAGGACATAGGGCAGGGATACCAATATAGAGGACCCTGTGGGTTAAACAAAGAATCTTGAATTGAATACAAAATGTAATAGGTAACCAATGAAGATTGAGAAAGAGAAGTCACATGATCATATCTATGAGCATTGGATACTCATGGGGAGGAGTGGTCTAGTGGTTAGGACAAGGTACTTCAGACTGGAAGGCCAGGGGTTCAAGTCCCAACTGGGGACAGCAATCTCAGGCCGGAGGGACTGGGATTTCTAGTCCTATAGACATGAGGAAAGATCTATAAAAGCTGGAAGAATGGCCAAATGCTTGGCAATTAAGATTTAATGCGAAGAAGTGCAGAGTCATGCACTTGGGTAGCAGAAATCCAAGGGAAATGTACACGATAGGGGGCGAGAGGTTGGTGTGCACAGATCAGGAGAAAGACCTTGGTGTGATTATTTCTGAAGATCTCAAGGTGGCAAAACAGTGCAACAAGGCAGTGGCAAAAGCCAGGAAGATGTCATTGAAAAGGATTCATTAAGAATCCACTAGCCCCATCTGCATTCTCCCTCCTGGGTGGATTGTGTAATTTTCAACTCAGAACCCAGCCTGAACTCTGATCCCTCAGGACATTTCCTGGGCAATCATTGGCCTAGAGGTGAGTGATCTGTCTGGCCCTGGAGACTTTCAGGCCTTTTCTAGTGGCAAAGAAGTCTGGATGTTATCAGACAGTGCCATGGTTGTGGTGTGTGTCAACAAACAAGGCAGACTTTGCAGTGCCAGAGTGGCTCTCAAAGTCACAAAATTGTGTTTTTGGGTGGAGGAGCATCTGATTGTCCTGTCCATAGCACACATCACAAGCATCATTATGTGATCTGACTTCCTGAGTCGAAACTCTGTGGACCAGGCGAGGGGGGGGGGGAGGGGGCTCAATTTTTGTCCATGTGGCTTACTTCAAGAGTAATCCCAGGAGGGGTTGGCTGTATGTCTTCCTGCCATGGCTCATGGTGAGTCATCTTCAGTGCAGAATTTGGGCCCAACTGAGCTTGGTGATTCTAGTGGTCTGAGATTAGCCTTTCAGGCCATGGTTCACAGATCTCTTGAATATGTTGCCTCCCTTTTCTTACCTAGGAGAGGGGTCTCCTATGGCAGGGTCCCAGTCCCTTCTTGATTAGGACCTGGCTCTGGAGAGGAGTAGGCTATCTAAGAAGGGCTACTCTGTAGTGAACACACTGCTTAAGGCCTGAAGGGCCTTTACATCCTTGGCTTAGGTTGGAGTCTGGAGGGTTTTTTGAGAGATGATATTCCTCTCATTTCCTGGAGGCCAGGAAGGCAGACATAGTAGCTAGGTTGTCCTTCTTACACTCCAAACTGAATCAGTGCTTAGCTTGGACTCTCTCAAAGTTCAAGTGGTAGCCTTGGAGCGCTGTAAGGATTGCTTCCAAGGGATGTCCTTGGCAGTGCACCTTGAAGTCTCCCACTTCCTCAGGAGAGCAAAACAGATTTGTCAACCAATGCATCTGATTGTTCCTCAGCAGAACCTCTCTGGGGCTGAAGGCATTGAAGGGGATTCTATTTGCAAGGCTATTTGCAAGGTTTCTCTGAAGAATTTGACCCTTAAGGGGGTGTTCTTTGTGGCCATAGTGTCCGCTAGGTGGGTGTCAGAGCTGCAGGGAGCCTTCCTTGGTCATTTCGGTGGCTTCAACCTCCTTGTGGTCTGGGCCATCCTTTCTACCAAAGGTGCTGTCCTCCTTTCACTTCACTAGGGCACAAGCTTCCTCCTGAGTAATGCCCACATTGGTATCTCCAGAGGACATCTGCAAGGTGGCTATCTAGTTGTTCCTGAGTACCTTTGAGAAGCACTACGGGTTACATGCAAGAGTCAGCACAGATGGCACTTTTGTCAGGGAAGTCCTGTCCAGCTCATCATCTTCCTCCCACCCTTGAGTGCTGTAAGAATTGACTTCAAGAGATGTCCTTGGGAGTGCACCCTGATGTCTCCCTCTTTCTCAAGGGAGCTAAACAGATCTATCCACCAATGCATCTGATTGTTCCTCAGCAAAGTCTCTCTGGGAACCTGACAGGCACTCGTGACTTGGATTGGCCACTGTTGGAAACAGGATACCAGGCTTGATGGACATTTGGTCTGACTCTATATGGCATATCTTATTTTCTTATGGGTTCTGACTGCCTGAGTACATCCCACCTATCTGGACTGGTTTAGCAGGATGAAAGAAAGGAGAAATTTTACATACCTGATCATTTTCTTTCCTTGAATCCTGCTCGACCCACCCCAGAAGACTCCTATTATAGTTTGGGAAGCCTACTGCCTTTTGATCACATTCTTGATATCAGTGACTGACACAGAGTTAATTCTCATAAAAGAGCCAAATACTTGCTCATGTCATTTCTTGCAAAGTTGAATTGTTAGTTATTAAAGTTTTGAGTTCTTCTGAGATTTTCAGTTTACTGTTTAGGAAGTATCATGCTATGTTTTTCGGTGCCGCATCAGCATACTGTGTATACCTTGTGTATACCTAAAAGTTGCTTTAGTTGGCCTCCACTGCTGGTAAGGGTTCATAACCCACTCATCTGGATTGGTCTAGCAGGATTCAAGGAGAGAAAATGCACAGATATGTAAAATTTCTCCTTTACTACAGGAGTAGTTCCAATGATATGGAAACAAGTAATTGCTGGGGACACCTGGGGACAGCAATCTCAGGCCGGAGGGACTGGGATTTCTAGTCCTATAGGTACTCCTTGTGGTCTTGGGCAAGCCACTTAACCCTCCATTGCCCATGTTCCCTGTAAGTATTAGCGTATGTGTGTCATATCCCCTCGTGTTAAATGTATCTCCCAATTGACCGCTTTGACCCGGTGAAAAGCGGGATATAAATACAGCTAAATAAATAAATAAATAAATAAATTGTTTTGCCATGACTGAAAAAAAAACAATTTAGATTTATTGGTTTCACAACTCCCTTTGCTATTGACCAGTTGGCATCTTTTTTGGACTGCACTCTCATTGTATACCCTTATTATCCTGCTAAACCAGTCCAGACAAGTGGGCAAGGCTCTCTAGCCAGCATAGGGAGGCAGACTTGAGTAACTTTCAATGATGTCATTAATTGGTATATTTACTAGTGTAGCACTGACAGACGCCAATATTTGTCTGCCTTCAGCAGGTGGCAAGGTGTGTGGACTGGTGCAGCTTGTCTCCTCTGGCTCCAACTATGGTCCTGTGATCTATGTGACTGAGACCTATAGGCCCAACATTTGCTCAAAGAACAGGTACGCCCCTATCCCTGGATCCGACAGCTTGTTCTGTATCCAGCACTGCTACACATGGGTTCCTAGTACTTGGTGGGTCAGAGAGCAGACAGGAGGGCCCCATAGGGCTAGGGTTGCTAACTGGCTCCAGATGCAACCAACAGGCTTGATCCAGTCCTTGGTTTACTCCACTGCATTAGGGACTTGTAGCCTTGCTCTTCTTATGACATGCAATAGAAAAATCAGAACTACATATCCCTTCATGCAATGGGGTAAACCAAGGACTGGATCAAGCTCGTCGGGTGCAGCTGGAACCAGTTGGCAACCCTACGTGGGGTTCCTGAGGGGGGTTGGTAAGCTGGGCTCAGGCCCACCTTCCCTCTCGCTGTCCTCTATCTGATTGTTTTGTCTTTGCTTTTGTTTCTGATTTGTTTTCTTCCTTCCATTGATTTTGGTGGGTTGTATTTGGCTCTCTTGCTGCTTACAATAAAGCTCAAAGGTCACAGCTGAGCAGCTGGAAGCCCTGAATATGCTGCTCAGAGATATTGAGAATTATGCAGTTCTAGAAGAACCTTAAAGCTGGATGAGCTGGAGCTTGAATTTTATAAACTGTTACTCTTTTGCCTTCCCCTTAAAGACCTTGTTTGATAGCATGCTACACCAAGGGTTCTTTTCCATAGAGATGATGCAAGCATTAATTGTGGTGCTCCCTAAGAAAGAAAGGGATCTACAGGAAATGGGGTCATATTAATCGATATCTTTGCTCAATGTAGATCTAAAAATTTTGGCAGCAGTTTGGCAGCCAGGCTAGGTGATATAATCCTGGATTTAGTGGCTCGAGATCAGTCAATGGGGCTTGTTTACAAAGCCGCGGTAGCGGTTTGCGATCGTAATCGGAGCCGCGGCCCCATTGATTTCAATGGGGCCGCGGCTGCGATCGCGATCGCGAACCACTACCGCGGCTTTGTAAACAAGCCCCAATGTTTGTGTGGGACAGACAGGGATAAGTACTATATGCAAGTTATTAGTGGTCTTGACTGTGAAGTCAAAAGAGCAGAGTCATGGATTGATACTAAGCTGGGATTCCAAGAAGCCATTTGTCAAGATCGTCTGGGAGTGTATGTTCTGGAGGTTAGAGCAGATGGAGTTGGTGGGCAGTTTTAGCAGATGGATAAAGGCACTCTATAGTGTGCTGAGTGTGAGGATATTTATAAATGGTTTTATGGTTTATTAAAATTTACTATACCGCCCTTCGGGCCAGCAGAGCAGTTTACAATACTAATAAAATCTTAGGAGAATAATCTCCAAAGAGTAATTCAAATTGGAAAAAAGAGAAAAAGAACCCCAATACTGACAGGAAAAAAAGAGCAAATGGCAAGAAAATGACAAAAACAAAACAATTACATTTACACAGAGAAAAAGAAGGCAGGGAGGGCAAAGCAGAGATAGGTATCATACAAATAGGAGGCGAAAGGTGCAGCAGCCTAAAATTACTGTAGATCTAGGTCAAAGGCAAGGTGGAATAAGTGTGTTTTGAGAAGACATTTGAACTTATGATAGGACAGCTCAAAGACTAAGGCCAAGGAAATAGAAAGCAGAGTGTGTGGTGGATTCGTAACAGGGACGGAAGGCAGGGGGAGATAGAGATGGTTACCATGAATTAAATATAGGAGACATGATTGTGCATGGGGGATGATTGAGGATGAGAGGTAAGAGGGAATACCAGAGTGAAATGTTTTGTGGATCATGATGAGAATCTTAGACTGAACATGACATTTTACAGGCAGCCAAAAAATCCTGAAGAAATAGTGTGTGTGTGTGTGTGTGTGTGTGTGTGTGGGTGGGTGGGGGGGGGGGGGTAAGGTGATCAAATTTAGAAGCTCATGCCAGTAAACGAAGTACAGTGTTTTGGACAGTTTGAAGACAGCAAAGCTGAAACTGGGGGAGACCAGCACAGCATCGTTACAGTAGTCTAGGCATGATAGAACCAAAGAGATTAAGAATTGTGGTAAAAGAAGAGATGGAGAGAAATGAATGAAGGGATCAGAGTTGATGCAGGGTGAAATGCTTCACAACCGAACTGATGTGACCGTGAAATATGAGGGTAATGTCCAAAGTGATCTCCAGGTTCCTAAAAGAGGTCTGCAGAGAAATGGGAGTGTCACCAAGAAAAGGGGGCAGGGGGTGGAAGGAGCAGAGGGTGAACCAGTGAACCAGGCAGCTGAAGTTTTTGAAGTATTAAGTTTGAGGCAATTAAGATGAAGCCAGTGAGCAACCTGGGAAAGACAAGTGATCAAGGTAAAGAGATCAGGGGCAGAGGAATGTGTAAAAAATTAGCATATTGTCTGTATAATAGTAAGCAGAGACATTGGATTATTGAATTAGAACTGTAAGTGGAGAAAGAAAGATGTTGAGGAGAAGAGAGCAAAGGATGGAACCCTGCGGAACACCACAGGAAAGAGAGATGGCAGAGGATACAGAGGAAGCAAAACTGACTAAGGGGCTTGTTTACAAAGCCGCGGTAGTGGTTCGCGATCGCGATCGCAGCCGCGGCCCCATTGAAATCAATGGGGCCGCGGCTCCGATTACGATCGCAAACCGCTCCCGCGGCTTTGTAAACAAGCCCCTAAGTGCAATCTGACAAAAAGAAATAAAACCATTGAAGTATGTTGCTACAAAGCCCATTGTGCCGGAGATGAAAAAGTAGAATAGAGTGATTTACCAGGTTGAAAGCAGAGGAGAGAGATCAAGTGAGACAGCCAAAGTGAGATATTACCTTTATTGAGAGATTCATGGATTTCATTGAGAATGGAAAGTAGAATGGTTTCAGTACTATGACTGGGGTGGGATCCTGACTAACATGGGTGAAGAATGTTAGAATGCTCAAGGTGATTAGAAAGTTGAAGAAAAACTAGCCTTTCTGGAACCTTGGAAAGGAAAGGCAGGTTGGAGACTGCGCGATAGTGTTTTGGTAGTGACGGAGCTAAGGAAGGGTTCTTTAAGATAGATTTCACGATAGCGGATATCCAAGGAGAGGGGACAGTTCTGGAAAGCAGACTATTATTCATGATAGAAAGCGTAGGGGGAGGGAGAACCAGGGAGTTAGTAGAGATCCAAGAGGAGGGAATAGGGTCAGAAGCACATGTGGGTGTTTTTGACAGAGTAGAGGATTTTACTGAAGTTCTGAAGAAGAATAAGATTGAATTCACCTCAAGAATGGGAAAATGCAAGACTAGAGGGGAGAGAGATAGGAACTGGTGATTTGTGAATGCTATCCTCAGCAGGGTGTGAGGGGACGTCAATGTGTAGGTCAGAGATTTTTTAGAAAAATACTGGGCAAGAAGGTCAGAAGTAGGGAGATCATCCTGGGAAGGACGGAAGCAGGAAGGATGCAGTAGATTGGATACAAGTGAATAAAGCTCCTTAGAGTGGTTAGCAGAGCTGGTAATACATTTATCAAAGTATGACTTTTTGACATCAGTGATTTATAGAGCATGTGAAGGTCAGTAAAAGAGGAATGGGAAGAGTGGGTATGTTGCCTGCGCCAGTGTCATTCAGCTTTACAGACTTAACGTCGTATAAAGGCAAGGCCAGGGTAGAACTATGGATACTGACATAAGGAGAGGGGTGGTTTTCTTGGGCGAAGGGGGGCCACAGTATCAAGTGCTCTGTCCTTGCAGAGCTCAGCTTGTATAATAAATGGAACTGATTCAAAGTCTGGTGGAAACAGAGAATCTGAGGCAGGGAATGCCGTTAAGGAGTAGATGGGGTGATGGACCGGGTGAAAAGGGGTGGCCCACTGTAGTCTGGAATCTGAGGAAGGGGAAGGGAGCAGAAGCTGAAGCTGAAAGAAGATACAATAATATCGGTCCAAGGAAGGAAAAGGGTGGAAGGGGGTGACAGGTGACAGGGAAATCCATGGGTGGTCATAACTAAATCAAGTCTATGGTCAGCCACGTGGGTAGAAAAATGAACATGCTGGGAGAGAGATAGATCAGATAGAAATGATAGGAATAACCTGTCACGTGATTTGCTTGGTGAATCAAGATGGGCATTACAATCACCAAGAATTAGATCATAAATTGTGAGTAAGAGAGAATCCCAAAGAGAGGAGCTCATTGAGGGAGAGACATAAAGAAGAATATAAGTCGGGTTGTGCTGGAATGCCGAGCAGGAGAGATTCGGGATAGTGGAGGGTAGGAGAATCAATTTCAGTAATGTTAAGGGAATCCTTGAAAAGTAGTGCAACACCACCACCTAATCTTGTAGAACGGGAAGTGGACCAAGCAATAATGTTTGGTGGAAGGCTCCGATAAAGGTAGGGCTCCTACCCCTCTTTTAACCAGTTTTCAGTTAAGAAAAAAAGATCTATGGAATATTGAGAGATCATGTCAGAGAAGAAAGAACAGCTTGTTTTTCCCATCAGCGAGGTACTTGGCAAGGGTGCCCATTGTCCCCTTTGTTGTTTACCCTTATCCTTTAGCTATTCAGCTGCAGAAAATACCTTTGTTGGAGGGTATAATAATGGGTTTGTATGAATACTAAAATCTGTTTATTTGTAGACATTCTGTTATTAGTAGGGAACGCATCCCAGGCAGTCCTGGACATGGTTCAGACTTTTCTGGATTACAAAACAAATTCAAGGTTAAAATTAAATTTGAACAAATCAGAGGCCATGCCCCACTGATGTCAAGGTAAAAGATCATTGGAGAGGAGCTTTCCCTTTTAGGTGGGAGTTGGAAAAGTTGAAATATCTTGGGATTTGGATGCCTAGAATGCTGGAAAAACTGTAATTAGCTTAATGTATTTGATCTTATACAGCAGATTAGGAGTCAGCTGGAAATCTGGACAGACCTCCTGCTCTCTCTTATGAGCAAATGAACTTTATTTAAGATGGTAATACTTCCTAGAATGCTCTATAACCTCCAGATGTTACTTTGTTGACTGCTTATTAGAGGCCTAGGAGCACCTAGAGTCGCCATCTTCAAACTTATCTGGAGAAGAAAGAAGGCCTGCACTGGGTGACCAGAGAACTAGATCAAGGGCATGCAATGGATGTGATCTACCTAGGTTTCAGCAAAGCCTTTGATACTGTTCCTCATAGGAGGCTTATCAATAAATTCAACAGCTTGGGAATGGGTCCCAAGATGGTGAACTGGATCAGAAATTGGTTGACTGACAGACAACAGAGGGTGATGGTAAATGGAACTCACTCGGATGAAAAGAAGGTGATTAGCTGTGGGCCCCAGGGGTCAGTCTTGGGATCAGTACTGTTCAATATATTCGTGAGTGATATTGCCGAAGGGCTGAATGGAAAAGTCTGTCTTTTATTTTTTTATTTATTTATTGAAATTTTCCAACAAAATACAAACAAAAGAGAAAGCCAAATTACAGTAAATAAAATATACAATCCTTCTCTGGAACATGAGATAATCAAAGGCTGAACACAGCCCACCCCACCCTGTCCTTCCCATCATCATGCGATCATTAGGGGCCATATGAAAAAAACATAAAACATCTGCAAGCCTGCTAGGACTGCAGGGGGCTATAGAAGGGCAAAGACTCCACTACAGAGAAAATAAGGTTTGTCTGATGATCCCTTCACTTAAGAAAGAGGAAGATGCAAAAGAAACTGCCACACCATGGTATTTGCACCTATGAGTAGCATAGGCACAAGTGTACCACCATAGGCCTCAACCAAGATCTATTGTATGTTTCCAGTTAGAAATAACGGATATAGGGCCACTCCCAACATGGAACTAATTCAGACAGACAATCCCTTTATAAGGACAAGCTGCCAATTACTGATTGAAAAACGACCCGAAATCAGGAGAGAGTGGCCCTGAATCCCAATACCACCTTGATATGGTTCCATATTAAAAAACCAATAAGACTGAATGTTAGGACAGTCCTACACCACCTGTCTCAAAGTGCTGATATCTCCTCGCTGAAACCGACCCTTAATCTCAACTGCATATTGAATGAAAGCCTATGGCCCCCTCCACCCATCCTAAACTTTGCTTTGGCAAACACCATAGTATGTGGCCAAAGAATTAAGAAGACACATCCCCCCTTCCTCGTAATAAGACCCTATCTTCCAAAAGACAAATCTAGGCAGTTAATTCTCCATAAACACTGAGCTAGAGTTCTATTACTTTGACACTGTACTTTCCTTGTAAGGAAGACTGGTAGTATTCCTATTACATAATTCATTTTAGGAATGATAGACATATCTATATCTTCAAGATGACCCCACCAAGAAACAGACCGACGACCACATTACTGTATATAATTAGAGCTCGTTTAGTCAAATAGGGTAAATGAGATCACAGCATAAACATAGCTGTGAGCCGCATGGATAGTAGATTCACTACAGTAATTCTAGAACAAAGTCCCTTGGAAGCTAGGAAGAGACAGCACATGGATTTTAAAACCATTGGAGAATACAGCTTTCCACGCTAATATGGCCACCCTATTAATCTTATGATGGGCAGCTGAAAACCTTAGAATAGGGCATAGATCTCTAACTACGACAACTCCCTTACATTCAAATGTGTCTCCCTGCAGCAATAAGATGGCAGCACTTTCTTTCCTACCATTCAGAAGAAAAACATTCCTCTTAGTAAAGATTATTAATGCCCTTAACATTCAGTTGCACAATCTTAAAGAAAGCATGTTGACAATATAGCTCCGAATGCGTGGATAAGACGATGGTGCAAGGATGAGGGGTTTGGATTTGTTAGGAACTGGGGAACATTCTGGGGAAAGGAGGGGCTCTTCCGAAGGGATGGGCTTCACCTTAACCGGGATGGAACCAGGCTGCTGGCATTAACCTTTAAAAAGGAGATATAGCAGCTTTTAAACTAGATAATAGGGGAAAACCGACAGTCGCACAAGAGCGCATGGTTCAGAAGAATGTATCCTTGAAGGATACTACCAAAAGCAGAGAGGTTCCAAAAAAGAGTAAAGAAGCCCAAATGCCCTCGAGTATGGAGCAGACCGAGCTTAAAGATCCCAAATTACCCATGCCTACCATCAGAGACCTTTGGCAAATCTAGAGTCATGGGATAGGAGGCAGTGTACTATTGTGGATCAGGAACTGGTTAAAAGAAAGAAAGCAGAGGGTAGGGCTAAATGGCCAATTTTCCCAATGGAGAAAGGTGAATAGTGGTGTACCCCAGGGGATCTGTGCTGGGTCCGCTGCTTTTTGACATATTCATAAATGGCCTGGAAAAGGGAATAATGAGTAAGGTTATCAAATTTGCAGATGACACAAAACCATTTAAAGTTTTTAAAACCCAAGAGGATTGTGGAAAATTGCAAGAGGATCTTGATAAATTGGAAGACTGGGCATCAAAATGGCAGATGAAATTAATGTGGACAAGTGCAAAGTTATGCACCTAGGGAATAACAACCCAAACTATGGTTACACAATGCAAGGTTCCACATTAGGCACCACCACCCAGGAAAAAGATTTAGGCGTCATTGTGGATAACATGTTAAAACCCTCGGCCCAGTGTGCAGCGGCAGCCAAGAGAGCAAATAGAATGCTAGGTATCATAAGGAAAGGAATGGAAAATAAAACAAAGGATATTATATTGCCTCTATATCGTTCCATGGTGAGACCGCACCTTGAATATTGTGTGCAATTCTGGTAGCCGTATCTTAAAAAGGATATAGAGTTATTAGAAAAGGTTCAAAGAAGAGCCACCAGAATGGTAAAGGGGATGGAAGGATACTCCTATGAAGAAAGGCTAAAAAGGTTAGGGCTCTTTAACCTGGAAAAGAGACGGCTGAGGGGAGATATGATAGAAGTCTATAAATTAATGAACGGAGTGGAACGGGTAAGCAGAGATCGGTTGTTTACATTATCAGAATATAGAAAGACTAGGGGACATGCAATGAAGCTACAGGGTAAACTATTTAAGACTAATAAAAGAAGGGAGTGCGATTTCTCATCGGGGGAGCAGACGCGGCTGTGATTGGGCAGGCACACGGAGGATGGCTCCGGTGTGAAGGACCCCTCCCTCTGCCTCTATATCATCCTGAAGCTCCAGGAGGAGTGTGGAGTGCGATTTCTCATCGGGGGAGCAGACGTGGCTGTCTTTGGAGCTGCGGGAGCAGTGCAACAGGTGTCTGGAGGTACTGCTGTGATCGGGCAGGCACATGGAAGACGGCTCCAGTGTGAAGGACCCCTCCCTCTGCCTCCATATCATTCGGAATCTCCCTTACGCGGCCGCGTGTTGTGGCCTGCATGGCGTGTCCTAAGGGGCGTGTCACAAGGGGCAGGATACGCCCCTTCGGCGCATCTGAGGAGCTGAAGTCTGAGTTTTGTCTTTATGGGTATAAGAAAAGTAAAATTGACTGCAAAATCTGGAACCAAGGAGCAAGGAGGTAAGATGGTGGGTCCCATGGACAAACATTTGACTTCCCTGCTGCCTGCTGTATCGTCACCAGAAGTGGCTTCTTTGAGCTCTCATTCTCGGTCACCACCGCCGTTTCCTCAGGCTCCTGTTTCGTCTACCCTTTTAGATTTGTCCCCAGAAGCTTGTCCTCCAATCCCTAAGCCTGTGTGCCCGGTTGTTTCTGATGCTTTGGCCTCTACGTCCCAGGTTGGGGAAATAACTCTTATGGATATTTGGTCTGCTATTCACAATATTGATAGGAGATTGATATTTTGTTAAAGAAATATTTTACTGAAGTGCTAAAGTTAGAGGGGAACTTAGACATTATCCACATGTATTATCTTTCTCCAAGACCTTTTCCTTCAGGATAAGGATCTTTCCTCTGAGCTAGAATTCTCGGTAGGGCAGGATCTTACTGCTTTTCTTGAAGATTCTGCGGATGTCATTTCCAAACGCACTACTCTTGTGGTGACCTTTGGTTCTGAATCCATTAAATTACTTGTCCTGCAGGCTTATTTCAAATACCGGGAAATCTCATTTTGTGGTCAAAAAATTCAAGTTTTTCCGGATGTTGGCAGGGCTACCCAGATCAGGCATAAGCTTTTTCTGGCATTGAAAGATCGGGTAGTGGGGTTGGGGGCTTCTTTCTTTTTAAAATTTCCCTGCGCTGTATACTTACTTTTGAGGGACAAACTTTTGTTTATACGGATGTTTCTCAATTACAGTCATTTTTGTCTGAAAATGAAGTTGCTGAGGGTTAGGGTGGTGAGATAAATGTTCCCCATTGTGGAGCTTGTTGCTCCTGTTTTCCTATATTATTTTGATTTCCTTTAAATTTGAAATCGCTCTTCCTTGATGTGGGTTTTGATATATTACTTTTTTGCTTGAATCATTTTGCTATGTTTATTCTGAATATGTTGCCTATGAGTGTGTCTGTATTCAAGAAAACTTAAATAAAAATTTGAAAAAAAAAAAGATTAATAAAAGAAAATATTTTTTCACTCAACGTGTAATGAAACTCTGGAATTTGTTACCAGAGGATGTAGTAAAGGCTGTTAAGGTAGCTGGGTTTAAAAAAGGTTTGGACAAGTTCCTGGAGGAATGGTCCATAAACGATTATTAAGAGTGGAGTGGAGTGGAGGAGTGGCCTAGTGGTTGGGGCAAGGTACTTCAGGCCAGAAGGTCAGGGGTTCAAATCCCACTAGAGGACAGCAACCTTGGGCTGGAAGGACTGGGGTTTCTAGTCCCACAGGTGCTCCTTGTGGTCTTGGGCAAGCCACTTAACCCTCCATAGCCCATGTTCCCTGTAATATAGTTCTCTGTGTGCTGTGCTTTCCTGTCTAATCAATGTGTTTATACCTCAAAAATCTCCTGTCATGATTTGACAATTTCCAATCTGTAATCAAACCACTGCTGATTGCTGGAAGTAGCAGTATACAAAATGTATACTAAATAAATAAATAAATAAGAAAGGACCCAGGATATCATTACTTGACCCAATGCAAGCATTGTGGAGCCTGTGTTTTTTGGGGAAACTGCTAGGTGCGTATGACCTAGATTGGCCACTGTTGGAAACAGGACACTGGGCTTGATGGACCTTGGTCTGACCCAGTATGGCATATCTTATGTTCTTATGAATTAACAATCATATTTTGCAGAAACAGTTCAATATGTAGCATTTAGTTTTACATTGTAGAACAATTTCTTAAGCGCCTTTAAAGTATGGCTGCATCTATAGCCCAAAGAGAGGGAAAAAAAGGCCCCATTATTTGATCAATCGCAATAACACACTTAATTCTACTAAAACATTTCCCAAAACCACCCAAACCAAGGGGGGCTATATAACACACAAAACGTAATGGGTAAGCCCGCTAGGACAAGACAGACACGGAAGGCTCATTAACCCAACAATTCCACATTTCTGTAACTCTCAAAATAACGCATCTTGCCCACCTCCCCCACCAAGAGTAAAGACAATGTCCTTCAAAAGAGACAGACTAAGGGGCTTGTTTACAAAGCCGCGGTAGTGGTTCGCGATCGCGATCGCAGCCGCGGCCCCATTGAAATCAATGGGGCCGCGGCTCCGATTACGAACGCAAACCGCTACCGCGGCTTTGTAAACAAGCCCCTAAATGTCCCAGTACATAATAGTACTGCATGCTTAGATGTCGCTTCTGCGTGAATAGGTCTCCTTCACACGATCTCAGACCAGTTAAACGCCCATGATAGCAAGCGCCATCAAACTGTAGCAAGTAAGAGATGTAATATAACCTTTTACTGCATCACCGCCGACTCCTTATCCTCCAGAAATGCGCATAGATCTCCGGGATCATCAAAAGTTTTGGTCTGGTTGTGCAGCGTAACTTTCATGTGCGCAGGATATAGCAGTCCAAAACGGGCCTTCAGTTGAACCAAGCGTGGACGCAACACCAAAAGACTCCTTCTCCAACCCACCGTCACCCTTGCGAAGTCTGGGAAGAATAGGAATTTATGCCCTTTATATTCCAAGGCTGAAAGTGTTCTGGCTGCTCCCATTATTTGCAATACTTGCTGAAAACATAGAACTTTCAAGATAATTGGGCGTGGACACTTGCCCATGACCACGGATTGAGTAGGCACTCTCTGGGCGCGCTCGATCTCGAATGGCATATTGAAATGCAGCCTTAATCCACCTGGAATCATGGCCTGCAGAAATGATATCATATCATGATCTTCTGCTCCCTCAGGAACTCCTAGGATTCTTATGTTGTTCCGCCGAGAGTGATTATCACCGTCTTCCACCTCTCTTTGCAGTGAAAGTATCAACTTGGCCTGCTCCTCAATGGCCTTGAGCCTCTCCTCATGTGACGCCACCACCTTCTCTACGTTCTCCAAATGAGCCGTATTTGACTCCAAAGAGGATCTCATAGCGTTGATATCTTCCTGAATTATACATAGCGATTCTCCATTAGCTTTGACCAACTCTTTGACCGCCCGAATCTCAGCCAAGATCTCCTGCGAGGTCTCAGGACCATCTCGGGTGACCGCCATCTTGTGAGGTGAGAGAGGTTCCGTCTTGGATCTCTTTACGCTAGCATTTTGAAATACTTGGAAATCCAGCCGCGTCTGTTTGGAGCCTGACATAGCCGGGGTCGAATGGTATCCAAGTAGGTAGGAATTATTTTAATTAAATATTGCAGAAATCGGGATTCTTGTCTATTGCCCTCCGGAGCACCATCTTACACGTCCATCTTGACCAGACACCAGGCTCCGCCTCCCCCCCCCCCGAAAGGTCTGTTTTTTTGCAGATGTCACCAAAATTTGCAACAGAGTGGACTCCCCTCAGGGAGTGGGGAACATGAGGAAAGATCTACAAAAACTGGAAGAATGGTCTAATGCTTGGCAGTTAAGATTTAATGTGAAAAAGTGCAGTGTCATGTACTTGGGAAGCAGAAATACAAGGGAATCGTATGCGATAGGGAGTGAGAGATTGATGTGCATGGACCAGGAGAAAGACCTCGGTGTGATTGTTTCTGATGATCTCAAGGTGGCAAAATAGTGTAACAAGGCGGTGGCAAAAGTCAGAAGGATGCTCGGTTGCATACAGAGAAGAATTACCAGCAGAAAGGAAGTGGTTCTAATGCCACTGTACAAGTCGCTGGTGAGGCCTCACTTGGAATAATGTGTTCAGTTTTGGAGACCTCGCAAAGGATATAAAAAGGCTGGAAGTGGTTCAGAGGAAGGCGACCAGAATGATTTGGAGCCTGCGTCAGAAGACTTATGAGAAGAGACTTGAAGACCTAAATATGTACACTCTGGAGGAGAGGAGGGGCATATGATTCAGACCTTTAAATACTTAGAGCATATGGAGATATGATTCAGACCTTTAAATACTTAAAGAGTATTAATGGACAAACAAACCTCTTCCAAAGACGGGGGAGGTGTAAAACTGGAGGGCATAACATGAAGCTGCAAGGGGGTAAATTGAAAGGCAATGTCAGGAAATACTTTTTCACTGAAAGGGTGATGGATGCTTGGAATGCCCTCCCGATGGAAGTGGTGAGGGCAAACACAGTGACAGAATTCAAAATGGCATGGGATAGGCATAGTGGATCTCTTTATAGCAACAGGATAAAATCAAAATAAGCATAACTATCTCTTATATCTGAATAATTAGGGGTGACCTACATGGAGCGGTGGGTACACTCCTAAACAAAGGCATGGGGAGAGGTGACCTGCACGGAGCGGCAAGTACACCTACTCTTGCTGCCTTGCTGGGCAGACTAGATGGACCATACTGGTCTTTATCTGTCATCATATACTATGTTTCTATGTTAAGCAAGGAGCAAGGAGGGCCTGGGTATGTTAAATTTTAGGCTATATAATGTGGTTTGCCAATTTAGGTTTATATGAGAGTGGATAGCTGGATCCTTACTATATTAGGACTGATGGAAGTGATATATATCCTCTATCAGAAAGAATGAAGATCTACATGCAAGGGGTAGTAGCATATGATGCTGAGCAGTGAAGGCATGGAGGTAGTTGGGTGAAAGAAAGGAATTAAGTGCAAAAGGATCTCCTTTTTTGCCACTTGTAGACAATGTCGATTTCTTGCCTGGGATGGAGAAAAGAGTGTTGTAGGAGTGGGAAAGGAAGGGGATCATAAGGGTGGATGACCTATTCAACTGGGGAAAGAAATGTATAAGTTCCTTTAATCAGATAGAGCCAAAGTACAATATCCTACGGGTGCACTTCTATGCATCTCTGCAGGCGTGTCATTATATGGGGACTGGCAGCTACGAGAAGAAAGGTTGCAGCAACAAAGGTGGTTCATGGAGAAATTCAGAGAGGTAGAGATGAAGAGAAACTTGATTTTGGGATGGTAGCAAATGTGTAGGAAGGAGCAGGGAGGGGAAATGATGACAGCTTCGGCCCAGTTCTGGCACAAGGATATTGGTGAAGAGGTAATGGAGCGGGATGTTTAACAGTGGTTTGAAGAAATGCACTCAGCTGTGATGGCAGTGAGGATAAAGGAGATGCAAATCAAGCTATTTCATCGTTGTTTAATTGACAGTGTAAAGTGATGCAGGATGGAGCATGTGGCCTCTGAGGTATGGGGCAGGTGTTAAGTGGAACAGGGCACCCTGGTGTATCGCCTATTGCAGTATAATATTGACAAACATTTGGGTAGCGGTGAAGAAAGAGATTCAGAAGTGCATGAGGATTCATATCCTCTTATGGTTTAGGGTGTGTTACTGGGAAGTATGTCGGGATTGAAGGAAGGCAAGTCAGGGCAGAAAGATTTTATTCAACTATCCCTGCTAGTGATCAGGAAATGTGTGTTGCTGAAATGCATTGAAAGGAACCTTCTCACAATTTCTTTGCGGCATGATAAAATGCAAGCAATTGAAAGAGGAAGTGATGCCACTCACTGAGATAGCTGTGATCTACTAAAGCTCTCAGGCAGTAGAGTGAATAAACCAAACAAACACCGGTATTAAGGAATGGAGATGGGAACCATTGAGCATTTTTCAGTATGAGAAGGTGCCCTGAAGTGGATAATGCTGATGACGGTGCATAAACAGCCGATAGACATCTCCAAGTTTGCCTTTTCCAAGCTGGGAGCTCTGGCAGAGAGCAGCAACAAGAAGGCAGAAGACAAGCCTGCCCATGGCAAGTAACAGTCAGGTGACTGTGGGAACACAGGGAGTGCATCCCGCTCTGATCCAGTGGAGGCAATAAGAGAACTGCAGTGAGAAATACAGGTTTCAAGAAATTTGAAAATGGACATCATGAACATTATCACAATTCAAAGAGATCTGGCATCCCTGATAACTGATCTTAAGGCCGAGGTGAAACAAATCAATACACTTGTTGAAGCAATTGAAAATAGGATTGGGGAGCAGCATGAAAAGTTGCTTACACTGCATAAATGACTGGATGAACTAGAAAGCAATAATCAACTTCTGATAAACCAGTTCACTGACTTAGATAACCTCTCCCACTGGTGCAAACTGCAGTGGAGGGGACTGCCTGAAACAGAGGCCTTTGCTGGCTATATGGCAGTGGTGAAGCATTTAATATGGTCATCCTCCAAATGGATGGTTATGGCAGTCCATAAGTAGACATCAAAATTGAATGCACTCATAGTTCTCTGGGCACCCCATTTCTCATCTTATTCTGGGACATTATTTTGTGTTATCATGAATATGTACTGTATGTAAAGAGAATTTTAAATTCAGCACAAGCACTTGGCCCGATACTCTGGGAGGGCCATAAAATAAAAGGGTACACTGAACATTGTGGAGTGGAGGAGTAGCCTAGTGGTTAGAACACTGACTTGGTAACCAAGCAACCAGGGTTCAATTCCCACTAGCACTCCTTGTGGCCTTGGGCAAGTCACTTAACCCTCCATTGCCTCAGAAGAAAGGCCTGGCAATCTACTTCCAGTGACACTGCCAAGAAAACCCAGGAGCTTCTGGGTCACCAGGAGCCAAGACTGACTCAAAGGCACACATTGCTTTACATTGAACTACTTTAGCAAAAGCTGCACATTACATTGAACATTAAGTTTAACAGTAGCACAACAAGTATTGCAATCATTCACTAACTATATACATAGAAATGGGCCTAACTAATTGTGTGGTGGGGAATCCCTTATGTTGGGTTAGGTCCAAAGTGATCAAGGAATAGCCGGGTTTTCAAGTTCTTTTTTTTTTACTCATGATCTCTTTCTACTCTTCTTTTTACTCATGATCTCTTTATCTCTAATGCTTTCCATCTTCTTGCTATAACTGAGACCTGGTTCCTCCCAGAAGACACAGCATCTGTCACTGCTCTCTGTCATGGGGCTATCAGTTCTCCCACATGCCTCATCCTTCTGGCCGTGGTGGTGGTGTTGGACTAATACTTTCTCCCTCCTGCCAATTCCAACCCTTCCTGCTGCCTCAGCCTCACTCCTTTCCCTCTTTTGAAGTCCACTCCATCCGCCTTTTCACTCCACTACCTCTCCGAGAAGCTGTTATTTATCGACCTCCAAACAAGTCTACTTCCACCTTTCTCACTGACTTTGTGGCTTTCCTTCTTTCTGGATTCCTCTTCCCACACTCTTATTCTCAGGGATTTTAACATTCATGTTGATAACCCCTTTGATCCTTATGCTTTAAAGCTCCTCTCCCTTACCTCCTCATTTGACCTCCAGCTTTGCTCTACTGCCCCCATTCATCAGCCTTGACCTGGTATTTTTCTCTAGTTGCTTACCCTCAAACCTTTGTAGCTCAGTTCTTCCTTTATCTGATCATCACCTTTTAAGCTTCACTCTTCATCACCTGCCGCCTCAACCTCATCCTATCTCCTCCAACCTATTTAGAAATTTTCATGCTATTGATCCTTTGGTTCTCTCTTCCACTTTTTCTTCATCTCTTTCCTCCATTATGTCATCTAAGTCTGTTGATGAGGCAGTAGCTTCCTATATCACTGCACTCTCCTCTACTCTGGATGCTCTTGCTCCACCCATGCCACGTCTTTTGAGGCATACTGCACCCCAGCCCTGACTTTCATCCATTACCTGCTATCTACGTTCCTGTGCCCGTTCAGCTGAGCGTGCTTGGCTCAAATCCCGCTCTCTTGCAGACTTTCTACACTTCAAATTCATGCTTGTCTCTTTCCAGTCAGCCATAGTTCTTGCCAAACAAGACTATTATGTCCATCTGACTAATTCTCTTGTCTCTGACCTTCACCGTCTCTTTAGTACTCTCAGCTCTCTCCTCAAAGTGCCTCTGCCTCCGACTCCTCCCTCCCTTTCTTCTCAAACCCTAGCTAACTATTTCCATGACAAAATTCACAAGATCAACCTCCAATTCCCCACAAAGTCAGCTACTTCCCCTCCTCCCCCTCTTCACTCCCAACTTTCCCCCTCTATCTCTGCTACCCTCTCTTCCTTTTCTGTGATCTCTGAATAGGAAACTGCACACAACTTCTTTCTTCCTCCAAACTCACCACCTGCTCCTCTGATCCTATCCCCACCCATCTCCTAAGCCCCATCTCCTCCACTGTTGTCCCTTCCATCTCTCATATTCTCAATCTATTGCTCTCCACTGCAACTGTCCCTGCAGCCTTCGAGCATGCTGTAGTTACACCTCTCCTCAAGAAACCCTCATTTGATCCTACCTGTCCTTCTAATTATTGACCTATCTCCCTCCTCCCCTTCGCTTCTAAACTACTTAATGCGCAGTTCACTGCCGCTGCCTTGACTTCCTCTCCTCTCATGCCCTCCTGGATACTTTACAATCTGGCTTTCATCCTTTACACTCTACTGAAATGGATCTTGACAAAGTCTCCAGCGACTTGTTCCTGGAAAAATCCAAGGGCCTTTATTCTGTCCTCATCCATCTTGACCTCTCTGATGCTTTTGACACTGTTGACCACAACCTTCTCCTCGATACCCTGTCCTCACTTGGTTTTAAGGGCTCTGTACTATCCTGGTTCTCCTCCTATCTCTCCCATCGCTCTTTCAGTGTTAGTTCTGGTGGCTCCTTCTCTGCTGCTAACCCGCTCTCAGTTGGTGTACCCCAAAGATCTGTCTTTGGCCCGCTCCTTTTCTCTCTTATACCCAGTCCCTTGGTGCGCTCATCTCTTCCCATGGCATTCAGCACCATCTTTATGCTGATGACTCCCAGATCTACCTCTCTACACCTGAAATCTCTCTGGCAATCCAGACCCGGATCTCTGCCTGCCTCTCTGACATTGCTGCTTGGATGTCTCACTGCTGCTTGAAATTGAACATGGCCAAGACTGAGCTTCTTATTTTTCCCTCCAAAACCTCCTCTCCTCTATCTCCTTTCTCAGCCTCCGTGGATACCTCTCTACTCCTCCCTGTTTCCTCGGCTCACAACCTTGAGTTTGTCTTTGATTCTTCTCTCTCCTTCTCCATACACATCCATCTGATAGCTAAGACCTGCCGTTTCCTTTTCTATAACATCAACAAAATCTGCTCATTCCTTTCTTAACACACTACTAAGATGCTTATCCACTCCTTAATCACCTCCTGTCTTGACTACTCTAACCTACTCCTTGCTGGTCTCCCTTTGAATCATCTCTCTCCCCGTCAATCTGTTCAACACTCTGCTGCACGGCTAATCTTCTGACAGCCTCGTCATACCCATATTACCCCTCTTCTGAAGTCGCTTCATTGGCTCCCTATCCATTTCCACATCCAGTTCAAACTACTCCTGCTGACCTATAAGTGCATTCACTCTGCAACTCCTCACTACCTTTCTTCTCTTATCTCTCCTTACACCCCCCTTGGAAACTCCGCTCTTCTGGGAAATTGCTTCTATCTGTGCCCTTCTCTTTTACTGCTAACTCCAGACTTCACTCTTTTCATCTTACTGCACCTTATGCCTGGAACAAACTACCTGTGTCTGTACGTCAGGCACCTTCTCTGACCCTTATCAAATCCAGGCTGAAAACTCAACTCTTCATTGCTGCTTTTGGATCTTGACTCACTTGATCTCCTTGTTTTTTTACCAATCCCCCTTGTTTTATCCCTGTCTACACCTTCTGTGTTGTCTGTCTTGACTAGATTGTAAGCTCTAATGAGCAGGGACTGTCTCTTACATGTCTGTGCAGTGCTGTGTACGTCTTGTAGCACTATATAAATGCTTAGTAGTAGTAGTAGTTCTTGCGGAAATCATCAGTGTGTTGGATGGCTCTTGTTTGGAGTGGTAGGGAGTTCCAGAGTGAAGGGGCATATAGTGAGAATGCTCTGTTATTGGCTCTTTGGCTGCTTGTGGACTTGTCTGGTGGTCTTTCCAGTAGGTTGATGGTGTTTTGTCTCTTGGGTCTGCTGTTAGTATGCTTTGCTAATAAGGGTGTGAGGTTGCCTACTGAGAGAGTGTTTATGATCTTGTGCATGCTGAGGATGATTTTGTATTTGATTCTGCTCATAATAAGTAACCAGTGAAGCTATTTAAGGAGTGGAGTAATGTGAGTTTGCTGGGATTTTGCTAGTATAACTCTGGCTACGGTGTTCTGTGCCAATTGCATGGGATTTATTTATTTATTTATTTACATTCTCTTATATACCGCACTATTCGGCATCAGCGCGGTTTACATGGAACAAAATGCTCAGTACAAAAACATGTATGAGTTTACAGATAACAGGGAACAAAAAAAAAACTTGGATAACAGGGGTAACTATTTACAAAACTTACTACATGTAAAAATCAAAAGATTCATGGAGAACATGGGATACCGTTTGCTCTACCCTGAGGGGTTTATTTTATTTATTTAGACAGTTTTGTATACCGCCTTATCCTTCAATCAAAGCGGTCACAACATAAGTGGGGGATACATCTAACACGTGGGGATATGAGACACACACACTAATACTTACAGGGAACATGGGCAATGGAGGGTTAAGTGGCTTGCCCAAGACCACAAGGAGCACCTGTGGGACTAGAAACCCCAGTCCTTCCAGCCCAAGGTTGCTGTCCTTTTAGTGGGATTTGAACCCCCGACCTTCCGGCCTGAAGTACCTTGCCCCAACCACTAGGCTACTCCTCCCTCACCATTAGCAACTCCTTGTTTAAGGTGAATATTTCTAAGTTAGCACTACAAGCCCTGAAAGATGTTGGATACTAGGGTTTCTCTGAAGCATTCCTACAGGACCAGTGAACACTAGCAGTGAAGTGGCAGAATGCAGAAGAAGGGCATGCGGTTGCAGAGAATTTTGGTGGAGCATTTGGAAATCTGTGAAGGCAATGGCTGACAGAGTAGCATGGGCCTGAAGTTCTTGGCTCTTTTTGGTAATTGGACTGTTTCCTTGAGGAATTATTACACAAGGCTTGACACAGACTTCCATGGGGATGCCTTTCCAGTTACCTTCATTTGCTTTTCCAGCTTGTATGTTTGCCTGGAGTTATATGTGCATGGGATTTTTGCTGTGACTGTCTGGGTGTGTGATTCATGACTCTGATTGAGATAGGGAGCTGTCTCGAAGTTGGATAGCATAGCAGTTTGAGGATAGGCGTATCAGTTACCTAGGTAGAGAGGGTGGGTGGAGGGAGCGAGTACGATGGTTTGGATGGTATGTTGAAGTATGGAAAGGAGGAGGAGAAAGTGGCTGTTAGGAGGGAGGGGGAGAGAATGTCTGTTGTGGCTTTTGTGAAAGTGGCTGTATGTGATATTACTGAGTGTGAGGGCACAACCCTTTATTGGGGAATTGTGTGAGTGGAACAGTACTGGGAATGGCCATGCATGTTGCTTCAATTAATGTAAAGGGGCTTAATGTGCCGATGAAGCATTCTTTGGTGTTCTGAGAGACATGAGCACTTGGAGCAGATGTTCTCTTTTTGCAAGAGATTCATCTCCACAGGTTCCACGAGAGCTTATTATGACATCAGCTGTACCCATTGGCACTTTTTGCTTCTAATATTAAATCACTTTGAATGAGAGTGGGAGGATGGCGATATTGATACATGCTCAGCTATGGGCTGACGTCTTTCATATGTACCAATGCAAGGAGGGGAGATATCTTATGGCTGTATTAAAGTCGGGGGGTATATGCACCTAATATTGGGCAAGAAGCTTTCTTAAATGAGGTTTGATTTGTTATTGCATGCTGAGGGTCTCTGATTTTGGGGGGCTGGGACTGGGGGCTCTCAGGGAACTAGGAAGCTGTTAAAGCATTTCATGATAAAGCATAGATTGGTGGACATGTGGAGAAGTCTGCACCCATTTGTAATTACATTTATTTTTCTCCAGTACATAGCAGCTATTCTAGAATTTATATGTTTTTCTTTGAAATGAATGATCAAAATCATGTTTTGGATGCTGAAGTCAGCTCTATTACGTGGTCTGGTCACGCTCCTATTACTATGCAGTGGACCACCCAGGAGGGAGAGCGCAGATGGGGCTAGTGGATTCTTAATGAATCTTTTTCAATGACCCCTTGCTTATGGAAAAAATAAGAGAGGGAATAACCTCTTATTTAGATATCAATGACTCGGGATGTGGGTTTGGAAACTCTGTGGGACTGCTTGAAGGCGGTTCTGAAGGGAAGATTCACTGCATAGGGTGCCAAGAGCAAAAGGGAAAAGAAAGAAAGAGCACATTCTATAGGGGAAATTGAAGGCCCTTGAGGAGCAGCATAAAAGGTTTGGAGTGAACCAGGTCTTTAAAGAACTACCACAAATAAAAATGAAGTTGAGAACATTACAGACAGAGGATATTGAATTTAAGCTGAAACAACATTATTTTGAGAAAGGAGCAAGGCCAGTAAATTGCTAGCTTGTAAATTGAAACAGCAGACATATCGCAATCAGATTCTGAGAATCAGAGATCAGGTGGGAAAACTGATGATTAATAAGGACTTTCATGTATGCAGAGGGGACTGCTCCAGCTGAGGACACATTGGATGAGTATTTGGGGGGGAGGCAGGCTTGCTGCACCTGGGGAAAGAGGACCACTGAATGCCCCAGTTGGTGCATGGAGATTGTTCAAGCTATTAAGTCATTGGTCACTGGCGAGGCCCCAGGGTTTAGATGGAATCACTGTAAGATCTATAAGTTGTTTTGTCTGGGGTGTTGGCTTGACTTTGTCATTATTTCTTGGAACAAGGAGCTATTGCAAATACAGTGAGGGAGGCCTGCATCTCAGTAATTCTTAAAGAGGGTATGGACGTGTCCGTATGCAGGTCCTATAGACCGATCTCACTTTTAAACGTTGATAGTAAGAGCTTGGTATAGAGGAATAGCCTAGTATGTAGTTAGACCCACAGCCTAATACCCAAGAGATCAGGGGTTTGATTTCCATTGGCATTCCTTGTGACCTTAGGCAAGTCCATTACCTTGGAAGAAAGGACCGGCAATCTACTTCCACTCATACCTTGCCAAGAAAACCTAGGGGCTTCTGACTCCCCAGGAGCTGAATTGACTTGATGCTACTTAAAAAAAAATGTTTGTGCTTCTCGACTGCAGCGGTTGGCTCTCCAGTTAGTGCACCTGGAACAATCCAGTTTTATCCCTGCCAGCATGTGGATGACAATGTTTACAAAATTGTTAATTTGATCTGGACAGTACAGGGGGTAGCTGAGTCATTGCTCCTGACCTTGATGCTGAGAGAGCATTTGGCAGGTGATTTGGCATTCCTTTTTTAGGGTATGGGGAGCCTATGGAGCCGGATGGATCTTTTTGAAATGTGTACAAGTTTTATATTATAATCCCATGGCATGCATGAGGATTAATGGGGGGAAGTTGGATGTGTTTCCCTTAGCTCAGGGGACTAGACAGTGTTGCTGTCTCTCACCTCTCCTTTTCGCTCTATATTTGGAACCTTTGGCCTGTAAAATCCAGGCTGATCTTGATATCAAAGAGGTAGTGGTGGGAGGGACTGAATATAAATTGGCCCTCTTCAATGATGATGTGATAATAACCTTGACAGGAGCGTTGACAACTCTACTAGGCTTGCTTAGCAGGCACTCTTCGGAGAAATCCCACTGAGGTACTTGCCCTGGCTTAGGGGAAGACAAGTCTGTGTGAATAATCTCTGTACACTGCTGATCCTCCAGACATGGTAGAAACATAAAGGGATACTTCTGCAAGAAATGACTTGAGTTAAAAATATGCCTATCAGATATAATGCAGATTTTTTCCTGAAGGATGAGGCATTGGGAGAGGGAAGTTCTGTGTTGGTTGGAACAGTTGGTAGAGGAAGATCATGCATTAACAATTGAGGCCCTTAGAGAAAAGGAGGGTTTAATGTATACAGATTTCTTTCCTTACTTGCAAATTGTCTCATGGATTAATGCCAAAGGCCATGTGCAGCAGCTTTTATCTCTTCGGGTTCCCTTTGAGAAATGTGCAAAACTAGCCCAGACAAGGGGGTTAATTTCTAAGCTTTATAGAATTCTCAATGCCTCTGGGGGAGATAGGACTCCATATGAAAGTGCCTGGGATTGGGACCAGGGGTGGGGATGGAAAACGATGAGTGGAAATGGATATGTCAAGTTGAGGCGAAACTTTCTATTTCAGCCATCTGGATTGGTGATGAGGCCACAATGATATGTAGGTCATACATGGTGACTCTGAGGCTGCAAAACTTTTATCACCAGGTGTTTCTGAACTGTTGGAGAGGGTGTACACCAAAGGGGTTCCTTTTTTCCAAACATGGTGGAGCTGCCCAATGTTTTTGAAATATTGGCACTTGGTTGAGATATGGGGTTTCCCAATTTTGTTGGGGATCAGGATATTTTTGTTGCTCTCTTTTCCTGAGAATTTTGAAGAAGGGTGTAAGAAATTGTCCTACCACCTGTAGTTGCAGCGTGCTTAGAGGCAGCCTTCTCTATCCCCTGCTGCAGAGCTATTTGAGAAATTATTCTTCTTTTCCAAACGTATGGTGATTAGGCACTGTTGCCTTCTGAAATCTGAAAAAAAGCTGGGCTCCCTTGTTGCATGCTAAATACAAGAGTATATGATAAATGGTTATAGGTTCTGATCCTATGACTGAGTTATGAGAGTAGGGTGTGATGGATGAGGATGGGCTAGTTAAGATTATTAACCTTGAAAGACTTGTTGATTTATATTATGGTTGTTTTATGAATATATGCAAGTCAACAACATTTTTTTAGATTTTATTTATTGAATTTTGTCAGATACAAATGGTCAGGTGCTAACCAAATATCACATAGCATCTTAGTTCAAATAACAGAACTATTAGACATTAGATCAAACAAACCATGAGAGAATAACGGCAGTCTGATGTTTATGTGGGATCTATACTGCAGAGAGTAATGTCATTTGTGTGCATTATATCCTCTGGTGGTCTTCCACTGCTCGCCATGTTCACGCCGCTGTCAACAGTGTATTAATGTTAACAGAGACCATCATTTCAGACTTATAAACCTGACAAACAATGTTCCACCAGAATGTTACATTCCATAGCAAGGAGTCTTTCCAATTGGATAAAGGCATTTGCAGTAAGTCACTAAAAAGTTCTGATTTAAAAAAACAATTAATGGAAAGAAACAATGCCAACTGAAGGGCTCACAGTAACCTTCAAGTAGCGAAAGGTTGGAGAAAGGGATGTGGAAGCATGGCTCTCTATGAAGAATTACCAGAGGATATTGAAAAACCTCTTAAAGAAGTAAGGTACTCCAAGGACTGGAGGCCTAGGAGGGTGTGGTGGGGGCAGAGGAACTAAGGAACGATGGAGGGGGAGAAGGACCGGAGGAAGGAGTTTGGGGTTATAAAGGAAAAGGAAAATATTTTTCTGCCATAAGGGGTAGACAGAGTAGAAAAGTTGGACACAAACTTGATTGGTTGTTAAACATGTCCTCTTTAACGTATTACATGTTCTTGAGAGGTTTGTTGTTGACAACATTGTTATTCTGATTTTGGTGCATTTTGATGTGTCCAAATAAAAAAGATCATTTAAAAAATAAAGTAAATAAAAAACTGAAGCTGTGACTTTCAGCTGTTCCTTATACTGGACATCACCTGATGACTGAAGACATATGCTGAGATTCAGAAAAGGTGTATGCAGCATTGAGAGATGCCCAAACATGACAACATGCAAGGTGTTCACTGTTTTGGGGTGGGGTTGTGAATTACCTTGCAAAGGTCACACTTTATTTGTCAGTAGGAGGCAGTCACTCTGGAAACATGGCAGCCCTCTCCCCCAACATCCAGGTGCAAGGTAATACAAGAGACCATGATCTGGGAGTATGATTTCTATAAAATACTCAGCCAATTGCTTTTGTGTCACAGATTTTTATCTGCAAAACTAAAGCATAGAAACATAGAAATATGACGACAGAAAAAGACAACATGGCCTATCTAGTCTATCCTTCCATAACAACTACAACAGTCCCCTTTTTACCTTTAGAGATCCTCTGTGTTTGTCCCATGCTTTTTTGAATTCAGTTACTGTCCTCATCTCTACCACCTCCACTGGGAGACTATTCCACAGATCCACTACTCTTTCCGTAAAGAAATATTTCCGCATATCACTCCTGAATCTATCTCCCTTCACCCTCATCCCATGTCCCCTCGTAGCAGAACTTGCTTTCAATTGAAAGAGGCTCTCTCCCTGAACATTTATGCCACGGAGGTATTTAAACATCTCAATCATATCAGCTCTATCCCGCCTTTCCTCTAAGGTGTACATATTAAGATCCTTCAGTCTGTCCTCATATGCTTTATAATGAAGACCACTAATCATTTTAGTAGCCACCCTCTGCACCGACTCCATCCTGTTCACATCCTTTTGAAGGTGCGGTCTGCAGAATTGCACACTATACTCCAAATGAGGTCACACCAAAGACTTATACAGAGGCATTATCACCTCCTTTTTTCTGCTAGCCATTCCTCTCCGTATGCACCCAAGCATCCTTCTAGCTTTTGCCATCGCCTTTTCTACCTGTTTAGCTACTTTAAGGTCATCAGACACAACCACGCCTAGGTCCCGCTCTTCTTTAGTGGACAAAAGTACTTCACCCCCTATACTATATTGCTCCCTTGGATTGCTGCAGCCCAAATGCATGACCTTACATTTTTTAACATTAAACCCCAGCTGCCAAATTCTAGACCATTCTTCAAGCTTAGCTAGATCCCTCCTCATGTTATCTACCCCTTCCTGGGTGTCTACTCTATTGCAGATTTTGGTATCATCCGCAAAGAGGCAACCTTACCTGAAAGCCCTTCCGCTATATCACTAACAAAGATGTTAAAAAGAATCGGACCAAGGACAGATCCCTGGGGCACACCACTGATAACATCCTTCTCCTCAGAGTGAGCTCCATTTACTTGCACTCCTTGTCGCCTACCACCCAACCAATTTCTAACCCAAGCAGTAACTTTAGGGTCCATCCCTAGGGTGTTCAGTTTGTTTATAAGTCTCCTGTGAGGAACAGTGTCAAAGGCTTTACTGAAATCTAAATACACCACATCTAGGGCTCTCCCTCGGTCCAACTCCCTGGTCACCCAGTCAAATAAATCAATCAGATTTGTCTGACAAGACCTGCCTCTGGTGAATCCATGCTGCCTCGGATCCTGTAATCCGCTGGACTCCAGAAACCTCACTATTTTCTCTTTCAGCAGCGTTTCCAATAATTTACTCACCACCGAAGTTAAACTAACCAGCCTGTAGTTTTCAACCACATCCTTACTTCCGCTTTTGTGTAAAGACACCACATGAGCCTCTCTACAGTCCTTTGGCACCACTCCCGACTCCAACGAGGCATTGAAAAGGTCAGTCAGTGGAGCTGCTAGAACGTCCCCAAGTTCCCTCAGTATTCTCGGGTGTATCCCATCCGGTCCCATCGCTTTGTCTACTTTAAGTTGAGATAGTTTCTCACGAACACAGTCTTTTGAAAATTGTTCAAGATGTCCTTTGCTTCTGTTCCTATTTGTAGGTGTTTTCTGAGGTCCTGCTCCTGGTTCTTCATCTGTGAACACAGAACAAAAATATTTGTTAAGCAATTCCGCTTTATCCTTATCAGCTTCTACATATTCCTCCCCTGCACCCTTGAGTCTGACAATACCACTCTTGCCCTACCTCTTCTCACTAATATATCTGAAAAATGTTGTATCCCCCCATTTTATTGCATTGGCTATTTCCTCCTCCTTTTGAATCTTTGCCTTCTTGACTACTTTGCTAGCTTCTCTAAGTTTTTCCAAATACAGATGCCTGTCTTCCTCTCTCTGTGATCTCTTGTATTTCATGAAGGCCTCCCTCTTTTTCTTCACTTTTTCAGCTTATTTCCCATGCTACGGGCATTTATACACACTGCTTTCCATATGTTACCCGTGTTACCCATTTCCATAAAGTTATTTAATGTATCACCTACCTGGGGGGCTTTCACTTACCTGGGGGCTTTCTTCACCCATCCCCAACGAATCTAGTTTAAAGCCCTCTTCAGTAGATTAGCCAGTCTACTACTGAAGACGCGTTGACCTTTCTTGGACAGATGGATGCCATCTCTGCTCTGCAACCCTTGGAACAGCATCCCATGGTCTAGGAAACCAAAACGCTCTCGATGACACCATCCACGCAGCCATGCATTCATCTCCAGGATGCGAGCCTCTCTGCCTTGGCCTTTACCCTCAACAGAGAGGATTGAAGAGAACACCACCTGTGCACCTAACTGCTTCACCATGAAGTCACTTTCGATATGTTCTGAGGTATACCTGGCAGTATCATTTGTTCCAACATGGATTAGCAACATTGGGTAATAGTCAGTGGGCTTGATGAGTCTCGGCAAACTCTCCGTAACATCTTGGATTTTGGCACCAGGCAGACAGCATACCTCTCTGGATATCAGGTCTGGTCAGCAGATGGACGCCTCAGTACCCCTCAGAAGAGAGTCTCCAACCACCACTACCCTTCGTTTCCTTGTGGTCACTGATTCTGCAACTTTGGGGTACTTGAACTCTGGTTCTTCCCTTTCCAGGGATGCTTTCACCTCCTCCACTTCCAGGGCTGCATAATGGTTCTTCATTTCAAGGGCTGGAGAAGTTGGATTGGTGATTTTGCAGGCCCTGGTGACTTGTGTCCAACCATCGACATTCTGTTGGCACCCATCTTCTCCTCTGATGGAGAGCTTGGTTGCTGCAAGAAGCATCTCATCAATGTAATTCTCACTGTCTTGAATGCTTCTCAGCCTCGCCACCTCCTCTCTGAGTTCCTCCACTTGTTTCCTCAGAGCTTCAGCATGCAGGCACCCTGCACATGGAACCGGTCCTTCAACTGGCATTAGGACCTCTGTCTGGACCGAGGCAGAAGCTGTAACGGGGGCAACAGCTTTAGCGATACGATTTTTCCCAGCCATTGTTCTGTTCGTGGAGCTTAGGTATCTGTTAAAGCAAAAGAGAGAGATCTACCAAGTACCAGCCAGTTTCCCAGCTGTCCTTTCAGAGAAAAAGCAGTTAAATCTCCTTAATCATATTCATAATGTGCTGGTCCAATTCTCTGTGCTTTGTCAAATGGGGAGGTGCCGTATAAAGCAAGACTACTCGCTAGGGGTGGGTGGGAGTCGGGGTGGGTAGGGAGGGAACTAACACCTGATTAGGTGTTAGCAGTTCCCAAAGCTGAGGAGGTTACTGGAGTTCAACCACCTACTGTGCTCAAGGAAAGTCCCACTAAAGCACCAAAAAAAAGTAACCATGCTTTAAAAATGTACAAAAAACCCTTTTAAGAGCTCCCAGTCAGAGAGCTAACAGTTTAATATAATAAAACAAACTCTTAAATCCTTACTGTTGATCTGGAGAGCTCCTGTAGGAAAGCCTGAACAGGGCAGAGCACTGGAGCCTTTTATGCAGGCCCTCAGCTGCTCTCAGGTAATCAGGCCCACTAACTCCTGATTAGGTGTTAGCAGTTCCCAAAGCTGAAGAGGTTACTGGAGTTCAACCACCTACTGTGCTCAAGGAAAGTCCCACTAAAGCACCAAAAAGAAAGTAACCTTGCTTTAAAAGTGTACAAAAAACCCTTTTAAGAGCTCCCAGTCAGAGAGCTAACAATTTAATATAATAAAACAAACTCTTAAATCCTTACTGTTGGTTGATCTGGAGAGCTCCTGTAGGATAGCATGCACAGATATAAAAGCAGTATCTAGCCATAGATTTGCATATGAGTACTTACATGGTTCATGTAAGCTATTTTCATGAAACATCTGCTTAGTGCCCCTAAATGTTTGCAGTGTATGATGTTGTGGCTACAAAAGTATAACTTGGCAGTAACCTACAAGAGATCGACATTGCTGATTTCCTGTTCTGCACGGCACTGCCTCAAACTCAAATCAAGCCAGATCTTCTCCTTCCATGCGGAAGAAAGGTTTTGTATGGGGCTTGAGCAGATTCATTTTGCTAAATTTCTTCAGGTATCAGAGCAGCATTTGGAGCAAACACACACTCAACAGGACACAGTATTGCAAGTCTTAAGATGACAGTTTTAACAAGGTGGCCACATCAGGATAGTGCTGCTATCAGCATCAGGGATTACTGAGCTTCAAGAGATGAAATGTATTTATTAATTTAGTTTCCAATATTTAATATAGACACCTCACTGCAGTGTTTGATGTGTGTTACAATAAAGTAAAACTTAAAAACAAATCCCTCCCTTACAATTCACCCACAAAATTACTCCAGTTGACCAAACAATCATCCTTTTACTTCTTCCTAACTGCAAGATACAACTCTCTGTATACTTCTAATGGTATGAATTCCATAATTGAGGACCTTGGACTGCAAAGCGTAGTTACTCACCTGTAACAGGTGTTGTCTGGGGACAGCAGGAATCAGTCCTCACATATGGGTGACGTCGGCACTGACAGAGCCCTCATGGAAGCATCTCCCAGCTTTCAAAGAAAGGCTTTGGGAGATGCCACCAAGCATGCATGGTCCCCTTCCCGCCCAAGGGTGCCATCTTGCTCAGTCAGATGACATAGCTAAAAGGTGGCAAAAACAAAGACAGTAAAGGAACAACTCCAAGGGGAGGAGGGAGGGTTGTGATGACTGATTCCTGCTGTCCCTGAAGAACACCTGTTACAGGTCAGTAACTACGCTTTCTCCAGGAACAAGCAGGAAGTTATTCCTCACATATGGGAATCCCCAGCTATATGAGGTGGCAAAAAGCTCAAAGAGCCAAGTGTATTGCCCGCAGTTCCAGGAGGTTGATCTTCTAGGTGCTCTCGTCTGGTGACCAGCTGCCCTGGGTGTGGAGGTCTCCACAGTGGGCTCCCCAGCCGAGCAGGGAGGCATCTGTGGTGAGGACCCTTGAGGGGGTTGGGGCCTGAAAAGGCATGCCTGCCTCAAGATGCTGGGGCGATTGCCACCAGACCAGGGAGTCTGCCAAGTGGCGGGTCACAGAAAGTGTCTCGGAGGCAGCCCGTGGCCTGAGACCACTGATCCCAGAGACACGACTGCACTGCCCTCATGTGGAGGTGAGCGTCTGGGGCGACATGGACCGTGGAGGCCATGTGCCCGAGGAGGCGCAGGAGAAGCCGAGTGTGCACCGAGGGATGGTATTGTATGTCCCGAGCCAGAGCCCTGAGACAATCAGCTCAGTCCCTGGGCAAGAAAGGATCGACTGGAGTGTGTCGATCCTTGCCCCAATGAACTCCAGACACTGTGTCAGGAGGAGGTGAGACTTGGGGTAGTTTATGAAAAAGCCCAAGTGTTGCAGAACCTGGATGGTGCATGTAGTAGCCTGCTGAACCTCTGAGGCGTGCCTCCCTTTATGAGCCAGTCATCCAGATAGGGAAAGATGAAGACCCCTTGGAGCCGGAGGAAGGCGGCCAAGACTGCCAGGCATTTTGTGAAAACTCTTGGGGCAGAAGCTAAGCCGAAGGGGAGCGCCCTGTATTGAAAGTGCCCGCTCCCCACTACAAACTGCAGGTACTGCCTATGGTTGGAATGGATGAGAATGTGGATATAAGCATCCTTGAGGTCTAAGGAGCATAGCCAGTCTCCCTGCTGGAGGTATGGCAGCAATGTTCCAAGGGAGAGCATCTTGAACTTCTCCCTCACCAGGAATTTGTTGAGGTTGTGCAGGTCAAGGATGGGACTTAGGCCCCCTGTTCTTTTTGGCATGAGGAAGTAGCTGGAGTAGAACCCCTTGCCCTTGAGGAGGTGGGGCATCGGTTCCACTGCTTTGTCCTCAAGAAGACCTGCAAACTCCTTCAGAAGAAGGTCCCAGTGGAGGGGAGACCTGAGGGGCTCTCCCGGGAAATAAGGGAAAGTGTCTGAGTCAGGTGGAGGAGATAACCCTCCCTGGCTACCCTTAGTGCCCAGGAATCGGTGGTGATGGTAACCGCCTCTGGGCATAGTGGGACAGACGTCCCCCTGTGGGCTGCTGATCTCCATGGGGCAGAGAGGCTATGCTGAAGGAGTCAAAAACTCCCTGCTGGCTGGGCCAGAGCTGGTGCTTGGGGCTTTGGAGCCTTCTGCTTACGTGGGCCATGCCCATGTCCCTTGGCCTGCTGACCCTGCTGGGGAGCTGGAGAGGCCTGATAAGGTGGGTAGTTCCTGGAAGCAGCTCCCTTCTTCGGGTAGTAGGACCTTTTGCCATAGCCCTTCTGTCAGGGAGAGGCAGCGGTCTTTTTAGAGAGCCTGGTCCTCGTCATGAACTCAGTCTCTAGCTCAGTAGCCTTGTCGGTCATGGGTTTGCCAAAGAGTTTCTCTCTTTGGCAGGGGACGTCGACCAATTTCTCCTGAGCCCACTGCTCGAAGTTGGACTACTGTAGCCAAGCATGGCGGCGCGCACCAATGCCAGCTGGCGCTACTCGAGCTGCCATCTCAAACCCATCATAGGCCGCTCGAGACATGAATTTGGAGCATTCATGGACTGCCTTGGCCAGGTTCTTGAACCGCAGCAAAGGTTTCTCAGAGAGACCAGCCGAGAACCCGGTGAGTTCCTTCGCCAGGTCTCTCAAGTACATGCCCATGTACAGCTGGTTGGCCTGGATGCGGCCCATGAGCATTGAGCCCTGATAGCACTTTCTTCCGAGAGCGTCCAGGGTGTGGGCCTCCCAGCTGGGGGGGCACCGAGGAGTGCATCTTCTGGCTTTTCAGCAGATGCATGGCCGACTCCACCACCATGGAGTTATGCATCAGCTGTGACTTCTGGAAGTCTGGGCTCCAGCGGACTCAGTACATCGAGTCAAGCTGTTTGCTCACACTGGCACCAAAGCCGGTGTCTCCCACATTTGGAGCATCAGCCTTTCCAGGATGGGATGGATGGGTACCGTGAGCGATTCCCGTGGAGGGGCCTCATATTGGAGGATTTCCAATTCATCCACTCGAAGGTCCTCCTCCAACTCGGTCGGGAATGCCAGTGCCTTAGACATGTCCTTGACAAAATCAAGCAAGCCCATATCCTCAGGCGGGGACCACCGTCGAGGTTCTGAGATGGGAGAATCAGACGGGACATCATGGGGACTCCTTGTCCTCCATCTCCCACTCGGAGTAGTTTGTCGAGGACTCATAAGAGGGCTGCTCTGCAAGCTTCAGGGCACACGATGCCCTGTGGCTGGTGCCCGGAAAATTTGCCGGGGATGACCACGGTGCCGTCGAGCGGGACTCAAATTGTGACCAAGGCCGAGGATCAACTCAAGGCCTAAGGACTTCGAGGATCGGCTTAGCCTCTAGAGATGTCTTAGACGTTGAGGGCCCGGTGGTTGGGGCAGAAGAACCGTCATGCCGGATAACAGTGCTCACTGCTGGACCATGAAGGCAGACAAACTGCGCTCCAGGGTCGCTATTCTGGACTCCAGACCAGAAGGCTCTGCAGCCTTCGGTGCAAGCACCGAGGGACTCAGGCCTGATGCCAGCTCTCTCAGCTGCTCCTTCTCCAATGCCTCGGATGAACGTCTTGGACTGTTAGACTGGGTCCGGGGAGCACCCGGCCGGTTGGAATCGTCCAAAGACATCGCCTTTGAGGGTTTCTTCTTCTTCCTGGGTTCCCTCGAGGGAGACCCCCCTTACTGAGAACCCATGATGAGGAACGGGTTCAGAAGACTCCACCCAAGATGTTGGGGCCTCAGACGAGGCCCTGGCTATCGGAGGCACTGGGAACTCAGAGAAAAATTTATCGTGCTGCTGCTGGCAGCTCTTGAGGTCCTTACTGGACATCCTCTTGCAGAGGCTGCAAGCTGCCAGGTTGTGGTCTGGCCCGAGACAGCAGAGACAGCAGTCGTGTGTGTCGGTCAAAGACATAATTTTGGAGCACCGATCACACTTCTTAAAACCACTGGTAGCCAAGGGGGAAAAAAGTACCCCTGCAAGGTCAAAGAACCCTCCGGGCTGCCAGTGAGAGAAAAAAGGCGTGAAGATGCCAGGAAAAGAAAAGAACAAAAACTAAAAAACTAGAAAAATAGGCCGACTCGACACCAATGCAATGAGGTCTGTAGATGGGAAGAGTACCGGTGCGATACCGGAGATAAGTATAAAACTCAGAGAGAAAAATCATCTTTTTCCAGGGACAAGCCAGACAAACATCTGAAGGGCTCTGCAGAAAAAAGGAAACCGAGCAAGATGGCACCCTGGAGCAGGAAGGGGACCACACATGTGTAGTGGCATCTCCCAAAGGCTTTCTTTGAAAGCTGGGGGGACGCTTCCGCTAGGGCTCCGTCGGTGCTGACGTCACCCATATATGAGGACTGACTTCCTGCTTGTTCCCAGGGAAAGGCTCTATGCATTGTATATTGCAATCATATTTTTTTTGGTATTGCTAGAAGTAGCTGTTGTGAAGATCTAATATTCCTCCTTGGCACCTAAAACTGCTATAATGACTTCAAATAAGCTGGTCACTTCCCTTGTAAGACTCAGAAAACCAAGCAAAGAATTTTAAAACAAACTTGAAGCTCCATAGAGAACCATGTAACCAGTGGTGGAATTCAGCTGGTTCGCACCGGTTCGCCTGAATCCATTCCTAAAATTTCCAGAGTTTTCTGAACTGGTGCACCGACAGAGTGAATCCCTTGTGGCCCAGCAGCTCTGATCCTCCCACCCAATAGTACTGTGATGGCATTGGGGGCAATCTCAGCATTGGGAATAGCCCCCAATGCCATCAAAATACTCTTGGGAGCCAGTGCTCTGACAGATAGTGAATCCCTGGTGGCCTAGTGGTCTGGACCCCCCTCCTCCATTAAAAAGAAAATATACCTGATGGCCTAGAAGCCTCCCAAACCTCTCACCCCCTCCCAGCTAAACAACAAATAAAACTGGTGGCCTAGTGGCCTCCTGAACCCCCCACTCTCCTCCCAGCCTAAAAACAAATAGGTCTAGTGGCCCCTGAACCACCCCCCGGTACCTTTCAAAATGAGCGTGAGTGCTGCCTACGCACCCCTGCCAGTGGTCCGCCATCTATGCCTGGGTTACATCGCACAGGGCCAGATGCCACCATTTTTGAAGATGGTGGATCATGAGCAGGGGTGCGTAGGCAGTGCTCCCGCTCATTTTGAAAGGTACTCAATGGGTTCAGGGGGCCACTAGGCCATCAGGTCTATTTGTTGTTTAGTTGGGAGAGGGATGGGGGGTTCAGAGGGGCCTCCATGCCACAGGTATATTTGTTGTTTAGTCTGGAGGAGGGTGGGGGGTTCAGGGGCTCACCAAGCCTATTTGTTTTTTAGTCAGGAGAGGGGTGGGGGTTCATGGGCCACTAGGCCACCAGGTATATTTGTTTTTACATTGGGAGGGTGGTGGAGGTTCGGAGGACCACTAGTCCACCAGGTCTATTTGTTTTTTAGTCGGGAGGGGAGTGGAGGTTCAGGAGGTCACTAGACCACCAGGTCTATTTTCTTTTTAAGGAAGGGGAGATGGCAGGAGGGCAGTAATGTCAGTGGGGCACAGTCACTAATGCTCCCAACAGGATGACAAGCCAGAAGAGTTGCGCAAAGCCACTGATCACAGCTGAGAAGGGGAAAGCCTGACCATGGGACTTGCTTTTCCTGTGGACAGACTCTTCTTTTCTCGGCTACGATCACAGCTTTGCACAGCTTCTGCCCGTGGGAGAAGAAAGTCCTACAAGCAGAAGAGTTGTACAAGGACACTGATCACAGTCAAGAAGGGAAGAGCCTATCTGTGGGAGAAGCAAGTCCTGAGAGCAGAAGAGTTGCACAAGGCCATTGATTGCAGCAGCCAAGGAAATGCTTGCCCACGGGCAGAAGGGCTACCAGCCAGATCATGGCTGCTGCGAGGCCCTGAGGTAGCAGTGCAAGGGCAGTAGACTTGGGGTCCCAGAGAGAGAGGCAGAGAAAATGAGATGATTTTGAAGGGGCAGTGCTTTAGGGAATAGAAGATATGGGGGTGAGGGGCATGAATGAAGGGCAGAGAATGAGAGTACAAAGCGGAAGTGAGAAGGGACAGAGTCTGTGAAGAGGAACAGAGATTTGGAGCAGCAGGAATGCGGCAAGAGGGTGGGGGGAAGATACTTGACCTGGGGATGGAGGGCTAGGGAGACAGAGAGATACTGGGCACAGAAGGGGCATAGGGACATGGAGGGAAAGTGGCGTAAAGAAAATAAGAACATAAGATATGCCATACTGGGTCAGACCAAGGTCCATCAAGCCCAGTATCCTGTTTCCAACAGTGACCAATCTAGGTCATAAGTACCTAACAGTTTCCCCAAAAGACACAGATTCTACAATGCTTGTATTGGGTCAAGCAGTGATTTCCCGGGTCCCTTTTAATAATGGTTTATGGACCATTCCGCCAGGAACTTGTCCAAACCTTTTTTAAATCCAGCTATACTAACAGCCCTTACCACATCCTCTGGTAACAAATTCCAGAGTTTGATTGCACGTTGAGTGAAAAAATATTTTCTCCTATTAGTCTTAAATAGGTTACCCTGTAGTTTCATTGCATGTCCCCTAGTCTTTCTATATTCGGATGATGTAAACAATCGATCTACGTTTACCCGTTCCACTCCATTCATTAATTTATAGACTTCTATCATGTCTCCCCTCAGCCGTTTCTTTTCCAGGTTGAAGAGCCATAACCTTTTTAGCCTCTCTTCAGACGGATATCCTTCCATCCCCTTTACCATTTTGGTGGCTCTTCTCTGTACCTTTTATAATAATGCTATATCCTTTTTAAGATACGGCGACAAGAATTGCACACAGTATTCAAGGTGCGGTCGCACCATGGAATGATATAGAGGAATTATAATATCCTTTGTTTATTTTCCATTCCTTTCTTTATGATACCTAGCATTCTATTTGCTCTCTTGGCCGCCGCTGCACACTAATCGGAGGGTTTTAACATCTTATCCACGATGACGCCTAAATCTTTTTCCTGGGTGGTGGTTCCTAACGTGGAACTTTGCATAGTGTAAGCATGGTTTGGGTTGTTCTTCCCTAGGTGCATAACTTTGCACTTGTCCACATTCAATTTCATCTGCCATTTGGATGCCCAGTCTTCCAATTTATCAAGATCCTCTTGCAATTTTCCACAATCCTCATGGGTTTTAACAACTTTAAATAGTTTTGTGTCATCTGCAAATTTGATAACTCACTTGTTATTCCCATTTCCAGGTCATTTATGAATATGTTAAAAAGCAGCAGACCCAATACAGATCCCTGGGGTCCTCCACTATTCACCTTTCTCCATTGGGAAAATTGGCCATTTAGCCCTACTCTCTCTTTTCTATCGTTTAACCAGTTCCTGATCCACAATAGTTCACTGCCTCCTATCCCATGACTTTTTAGTTTTGCCAAAAGTCTCTGATGAGGGACCTTTTCAAAGGCTTTCTGAAAGTCCAGATTCACTATATCAACTGACTCACCTTTGTCTACCCATTTATTCACACCTTCAAAAAACATAACAGATTAGTAAGACAAGATGTTCCTTGTCTAAAGCCATGTTGGCTGTTTCCCATTAAGCTATGACTATCTACATGTTCAGTAATTTTGCTCTTTATGATGGTTTCTACCATTTTTCCCGTTACTGACGTCAGGTTCACTGGTCTGTAGTTTCCAGGATCACCCCTGGAGATGGTGAGAAGATGTTGGACACAGGGAGGTATCATAGGAAAACAGAGGGCAGATGCTAGACAAGGGGGGGGGGGTGTCATAGGGTCACAGGAAAACAGGGGAGATGCTGGACATGGTGGAGCAGTGAGAGGTGGATGCTGGATATGGAGGGGCAGAGGGAGACAGAGGGGAGACACTGGATGCAGTGGTTGAATAAGGAGGCAAAGGGGACATGCTAGATGGTGGGAAGGGGCTGAGGAGATGAAGGGGAGATTCTGGACATGGGAAGGGAACATAGGGAGAATGGCCATAGGGAGAATCAAGGAGTGGAGATTTTTAAGATGGAGTGGTAATGCTGGACACAGTTGGGGGGGGGGTTATAGGAAGAGTAGGGAAGATGCTGGACATAGGGATGGAACACAGGGAGACAGAGGAGAGATGCTGGACATGGGGGTAATAGGGAGAGAGAGGGGAGAAGATGGACACTGAGGTAAATAGGATGAGAAAGAGATGGCAAGATGCTGGACATGGAAGTAATAGGGAGGGGATGGTATGGAGACAGAAGAGATGCTGGAGAAAGGGGGATTGGAATGAAGAAGGGGAGCTGCTGGACAGAGGGGATAGGAAGGGAAAGGGGAGATACGGAAGGATAGGGGGAGAGACAGCGGAGAAGCTAGATGAAGGGAGAGAGAGAGGGGGAGGGGAGAGACACTGGATGGGGTGGGAAGGTGGGGGAGAGAATGAGTAAACATCTGAGGAATAATGGACCAGGGAATAAAAGGGTAGGAATGGGAGAACTGAGGTGTAGGTTGAAAAGTGGTAGGGGGGATTGAGGACTAGATAATAAGGATTAGTGAAATCTGCATGGACAGAGAAATTGAAAAATAAATGGAAGAAAGCTGAAAAGATCAATATCCAGGATAGAAAGATGTGAAGAAAACAAAAGAGGAGAGAAGAAATGGCAGATGGACTAGAGACAGTAGAAAGAGAGCTAAGAGAAGACAGTGGAAAGCAGAAACCTCAGATCGGGACCAACATGATCAGAGAATAAAATGGTCAGACAATAAAGGTAGCAAAAAATCATTTTATTTTCAATTTAGTGATCAGACTTTGCACTACATTTATATTTGACACAGTACAGGGAAATGCATCTCCTTCTCTTTCTGTGGTGTTGCAGTGTGTGCAGAGTCTGGCTTCTTGGAGTTTCAGTTTAATTTGTGTCTACATATTTTTACTTTAGGTTGTGGTCTCTTATTCTGTACTTGGTGAGAGTCTGTGTTCTGAGTGTGTGACCGAGGCCAGGTGTTCTGTTAAAATAGGGTTTGCACATAGGGATCTGTACTGTAGTAATCTGGCTTATTCGGCTTTTCAAATAGGTGTATGGATATTCTAGGAACCACAGCAATATTTATAGTGCTGTTTTTTCCTGGGTAGGCTCCTTGTGGTAGATTTGCTCTGTAGATCCTCAGTGAATTTTGTAGGGTTTTGTATTAGTTCATAATATGCCTGATACCAGAGAATGTTTATATTGTTGTTACTGAGATGACCAGAATCAGACTTTTTAAAAAAATATATACTGAATACTATGGGTGAATGATCTACTTCTGCTCTGCACCCATTACCTGTGGATGCAAATACATGTTCAAAAAGAAAAAACAAGAACTGTAAAACAGTTCAAAACAACAAAATAAAATGAGTTATAATCTATAATTTGGTATTACAAACTGCACTGTGGTTCTTGCTTTTCCTTTTAGTACCTTTGTGTGCGAGCATCTTGCATCTCCTTTGTTTTTTGCAGAATAAATATTTACATTAACACCATGCTGATGCAGTGTGAGCTTCAGGAGTTATGTTGGGGCTGCCAAGACCCTCTTGTTGTTTGGCACATTTAGCGGCATGTTTACTAAGTCTGCGCTGGTAGCACATGTGTGGACTATTTTACTAGAGCAGGGCTGTGGGTTAACTGCAGGGGGGCAGATACATCCTCCTGCAGTTACTGCACTTCAGGTGGCATTAGTTGCACCCACACTGCTTAGAAACATAGAATCATAGCAACATGATGACAGAAAAAGACTACATGGCCTATGTAGTCTGCCCTTCCATATCAACCACTTTAGAGATCCTCTGAGTTTGTCCCATGCTTCTTTGAATTCAGATACTGTCCTCATCACTACCACCTCCACTGGGAGACTATTCCACGGATCCACCACTCTTTCCATAAAGAAATATTCCCCATATCACTCCTGAATCTATCCCCTTTCACCCTCATCCCATGTCCCCTCGTAGCAGAGCTTGCTTTCAATCGAAAGAGGTTCTCCTCCTATGCATTTATGCCACGGAGGTATTTAAATGTCTCAATCATATCACCTCTATCATTGATTAGTTTTTGACAACAATGCGGATTCCTGCATGTGAGAGTTCTTTCTCTCGCCTCACTCTGGAGGAAAGTATAATTTTAGGAATAAAAATCCAGAAAACCTAGGAGTAATGGAAAAAGCATGGATCATACTCCCTGGTCCAGCTGAAAAGTGGCTGTGTCATTCTCACGTTTCTCTCTCTTCAACTTTGCTTCCTACTGTCAGTAAATTGACTGCATGGCTGCCAGTAGGAAGTAAAGCTAGAGTGAGAGAGCCAGTATAACACAGGCTCAAATGAAAACATGTCCTGTGATCCAGCAAGGAGAAAGCATGGATTTGTTGGGGAAGCAGGGGTAACTGATTTTATGACCTTGTTGGAGCTCTGAGAACTGTTTCAGTGATGCAGGATCAGGATGGCCCTAAATAATAGTCCTATGCAATACAGTTGACTGTTTAAGGATGTGACTTATAGACTTAGGAGTCTTTGGAAGGCTGTTTGTCTTATCAAAGCATGGCACAGTAAAACATTTTAGGCTACATATTTCATGGACAATAATGGCGAGGCCGCAGGGCAGGGTCCCTAGCGGCCGTAGGTAACCAGGCGCGCGGCCCGGTGCGGGACCCTGCCCACGGCGTGAGAAGGGGGCTGGGGGCTGGAGAGCATTTTTCAAATTCATTGGCTCGCCCCGATGATGGAGGTGGGCGCGAGCCAATGAGGAAAAAGGAAAAGGGGGGGGGGGTTTAAGCGGAGCGCGCGGCGGCGGCGGTCCCTTGGCGAGACTGGCAACCGGGGAAGAGGATGGAATCTTCCCGCCCGCCCGCCCGCCCTGCATTCAGGCTATGGGGGATGGGTTGTCGCAGCTGGTGGGGGGGGAGGCGGGATCCCGGAGGTTTCCGGGGTCCGGAGCCTTAAGCTGGAATGGGGGTGGGGGTGGGTGCCCCCAACCCGGGTGACCCCTGGCCGGTCTTTGCTAGTAGTATGGCGAGGCCGGGGAAAAAGGGGGGTTGGATTTGCCGCTGGCTCGGCCGCGGCGGGAGTGGAATGAGCTCACCTTGCTAGTGGTATGGCGGTTGAGGTTGAGGGCTCATTCCGCTCGGGAGTTAGTATGATATTAAGAAGTTGGATGTTGAAAACAATGTTTGGATTGTATTAAACTTAATAAAGCTGCGACCATTTGAGCCAAAGATCAGTATATATGTATTTCTTAAGGGTACGGGGTATGGCGGGACTGAAAAAGGGGGTGGAGGGGGGGGGGGAAGCGGGGGCCACCGGGTCCGACCTGCCTTGGTTATGTTTGGGTTTCCTGGTCCAATTTATTCGCATGAATTGCCTTGGACATAGTAATGCAATGTATGCCATTGAGTCAGTGTTGACTCCTGACGACCCAGCAACCCCTGGGTTTTCTTGGCCGAAGGAACATTGCCAGCCCTTTCTTCCAAGCCCATGGAGGCCAAAGTGACTTACCCAGGGACACAAGGAGTGCTAATGGGAATCAAATTCTGGTCTCTTGGTCTCCATGATGATGCTCTAAACACAAGGAAAAGTTGTAAATAGTTAGTAAGTTTATGACTATACTGTTTTTTTTGTAAATAGTTGCAATGTTGTATAATGTCTATGTTCTATGTATGGTTCCATTGTTCTATGTAAACCGCCCCTGAGCTTGGGAAGGGGCGGTATATAAAAGTTTTCAAATAAATAAATAAATAAAATAAAAATAAGGTTCGTCTTCCACTCCAAATATATACAGTATATTTTTTATTTTACAGCAGTCTAATGACATGCTTGTATACTATTGTCCTATTTTACTAATTGTTCTTCACAGTGCTACAGCTTGTAACCTACTGGCTTGTCATTGAAACCTGCCTAACACACGTGGTTTAAACCAGCAGTATGTTAATGTCGTCCCTGATTTCCTATAGTGAGACACTACCTTGTGATTAATCATTGCATCAACATTATACCAATTTTGCTTATAGTTCTTAGATGTACAATGATGCATCGCTGTCATGTTGTTGATTCCTACATTTTTGTACAAAATCTTTCTCCTGAATACAATTGTGGTCAAAATTATTGGTACCCTTGCAGTTCAATCTCTTAATGTCCAATATCTTCTAAAGTAAAGTAGCTGGTGAAATGGCTTTGGACTATATATACACACATATTTCACACATAAAAGAATCAAATAAAACAAGACCAATTAAAAAAGGAAATAGTAAGAAATAGCATAAAAACTGGGATATTGCCAGGACATGATTATTCTTAATCACCAAAACTGCTGTTCATCCCACGATAAATTACTATAAATAACTAAAGAGATAAATCCCAAGCCACCTAAACATTATCAATTCAAATTTTTGTTGGATGATTTGCCGTGATAGGAACAATCCTTTCTCGAAGCAAAATCTTCCTTTTTATTCTCTTTTTAAAAGAGGGAATCAACCCTCCTTCACAATTACACCAAGAGATAATACCCCAATTATCCTTAGAAAGGTTATCTCATAATGAACCATCTATAAAGTACTTAGCTGCTATATCCTCGACCATTCTCCAACCATCATATGGAGATGATGCTGGCTCTACTAATCGCTCATTCCAAGCATTCACGTCAACTGACGCTATTCTTCTTCAATGTCCTCCGTCCTTCTCCAGTGGTGGTTCATACATTTATCTGGTGTAGTGTCTTTTCAATAAGTACTTCTACTCGGTTCTCTAACCTCCAATATCAATGACATATACTTAAGAAATGATGTACATAATGTCATGTTTCAAACCTCGAAACTCTCGGTCCTTCTTCATGCAAAATACGTCATACTCCTACTTCCACTTCCTCCGTTTTTAAGGGAATACCCCAATACCATTGTTACAAATGCCAGGCTGTGATTGGCTGTCATCAAAGATGTAGTTCCAACCTCTTTATTATCCATTCACCAAACTCCACAAGTCCTGAGTGAGATTTAACCCCTTCGGTGTCACCGTTTGAAGGTGATAAATCCATTACTGTTCATTATATTGTAAGCGGGACAGGCGATCTCCCCCTCGAACTTGTACAGGAACCATGTCTAGAATCTGCCATCTCAAATCTTGAAAAGTATGATTCAGCTCTTGACAATGTACTGCTACCGGTGCTGTTAGTACTCCTGTATTAATTCGAGATCTACTGTATGTTCTTTAAGCCTTTTCTTCATAGATTTTGATGTTCTACCAATATAATATTTTTGGCAGGGACAAATGATGATATAAGTCACAAATGCACTCAAACAATTCGTATTGAAACGACTTCGAATTTCCATGCTTGATAGTGGATCCTTCCACACCGAACCCTCTAGAGTAGTGTTACAGAATATGCATGAATCACATTTATAATATCCCTTATCCACAGGCCTATCCACTACCTTTACAGTATGTACTACTTGATCGGCTATATTTCTCCCTCTTTGAAATGCCACCATTAAAGATTTCCTAAAGCAAGGATGCAATGCTAAAATAGACCAGTTGCTTCAGAATAGTCATATGCCGTGGCATTAGGCATATATGGTAATACCCCTACATAGGGCTCGACTTGCTCTTGACTCTGATTAAGAGATCCCTCTGTGCACTCTTCCCACCATTCCGGATAATTAAAACATGCTCTTGTATATGCTAACCCAATTATTTGAGAAGGGTACCCTCTCTGTAATAATCAAAACTTCAGTTCATTGGCATGCTTATGGAATTGATCAAAAGTTGAACACAGACGCCTCAACCGAAGGAATTGACCTATCGGTAAGTCTTTCCGAAAAGGTAACCATGGGAATGCAAAAAAGTGTTTCGTTGTACTGATTTACGATACAATGTAGTCTGTAATGTGGTACCCTGTTTGTAGATAAGCAAATCTAAAAATTCAATAGAGTGCCGATTATATTTAGGTACAAACTGTAAATGCATGTTTAATGTATTAACCCAATTGAAAAACTCCAAAAATATCATCCAGAAACCTGGTGCACATCTGTACCGGGCAATATCGTTCAGAGGTATAAATGAAATTCTTCTCAAATTGCGCCATATATAATGAGGCTATTGAAAGCGCCACTGTGGCTCCCATTGCCACTCCTTGTACTTGTAAATAATAACGATCTTCAAACAGGAAGAAGATTTTTTTTAGCACCAATGTTAACAACTGTAAAATAAAGTCCTTCGGTAATCGAGTGGGTAACTGAAGGGGCAAGTCTGCTATCATTGCTAAAGCCTCATCTTGATCTATGTTTGTATACAGTGCTGTAACATCCATGGTTACCAAAAACAAAGAAGAACAATCCGCAGTGTGTCGACGTAATAAAGAGAGGAAGTGAAATGAATCTTTCACATACGAAGGAATATCTACAATCAAAGGTCGCAAAAAAATGTCACTAAATTGTAACAAAGGCTCTAAGGGAGAACCTCTACATGACACAATGGGGTGTCCTGGAGGGCAAGTTAAGCTTTTGTGAATTTTAGGGACCCTATAAAAAAATCGGTGTAATTGTAAACTTTTTGTCAAAAAAATCACGTTCATGTCGTGTGATCCAATGTGCCTCATAAGCTTGAGCGAAAGCAGCTTTAATTTGAATGCTCAAAGCAGGTGCTGGATTTTCTTCCAGTTTCTTATAGTATTTCATATCAGATAAATGTTCCAATGCTGTAATATTATACCTTGTCTGGTCCTGCACTACTACGGCTCCTCCCTTATCCCCCCGACGAATACATAGGGCAGACTGGCAGTATCATTTGTTCCAACATGGATTAGCAACATTGGGTAATAGTCAGTGGGCTTGATGAGTCTCGGCAAACTCTCCGTAACATCTTGGATTGAAATGTTTCAAATTATTTCTCAAGATATTGTACACAACATTTCTAAACTGCAAGGGTGCCAGTAATGTTTACCATATGTGTATTTTTTCAATGAATAAAATAGTTCTGAGCTACCTATGCAGCTGAGTGTTTTCTTTTGATCCATATCTAAAATTTAGCATCCTCTTGAATTATCACAGCCCGTTCATATGATGCTAAGTATTTACTGCTCAGTAGTTATTTTTATTCTGGCTATACATTTGCCCCTTCACTGCAATTTTCTTACAACAATGGATTCGAAGGAGAAATACTAGCATGATGTGAAAAGAGTTCGGAAAGGAATTTTGGAAAATTGTAGCCAGCATCAATGTTCCCTCTAATTTTCTGTAGGCTGTGTGCGCATAAAATATCAGCTGTGTGCAGCTTTTGAAGGAAGGTTAAATTTTTGTGCGCCACATAACAACACTCAGAGTTATATACTTTAAAATTTGACTACACGTCAGAATACAGTATGTACACCACATTGATTTTAATCAAATTAAATGAAAATAGACAATTACTAAATGAAGCGGGAAATTTCTAGTAATTACAATCATAACTGTTAAATTTTAAGACGTCTGTGTTGTTTTCTATCAGAATCAGAGCCGTAATTTTTGTGCGCTCTATTGTAAAGTATGTGCGCTTGCTCGGCGAGGTGTGTGCGCGCGCACACGCGCACAGCTTAGAGGGAACAGTGGCCAGCATTAATAGTAATGAAGGAGGGGATGCCAGAAACCCTAGCACCTGGCATGCTCGGGCCATCCCTGCTGGCCATGGTATCTGAGGCATGGCAGTGTGAAAGTGAGAGAGCACAGGGCATATCACTTTCCTATCTAATCCATTCCATTGTTTATATAATAGTTAAAGAGAAAAATTTAGCAGTAAGAAGCGGCAATAAAGATGCAGTCCCTGGGAATCCAGTCCCATTGGAACATTATAACTGCATAGCTGGGTACTAGCCTAGTGGAGGAGTAGCCTAGTACCCAGAAGATCAAGGGTTCAATTCCCACTGGCACTCCTTGTGACCTTGGGCACATCACTTTACTCTCCATTTCTTTGGAAGAAAAAGCCTGGCAATCTATTTCCAGTGATACATTGGCAAGAAAACCCAGAGGCAGCTGGGTCACCAGGGACCAGCACTGACTTGACGGTACTAAAATAGAAAAAAAAAAAAGCTGGGTACTGGCCAAACACATACCCCCTCCCCCTGGTATTTTCAAGAGTGTCATCAAGAGCACCCAGGCTTACCAGGAACTGCAGAGTCAAGCCACCTTAACCAGGCTGCTGGCATTAACCTTTAAAAAGGAGATAGAGCAGATTTTAAACTAAATAATAAGAGAAAGCCAACAGATGCCCAAGAATGCATGGTTCAGAATGATGTATCCTTGAAGGGTACTAGCAAAATAGGGAAGTTTGGGCATCCCGACAGAGAGGTTCCCATAAAAGTAAAAGTAACCCAGATGCCTTTAAGTAAAGAGGAAACAGTGAAAAGATTCCAAATTGCCCTTCTAACAGGTAACCATAACGTTAATATGAACAAAAAACAAACATTGAAATGTCTGTATGCAAATGCTTGAAGTCTAAAAAATAAGATGAGAGAGTTAGAATATGTCTCATTGAATAAAAGGTTAGATATAATTGGCATCTCAGAGACCTGATGGAAGGAGGACAACCAATGGGACACTGATACTTCAGTACAAATTATATTGCAATGATAGGCAGGCAGGTTCCTCATGATAGATTCATAAGAAAATTAAAATGTCATGGGATAGAAGGCAGTATACTGTTGTGGATTGGGAACTGGTTATTGTAAACGATAGAAAACAGAGAGTAGGATTAAATGATCAATTTTCTCAGTGGAGAAAAGCAAATAGTGCAGTACTCCAGGGATCTGTGTGGGACTATTTTAACATATTTATAAATGACCAGGAAATGGGAATGAATGAGTTGTTAAATCACGAAAAGATTGTGAAAAATTGCAAGAGAACCTTGAGAAATTGGGAGATTGAACATCGAAATGGCAAATTAAATTTAATGTGGACAAGTGTTAAATTATGTACTCAGGGAAGAACAACCCAAACTATAGCTACACGATGCAAGGCTCCACATTAGTAGCCACAACCCAGGAAAATGATCTAGGTGTCATCATGAATAGCTGTGGTCAACATTATTGCACTTCAACCTCTTAATGTTCAATATCTCCTAAAAACGTGGCCAGTGAAATGGCTTTGGACTATACATGCACACATATTTGACACATAAAAGAATCAAATAAATTAAGACCAGTTAAAAAAGAAAATAGTATAAAAACTGGCACATTGCCAGGACATGATTATTGGCACCTTTATGAACAATTCAAATCAGTCTGAACAGAAGAACTGCATTCCCATTGCAGTAAAATTAGACGCACCTCTGATCAATTGTTAGTACTCACATGACTTGAATCAACAAATGAATGATGGCTCTAATATAGAAAACTAGAAATAAATAAAAAATAAATAAATAAAATGGCCGCATTCACTCCCTGTTCCATTTTCACAATGGTGAAGACAAGGGAACTGCCTGAGACCATCAGAAAAGCCGTTATCACCAAACATCAAAGGGGTGCAAGGCCATCAAAGACCTTGGGATTCCTGTGTCTACAGTTTGCAATGTTATTAAATTTTCGGCTCATGGAACTGTCAAGAAACTCCCAGGACATGGTGGGAAGAGGAAAATGAATCCAAGAAGTCTTCAAAAGTTAGTACAAACTGTTGGAAAAACACCACGTATAATATCCAAAGAGCTTAAGGCTGACCTGGGGCAATTTGCAGTGGTGGTTTCAACCCGCACCATATGCCGTGCGCTAAACAAAGAAGGACTACATGGGCAAAGACCAAGGAGGACCCCACTGTTCAAAGACAGGCATAATAAGGCACGCTTGATCTTTGCCCAAACCCACCTTGAGAAACTACAATCCTGGAAAAATATACTGTGGACAGATAAAACCAAACTTGAACTCTTTGGCAATGCAGACCAGCAATATATTTACAGGGGAAGAAATGAAGCTTATGAGGAAAAAAACACTTCCTACAGTTAAATGTGGTAGAGGTTCCATAATGTTGTGTTTTGCTGCCTCAGGAACTGAAGACATGAAGTCAGAAGACTACCAAGGTATTTTGGAGCAAAATGTGTTACCTTGTGTCAGAAATCTAGGTCTGGGTCAAAGGTCATGGGTCCTCCAGCAGAACAATGACTCAAAACATACATCCAAACATAGAAAAGAATGATTAAAAAGGAACAAATGGACTGTTTTAAACTGGCCAGCAATGAGTCCTGATGTCAGTCCAATTGAGAACATTTGGAAAGAGCTGAAATCTGCCACCGATAAAAAGAATCCTGGAAACATTCATGAACTGGAACAAATAGCAGTTGAAGAGTGGGAGGAACTACCAGCAGACAGATATACAAAACTTTTAGATGGCTACAAGAAATGTTTGGAGGCTCTCATCACTGCCAAGGGCTGTGCAAGCAAATATTAGTGAAGGGTGCCATTAATTCTGTCCAGGTCATATTTTGTTTTTTTTCTCAGAAATTATTATGTCTAAGTTGCACAGACATCTTTTTTGTTGTTGTATACTTTTGAACATATTATTAAAATATTATGATGACATACAGTTGGAATATTTTCAATTATTTCTCAAAATATTGTACACAGCATACCTAAAATGCAAGGATGCCAGTAATGTTCACCACAGCTGTATGATGTTGAAATCCTCTACTCAGCATGCAGAAGCAGCCAGGAATTATAAGGAGAGGAACAGAGAATAAAACAAAGGATATCATAATGCCTTTGTATTGCTCCATGAGGCAACAGCACATTGGGGTCATTCTGAGCCGCGAATAGTGGGGATGTACGGAGAGATTAGATGTGGGTGGGAAAGGGGTGTTGCGGGGGCAGAGTTAGGGTGGGCAGTCTGCAGCCCCAGATGTACAGAGCCGATTCCAACGTCAGTCCTGTATGTCCAGGGCCGGCAGACTGAATGGGGAACTTATTCCACCTCTGAGGTGGAATAAGTTCCCCTAGTTGGCGGGGGATAGCAGGCCAGATGGGGATCGGGCTGCGGGGAATACAAAACGTGTTCTGAGACTGGGGATCGTGGCTCCTGAATGGAGCCGCAGTGCCATGGGAACCGGACGCCATGGTGCCGCGGCTCCATTCAGGAGACTTGACTGAGTTAGCTCGGCTAAGCCTGTACGTGCAGGCCGACCGGGATCGGGGTCCCAGTCTGCACATGCAGGCCTGGACGTGATTCTAATCCTGTGGGGCTAGACGTGCCCTGAGGGATCAGAATTCCATCTAACTCGGTGCGTCCGGTTCCGATCGGGCACACAGAGGGCAGGACATCCAGGATAGAATCAGGCTCATTGCATATTGTGTGCAGTTCTGGTTGCCTCATCTAAGAAAAGATATAGTAGAAATGAAAAAGGTACAGAGAAGGGCAACCAATACAATAAAGGGGATGGAAGGAAAGGCTTAAAAGGTTAGGGCTCTTCAGCTTGGAGAAGAGAGCTAAAGGGAGATACAACAGAGATCTATAAAATAATGAGCCAACTAGAATGAGTCATAGTGAGTTGGTTGTTTACTCCTTCAATTGCATAAAGACTACGGGATATGAAATGAAGCTGCAAAGTATTTTTTCACTCAATGCATAATTAAGCCCTTAATTCATTTGTAGACTAGCTCTTGAAGGTAAAACTTTCTTCCATAGGTCAGGACAGTATGAGCAACAGATGTTGATACCAAAATATATACAGCAATCAATACAACACATTATAGACAGGAGGAAAGGGGGAAGGGATGGATAGCTGATCAAAGGATGACCAGGCTGTAAATGTTTATAGTATGATAGAAAGTGTATGTACTTGTTGAGTCCTGTTGGTGATCAAATTGTAAATATTAATAGTTTATAATGTGACAGGAAACCAATGTCCTTCTTGAATCCTGTCTGTTCTGATTCAAAGTATCTCATCATCTTCATTTTAAAGTTTTATGGTCCTGGATAGGTTTAAATCTTCCTATAAGGACCTTCACCATAAAATCTTCCATGTTGTGCTTTGGCCCTGTGAAGTGTTGTCCAACAGCAGATCCTGGAGTGACTAAATTCACTTGGTCTGTTCTGTTTTGCATAATCCGATGTCTGTGAGCATTCATTCTGGTCTTTAACATTTGGTTTGTCTCTCCAACATAGCAGTCCTTTCTACAATCCCTGCTTGGAATCATATAAACTGCATTGCAGGAGCAACATTTGTAGGATACCCTTATGTTGAATGTTTTTCCCATGTTGGTATCTGTGGGGTCCCGTGCTATGTGTTGGCATAATTTGCAGCTTGGTGTATTGCCCTATGCCTGGAACAAACTATCTGTATCTTTATGTCTGGTTTCCTCTCTCCCCCTTTTCAAATCCATGCTAAAGGTTCACTTCTTTCAGGCCACTTTTGGATCTTTATCCTTTGTTCTCCTTCTGTCTCATAACCCTTCCCTACTGTACCCTTGTTCTCATCTATTGTACTGTCTGTTTGTCTTGATTAGATTGTAAGCTCTGACGAGCAGGGACCATCTTTTACATGTGTCTGTACAGTGTTGCATATGCCTTGTAGCGCTATACAAATGATTATTATTATTAGTAGTATATTGCAGGGACTTGTACCATTTTCATCTTTGTGGGCTCCTATTGGGAGTCTGTTTTTCACTAATTTTTGTTTCAGATTAGGCAGATGCCTAAAGGACAGTATTGGTGCAGCAGGGAATATCTCTCTCAGTAATTCGTCTTCCTGGAGCAGCAGTTGTAAGACCTTTATGATTCTTCTCAGCTTTTCCAACTCAGGGTTGTAAGTTACTATTTTTTATTTATTTACTTATACATTTCTTCTGTACCGCCCCTTCCAGAGATCAAGGGCGGTTTACAGTTAACAGTCAACTATAAGTTGTTTCTGGGTGTTTTAAGTGAAGCGGCGATCTTCTTGGAGATGATTTTGGTATTTTAGCCTTTTTGTCTGAAGGATTCAACCAGGATTTGGAAATGTTTATCCCTGTCTTTTGGGTCAGAGCATATGCAGTGAAAGCTAGAGTTGTGAAGGTAGCTGCATCTGCCAATTGGTTTCTTGTAAAGAGGTGTCTGCATGTAGAGATTCTACAGTGTATTTTGTTACCTGTTTTCCTCAATGCTCTTCTTAACATATAGCACCACCCTTCCACCAATTTGATCTATCCTATCCTTGTATTAAGTTAGTCCAATAAAAAGATATCACCTTACACAGATATCACATTACAGTGGAATAACATAGCCTTCACTCTTCGTTAATTAAGCTCTGGAATTTGTTACCAAAGGATGTAGTAAAAGCTGTTTGTAGGTGGGTTTAAAACAAGTTCGGACAAGTTCCTGGAGGAAAAGTCCATAAACCATTATTAAAGTGGACTTTGGGAAATTCACCGTTTATCCCTAGGATAAGCAGCATGGAATCTATCTACATTTTGTGATCCTGAGGTATTTGTGACCTGGATTGGTTCATGTTGGAAACAGGATGCTGAGCTTGATGGACCATTGGTCTGATCCAGTATGGCATATCTTATGTTCTTAAGAGAAAGCCGTATTGCAGCTTACTGACTTATTGGAAAGAAACGCTGGTGACTGAGGTGGAGGAAATGGAGCAGCAGAGGGAAAAGAGCAGTGGCGTTGGTGATGCAGCGAAATACCAGACACACCAGCAAGCAATATTGCTAGCATGAATCCCACCCGACACAAGGGGAAGCTTTTTAGACCTAGTCCTTAGTGGAATGTGATGTGAGAGTGATGTGAGAATGATGTGTGTGATGTGGTGTTGGCGTCACTTGGCAATAGTGATTGTAACATGATCACATTTGATTTAATAAATGGAGAGAAGACAACAAGGAAATCCATGGTGCTATCCTTCAATTTTCAAAAGGGAGACTATGATAGAATGAGGAAAATGGTTAAGAAAAAACTATGAAGAACAGCTGCAGGTTTCCTGGACCATGGGACGATGTTCCAAGAGATGGCGTCCATCTGTCCAAGAAGAGTCAAAGTGTCTTCAGCAACAGACTGGCTAACTGACTGAAGAGGGCTTCAAACTAGATTCATTGGGGATGGATAAAAAAGATCAGGGGTGGCTCTATAATGAGGTAGATTGAGGCAGTCGCTGAGATGGCAAAGCTTTGGGGGCGGCAAAAAATGCCCCCTAAACCACTTCATTCCTTCAAAAAGGTTTACAAAAAAAGTGTAAAACTGCTACCACTGCCCCTTCCGTCTCTCGGCAGCAGCAGAATCAATCCTTCCAGCCCCCGCCACTGCTCCAGATCTGAGGACACTAGGGCAGCGGCGGGGAGCTAAGTTGACCAAAAGTAAAAGAAAAGCACCGGGGTTTCAAGCCTCCATTGGCTTTTAAGCCCTTGCTGGTTCTGCCTCCTCTCTGACGTGAATAGCATCATCAGAGGGGGTGGGACCCATGATGATGCTATTCGCATCAGAGAGGGGCGGAACCACCAAGGGCTTACAAGCCGATGAAGGCTTGAAACCCCCATGCTTTTCAAATTTCTTTTACTTTTAACCAACTTAGCTCCCCGCCGTTACCCTTGTGTCCTTGGATCTGGGGCAGCAGCTGGGGGAGGGGTTGATTTTGTTGCTGCTGAGAGGTAGCTATGGCAGCAGCTTCTGCAGAAAAACAGGGGAGGGGAAGAGAGAAGAGGAAAGGGGAGTGGAGGCAGGAGGACAAATGCTGGACAACAGCGGGGGGGGGGGGGGGGAGAAGGAAGACAAATGCTGGACAAAAGGGGGCAGGCAGACAAATGCTGGACAGCAGAGGGGAAGGACAGGAGGACAAATGCTGGACAACATGAGGTGGGAAAGCATGAAGACAAATGCTTCTCCAGTGCTGGTACTACCCTGTAAGCTGGGTAAGTGTGGCAGGGGGACTCAGATGTCAGGAGGGTTCTGTCACTATCCATCTGCCCCCCACTCCCCATTCAGGATAACCTGTGGAGCACCGTTGGTCCAGTTTGAGAGCCTGCCCACAGCATAGGTAGCTCCCGTGGGCAGAATGCCACAGTCACGTCTCACAGTCTTGTGTCCAATGGGCAGGCTCTCTAATAGGCCGCCGGTGCTCCGCAGGTCATCCTGAATGGGGAGTGGAGGTGGGAGGCCAGGGACGGTACCTTCCTGACATCTGCTTCTGCAGACAGGCTCTGTTTCTCTGGGCCGCAGGCAGACAATTGTGGAAGGTAGTGATCATGGCTCAGAAAAGCAGAGCCTGCCCGCGGGAGCAGCATGTCCTGCAGGCAGGGGCTATGCAAGACCAATTGTGCCCTGCCTCTCTGGGCTGGGATCACTGCTTGCACAGCCCCTACCCTTGGAATGTGCTGCTCCTTGGGCAGGCTCTGCCCCTTGTACATACATGGGGGGGCATTGAAGGGGGAGTGGACATAAAGGGGGCATTGGGAGGTGGACATGATGGATACAGAGAGTCAGAAGGGAGATGCTGGGTGCAGAGGGGAATAGAGAGGCAGTGGGGATAAGGTTGAGGTAGGGGGCTAGAGAGATAGAGATACTGGACATGGAAAGAGACATAGGGAAAAGCAAGGAAGGGAGATGGATTGGTGATGTTGGTCAGAGGGTTATAGGGAGACTATAGGAAAATGCTGTACTTGGGAAGGGGGGACAGAGGGGGTATGCTGGACACAGGGTAATAAGGGGAGAAGAACATGGGGGTAATAGGGAGAGAGATGGGAGATGATGGACATGGGGTAAATAGCTTGAGAAAGAGATGGAGAGATGCTGGACATGGGAGTAATAGGGAGGGGATGGTATGGTATGGTATGGAGATGGGGCAGATGCTGGTTGCAGGGGGATAGGAAGGGAGAGGGCAGACATGGAAGGAAAGAGAGCGGAGATACTGGATAGAGCGAAAGAGAGACACACAAAGAGACACACACACTGGAAGGGGGGTGAGAGATGTTAGACATGGAGGGGAAGAGAGAGTGAGCAAAAGACTAGGGAATGATGGACCATGAAAGAAGAGCTGGGGAAAGGAAAGACTAGGGTGAAGTTTGAAAAGCGGTAGGTAGATTGCGTAAAATACATGTAGATTGAGAACTGGATAGTAAGGAATGAAATCTGGGTGGACAGAGATAAATAAATGTAACAAAGCTCATAGGAAAAAATCAATATACAAGATGGAAAGAAGTGAATAAAGCAAAAGGAAAGACAAGAAATGGCAGCTGGACTAGTGACTGTAGAAAGAGAGCTAAGAGAACACAGAAGAAAGCAGAAGCCTCAGATCAGGACCAGCATGATCAGAGAATAAAATGGTCAGACAACAAAGAAAATATATTTTCAATTTAGTGATTGAACTATGCACAATATTTATATTTGACACAGTATGGGGAACTGCATCTCTTTTATTTCTCTAATGTTGTTTCTCTTGTAGAGTATGGCTTCTTGGGGTTTTAATTTAATGTTTGTCTACATATTTTTATGTTTGCTTTAGGTTGTGGTCACTTATTCTGTACTTGGTGAGGGTCTGTGTTCTGAGTGTGTGATTGAGACCAGGAGTTCTGTTAACATGGTGTTTGTACTTAGGGATTTCTACTGTAGTAATTTGACTTCAGCACAATCCTATCCAGCCTTTGAATTCATGACTACCAGGATTAGTTTTTCACATTTTCTATCTTCCCTCCTCATCAATAATCTGGTCATAGCAAAATAAATCTGATGTGAAGATACTTATAACGGTTTGATTAGGGGGCTGTGTAAGTAGCTTTTCATCAATCAAATTTAATGTTTATTATTATGTTTGTTTTATTGTAACATCTGTTTTACTAAATTGCATGTGTATGTTTGGAAGCCACCTAGGATTTTAGATGGGTGGCATATACATTTTAAAATAAAGTATACTAAATTTATGCCACAATGAATCTCCGCACATGACTCTGCATCACCCTCATGCCACCCCTGGGGGGAAACAGACAGGGGGGCACTGGAAGGTGGAGGAAAGCAGAAACCTCAGATTGGGACCTGCATGATCATAGAATAAAATGGTCAGACAACAAAGGTATAAGAAAATTGTATTTTCTATTTCATGATTGGATTTGGTGTTATCTTTATATTTTATAAAGTACAGGGAAATGCCTGTCTTTCTATTTCTCTGGCATTGCATTGTATGCAGAATCTGACGGGGTTGCAGTTTAACTTTTATCTACATATGTTTATTTTTAGGTTATGGTCACTTATTCTGCACTTGGTGAGGGTCTGTGTTCTGGGTTTGTGGCCAAGGCCAGGTGTTCTGTTAACATGGAGTTTGTATGTAGGGATCTATACTACAGTAATCTGAATTGTTCACCTTTTCAAATAGGTGTATGGATGTTCCAGGGCACACTGCAGTATTTCTAGTGCTGCTTTTTTTGGTAGACTCCTAATGTGAGTTTTAGAAGTTGATGCTGGTATGGTATGGTAGATTTGTTCTACAGATCCTCAGTGACTTTGTTGTAGGGTTTTGTATTAGTTCACAATATGCCTGGTACTAGAGAATGTTTGTTATTGTTAGTGAGATGATCAGAACCAGATTTTTTTTTAAATTTTGATTTCAGTGGGTGAATGTCCTAGTTGTAGTCTGTTCTGCTCCCATTGTTGAGGGAAGGGGTCCTGTGAATGCAACATATATATTTTCAAAAAAGCAGGAACAATAGTGCTGTTTATAACAACAAAATAACAATGAGTTATAATTTGGTGTTATAAACTGTGCTGTGCTTCTCACTCTTTCTTTTAGTTCCTTGGTGTGTGAACATCTTGCATTTCCTCCACAATATCTAATCGGCTTTTTGGGTTTGGTTCAGTCCCTGACTGGAGTTTTGAGAGAACCCCCCCCCCCCCCACTATGGGGGGGTCCATCCTCATCCCTCATCTCAGGCAGCAGATTGCCTTGAGCTGCCCCTGAGAAAGCCACTAGGTAAGTGAAACATTAAATACCTCTGTAGAAATGGGGAAAGGGGGAAACATCTGGAAAGCAGTGTGTATAAATGCCTGTAGCATGGGAAATTAGATCCCAGATGTTGAGGCTTTAATGGAAAAAGCAGACTTGGATTTAGTGGCATTTAGGGAGACATAGTTCATGGACAACCATGACTGGGATGTAATTATACCGGGCTATACTTTATTCAGGAAGGACAGGGTAGGAAGAAGGGGAGGTAGAGTGACAGTATATGTAAAAAATAATATTATAGGTGGTATTAGGTCTCTTACTGAATGTATAGATAAAAATAATTAAAGGATGCGTTCAATCTCAACAGCATAACTGGTGGTTTCCTAATATATCATTCTCTAGACTTCACATTTAATATAAACCACAACAGCTGATTTCCAAGGTCTCAGACTCATCAATCGCAAACTAGCAGGCAAGCCTGACTAGAAATTGCTCATATCGCATCAATGACCTTCAGATAGGAAATCGGTAGTGCAGTTTTTTCCACAGCAAGTATTGTGCAAAACAGAACAAAGAATGCTTCATGAATCAAGCGTTAAGGTAAAAATCTCTTTCAGGCACTTAACTTCAAAAAACCAGACGCTGTGTCTTCAGAGCATTCCAGCCCTGATCCCAACGCTCTTACAGGGCACCGCTGAGGCGTTTCACCGTCATCGGTTTCCTCAGGGGATCATAATGAAAATACTGCTCAAATGTTTAAATCTTGATGCTGCCCGCGTTGTAGCATATCAACAGGAGGTATTGCAGTTTCAGCCACCGGCTTTTCCAAAAAACGCCGCACATTTTTAAAAATAATATTATAGCTATAGAATTGCAAGGCTTAAAAGCAAGAGAGGAGGCACTGTGGGTTAAACTACAAAGAGGGAAAGGGAAATCCATTTCATTGCACTTATATACAGATCTCCCTCAAAGGGCGTAGAAGTGGAGGAAGATTTAATAGAAAACATACACAGTATTGCCATGAAAGGAGAATTGCTACAGATAGGTGATTTCAATATGCCGGAAATGGATTGGCATATTCTTGCTGCGGTTTCATTTAGAAGTAAAGAGATCCTGGATTCTCTACAGGTGAGAACTATTCAGACAACTGGTAACAGAACCCACACATGATGGGGACTTATTGGACTTGATGCTTACCAATGGTGAAAGTGTTTCTGATGTCATAGTGGGAGATCATCTCACATCCAGTGACCCCCAGATGGTATGATTCAGTATTAGAAGCACAAAAGAGCAGGAGGAAATGCCACTGGAGGACTAAAAGCTTTTATTTGAATTAATGCATTTAGTCCTCCAGTGGCATTTTCTCCTGCTTTGTTGTGCTTTTCTTGGTTCTGCAAGGAGGGAGCTCCCCTTGTTTCCATAGATTACTATTAGGACTAGGACTGATAAAATCTATTCAAAAGCAAAGGTCTTGTTGTTATTAAGTGCTGTCGATTCGGTGTCAACTCATGACGACCCTCTGGATAGTTGTCCTAAATTGTGTTCGGTCTATAGTCAGGCGGCTTATTGTTGACAGACTGGCACCCATAGTGCTGTTATTGTATCGATCCGTCTCATTGCTTGCCTTCCTCTTTTGCATTGACCTTCTACCTTGCCAAGCATGCTGTCTTCCTCCAATGATCTCTCTCTTCGTATAATGTGTCCAAAGTATAAAAGTCAAAGTCTTGTCATCTGAGTTTCTAAAGAAAGCTTAGGTTTGATCTCCTCTAGTACTGGTCTGTTCTTTGGGCAGTCCATAATAGACACAGTATTCCTCGCCAACACCATAATTCAAAGGCATCAATTTTCTTCCTATCTTTTTCACTATCCAACTTTCGTATCCATATGACGTTATTGAAAATGCCATGGCTTGAAGAAGTCGAATCTTTGTATGGAGAGAGACATCTCTGCTCTTGAGAATCTTGTCCAGGTCCTTCACAGCCATTCTACCGAGAGCAATGCGTCATCGGATTTCTTGACTACTTGTTGCTTCTTTATTGATAGTTGATTTAAGTAGGTTAAAGTTGTTCACTATTTCAATTTCTTCTCCATCAACAATGAACCTATTGATTTTGTCAGTTGTCATGATCTTTGTCTTCTTTACATTAAGGTGCAGGCCCATTTTAAGACTATGTTCCTTGATCTTGAGAAGCAAATGTTTCAGATCGTCTTCACTTTCAGCGAGTAATGAGGTATCAGCATAGTGAAGGTTGTTGATGAGTCTTCCGCCAATCTTCACACCTCTGTTGTCTTCATACATTCCTGCTTCTCTGATGATTTGTTCTGCATATAAATTAAACAGGTAAGGGGAATGTATGCAGCCTTGTTGTACACCTTTGCTGATTTTAAACCATTCTGTTTCTCCTTGTTCCGTTCGAACTGTGCTTCTTGATCAATGTAAACATTGCGCAAGAGAACTATCAGGTGTTCTGGTATACCCATGCTTCTTAATATGGCCCAGAGTTTCTCATGGTTTACACAGTCAAAAGCCTTACTGTAGTCAATAAAGCATAACTAGATATCCTTTTGGTATTTTTTTAGTCTTTTCAAGGATCCATTTCACATCTGCAATGACGTCTCTTGTTCCTCGCCTTTTCCTGAACCCTGCTTGCACTTCAGGTAGTTTTCGTTCCAGGTATGGTTGTAGTCTCTGTTGAATAATCTTCAGTAGAATCTTTCTGGCATGTGGGATCAGAGTGATTGTGTGATAATTTCCAAAGGTCAGTTGGATCACCTTTCTTTAGTATTAGTCAGTTGGCAATGATGATGTCTTCCAAATTTCCTGGCAGAGCCTTGTAAGTATGGTAACAGCTGCATCAGATTGCTGTAATACGTTTATGGGAATGCATTAATGCATATTGCTTTGTTCTTTGATAAGGCTTTCAATGCTGTTACGACTTCTTCTTTCATCACCAATGGTTCTGGATCATAAGGTACAGGTTGAAACAGCTGTTGGTCCACTTGATCTTTATCATATAAAAACTCTGTATATTCTTTCTACCTTTTCTTGATCTTCTCAGCATCATTCAACATAGATCCTTGAGCATCCTGTAATATTCCAATTTGAGGCTAGAATTTTTTCATTAACTCTCATAGCTTTAGGAAAGCCGATCTTGTTCTTCCTCTAATAGTTTCTGCTTCTATTTCCTTGCCTGCGTCATTGTAATACTTCTCCTCGTCTTGTCTTGCTGCACATTGGAAATCCTGTTGACTTTTGCAATTGCCTCTCTTTCTCCTCTGGCTTTAGCTTCTCTGCATTTCTGGGCAATTTTCAGAGTTTCTTCGGTCATCCATTTTGGCCATTTTTGCTTTTTCACCTTTTATAGAGACTTCTCGCTTTCTTCCAACACAACCTTCTTGATGTCATCCCATAACTCTTCTAGAGCTCTGTCATGTATATCTAAAGCAGCAAATCAATTTTGCAGGCAGTCTTTAAATTCCAGTAGTATATTCTCAAGTTCATATTCTGCTACATTCGTGAGTGGCTTGCTCTTTTTCAACTTTAGCTTGAGTTTGCATACTAGTAGTTGGTGATCTATACCACAGTCAGCTCCAGGTTTTGTCTTTGTTGATGTTATAGAGCTTTTCCATCGTTGACTTCCACAGATGTAGTCAATTTGTTTTTTGTACAATCCATTGGGTGAAGTCCATGTGTACAGTCGCTGCTTGTGTTGCTGGAAGAAGGTGTTTGAGATGAATAGATCATTGGTCTTTCAGAATACTATCAGTCTTTCTCCAGCTTCATTTCTCTTGCCAAGTCCATATTTTTCAGTCATTTTGCCTTCTTCTTTGTTGCCAACTTTTGCGTTCCAGTCACCCATGACTATCAGGGTATCATATTTGCATGTTCTGTCAATTTCAGCTTGTACTTGTTCATAGAACTCATCAATTTCATTCTCTTCTGCAGCTATTGTTGGGTATATACTTGAATTATAGTTGTGTTGATAGGCATTCCTCATAGACGAACATAAATTAAGCGTTTACTGACTGCATTGTATTTCATTACAGTTCTTGCAAGTTTCTTCTTAATTATAAATGCAATACCATTTCTTCTTTGTCTTTCATTTCCAGCATAGTAGACCATGTGATCATCTGATGCAAAGTGCCCGATGCCAGTCGGTTTCAATTCACTGACACCCAACAGATCAAGTTGTACACATTCCATTTCATTCTTGACCACCTCCAACTTCCCTTGGTTCATGCTTCATACTTTCTATGTCCCATTACGTAAGTCATCTTTACAGCTTCTGATTCTCATTTCATGCACAGCTACATCATACATCCTGAGGGCTTTTATCCAACACATCATAAATGCTGGCTTTACTCTGAAAAGTCTTCAGTTCCTCCTCAATAGCCAGTTGAGTGCCTTCCGACCTGGGGGGTCTCATCTTCCAGCAGTATAGTGCAATTTGTTTTGTTGTGACTATCCATTCGGTTTTCATGGCAAGATACGGAAGTAGATTGCCAGGCCTTTCTTCTGCGCAATTTATGTTTAGTGTTGTTGCCATTGTCACAGAAATGTGATCCTCCACCATCAACACTGTCATATTCTGTTGCTGCTCAAATGGGTGGTTTGTCGTGGTCTGGCATCTCAGCTGAGACCTGTCCATCTTGGGAGGCTCTGCCGGTAGTTAAACTACTGATAGCTTAGCCCTCAGTATCACTGATGCTCACAAGCCCTCACAGCACAACAAGCTGCAAACTAAGTGGGGGCAAGGCTCTTAGACTTTAGGAAAACTAACTTTGCCATAATGAGTTGTTAGTGGGATGGGAACAGTTGAGGGATGTAGAAAAACAGTGGGCAAAACTGAAAGGGGATATTTTAAGGGCAACAAATCTTTTTTGTTAGAAAATTAATTAAATGTAAAAGGAAAAGGAAGCCACTATGGTTCTCAAAAGAAGTAGCTAAAAAGGTGAAAAAAGGAGGGAGGCCTTCAGGAAATACAAGAGATTACAGAGAGAGGAAGACAGGCATCTATATTTTTGAAAAGTTAAAGAAGCTGGCAAAGTAATCAGGAAAGCAAAGATATAAAAAGAAAAATAAATAGCCAATGCAATAAAATGCAGGGATAAGACATTTTTCAGATATATTAGCGAAAGAAGAAAGGGATAAGAATGCAGGGGAGGAATATGCAGAAACTGATGCAGACAAAGCAAAATTGCGTAACAAATATTTCTGTTCTGTGTTCACAGGTGAAGGGCCAGGAGCAGGACTTCAGAAAACACCCACAAATAGGAACAGAAGTGACGGGGATCTCAAACAATTTTCAGAAGACCATGTTCGTGAGGAACTAGCTAAACTAAAAGTAGATAAAGCGAAGGGACTGGATGGGATACATCCAAGAATACTGAAGGAACTTGAGGATATTCTTGCGGCTCTACTGACTGACCTTTTCAATGCTTCTTTGGAGTCGGGAATGTTCCAGAGGACTGGAGAAAGGCACATGTGGTCCCTTTACACAAAAGTGGAAGTAAGGATGAGGTTGAAAACTACAGGCAGATTAGTCTAACTTCTGTGGTGAGTAAATTATTGGAAATGCTGCTAAAAGAGAGAATAGTGAGGTTGCAGGATCCAAGGCAGCATGGTTTTACCAGAGGTGAGTCTTGTCAAACAAATCTGATTGATTTCTTTTACTGGGTGACCAGAGAGTTGGACTGAGGGAGAGCCCTAGATGTGGTGTACTTAAATTTCAGTAAAGCCTTTGACACTGTTCCGCACAGGAGACTTATAAACAAATTGATCACCCTAGGGGTAGACCCTAAAGTTACTGCTTGGGTTAGAAATTGGTTGAGTGAGGGTACAGGTAAATGGAGCTCACTCTGAGGAGAAGGAGATTACCAGTGGTGTGCTACGGGGATCTGTCCTAGCTTCAATTGTTTTTAACATCTTTGTTAGTGATATTGCAGAAGGGAGTTTGCCTGTTTGCAGATGATACCAAAACCTGAAATAGAGTAGAAACCCATGAAGGAGTACAGATAACATGAGATGTAGGGGATGAAGTACTGCTGTCCACAAAAGAAGAGCGGGACCTGGGCGCGATTGTGTCTGATTACCTTAAAGTAGCTAAACAGGTAGAAAAGGCAATGGCAAAATCCAGAAGGATGCTTGGGTGCATAGGGAGAGGAATGGCCAGCAGAGAAAAAGGAGGTGATAGTCCCTTTTCCTGGGCTCCTAATATGGAACCTTGCATTGTGTAACCATAGTTTGGGTTGTTCTTCCATAGGTGCATAACTTTGCACTTGTCCACATTAAATTTCATCTGCCAGTCGGACAGCCAGTCTTCCAATTTATCAAGGGCCTCTTGCAATTTTTCACAATCCTCTTGTTTTTTAATAAATTTGAATAATTTTATGTCATCTGCAAATTTCATCACCTCACTCATTATTCTCATTTCCAGGTCATTTATGAAGATGTTAAAAAGCAGCGGGCTCAGCACAGATCCCTGGGGTACTCCATTATTCACCTTTCTCCATTGAGAAAACTAGCTATTTATCCCTACTCTCTGCTTTCTATCTTTTATCCATTTCCTGATCTACAATAGTACACTGCCTCATCCCATGACTTTTTGATTTTGCAAAGAGTCTCTCATGAGGGACCTTGTCAAAGTCTTTCTGAAAATCCAGATACACTATATCGACTGTTTCACCTTTGTCTATCTGTTTATTCAAACCTTCAAACAAATATAACAGATTAATAAGGCAAGACCTTCCTTGGCTAAAGTCATGTTGACTTTTTGCCATTAAATCATGCCTATCTACATTTTCAGTAATTTTGTACTTTATAATGATTTCTACCATTTTGCCTGGTACTGACATCAGGCTCATTGGTCTGTAGTTTCCCGGATCACCCCTTAAACCCTTTTTAAAAATTGGTGTTACATTGACTATTCACCAATCTTCAGGTACTGCAGATGATTATAATGATAGTTCACAGATTACTAATAGTAGGTCTACAGTCTCATATTTCAGTTCTTTCAAAACCCTAAGGTGTATACCATCCGGTCCAGGTGATTTGCTACTCTTCAGTTTATCAAATAGTTGTAATATATCTTCCCAGTTTATCGGTATTTCTTTCAGTTCTTCTGCTGCATCAGTTTTAAATTCCATTTCAGGCATGGGTAACTTCCCTACATCTTCTTCAGTAAAGACCGAAGCAAAGAATTCATTCAGTCTCTCTGTTACGGCCTTGGCCCCTCTTAGTGCCCCTTTTATCCCTCTGTCATCTAATGGTCCAACTGACACTCTCACAGGTTTTTTTGCTATGAATGTTGTCTCCCATGTTCGTCATTTGGCTCCTCTTTCCATTTCCTAAAAGATGCTTTTTTGGCTACAACAACCTCTCTGATCTCAGCTTTAAACCATGCTGGCAGTTTTTTGGCTACCTTCCACTTTTCTTAAAGTGTGGAATATATATGGTCTGGGCTTCCAAGATAGTATTTTTAAACAACACCCACGCTTTATATAAACCTTTGCAGTTGCTCCATTTAATTTTTTCTTAACTATTTTCCTCATTTTAACTTTTGAAAGTTAAATGGTAGTACTGTGGATTTCCTGGCCATCCTCTTTCCATTTATTAAATCAAATGTGATCATGCTATGATCACTATTGCCAAGTGGCCCCAACACCCTTATTTCTTACACCAGATTCTGTGTTCCACTAAGAACTAAGTCCAAAATAGCTTCCCCTCTTGTCGGTTCATAAATCAGCTGCTCTAAGAAGCAGTTATTTATTTCATCTAGAAACTTTGGGATCTGTTTACTAAGCGGTGCTAGCAGCTTCTGTGTGAAATTGAAGCCGTGGTCCAGTTTAATTCAATGGGGCTGTGGCTCCAATTTTGCATGGAAGCTGCTAGTGCCTCTTAGTAAACAGACTCCTTTATTTCCCTAGCATGTCTTGCCATGATATTGACCCAGTCAATACCAGGGTAATTGAAATCAGCCATTATTATTATTGTGTTTAAACTTTTGTTAGCTTCCCTGATTTCTTTTAGCATTTCATCATCCATTTGTTCATTCTGGCCAGGTGGTCGGTACTACACCCCCACTGCCATCGCCTTTCCCTCTCTACATGGAATTTCTATCCATAGAATATCTATAGTGTATTTTGTTTTCTGCAAAACTTTAATCCTGTGTGACTCAATGCCCTCTCTAACATAGAATGCAACCCCTCCACCAATTTGATCTACTTTATCATTGCGATATAGTTTGTAGCCAGGTATCGCAGTGTCCCATTGGTTGTCCTCCTTCCACCAGGTCTCTGAGATACCAATGTATAAGAACACTTTACCGACTATAGAACTTACACCAGATTCACTGAGGTATCCAGTGTCCCTCCTGACAAAAATCAGCTCATTTTATTTTTACCTGCTGCTCTGCTATTGCCCCTTCCTCTTTAGACCCAACAGCCTGGGTATATATTTTATCAGTCTCTCATAGACATGATGGCTTCCTTTCCCATCTTATTGTTACTAGGAGATTTTAATATATACTTTGACGCCACATGTATGATGGACCTCAATCTCTTCCAACACATAACTCTCCCAACCCACCAGGCTGGAAAGACCCTTGACCTTGTGCTTACTGAACAGGATTCTTCTCTCTGAGTGGCAAATGTCTGCACCTTAGCAGTACCTTGGTCCTATCACTCATTTATTCTCTTTGATATATTTTCTAATCAACTCATCCTCACTTCCAGCATTGATAATCTATTGTCCTTCTTAAACAGCAAATAACCCATAACATAGGACTAATTAAGAGAAATTTCCAAGCACACTTTGAAAAATTACCCATACATGTAACATCTTATGAACTCCAGAGGGAGGCTCTCTTTGGCATATGGAAGTAGTACACCAAGTATTAGCAGTAAATTTGAGGGACTGAGATCATACTCCACATGCCCTGGCTTAGAGGTGAGGTTCATGACTGTCATGGTATGAGCAAAACTCACCCATTTGGAGAAACTGCCCCAGCCTGTTTTTCATTGGCTAATAATTTATTCCTCCCAGATTTTGACATAGTCTCACTGTATGACCAAGCTGAGTCCCAGAATCAGAATCTCAGTCATGTTCTTGACACTATTGCCTCCCTCAAACCATATTCCCCCTCTTTTAAGCCCTGACATCCATGGTATCATGCTTGCTTTCACCTAATAGAATGCCAACTAAGACATGCAGCGAGGCGCTAGTGCAACTACAAGATTCCTTTGACATCGTCTAATTTCAAGGACCGCCACCATTTCTATTATTTTCAACATCCAGGCTAAAAAAGACCATTTTTCCTTACCAAGAAGTCCTCTGACTGCCTCACGAAATTGTTCTCAGTAGTAGCTCAGCCATTGTCTATGACCCAGACTTATCCCCTTACTACTGGGCTGGTCCCTCCCCTGAGGATCTAGCATGCTACTTTAGCAATAACATTTCCCATGTCTAACAGAGTTTTTCTCCAGTAAACATTACTCCCCCTGGAACAATGTCTGCCCTTAGCAAACCTACCACCAAACTTGCTATGACCTCAGACAATACCCCATCCCTTATCCATACATGGTCCTCATTTAATCCCATCACTAGATCTTTATTTGCAACCGTCATCACAACAAAAAAAAAAACCCACTTGTTTTTTGGACCCCATTTGGTCAAGCTGGTTAGATGAACCTTCCTTTGCCCTGCTCCCCTTTGCTCTCATTATCATTAACCACAGTCTTTCTGCATGTACACTTCCTACCTTCTGGAAGAAAGCCCTCATTTGTCCCCTTCTCAAATAATCAAATCTAGATACTTCTGACCCCTCCAGATACCTCCTAGTGTCTACTCTTCCTTACATATGAAAACTGACTGCAAAGCTAGTGTTTTCACAGTTCTGGAACCATGTAGAAAAAACAAATTCACTACACTCTCATCAATCTGGTTTTAAACCAGGACATAGTATGGAAACAATTTTCACATCCCTTTTCAGCGAAGTTCATAGTTCCCTAGATCACAGCAAAGTTACCCTGACCATTTCACTAGATCAATTAGCCGCCTTTGATTGGTCGACCACGATATCCTCCTATCCCGCTTATCCAACATCGGTAGCTGTGACACAGTTCTCTTGTGGTTCAGATCTTCTCTCCAGCTGTTCTTTTTCGATAACTGCAGGTTCCCTATCTTCCACTTCCACCCATTAACATGCAGCCTACCATAAGCTTCTGTGTGAGTTCCCCTTTTATTTAACATTTTTTCAGCTCTTTAAGACATCTAATACAAGATGTGGGGATCAGGGTTTTATTATTATGCCAATGACATTTTATTGCTGGTTTATACAGATCCACGTTTTCCAGACCTCTGCTGCATGTAAAGTCACTTCTTGAGCCTTGGAGAAACTCAACATCAACAAAACCTCTGCCACTTGGACTACAGAGGGCACAACCCCACCTACCATTGCTCCTGTTCTGAAAGGCTTTCTCCTACAACTACTCTCTTCCTTCAAATACTTAGTGTATTCACTTGGACATTGAACTCTCATTTGATAAACAGATTAGCTCCATCTCTAAAAGTTTCTTTCTTGCTCTGTGTTAGCTCTGTGCCATACAGCCTTTTCTCAACCTCTCTGCTCTAATAATTCTGCCTCTCACTGTCATATCATGTCTTGATTATTGTAACGTGGTCTAGGCAGGTCTTCTGACATTCCAATTAAAATGTCTCCAAACCATCCAAAATTCTACCCTAAGAGTCATCGATCATGCTAGCAGATTTGATCATGTTACACCATTTCTATTCCAACAACACTGGCTCCTGGCATTTTACTGTCTCTACCTTAAATTCCTGGAGTGGAGGAGTAGCTTAATAGTTGGAGCAATAGCTGAACACCCAAGAGATATGGGTTTGATTCCCACTGGCACTCCCTGTGGCCTTGGGAAAGTCACTTTACTCTCCATTGCCTTGGAAGAAAAGGCCTGGCAATCTACTTCTGATCATACCTTGCCAAGAAAACCCAGGGACTGCTGGGTCACCAGGAGTCAGCATTGACTTGATGGCACTTTAAAAGAAGAAAACCGCTTTAAAATCCTCCTCTTGATTCACAAAGCCCTACACATAGACACTCCCACATACCCAGCTTCACTCATAACTGTAACACTCCAGCCAAATCATTTTGCTCACTCCAGGGAAATCACCTACATGTTCCACCTGTTTCTTGGGCTAAACTTGAAAGCACTCATTGCATTGCCTTCCTTTCATGTCTCCCCATATCTGGAACACCCTGCACCTGCGTCTTAAACCCTCCTATGGAAACTTCAAAGCCAGCCTGAAAACACCATTTTGGACGCATTCACAGGCCAGTAATTTTGTGTGGATAGGACAGAAATGGGGTATGTCTGCAGCCCCCTTTTAATCTCTCCTATCACTCTTCTTTTCCTGTATCCTATATGAGATTTGGATTTATTTTCTCCCTCTTTCTTGTGTAAATTTATTGTATACTGCTTTGCTTATTTATGTTAAAAGTGGTATAGTGAATACAAATAAACCATAACCACAAACTATGATGGGGAGAATGAAAACTCCTGTTAAGTGGTAGCTAATAAAGCCCCAGTTTCTTAAAGCGTGCATACATAGAGAAACCTTGAAGAAAATACTAATAGAGCCCTTGCTCATCAAACAAATGTTGATGGTTGATGTAGTTATTCACAAGTACATCATGAATGGTTGTCCTGTCATATTGCAAAGAAAAAATAATAAACAGACACTATTGAACAAACAACAGGTCACCACACTAATTGCAGCACGGCCCTTATTATTCATATCTTGCTCATTTCCCATGTCCATTAATGCCTGGCCTGCTATACATTTGCCATGTCCCTTATTTGCTTGATGAATGATCTTGCAGAAAGATATGCCACTGTTTCATGGTTTTCTGTGGGAGCTGGAAGTTTCATCCAGTTTGTTAGGTATTTTTCTCTGGTTACGATCAATGCAAATTTATGATCCGATGTATGCAACGGGTCGAAATAGAAAGAATGCTCTTGTACATTCCCTGTATTTTTTTCCATCTTAGTATATGTGGCAGTTTTTGTAGCTTGTGTAACTGCTAGGTTCCTTTTTGCCTACACATATTGTAGCTAATTTTCACACGGAAATTACCCGCAGAGTTGAACTTGCTCTTTCTGTAGGTAGTAGAATGGAGGCAAAACTATGCACAAAGACGGGAAAATTCAGTTCTACATCTGTTATATGGCCTCCAACCTAAGTATACCCCCATTGTGAATCTTTGCATCTTTCAATCCAGCTAAATGTGAGTGCAATTGTCAACAGGGCATTCCAGCAAGTTAACTATGAAATACCTTTGAAAATTTGTGCTTTTACGCTTTTTTGGCATAAAGAAGGTGTATGTAGTTACAGCTTCTCTTTTGAAAAGCTCCCTCCCTGAGCTCTGTTTCCTGCTGTCCCTGCTAGATTTGTGCCTTATGTTCAGTATGCTTGTGCGATTCCGTAAAGATAGACGTCTGCACCTGATTTCAGAACAGGTGAGCATGTCACTACCCAGCAGCAGTAATGTCCATGTCTACCCACTCCAGGGCATCAGTAGACATCAGAAAAGCTCTCGTTTTGCCACTGAAGCACATGGAGGCACTTTCTGGACTATAAAGAAAACTGATGGGAAACGAGGACCCTTGTTTCATGGTCAGCACACAGATGCACATCTCCGCTTGCAAAATAGCAGGCAAGGGCATACATTCATCTAGAGACAGAAGTACCATCACATGGACATCTATGGGGCCATTTCTGCAGATGTTCATTTCGGGCACGCATATGTTTCTGAAATCACCCTTGAACTTGCATGTTGCTGGCATTATTTCAGGCATTTTGGCCTGGACATCCCAGATTGCACCTAGACGTCAATGCTAAACTACCTCTTCACGTATTTTCTTTGAACTTTCACAACTATCTTATTTTCTCACCTCTAAGAGATCAGCTGTTGAAATTTCAGGACCCTCTAGATAAGCTCTTCATGTGCTTTCAGTTCGATTAATGTCTGCTTGTGAATAGGCTATGGGGCATGTTTACTAAACCGTCTTAATGTGCGCTCTGACACGTTATCGCACGATAAGGCGCCATATCGCACGATAATAGCGCATTACTGTGCGATAAGGCGCCTTATTGCGTGCTAACGTGCGCAGCGGCGCTCAGCGGCGCAAACGAGCGCTGAAGGTGGAGTAAAGGCTCCCTGAGGGCGGAGGAAGGCTCCCCAGGGGCGGAGAGAAGGGGTCAATGGGTGGAGAGTGGGAGGGGAGAGGCTCCCCGCACACTAACGATGTGAAATTCGAGGCTCAAAACTAACGCCAGTGAAACCCTGGCGTTAGAGCTGATTTAAAGGGAAACCATTTCTGTCAGCAATGTACAGCAAAATCAGGGAAACCTACAAAAAAGTGATAAGTGTGATACATGTGCACGGAACAAAAGTGCAAATAAACATTGAAAATGACCCCAACAAAATATAAAAAAAACATAACCAAGCTGGGCAATAGTGATATTAATGGGAAAAATCAAAAATCACTCCCGAGAAGGTTCCAAAAAAAAGATATGAATTGTGGAAGAGTCTGCGCTCCATCCCCATACAAGGTGAATGATCCCACAGTGCAAGTGCGCTCATCAGGGTTTCCCTCTCCATTGGACAGGTTTCCTATGGGGTGCACATGTTCCACAACAGTAGGGCGGGCATGTCGGAATGGGCAACTGGACAGATGCTGGGAAAGGGGACACAGAGGGTTGCAGACGGCACATGCTGTACTGCAGCTGGGCCACAGTGCAGACTAGGGTGATGCCTAGGTGGCCCATAGGAATGCTGAAACAGTAGAGCAGCCAGACAGCAACTGATGAGGGCCCAGCATGGGCACGAGTGTGCTTCCCACAGTGTCACAGGGGATAGTACCCAGTAGGGACCCCCAAGGGCACAGAATAGTGGCAGGCGGTGCTGGGGGGAAGCATGGACACCTATGCAGGCACCCCTACCCCAGAACCTGCACCATAGGCAGCCACCTACCCGCACACTGGATGGCCTGAGACTGCGCTCCACCAGCACCACCAGCAGAAGGGCATGTCAACAGGGTGGCAGAGGGGCACTGGTGGTGGAGGGGGCAGTGGCAGCTGCCCAGAGCAGACCGTGGCCTAGCCCTGTGTAGGTGGGTGCCATGCACTGCAACAGACAGGCCCTGTCTGATGAACAGTCATGATATCCCCAGGGAATGTACTGTCTCTGTGGCAACACAGTGGTGCAGTGCACACAGCCAGTGTGTTCAGGAGCAAAAGGTCACAGGTTCAAGTCCCAGCTGTGGTTCCTGCCAATCCAGCCCACATTTTTTACCCACTACTAAAACGTGCTAATACAGACAGAACCTTTATTGCAGATGACGTAAACATGCCCAAAACACCTACATTTTACCCTACAGAGCACAGACACCATAAACAGGCGCATTACCTAGAGCAGAGTCTCCCAAATGCAGTCCTGGAGGGCCAAACACCATTCAGGTTCCATGCTGCCTCTAATAAAGATGCCTGTGCTGCATATCTATGCACCACCCCCATGGTATGCAGATGTATCTCATGCATATTTATGAGGGATAGCATGAAAACCCAAACAGTGTTTGGCACACCAGGACTGGAGTTGGGAACCTCTGCCGTAAAGCAGCAGCCAACAGGGGCAGACACACCCACGCCCACAGGCTCCATTAGCCAATGCCTCCTGGAGAGGCAGGACATTGGGCCCTGCGTGCATCTCCCAATACTAGCACTTGCATACCTTAGCAATGCCACCCTAAACCTGGAAATACGGTACACAGCTATCAAAAGGTTGCTATGATTACTGGCAGATAGCAGTTCCTACTTTAAGCACAGTTTACTGATTGAGCTCCATCATAGCAACCTTTCTGATGTCTGTGGAGTGTACTTCAGGTCTGGTGTCTGACAGTGTTTACCACCCTGGGGAGTGACCCCCAACAGTATTCCGTACCATATCCATGCCTGCACTGTGCCCAGGACTGGTGTGGTGGCCAGGGCTGCTAAACACCTCTATAGTAGCACAATGCTGGCATAGATGTGGGAGTGTGTGTCTGTCTATCCAGTGTGTGGTGGCTGCAAACACCCTCCACAGCTCACACTGCCAGCACTGTTGCCAGTATTGGCCTGCCAATGTGCATAATGAGGAGCAAGGTACCATGGGTATAGCCCGGACAGGGTGGCCTGGCCAGGATGCATCTGCACAGGGCATAGGGCACTGGCTGGGACATTGTAGTGCCCGGCCACCACCTGCACAGACAGGGTGGCCACAGCATGTCCTGCTGGGAGGTCACTCTCACCCTGACTGAGCAGTGACCTCGGCATGGCTAGGTTCCCCCATAGTGCTATAGAGTATTTCTCTCATGTGATATTTATGGGTTCCCTTTTGGGGCCCAGTCACTGACTTATCTGCTTGGTGTGTATGCTGACATCCCAGTTCTGGGTGCACGCATTTCCACCAGGAACGTGCACTATGGACTAGCTAGCAGACTGTCTGCAGCTGGTATGTGTCTTGATGGAACACCTTGCAGGGTGCAGCGGCTGAAGGCTTGCTGCAGGAGAATATCAGATAGTGGTGGGGTGCAGCTTAGCATATTCAGGCCTAATGTCTGTCTGCTATTGCTTTATGGATGTGTACAGAGCTGCATTGACTGCCCTGTAGGGTGTCTGTTCCCCAGCAGGACTGGGGTTGATGGTCCCCTCTACTGCCACCATTGCAGGGAGGTAGAATGTGGATCTGTTGGTGGGAGACCCTGTTTACCACCCTCAGCCCCGGAGGAGGAGGAGGAGGAGGGTGGTGGTACATAATCCTCCTATGGGTCCATAAGGGCTAAACCTGACTGAGAAATACAGATATATCCAAGGTGTGTCTGCAGAAACTACCTATCTCACACATTAGCACTGCTGGGGACCTGCTGCTGGGTGCCCCACCTCACTCTCAGGGTGAGTGCAGTATCTGCACAATGTGACGGTGTGTAGCTACTCTGTGCTAGTACCACACACGGTCAGTTCCCCCTACCAGGCCGAGGTGCTGTGGGGATGCATACCCCATCTTGTAATCATCTGTAGACTGCTGATTTGCATGTGCAGTGCATCATGGGTATGAGTGGGTTAACCCTATCCTGGTGACCACAGCAGACTGTTTGTGTGGTGACCTGCAGTCCTTCTGCAGCCAGCCAGGGGTTTGCTAGCAGCTATGGAGCTGTAGCCCACTGGTTACTTCATTGCTTGTGGAGCCAGAGGTCATGGGTTCAAACCTACAGTGGGGTTATTTGATAGGGCTGTCCAAAGCATAGTCTTTTTTTAATGTACATTAGTGCTGCCAGCAAAACACCCTCAGGGTACTGTAACCATAAGGTGCCTCAGAAGGCGCCCTATAAGGCGCCTTATAGGGCACCCTATAAAGCGCCTTCTGAGGCACCTTACGGTTACAGTCCGTATAAGGTACCTTATCAGGTGTCCTATGGAGCGCCTTATAGGGTGCCCTATAGGGGACATTATAGGGTGCCGTGGCGGACCGTGCACTTTATAATGTGCCCTATGGAGTGCCTTATAGGGTGCCTTCTGCGGCACCTTAGGTTACGGCACGTGAGGGTGTGTTTGCTGGCAGCAATAATTAAAATACACATAAAATGCCTCAGGAAAAAATGCTTACATGTCAAAGCTGATGCCTCAGCCAGCCTTATGCATTAGGCACACTGGGGGATCAAACTCATGACCGCTGTATCATCAGTTAGTGTATTAACCATTGTACTACACCTCTGTTTCTGTGTTTGTATGTCTGGGCGCCTACTTAAGATTACCGCGCATTAACGCACTTAGCGGCGCTTAGCCCGTTAATGTGCGCAGCAGCGCATGTTATTGCACGATAATCCCATTTTGCTACTTTACACTGAAACGCCCACTCCTTATATGGCAGCCTGCACACTATCACCGGGCGCACATTAAGATGGTTTAGTAAACATACCCCTATGTCATTTTTTTATTTTTAAATATTTTCTTTTGCTTTTTATTGCTTGCTCCTTAATATGGTGGACTTGAGTTATATTTGGTTTATATACTCATTAAGAGGCATGTTTACTAAAAGTTAGTGTATGGTAACATTATGCAAATATTTATGCAAATGAGGCACCTTATGCAAATGAGACCCCGCACCGAGTCTCCGCACATGGCCCCGCACCCCCCTTGGGTCGCCCCTGCTGGTAAGTACAAAACCTGTGTGATAAATCCAGGGGGTGTGCCCAGCATCTGCCCTGCATTTAGTGCACAGGACACACTTACCACATGTGAGAGCTGACTCCACACCACCTCCTAGAGGTAGGGGTCATCGGTGCCATTTTGGAGTCTGCTGCATGCAGAGCAGGAGCGAATGGACTTTGCTGTTGCTCCTACTGATGGCCAATGACCACCTCCCCAGAAAGTCCAGGGATGGAGATTGAGTGGTGGGTGGTCTCCTAGGGGCTCTGGAGGGAGCTTGTGTATTTCTGTGAGTGGGTCTTGGAGAGTTGCCGGTCCAGTTGATTGTGGTGAGGGAATGACTGGTTGAGGCCCGATCATGTTGGGTTAGGGGGTACAATGACAGATAGGGTACTTATGTGGTGGGGTGCCTGATGGTCACGATGTGGGAGCAGCGACTTTAAGAAGCTGCTCTCTTTAATATGTGAGAGGGGTTTCCACATTTTGTTTTACCCCATACAGCTTCCTAAAATTACTGCTCCTGCCAGATGTGCAGGGCTATACCTGTGCAGTTTTGCACCTATTTTACAAGGGGCTCTACATTAGGCAGAACGTCTTGTAAAATAATGAGTGAATTCTCCACGTCCTGAGATGGATGTGGGAAATCCCTCTTCATGTCCTTTCTTAAATTCTTCTTCACACGTATAGCACCACTGAATATGCATAGAATTTGAAAGATCTACCTTAGACATTTCAAATTATATTCTGCCCATCCTGCCGAATAGTGTGCTCATAATTTCTGAACTGAAACTGCATAAATTGTTCCACAAACTCATAAATATGATGCTGTACTTGAGTGCTGGAAGCTCTTGTGCTAGGTTAAAAAACATGGTCATCTTTGCGAGAAATACAAGGAGAGGGCATATACATGGCCATATAAAACACATTTATCCAGGATTTGCTCTGAAATTCTTCTAGCAAGGATAGGTTTGAGAAAAAAGGGAAAAAATGACAAAGTCATTTCACTTAAATATAAAATTAAAAATAACCTTTCCATTCCAAGCCAAACAAGCTTATCCATGGTGTAATTTCATATGTTAACCTTCCTTGTGGGAAAGGCCAAAATATTCGAGTAATCATTTGATATCTGTGCTGTGTCACACATACATTTAAGATGAATAAAATGTTTTTATCAGAACCGAAAAGCATAAAAACACTTATAAAAGTTTGTATTAAACGTGCATCATGAAATGCATATGTTAAATTTTACTTTTTCAATAATCGTTAGGCACCATGCAAAATTACATTTAAATCTCTATGGGGGTCATTTACTAACAGTCGGGGATGCTTACTAAAGTATGGTAAGATTTTGTGCTTACTGCAAACTAGATGCAGAAATTAACACTTGGTAAGTGCAAAGCCGAATGCTCAGAAAATGCACTGCAATTAGTGCATAGGACATACACCACAAGAACCCATATTGCATCCATCGATCAATGAATGTAACAAGGGCACCGAACTACCCCAACCCCTCCCTAAAAAACAACAATGGTGCCAGGCACCCAACCCCTAATCACAATGCTTCCTGCAAATAAGGCATATTGACCCCCTAGTGGTAGTACCATGTAATTACCAATAGGGGTCAGATTTGCCATTTTGAACCCAGGCAGCAATGGGGCCAAAGCAGAGCAGGATCACTCCTGGCCTGTCCACTAGTTTACCAGAACTAAATTTTGGTAAGTGATAGGAGGGATTAGGGAGTGGAGAAAAGTCAAATACTGAAACTGAGGGAAGGGGATTCTGATCAGGGGAGTTGAGATTGGAGGCATCAGATTCAGGTAGAGGTGGAATTAAGTGTACTGCAATGTACCCTGTACAACCTCTCAGCACTGGGCACACCTTGTCTCTGCTCATAACCCATCCCGTTCCCACCCTATGGGGGTTTTACAGCGCAACTATTTTTAGTGTTTGGTAGCCTTTAGCGCGGGCTCATGTTAACAGGTAGCACATGCTAAAACCCATGCTAATTGCTTAATGCACTTTAGTAAACATCCCCCAGTTTACACTGTTAACATGCATTGTTTGCTGGTGGGCCCATTTTATGCAGCTGCCCATAAGCATGCATTTTTGGTGGTAGAGAAAGCCTGAAAGCCCTTAATGATCTAATTCATGAATAGGCTAAGAAATCAATTCTCTATTATTGTTTTCAACTATTTCAATATGGTAATAAACCAGGGAAGTTGTTGGCCAATTTAATTAAGCCTTCATTAGATCCCAACATTATATTAGCAGTCCAAAGGACCATGGGTCAATTATTGCACAAATCTGATGAGTTGGCTGAAGTGTTTTGGCTTACTATGAAGGCTTGTATTTGGCAGCGTTCTCACCTTTAGGGGAGAGGTTAGAGGGTTTTATTTCCTCCTTGGACCTCCCAAGACTACCATAAATCTTGATAGCTGAACTAAACACATCCAAATCTGTGCTGGAGGTTCAGCGTGTTATTAAGGCTTTTTACCTCTCCATAAAACACCAGGTCCAGATGGGCTGAGTGGGAAGTTTTTTAAGCCTTTATAATTCCAGATGCCTGGTCCGCTGGAGGTTTTTTGTAATGGCATTGTGGAAACAGAAGAGTTTCCTTGTCGCTTTAACCAGACTCTGATTACTGTTGTTCCTAAGGGGGGAAGAGATGTGGAGCTCCCTGAATCGTACTGCCCTATCTCATTATTAAATGTAGAAATGAAAATCATGGTTAGGATCTTAGTGGATAGATTCACTCCACATATCCCTGTGCTAGCCATGGAGGAACAGGTGGGGTTTGTTCAGGGTAGATATTCAGCACTATATGTCTGTAAGATGTTATTGGCATTGGCGTGGCGTTCAAGACAGGAGATTGTAGCCTTAACATTAGTCTTGATGTCGAAAAGATGTTTGATCGGGTCAAGTGACCCTTCCTGTTCGCTGCCCTCTGCGAATTTAGGTTGGGAGAATTATTTTTTCAGTAATCCCACAGTAGCTGTAATGGTGAATGGCGTGGCTTTTACCAGCTTTTCTACAGTTGTGGTCAACATTATTGGTACTCTTGTTTTTTAGGTCTGTTGTGTAGAATATCTTGAGAGATATGACCTGGACAAGATTAATGGCACCTTTCACTAATATTTGGTTGCACAACCCCTGGCAGTGATGACAGCCTCCAAATGTTTCTTGTAAGTTTTGTACATCTATCTGCTGGTAGTTTCTCCCACTCTTCAACTGCGATTTGTTCCAGCTCAGGATTCCAGGATTCCTTTTATCAGTGGCAGATTTCAGCTTTTTCCAAAGGTTCTCAGTTGGAATGAGATCAGGACTCATTGCTGACCAATTTAAAACAATCCATTTGTTCCTTTTTAACCATTCTTTTGTACTTTTTGGATGTATGTTTTGGGTCATTGTTCTGCTGGAGAACCCTTGACCTTTGAGCCAGACCTAGCTTTCTGATACTAGGTAGCACATTTCACTCCAAAATAGCTTGGTAATCCTCAGACTTCATGATCCCTTTAATAAGTTACAAACCTTCAGTTCCTAAGGCAGCAAAACAGCCCCACAACATTATGGACCCTCCAGCATATTTATTTTCAGCCCTTGAATTTGAATATATGGTCTTACATTAGAGACTCGTTTCATTTTTTGTCATTGTTGCATTCTATACCAGCTTCTGACTTTTCCATAATGGTAACTTTAGACGTTGCTGTATTGTATACAAATATACCACTGCAGGAAGCATTGGATATCATGGTGGCATTGCCCGTTACTTTTCTATCTAGGATTCCACATACATTTGTTTTACAACTTTTGAAATTGGTATTAGAAAGAAATTACTTTATGGATAATTCCACTTTTTACCAACAATGCTTTGGTGTGGCAATGGGGACCACGGTGGCACCATCAGTAGCAGCGCTTTATATGTCCAATTTTGAGGAACAATTCCTCTATGGATCTATATGGTTTGGTCATATTCCTTTCTGGAAGCGATTTCTGGATGATATTTTCTTTATATGGACTGAATCTTTGGAAAATGTGCATGTGTTTTTGGAATGGCTCAACACTTTGAAGAGTAACATACAGTTTGTACCGAAATATCATACAGATTACATTGAATTCCTGGATTTATTGATTTATAAGGAAGAGAACAAGTTTTACACCACTTTATATCACAAACCGGTCCAGCGAAATACTTTATTGAAATTTAATAGCTATCATCCAGGCCCTCTGCGAAGAGGGTTACCACTGGGACAGTTTCTGAGGATATGACAATTGAGTACAAGTCTTTGTGAATTTCGTAAACATGCTTTGGAGTTTAAGATGAGATTGTTTGAAAGGGGTTATCCAGAATATTTACTTAATAGGGAATATAAAAGGGCATTATAAAATCACCCAGAATGGTGGCAAGATTCATTAAATATGGACAATATAAAAGCACAACCCGACAAATTTATAGGTGTGCTCCCTTATATGCCAAATCCCACAGCAGTCACTAGTATTCTGAAATCTCATTGGTCCATTCTGTCACTCCATGAATGTTTTCAGAGACCGCTCATGATGGCATATCGTAAAGGGGCAAATGTTGGGGACCTTGTTGTCAGAACCTCTGCAACCAGTAGAAGTGAGATCATATCCCAGAACAGAGGTCATTATGCCTGTGGTTCTTGTGATTTTTGTATTAATACTATGGAGGGGGATATTTGGTGTGATTTGCAAACAGCTATTACTTATAGATTCCATCATACCACCAACTGTTTGAGCTCCTCAGTAGTATATCTTATAATTTACCTATGTCAACTAAAATATGTGGGGATGACCACTAGATCTATTAAAAAACGTTTGCAGGAACATTGATCACGTATCAATTCATGTGTAGTTGCTGCTCCATTATGTTTATGTTTATTAATTTTATATACCACTAAACGAATTAACATCAAAGCGGTTTACATAATTTAAATATAGAAAGACCATGAGGTCGGGGAAAGGAGAAAGGAAGTTACAATGTCGGATAGGAAAGCAAACCTAGGAGACTCATACGATAGGACAGTAAAGGAGAAAGGGGAGGGTGAGAGAGAGTGAGGTCACATGGAGGAATCAGGGAGTTACAGAGAGGGATCAGGGATGTCAAAGGCGAGAGCAAAGAGATGGGTTTTGAGGCCGTTCCTGAAGGTGGTATGCCCCTGCTCGAGCCGGATGGAGGAGGGTAGGGAGTTCCAGAGGGCGGGGCCAATGAAGAAAAAGGCAGAGGAACGAGTGGATTGGAGGTGGGCACAGGCAGGTGAAGGGAGATGTAGGCGATTGAGATGGAGGGATCGCAGGGAGCGGGCTGGGGTGTGAAAGTGAACGAGATCAGCCAGATACTGGGGGGAGTGAGTGTAGAGAACACGGTGAAGGAGAACTAGAATTTTGAAGTGGATACGGAATTTGATGGGAAGCCAGTGAAGATGGATGAGTAAAGGCGTAATGTGGTCGCGTGAAGAGGAGTGAAAAATGAGTCGGGTGGCAGTGTTTTGGATGCGTTGGAGACGGTGGAGTTGCGTGTCAGGAAGACCAGCTGGAATCGAGTTACAAAAGTCGATACGGGACATGACCAGTGATAGGAGAAGAGTAGTGAGTGCCTGTGCAGAAAGAAAAGGCCTGATAGCACGAATCTGACGGAGGAAAAAGAAAGAAGTTTTAGAGACATGAGCAATATGATCCCGAAAAGACAGACTGGAGTTGAAGAAGACTCTCAAGTAATGAAAGGAGGAGACTAGGGGAATGGGCGAACCAGAGAAGGAGGGAGCGATCAGGGGAGAAGCATTACCACGAGAGAACCAGATGGCAAGGGTTTTTGTGAGATTAAGATGCAAACAGTGGGTGGTAAGCCAGTCGGCGACAGTCGTGAGGCAAGCGTTTAGAGGGGAAAGATCGGGGAGAGAGGGGAGGTATGATATAGGAGGACCAGATCGTCAGCATAGTAGAAAGCTGAGATCCCGTGTTGCTGGACTAATAGAGCAAGGGGTGTAAGAAAGATGTTAAAAAGAAGGGGGGTCAGGACTTAGTATCACATTGTCTTCAAAAGCAACATTCTTTTGTCGATTTAAGGTGGTTAATACTTGATGAGACTCCTGCTTCTTGGCGGGGAGGGGATCGGGCCAACAGATTACACCTTAAGGAACAACGGACTTTTCAATTGCATTCTACATCACCCCATGGTTTAAATTCAGAAATCGAGTGGTGGTCATTGCATTGATTCTATTTTTCCAATTTCACTTTTATTAGTCTTTATCAGGTGCCTATTTACTTGTATTCAACCCATGTGCTGATGATTCAGTTGGGAAAGATAAAACCGGAACAGGAAATGTGATTGGGTTACATTGCTTGAGAAAGAGCTACAAAGAGGCAAGGCTTGAAACACAGCGCAATGTTGCAGTACCCGATTGAGGATTTGGGATTTGGCAGTCAGAATCAGCATGACTCAACGATGACCTCGGTTAAGTAAAATGAGGGGATAAGAAGTTTGAGTTTGCCATTTTGCTGTCAGAATGTGTTGTGTTTATCATGTTTTTCAAACCACCGCTGGAGAAAAGTGTGTGTTTGCCCACGGGACACGGATAGGAATCGATACAAAGTATTTTTCAGCTACCTTTGGATTAGAGTAGTATCCATGAAGTTCTCAGTGGGAACATCCTTGTAGGTGTTGATCCCGCGTTGGAAGGCTGGATTTTAGCTTCTTTTAAATCATTGATTAAAAAGGAGGACCCACTACAGGAGAAGGAAACCTCTCATGGTGGGTGATCCAACAAAAAAACAGTTGGTAGCAATTTCTAAGATAGGCATGGGAAGATAGGATTTTAAATGAATTTCACTTTAATTTGAGGATAGTATAGTGGTGATTTTCTGGGTATTATATCTTAATAATAATCATGTCCTGGCAATGTCCCGGTTTTTATACTATTTCCTTTTTTAAATTGGTCTTGTTTTATTTGATTCTTTTTTGTGTCAAATATGTGTGCTTATATAGTCCAAAGCAATTTCACTGGCCAGGTTTTTTTTTAGAAGATATTGGACATTAAGGGGTTGAACTGCCAGGGTGCTAATAATGTTGACCACACCTGTACGTTGCGAGGAACAAGGCAGGAGTGCCCTTTAACCATAATACTTTTTCTTTTGTTTCTTGAGTGCCTCTTGAGATCTCTGAAATTAAATGGGCAGATCAAAAGTGTCTCTTTTGGTCCATATGAAATAAAGCATCTGGCCTTCACAAATGACATTCTGATGTTCTGATCTAATCCTTGCTAATCTAATACATGCATATACCGCTATACTCCCAAGCCCAGTGAGTCAGTGCGGTTTACAATAAAGCATACTAAATTTTGTAAAAAATCAGGATTACAGCCTACTATCAACAACAGATGTTATAACTATTTAAATCTTAATCAATTAGTTGTTAAATAACCAAGAATTTAAACTTTTGCGAAAGCATAACACAGACGAAGAAGTCCATCTCAGTTGGTAACTGTGGGGGTTTGTTCAGGGTAGACAGTCAGTGGTGAATGTCTGTAAGCGGTTATTGGCACTGAAGTGGTGTGTAAGACAGGAGATTTCAGTCCTCAACTCACTCCCAGTGCTGCTGGCCACATTTGCAGAGTTCAATATCTTTTCGGGCTTGAAGCTGAATTTACACAAATCTGAGTCTCTCCCAGTTCACTTGAGGTGGATCACTGTTGGCCTTTAGGATTTCCTTTGCTAGAGGCTGGCCTATCTCTCTGGTATTTAGGGGTGCAGATTCCTTCTGGTTTATCCCTTCTGTAGTGTGTGTTTTTTGACAAGATGAGCGGGTCTATCCTTGTCTTTATCTAGCAGAATTTTTCTCTATTGAATGGTCATACTGCCGATGTGGTTACATATTCTTCAAATGCTTCCAAAAGGGCTAACTAGGAGTGATTTAATGTCTTTGCAGAGAGGCTTGAATTGTTTTTTTGTGAAGGAGTAAGGGGTGGCAGTGTGGATCCACAGCTCCTTCCAGTAGGGGGAAGTATGGACTTCCAGATTTATTGCAATACAATTTAGCTTGTGGAATGTGTCATTTAATAGCTTGGATGGAATGTTGGAAGATTCTGGTCATTATATATCCACAGTTGTGGAAACTTTGTTGTTTAGGCCCTCGATGGGGAGCTGTGTATTGCACATGCAGGTAGACAAATTGGCCTAGGGATTGCGATGGCATGTTATTGTTCATTATATGTGTCTTATCTGACGATGGCTATGCAAGTTGATTAAATGTAGGCTGGGTGCTTACATTCTGGTTTGGAGAGTGCATTGTTTTGTAAGTGGTGCTCCAAGGGGCTTAAAAGTTTGGTGATTTTATGTCTGATGAAGATATGTTCAAGTCCTTTCAAGATTCGGTCACTGAGTTTCAATTGCTCCACAAAGACTTCATTGCATATTTGCAAGTGCGGCATTATATTTCTGTGTTGGGAGGGAGTGGATAATTTGTTGAGCGAGGTTCATGAATCTTTGCATGCCTGTCTATGTTTGCAAGCAGATGTGCAGATAAAGCTCTCCATGTTTCATCAAGCTCTCCAAGATTTGGTAGGAGGATTGGATTTTGACAAGCTGACTGCCCAGTAGGGAGGGAAGGTGAATTTTATCATAACTCCTGACCTTCTATGGTACAATTTTAAAAGGCTCCCTGGTCTGTCAGCTGGTGCAGTCCCTGTATCATTATGGCCCCCTTCTTCTGAATCATTACAAGTCTTTTTATGTACTTTGCAAGGTACAGTCTCCAAAACTGAACACAATACTCCAGCTGAGGCCTCCCCAGTTCCCTATTATGTATGTTCTGATTATGCCACTGGAGCATGTAATTGAGTTTGTTCTGATAGTGATAGGCTTTGGCACTGTAAGACTCTTTGGTCATCCCTGATTTTAACATTGACAAGTCGAGGGAGGGGTCTTATGTGTTAGGTAGGTGGTCAGAGAGGGTATATATCTGATGAGGATGTACCTGTTAAGCATTGTTTTTATTTATTTATTTATTTATTTATTTTTGGGAAAGAAAGCTAATTGAATAATAATACCCTGTTTTGCAAAAGAAATTGTGAAATGCCTTTGGTTATAGTAGTAACCAATACTTCTTTTACAAGGTTTATATTCCAAAATCATTCCGAAGAGGGTAATTTATGACTCCTAGGACTGTATTGGTTCACATTGTAACACTGTAACTGTAAAATGCAGAAGCAGTCCACACTGATGCTGTTTTGAGAAAGTGCTCACCGTTTTCTATAAAGCTACGTATCATTAACTTTGAATGTCTTATTTAGGAAATAGCTTTTATAGAATTTAATTTGTTTCTGTAAGACATTCTATTTAATAATTCTAAAACAACTTACCTGCTAGACAGTATGTCTCTTGTTCTAAGCTTGATATTTACTTCACTGAATTCCTTGGATACTGTGCCAAACGTCTTGAAAGTTGTTTCTTTCGCTTGGCTAATCATCCCAAATTTATCAAAACTTAAGATGTCTGTGACCTCTTTTCCTAGTTACTGACTTTAAGTAATTACATATGCTTTAGAATACTGCTTCCCAACTTTTAGGCATCATCGTTCCATTTTAGCATGTGAAAATTCTCATGACCCCAGACAATGAACAAAAACTGATTAGTGCAGTAACTCTCCCCCCTTGAAAGAAATGCAAAAATATCATTCCCTCCTCAACTTCCCACCCTCAGCCAACCACTATTCTCTTTCAGCTCTTTTACTCCCATCTCCCAACAGCCCCCTTTAATTGATCTCCTCTCTCAACTCCCTTCTTTAGCTGGTTTTCACTCTTAACCTCCACCTCCAGCTGATCTTCTCTTATATCTTGCTTACCACCAGGGCTGTACCAAGTGTGAATTGCGCCCTGTGCGACTTGCACATCGGGCGCCCCCCCCCCCCCCCATACCTCCATCCAGCCACTTTCTGGATAGCGGCAGGAGAGAAGAGGTGTGCTCGATGTGCAAGTTGCCAGCACACTAAGCAGGTCTGGTCCCTCCCTCCCTCCTCTGATGCCGCGTCAGAGGAGGGAGGGATCAGACCTGCTTAGCTTGCTGTGAGAAGGCTTAAGGGATGCATTTCAGCTGTCTGCTGTTGCCTGCCACCGCTGAGAGAAGAAAAAGTGTCAGCGGCAGTCAATGGCAGACTGCTGAAATGCACCCCTTAAGCCTTTGTGCCCTGTGCGGCCGCACCGCTCGCACAGGGCTAGGTAAGGTCCTGATTACCATCTTCCCCAAGCTAACACACTCTCAATTCTGCAGGCTCACCCTTGTCCCAAACAGTCATCTCCTTTCTCACTCCTATATCATCTACTCTGACACTGCACCGGTTTCTCTCTTGTTCACCCGCCCCCCTATCCCACCCAGTTCTTCCTCTCTTGCCCCATGGTGCCCTTTCTGCTACGCAGGCTCATACTGTCTTTCACTCCATTCTAGGCTGCAACTCACACTTTCTTTCATCACCTTCCAGGCTCATCCCCTCTCTCTTGCTGTCCCCAACTTGCTTCCCTTTCTCTCCCCTGGCTCCCAGTCCTTGAGCACCACGAAAGGATCAGATCTTCAGGATATGCCCAAACAGACATGCATGAGATAGATTTATACACAATTGAGGTAGCATGTATGCGGATCTATCTCATACATATTCATTAAGAATATCCTCAAAAACCTGAGCTATTTGTGGTCCTCAAGGACTGAACTTGTGCACTCCTGCCCTAGATCAATTCCTTCTGAACCCTTCTCTCACAGCAATTTTCAGAGTTATTTTTTCCCCAGAGAGAGAGAGCAGATATTTTCACTCACCCTGAGCCTGACCTCCCTCTCTCTCAATTCACAAAGCTCCCCTCCCCCACCACCACCACTTCCCCAACATCGCATCCCTTCCCTCCCTTAAACCCCACTTTGTGCCTCTACTTCGTTCTTTTTCCCCTTGCTAGCAGGGCTGGCTTGACCATTAGGCAGCAGCTTCTGAAGTAGAGGAAGGAACAGCTGCAAGCAGGTAATGCAAAATGGCGGCTCTTGACAGTCACAGTGCTTGAAACAAGTGGAGAAAGCATGCGGTGCATGAATCCTGGAATTCTTTCCAACCCCTCCATGTGTGCGTGTACACATGTACTATCTCTGGGTATGTTTTTGACTTAAAGGAGAGGGGGGGAAGCTTTATTTATGGCTTCCCCCTCACATTTCACCTCTCCAGAAGTAGAAAAGGAAAAGGCAGGGCATAATTCTGGGTGCTGTGGTGGCAGCAGTTTGTGAGTGAGCATGGTGGCTGTACAAGCACATACTTTCAATAGGGATAGGGTGGTTGACGGATGGGAGAAGGGGGTTGCTGGGTGTGTTTCTGAGAGGAACAATTCCCTAACTGTTATGTATCTATGTTTCTATGCTGCAGAACTACTTTCCTCATAGAACTGCAATGGGCCATTTTTTGGGAAGCTTATTGTTCTGAAACGCCCTATCTGATCTGGCCCATTTTCAAATTTGTTTTTTCTCCATGCCAAATTTTGTCCCATTCCGTTAAATTTTCAGAGTGTTATTTTGTCCCCAGAGAAAGAGAGAGAGACAAATATTCTCAGCCTTTTATGCATAATTCTTTCCATGAGTAAAATGATTGCTTCTAGCTAGGTCAGTTAGAGGCACCCGGGTCACATTAATATCTCTGTCTAAAGAAGCCTGGAGAACCACTGTATAACTGAATAAGACCAGGGCAGGTCCTTCCTGAAGATGCTGAGATATCTCCTCCGGTACTCTCTTTCACTATTAAGATTGCCCTGTCTGTTTTTTAAGTCCATCTGACACAGGCATTGGTTAATATTTGAGTGCACCAGGAATTTATTCACAAGAAGATTTCTTTTTATACTTGTGTACTTGTGTTTTTACTGGGAGTCTATAGGTATTTACATGGTCACTGTTTTTGAGCCAAGTAAGCCTCTTATGAGTGATGACTCAATAACAGATATCTGTGTCCTGATCACTGATTTTTTTTTTAATTCTATAGTCTGCTTTTTTCTATACGGTATTGCTAATACTCTTTCTTGTGATTCTTCATGTTCTCTTTGATCATCTTAAAACTCCAATGTTATCACCAAAATAAAATATTCTGAGCATAAAACAGTTTGAAACCCTTATATCTTAATTGAAAGTAGGAGAGAACTTTTGAAACACAGAAACATGACGAAGCCCACTGACCATTTTGGTTGCCACCCTCTGCACTGACTCCATTCTGTTTATTTCATGGTCTCCAGAATTCAGCACAATACTCCAAATGGGGTCTCACTATCAATTCCTACTTCCTGCAGGCCATTCCTCTCCCTATGCACCCAAGCATCCTTCCGGCTTTCGCTGTCACCTTTTCTGCCTATTTAGCCACCTTAAGAACATCAGAAACAATCACACCTAGGTCCCACTCTTCTTCTGTGGACAGAAGTACTTCACCTCCTAAACTGTGCCACTTCCTTGGATCTTTGCAGCCCAAATGTATGACCCTGCAATTTTTAGCGTTAAATCTCAGCTGCCAAATTCTCAACCATTCTTCAAGCTTCTCTAGATCCCTCCTCATGTTATCTACACCTTCCTGAGTGTCTACTGTATTGCAGATTTTGGTATAATCTGCAAAGAGGCAAATTTTATCTGACAGCCTGTCTGCAATATCACTTGCAAAAATGTTTAAAAAATTGACCAAGGACAGATCCTGCGGCACTCCACTGGTAACATCCTTCTTCTCCATTTACCCTTTTGTTACCCTTTTGTTACCTCCCACTCAACCAGTTTCTAACCCAGTCAGTCACTTTAGATTCCTATTCTGGGACACTCAATTTATTTACAAGTCACCTGTACAGAACAGCGTCAAAGGCTTTATTGAAATCTAAGTACACCACATCTAGGGCTGATTTGGTCCAATTCTCTGGTTGCCCAACCAAAGAAATTAATTAAATTTGTTTAAGAAGACCTGCCTCTAGTAAAACTATGCTGCTTTGGATCCTGCAATCCTCTGGACTTCAGAACCTCATTATCCAATGTTTTAGAAGTGTTCCATTAATTTACTCCCCACAAAGATCAGAGTAACTGGCCTGTAGTTCCCAATCTCAACCTTACTTCCACTTTTGTGTAAAGGGACCATATGCATCCTTCTCCAATCCTCTGGGACCACGCCCGACTCTAAAGAAGCATTGAAAAGGTCAGACAGTGGAGCTTCTAGAACTTCCCTAAGTTTCTTCAATACTCTAGGATGTATCCCATCCGGCTTCATCGCTTTGTTTACTTTTAGTTTAGCTAGCTCCTCACAAACATAGTCTTCTGAAAATCATTCAAAATCCTCCTCACTTTTGTTCTTATTTATGGGTATTTTCTGAGGTCCTACTACTGACCCTTCATCTGTGAACACAGAACAGAAATATTTGTTAAGCAATTCTGCTTTATCCTTATCAGCTTATACATATTCCTCCGCTTCACCCATCAGTCTGACAATATCACTTTTGCACTTCCTTCTCTCACTAGCATATCTGAAAAATGTCTTGTCTCCCTATTGTACAGCATTGGCTATTTTTATTCCATTTGTATCTTTGCTTTCCTGACTCTTTCCCAGCTTCTTTTAGTGTTTCCAAATACTGATCCTTGTCTTCCTCTTTCTGTGATCTCTTGTATTTTATGAATGCCGCCATCTTTTTCTTCACGTTTTTAGCTATTTTGAGAACCATAATTGCCTCTTTTTCCATTTATTTACTTTCCTAACAAAAAGGGGGTTTTGCCTTTAATACATCCCCCTTTCAGTTTTCCCCACTGCTTTTCTACATCCCCCACCTGTTCCCATTCCACTAATGACTCCTTGAGGTATTATCCCATCTTAGCAGAGTTAGTTTTTCTGAAGTCTAGGACCCTTGCTTTTGAATGAACTTTATCAGCTCTAGTCCTAATACTGAACCATACGATCTGGTGATCGCTGGATGTGATGTGAAATGATCACACACTATAACATCAGAAACACTTTCATCATTAGTAAGCACCAGGTTCAGTATGGCCCCCCTCACTTGTGGGTTCTGTTATCAGTTGCCAGAATAGTTCTCCATGTAGAGAATGCAGGATCTCCTTACTTCTAGATGACACTGCAGCAGGGATGTGCCAATCAACATCCAGCATATTGAAATCGCCCAGCAGCAGCACTTCTCCTTTCATAGCAATGCTACGAATGTCTTCAATTAAATCTCTGTCCAGTTCTTTGCCTGTGAGGGAGGTCTGTATATCACACCAATGCAAATGGATGCTCCATTCCCTCTTTCCAGTTTAACCCACAGTGCCTCTTCCTTCCCTCATAAATCCTGTAATTCTGTAGCTCAGGCCTTGACAAATTTTCTTAAAATCTTGGAGCCGGCCACTGAGACCTCAGTCACAGTGCCGCCCTCCCCCCTCATCTCACCCCCCAAAAGGTGTATCCCAGTTCCTTTTTAAGGGCATGATTTACTGTTTCTCATTTTCTATGGGAAAAGAAAGCTTAATAAATCAGGCCCTTAACATGCCATTACACAGTTCCAACAAAAGACAGTGACCCTTCCCCTTCCCTCCCACCAGTCCCAATGTTGTCAGTATCATATTGCTGACCCTTTATAGCTGCATCTGAGGCAACTTTCTTCTTTGCTTCACATATCACCATGGCCATTATGTAGTCTCTCTCTCTCTTTCTCTTAGCCCTCTGCAGCAATAAGCCAGTGTGTGTGTGTGTGTGTGTGTGTGTGTGTGTGTGTGTGTGTGTGTCTCATAGCCCTTCCCCACAGCCATCACCCAATGTCTCTCTCTCTCTCTCTCATAGCCCTCCCCCACAGCCATCACCCAATGTCTCTCTCTCTCTCTCATAGCCCTCCCCCACAGCCATCACCCATTGTCTCTCTCTCTCTCATAGCCCTCCCCACAGCCATCACCCAATGTCTCTCTCTCTCTCTCTCTCTCTCATAGCCCTCCCCCACAGCCATCACCCAGTGTCTCTCTCTCTCTCTCTCTCTCTCTCTCTCATAGCCCTCCCCCACAGCCATCACCCAGTGTCTCTCTCTCTCTCTCTCTCATAGCCCTCCCCCACAGCCATCACCCAGTGTCTCTCTCTCTCTCTCATAGCCCTCCCCCACAGCCATCACCCAATGTCTCTCTCTCATAGCCCTCCCACAGCCATCTTCCAGTGCTTAAGTCAGCCCCCATCAAAAGGTAGCAAAGTGGAGCCTGGCAGCGCTAACTTTAAAAGCACAGTTATTGAAGACGTATACCAAAAGCACTGCTGAAGGATGGAGCAAGAGCTACCATAAGAAGCTACAGTTTATCCAGAAATGCAGAAGGCTTGATGTGTATCTCTGAGGGCACAGACGTGTCTGAATGGGTCAGTTTTACACACATTATGGCAGTAATAGGCTTCATAACCAACAAACCATAGCTTAGAAGTGATCTCAATCCCTTTTACTTACATTGTGCCAAAAAGAGCTAAATCTCTCCGCTGAATTTTGTTGGCCTCTGCATTTCTTGGTTGTTGAAGATTTGTCTCAATATACACAAAAGTCACTAGGCTGCAACTCTCACCCCTCCTCGATAAGGAGCACAAGAAAGCACTGACCTCTATGGCCGCTGATCCTGTCCTGGAGCACCTCATTGTGTGCTTGTCAATTTTCTATGGTGACTGGGAGCGTCAGGAGGGTTGCCATGCTGGTAGCAGCAGGCAGGCAGTGTTTTGTCAGGTGGCAGACATTGCTCCATCCACAGTGCCATGTCTTTCAGCGGCAAGTTTTCTCAGCGTCAGAGTCTTGCTGATGCTCGCTGTGCTTCTTCCCCCTCCTCTTCCGACATGGCTGAGATCAGCGGGAAACCAGTGCCTCTCACTTCTGAAACCATGAGACCAGCATGAACCAAGAGGCCAGTCATTGCTGTGTGTACCTCTCACACCACCTGGCTTTTGATAGTTTGACAGAGGAGGGAAGTGAGAGCAATGGTTTCCCACCAATTGAAGCTCTGTCAGAGGAGGAGAATGGGGAGACGCACAGAGAGCGCCATGAGACAAGTCAGAGCTTCCTGCACTGCAGCTCATGAGCCAGATTGCAGTGCACACAAGATTTGGAGGAAAGAAATCCCAGGTGTCAGGTTGCAATTTTTAGTTGCCATAGTGACCTGGTGCCTGGGATTTGTTGAGCCTGCTGTAGCTTTAATATTATTTTTTGACATATAGTGCCACTCCTCCTCTCCTTCTTCCTACCCTGTCCTCCTGAATACAGTATATCCTGGTATATTTACATCACCATCATGGTTCTCCGTGAACCATGTCTCCATAACTGCCACTAAATCCAAATCAGCCTCTTCCATTAAAGCCTCAACATTTGAAAACTTATTTACCATACTATGAACATTAATGCACACGGCTTTCCAAATACTCGTATTGCCTCTTTTACCCATTTCTGCAGAAGTATCTGTACTTACCTGAGGGCTTTCACTTACCTAGGGACTTTCTTCACCCATCCTTAATGAATCTGGTTTAAAGCCCCCTTCAATAGGTTAACCAATCTGCTATGGAAGACACTTTGACCCTTCTTGGATAAGTGGATGCCATCTCTGCTCAGCAACCCTTGGAAAATCATCCCATGGCCCAGGAATCCAAAATGCTCATGATCCAAGTAGCCATGCATTTATTTCCAGGATACGAGCTTCTCTGCCTCAGCCTTTACCCTCAACAGGGAGAACTGAGCAGAACACCACCTGTGCACCTATCTGTTTTACCCTCTTTCCCAGAGCCATGAAGTCACGCTTAATATGCTTGGAGGGATACCTAACAGTATAGTTTGTGTCAACATAGATGAGCAGTATTGGATAATAGTCAGTAGGCTTGATGAGTCTCGGCAAACTCTCTGTAATATCTCAGATTTTGGCACCTGGCAAACAGCATACCTCCCGGGACATCAAGTCTGGTTAGCAGATGGATGCCTCAATACCTCTCAGAAGGTCTGCATATTGATTCTTCAATTTGAGGAATGGTGGGGTTGGATTTTCGATTCTGCATGTTTTGGTGACCTGTGTCCAACTCTCTTCTTTCTATAGCATCTCATCTTCACCTCCTTCGAGAGCTTGGATACCTCCAGAAGCATCTCATCAATGAATTTCTCACTGTCACAGATGCTTCTGAGCCTCACCATCTCTTCTCTGAGCTCCTCCACTTGTTTCATGAAGACTTTAGCTTGCAGGCACTGTGCAGATGGAACCAGTCTCCTGACTGGGCTTGGACTGTCCATCTGGACAGAGGCAGATGCTGTAATGGAGGCAACAGTTTTGGCAACACAATTTTTCCTAGCCATAGTTTAGTTGTTGGAGCTTTGGTACCTGTTGAAGGAAATGAGAGAGACTTACCAAAGTTCCTAACTTTTCCTCATCTGTCCTTTAAGACAACAAGCAGCTAACCTCTTGTATGTGTGTTCTAACAGCTCTGTTCTATGTCCCTGTTTGTAGTCCTGCTTGCTTGCTAGTTATCGCTATAAGTTACTAAAATCTGATATTATGTGTCTGAGGTATATAGTCTAATGTGCTCCCTTTGTAAAATTGTCTAAGCTCCTTCAAGTTTATCAAATTGCTTACTTTTAGCAGATATCCAATTGTGGAACTATTTACTTCTTAGATTTACCCTACTAACCAATAGATAATTGGTGAGTTGTCTTATAAAGCAAGATTTCTCACATGGGGTTGGTGAAAGCTGGGGTGGAAAGGGAAGGATCTAACATTTGAAGAGTACAGTGACTTCAAAAAGCTTGCCTTCCTCTTTAAGCCTGAAGGTTAGAAGAGAAGAAAGAAAATAGCAGCAGAGGAAAAAAAAGCTTTGCCTAAGAACACAAAAAATTCCCTTCTGCAATACAGCTGAAAAATAATCAGTAGGCAAAAAAAAACAGAAAAAGTTGTCAATTAAAAATAAAATTAGACCCCTTTAAGAACTTTCAGGCAGAGAATGTGTATTCAAGTGTCACAGAATTACCTTGCTTGCAATGGAGACCATCTAGGAATGGCCAGGGACTACACTTCTGAGTTTGACACTGGAATTGTTTCTTGTTTCCCAGTTTGGTATTCAACAGCCCTATCAGAGAAAGAAATGCACTTTATCAAACCATTCAGCTTCAAGTTGAAGTTTTATTTATTTAACATTTTTATACCACTTTATCATTTCAGTCAAAGTGATTTATATTGTAACGTACATTAAACAGGGACACTGATAACTTGGATTTCTCTGAAGCAGTGGAAAAACACCAAGAAAATCTACTATGCTAGCATTTAACTTTCAAAAGGGAGACTGAAAAAATGAGGAAAATATTTAAGAAAAGCTAAAAGGAGCACTGCAAAACTGAAGAATTTATAACAGACCTGGACATTGTTTAAAAACACATTCTTGGAAGCCCAGACCAGATGTATTCCACACTTTAAAAAAGGTGGAAGGAAGGGCAAATGACTGTCAGTATGGTTTAAGGATGAGGTGAGATGGCTATCAAAGCAAAAACAAACCTTTCAAAAAATGGAAAAATGATCTGAATAAATAAAACAGGAAACAACATAAGCACTGGCAAGCTAGATGAAAAGTATTGATAAGGCAGGCAAAAAAAGAATTTGAAAAAAAGCTTGCCATGGAAGCACAAAACACATAATAAAAACATTTTCAGGTACATTTGAAGCAAAAAAGACTGAGTGAGTCAGGTGGACCATTAGATGAAAGAGAAGTAAAAGGAGCAGTAATGGAGGATAAGGTCATAGCAGACAGATTAAGGGGCATGCTTACTAATGGGCATGCCTGTAGGGTGCACTATCGACCGCCTGGCCAGAATGAACAAATGGATGATGAAATGCTCATAGAAATCGAGGAAGCTAACAAAAGTTACAGCACAGTAATAATGGGTGATTTTAATTACCCCGGCATTGACTGGGTCAGTGTCATGGCAGGACATGCTAGGGAGATAACATTTCTAGATGAAATAAATGACTGATTCTTGGAGCAACTGGTTCATGAACCAACTAGAGGGGAAGCCATTTTGCACCTAGTCCTTAGTGGAACACCAGATCTGGTGCAAGAGATAAGGGTGTTGAGGCCACTTGGCAATAATTTATTTATTTATTTATTTAGTAAGGACTTATATACCGCTCCTTCCAGCGATCAGAAGCGGTTTGATTACAAGTACGGGATTTGTCATAAATTACAGGCAAAATTATTTGGGGATTAGATAGAGAGATCAGGGGGAATACACAGCACACATATGCGGGTCCATATAAAGACCTTAGTTATTATCATACATTTACACAGGCACTAACCACCATCTATTTACATTTGTACATACAGCAATTCAATTTCTTTTGTCCTTTTGGATTTTCATCTGGTATAATGACAATTGAACAGGTGCGTCTTCAGTTGTTTTCTGAAGTTGCTTATGTCTTTAATTTCTCTCAGCTCGTGTGGGAGCTGGTTCCATAACGTGGGGGCAGATAAGGAGAACGCTCTGCGACTAGTACTGACCTTTACGTGCCTAAAGCTGTTTGGAACTCTTAGTGTGTCAGAGTTAATGGTTCTCCTGCTTCTGGTTGTAGGTTGCATGGAGATCAGGGTGGAGAGGAATGAGGGGGCCAGGTTGTGAATTAACTTGAATGTAGTTACCAATGTTTTGTATTGAATCCTTGCAACGACTGGAAGCCAGTGTAGTTCCATCAATACAGGTGTGATATGTTCGGTGACGCTAGTTCTCATGATGATCCTTGCTGCTACGTGTTGGGCCATCTGTAGTATGTTGGTTGTTTTCCTTGGTAGCCCCTGCAAGATGGCGTTGCAGTAGTCCAGGTGGGGCATGATGAGAGCCTGAGCAACTGATCGGAAATCGCACGGATCTAGTATGTTACGCAGGGGTCGTAGCACTTTAAGTTTGTGGAAGATGGCTTTGTTGGTGTTGTTGAGGTGTTTTTCCATTTTCAGTTTGTTATCAATTGTGACTCCCAGATATTTTATTTCTTTCTTAGTATTGTATGTATTGTTGCACAATGTAATTGTTGGAGGTGGTTCGAAGCCCAAGGTATTTGATATAAACATTACTTCGGTCTTCTTATGATTAATCGACATGTTATTTTGTTGTAGCCATCCCGACATCTCTCCCATGCAGGTTTCAAGCTGGGCGTAGTTCGGGTCGGTGGTCTCTAGTTGGGTGTACAGCATGATATCGTCTGCGTATATGTGGTAGTTTATGCCATATTTCCTGAATATTTCACTGAGTGGTTGCATGTAAATGTTAAAAAGTAGCGCCGAGAGTGCCGAGCCCTGAGGAATGCCTTGTGTTTGGATGAACGGTTCAGCTTTCTCACCGTTGAACTGGACCTGTGGCTTTCTGCCTGTTATATAAGAGGAGAACCATTTCAAGGCGGTTCCTAAAATTCCAATTGATTCCAGCTTGTTCAGGAGGGTTAAGTGATGGACAGTGTCAAATGCAGCGGATATGTCGATGAAAATGAGGATAAACATTTTCTTCCTGTCTTCCAGCCCCTTGAGGAGGTTGTTAAACAGGGCTAAAAGCAGGGTTTCGACCCCATGATTTTTTCTGAATCCGTATTGCTGTTTGTCCAGTATTTCGTTGTCTTCAAGGTGTTCTTGCAGTTGGATGAGGGCTGCTTTTTCAATGATTTTTGCTAAAAACGATATGCTGGAGATTGGACGGTAGGAAGATGGATCTTCTTTGTTTAGTGAGTTGTTTTTTAGTATTGGTCTTATTATAGACTTTTTGAGCTGGTTAGGCATGATTCCTTGGGACAGTGATTGGTTCACAATGTGAGCGACTTGGTGGCCAATGTCCTTTTTTGCCGCTTTAATCCAGGTGGCTGGGCATGGATCAAGCAGTGAAGTGGTGGTATTTATGCTGGTTATTATTTCCACTGCTTGCTTATCATCAATTTTGCAGAATTCGTTCCACGTCTGTTCATGCTTCTCTACAGTTGTCAAGTTGGGTTTGGCCAGAGATAGCGTGGTTGCAGTTGTGGTCAGCTTGCTTGCGTAGTGGTTAGCTAGGGTTTGGGGCTGAATGGTATCGCTCTGCTGTTCTGGTTGGTTTGTTTTGGTTAGTGTTTTCACTATTCGAAATAGTTCCCGTGGTTTATTGATGGCTTTATTCAACAGGTTGTTGTGGTGTTTCCTTTTTGCATCATCTACCTCGTCTTTGTATTTTCTGAGGGTGTTGAGGTATTCAGCTCTGAGTTCCGAAGTTTTGTTGCGTCTCCACTTTTTTTCACACCTTCTTAATTCCCTCTTCCTTTTGGACAGCGTAGTCGTGTACCAGGGCTCTGACCTTTGTTTGTCTGTGCTTGCTGTGTTTTTCCATTTCAGGTTTGCTGATGCCTGGATCCCTTCATTCCAGCTATTTGTTAGGGCATCGAGGTCTGTAGACTCCAAATCGATGTGCGCTTTGATGTTACTCGTGAGATTATCCAGTTCAAGCTTATTGAAAGATCTCTGCTGACGGGTTTCTCGTTGGGCTTCCGCATTCTTTGGAGCCAATGGGAGTTGCATCCGTAGGTCTATTTGGTGATGGTCAGACCAGGGTATTGCTTTGATTTTAATCAGGGGTTCAACATGGTTGGGTGGCTTGTTTTTGGGAGCAAAAACCATGTCCAGTGTATGTCCCTTTTCGTGTGTCGGCTCCTTTATTATTTGGTGATACCCAAGTTGTGACATAGCTTCGAGGAATGTGTTGGCGTGCACCTCTGTTGTTGATGCTAGGTTTAGGTCACCGAGGATGATTTGGAATTTCCTTGGCTGTGTTGAGGATATGTTTTCCAACGCTGCAGCAAGTCCTTCATGATTTGGTGAGGGGGACCTGTATATTAGGCAGATGGATATTGCTGAGTTCTCCACTTTGATCAGGTCTATATCCGGGTTTGAGTCCAGGGACGTGCATGAGAGTTTCAAGTGTGATCTTGCAATTATGATCACTCCTCCACCTCTTTTGTTGGAACGTGGACAGTTATACAGGTTGTAGCCTGGTCTGTCTATCTGGTTCAGTAAGGCAGTGTCGGTGTTTGTTATCCAGGTTTCTGTTATGCAGAGGATGTCAGGTTGTTCATCTTTGATTAAGTCAAAGATAATGTGGGTCTTGTTTCTGATTGATCGGGCGTTTATGAGTGTGATGCTACAGATCACTGAAGGCTCTGATTGTGCAAGGTTTCGTTGAGCAAGGGGTCGGCAGGGTTTCTGCATCCGTTGCCTTTTTGATTTTGGCTTGTTGCGCTTCGGTGCTCCCGCGTGTTTTCTGCCTGTGTGCCCTTGATGGCTCATGAGTGATGGTCCTATATTGGTAGTGAGGTAGGTTGAGGGCGGGGGTTCATGAGGGGTATGGATGGCATAGAGGATGTATATTGGGCCACATATAAGTGGGGTAGGTTGGTAGATGTTTGCTTCGGTTGTGTAAGTTGAGATTAGGGTGATCAGGCTAATCCCTAATACCAGTTTTAGTAGATGCATGTTTAGGTGTGGGTGTGCAACAGTGCAATACAATTTGCTTAGTATCTAATGCTAATCTTAAGACAGATGTAACGGTTGCGGTCTCAGTAGGTAAACTTGGTACAGTGGTAAGTGTTATTGTCTCAGCACACAGTAGAACAGCAGCAGCATGTAATAGATACAATATCACATGTAATAGTTACAGTAGTACAGCATCATAGTACAGCATCATAGTACAGCAATAATGATCATAGCATGATCATGTTTGATTTAATTAATGGAGGAAGGGCAGCAGGGAAATCCACAATACTACCTTTTAACTTTTGAAAGGGATACTATGATAAAATGAGGAAAATAGTTAAGAAAAAACTAAAAGGAGCAGTTGCAAAGATTAAAGACTTACATCAAGCTTGGGTGTTGTTTAAAAATACTATTTTGGAAGCACAGACCAGCTGTATTACACGCTTTAAGCAAAGTGGAAGGAAGTGCAAAAAAACTGCCAGCATAGTTTAAAGGTGAGGTCAGAGAGGCGGCTATTGCCAAAAAAGCATCTTTCAGGAAATGGAAAAAAGAGACAAATGACAAAAACTGGAAAAAGCACAAGCACTGGCAAGTTAAATTCAAGGCATTGATAAGGCAGGCAAAGAGAGAATTTGAGAAGAAGCGTGCTGTGGAAGTAAAAACATGTAATAAAGACTTTTTCAAGTACATTTGTAGCAAAAAACCCATGAGAGAGTCAGTTGGACCATTAGATGATAGAAGGGTAAAAGAGACACTAAGAGGTGACAAGGCCATAGCAGAGTCTGAATAAATTCTTTGCTTCGGTCTTTACTGAGGAAGATGAGAGCTGTTACCCATGACTGAAGTGCTATTTAAAGGTGATACTGCGGAAGAAATTGAAAGAAATATTGATATACCAGGAAGATGTATTACAACTATTTGATAAACCGAAGAGTAGCAAATCACCTGGACCAGATGGTATACATTCAAGGGTATTAAAAGAACTGAAATATGAGATTGCAGACCTGCTATTAGTAATCTGTGAACTATCATTAAAATCATCTGTAATACCTGAAGATTGGAGAATGGCCAATGTAACGCCAATTTTTAAAAAGGGTTCCAGGGGTGAACCGGAAAACTACAGGCCGGTGAGCCTGACATCAATACCGGGAAAAATGGTAGAAACCATCATAAAGAACAAAATTTCTGAACATGTAGATAGTCATGGCTTAATGGGAGACTGCCAACATGGCTTTAGACAAGGAAGATCTTGTCTTACTAATCTGTTATGTTTTTTGAAGGTGTGAATAAACAGGTAGACAAAGGTGAGTCTGCTGATATAGTATATCTGGACTTTCAGAAAGCCTTTGACAAGATCCCTCATCAGAGACTTTTGGCAACAGGATACTGGGCTTGATGGACCTTGGTCTGACCCAGTATGGCATATCTTATGTTCTTATATTTGTGCCACCAAATTAAAATGGAGACCTGCGCTAATTTGGGGGGTCATGCACATCTGTTGTCCTGCTGCACGATGCTAACACACAGCACTGTGCTAACTAGTATGCAGATGCACTTAATGCCACTCATTGAGGGGCACTGGACACCTGTGCTAAGGGATGGTTAGTGTATGCCCAAAACACTCATGCTAACTGTGATATGCTGTTAATGCCCATGTTCTGCCCCAAACCCACCCAGTCCCTGCCTATCTAGTTCTCCCTTCCATACCAACTCTTAAGCTTTACAGTCCTTTTTTTTTCTTTTATAGATCCTCTGTGTTTGTCCCATACGTTCTTGAATTCAGATACAAGTCGTCATCTCTACTACTTTGACTGGGAAATTATTCCATGCATCTACCACTCTTTCAAATATTTCTCCAAATTATGCCCGAATCTATCCCCTTTTTTATTATTTAATATTTATAAATTTCTACATACATATCAAGATTACATCTTGAAACAGAAACTGAGAAGGGTAAAGAAAACAATCACAATCCCTTTTTTATTTTTTTATTTTTTTTTAGATTTCAAAAACAAACTTTATTTTGATAATAAACAGGCATTACAATCAAGTCCAATTCAAGGAGAGAGTGAGTGAAAGTGTAATATAGAATAAATCCACATAACAAAATATCAAAGACAATATAATCAGAGTCCATGAAATATACTATAATAGCCCTATGTACTTGGAAGGAAGGTAAGACATTAACATTTAACCAGTTTCTTTACTGAGCAGGAACGCTTTCAACTGATCTGGATCCATAAATACATATTTAGTCTGCTCATAAATCAAAATACATTTACAAGGATATTTTAAAATGAAAGAGGCGCCTATTGCCAAGGATCGAGATTTTAACAAAAGAAAAACTTTCCTACATTTCTGAGTAAGTCTGCATACATTTGGAAAAATCTGAATCGGGCTGCCACAAAAAGCCTGATCTTTCTTTGTAAAGTACAATCGCATAATCAAATTTTTATTCGTTAATAAAACAAGAAACAATTAAAGTAGCTCACTGATTAATCTCATCAGTAGAAGACTCTAAAAAAGCAGAAACGTCTAAAGACTGAGATAAAAGATTTTCTCTATCCTTAGCAATAGGAGAAGAAGAAGCCTCCGTGGCAGGGAGAATAGGAACATAATATATAGAGGAAAATTTGATAGTGTTAGCATCTTCAATTTAAAAAACCTCTTTGAAGTATTTATACAACAATATACTCGGAGAAAGATAATGAGTACGTGGAAAATTCAAAAAACGTAAATTTTTAACACGAACAGCATTTTCTAAAGACTCTAACTGATGATGCACAATAACACTGTCAGGAATAGAAGAAAACACAGCAGCCTGAACCACGGAAACCTGACCCTCTAATTTATTTAAAGAAGTTTTACATTTAGTAATAGACTCATCCTGCTCAGAAAACGTCGGCACTACTTCCTTAGAGAACTGTGAGACCTGGGAAAGAGATGCACAGAGAGAAATTTCAATGCGTGCAAGAACTTCCCATACGTCTCACAGTGAAACTTCCACAGGGGAACTAACAACAGGAGTAGGAACAGAGAAATCCAACACAGACAGAAGTAAGGACTTTTGACTATCCATAACAGACAACAAAGAAGGAAGTTCTGACTCAACCAACGGGGGCTCTTCCGCCAGTTTTCCATCATTGGAGGACAGCACACCCTCCAAAATGCTTTCCTGTCCAGGTAGGGCAAACCTTAGCGCAACTGAAGAGTTATCTGAAACAGTACTCACAGAGCTCACAGATAAATCCTGCTCAACCGGAGCACTCTGTAGATGTCGATCCATAGGGCCCACGATCTTGATTGCCTTGGCACTGGAAGCAGCAAACACCTTCTTCCTCTGTTTACCCATGTGCTCTCCTAGTACTCCTCACCACTCCTCAGTACTCCGAAGGGGCTCCAAAGGGGCGTGACAAGCCCCTTTGGTCACGCCTCTTCGGGCACGCGACCACGGGTGCGCTCCCATGGGTCGTGTTCCGCTGTAGGCTGAAGAATTAAAATGGCCCAGGGCGGGACTGCAGTGCTCCTCCTCCGCCGCGAGACACAGGCTCTGACGGACTTCCTCTGCTCTCTCAGGGTCTCAGCTGGATGCCAGCAATTTTGAAACGGCCCGGGGGGGGGAGGGCAAGGCCGCAGCGCTCCTCCTCCGCCACGAGACACAAGCTCTGACAGCCTTCCTCTACTCTCTCCCACAATCCCTTTTTAACTTCAACCTATGCCTACTTGTTGCAGAGCTCTCTTTCAATTGAAAGAGGCTCTCATCCTGTGCATTTATACTATAGAGGTATGTAAATGCCTCTATCATATTTACCTTCTTTCCCATTTTGCCAGAATATACATATTGAGAGATTTATAAAATAATGAGTGGAGTAGAACACGTAAACACGGATTAGTTGCAGTTGCTTATTTCTTCAAAAAGTATAAAGACTAATTGGTGAAAATATATTTTCACTCAATGCGTAATTAAGATCTGTAATTCATTGCCAGAGGATGTAGTAAAAGGTGTTAGTGTAGCTGGGGTTAAAAAAGGTTTGGACATGTTCTTAGAGGAAAAGTTCATAAACCATTAATAAAGTGGACTGAGGGAAATCCACTTCTTGTCTTGTTGTAAAATATTTATACAACAATATACTTTCTCTGAATATGTTGTATAAATATTTTTCTCTATATATTATATAGGGTATAGCATAGAATATGTCTACCTTTTGAGATCCTGTCAGGTACTTATTTATTTATTTATTTAGACAGTTTTGTATACCGCCTTATCCTTCAATCAAAGCGGTCACAACACAATTGGGGGATACATTTAACACTTGGGGATATGAGACACATACACTAATACTTACAGGGAACATGGGCAATGGAGGGTTAAGTGGCTTGCCCAAGACCACAAGGAGCATCTGTGGGACTAGAAACCCCAGTCCTTCCGGCCCAAGGTTGCTGTCCTCTAGTGGGATTTGAACCCCCGCCTTCCGGCCTGAGGTACCTTGCCCCAACCACTAGGCTACTCCTCCCCCTTGTGATCTAGATTAGCCACTTTTGGAAACAGGATACTGGGCTTGATAGACCATTGGTCTGATCCAGTATGGCAATATTGCTTTTATGTTCTAAGTTCCCTCAAGTTGAAAACATATTTTTGTGGTATGATTATTATAATTCTTACCATGTTTAAACTTTTTTATAGCGCTACCATATGTATTTATATGCAGTGCTGTACATATACTTAAAAGAGACCATCCCTTCTCCATTGTTTCTGATTCAGTTAAAGCACACAGACGAGACACACAGGACCCAATATTCAGTTGAATGGACTTATCCATAGAGCACTGAGCAGAGCCAGGGTAGTTCCAGAACTTACGACAGAGAAAAGGTTGTCCTGAGTTATCTGGATAAGTTGTCCGGATAGGGGCGCTGAATATCAGGATACTTCTTAGCCATAGCGGCTAGCACTGAAAAAAATGTTGACTGCCACGGCTGAATATTGACGCAACAGTGTTCTAGTAATAGCTTGAACTATCTCTACAGGGAGAACTATTCAGGCAATTGGTAACAGAACCCACATGTGAAGGGGCCATACTGGACTTGGTGCTTACCAATGGTGAAAGTGTTTCTGATGTTGTAGTGGGAGATCATTTTGCATCCAGTGATCACCAGATGGTGTGGTTCAGTATTAGGACTAGGGCTGTTAGAATCCATTCAAAGATGAGGGTCTTAGACTTTAGGAAGACTAACTTTGCCAAGATGGGCCAATACCTCAGGGAGTCGTTAGTGGGATGGGAACAGCTGGGGGATGTAAAAAACAGTGGGCAAAACTGAAAGGGGATATTTTAAGGGCAACCAATCTTTTTGTTAAAATGGTAAATAAAGGTAAAAGGAAAAGGAGACCGCTATGGTTTTCGAAAGAAGTAGCTGAAAAGTGAAGAAAAAGAGGAAGGCCTTCATGAAATACGAGAGATCACAGAGAGAGGAACACAGGCATCTGTATTTGGAAAAACTTAGAGAAGCTAGCAAAGTAGTCAAGAAGGCAAAGATTCAAAAGGAGGAGGAAACAGCCAATGCAATAAAATGTGGGGAAAAGACATTTTACAGATATATTAGTGAGAAGAGGAAGGGCAAAAGTGGTATTGTCAGACTCAAGGGTACAGGGGAGGAATATGTAGAAGCTGATAAGGATAAAGCGGAATTGCTTAACAAATGTTCTGTGTTCACAGATGAAGAACCAGGAGCAGGACCTCAGAAAACACCCACAAATAGGAACAGAAGAGAGGGACATCTTGAACAATTTTCAGAAGACTGTGTTCGTGAGAAACTAGCTCAACTTAAAGTAGACAAAGCGATGGGACCGGATGGGATATACCCTAGAATACTGAGGGAACTTGGGGATGTTCTAGCAGCTCCACTGACTGACCTTTTCAATGCCTCATTGGAGTCGGGAGTGGTACCAAAGGACTGGAGAGAGGCTCACGTGGTGCCTTTACACAAAAGTGGAAGTAAGGATGTGGTTGAAAACTACAGACCGGTTAGTTTAACTTCGGTGGTGAGTAAATTATTGGAAACGCTGCTGAAAGAGAAAATAGTGAGGTTTCTGGAAGCCAGCGGATTACAGGATCCGAGGCAGCATGTATTCACCAGAGGCAGGTCTTGTCAGACAAATCTGATAGATTTCTTTGACTGGGTGACCTGGGAGTTGGACCGAGAGAGAGCTCTAGATGTGGTGTATTTATATTTCAGTAAAGCCTTTGACACTATTCCTCATAGGCGACTTATAAACAAACTGAGCACCCTAGGGATGGACCCTACAGTTACTGCTTGGGTTAGAAATTGGTTGGGTGGGAGGCGACAAAGAGTACAAGTAAATGGAGCTCACTCTGAGGAGAAGGATGTTACCAGTGGTGTGCCCCAGGGATCTCTCCTTGGTCCGATTCTTTTTAACATCTTTGTTAGTGATATAGCGGAAGGGCTGTCGGGCAAGGTTTGCCTCTTTGCGGATGATACCAAAATCTGCAATAGAGTAGACACTCAGGAAGGTGTAGATAACATGAGGAGGGATCTAGATAAGCTTGAAGAATGGTCTAGAATTTGGCATCTGGGATTTAATGTTAAAAAATGTAAGGTCATGCATTTGAGCTGCAGCAATCTACGGGAGCAATATAGTATAGGGGGTGAAGTACTTTTGTCCACTAAAGAAGAGTGGGACCTAGGCGTTGTTGTGTATGATGATCTAAAAGTAGCTAAACAGGTAGAAAAGGCGACGGCAAAAGCTAAAAGGATGCTTAGGTGCATACGGAGAGGAATGGCTAGCAGAAAAAAGGAGGTGATAATGCCTCTGTATAAGTCTTTGGTGTGACCTCATTTGGAGTATAGTGTGCAATTCTGGAGACCGCACTTTCAAAAGGATGTGAACAGGATGGAGTCGGTGCAGAGGGTGGCTACTAAAATGATTAATGGTCTTCATTATAAAGCATATGAGGACAGACTGAAGGATCTTAATATGTACACCTTAGAGGAAAGGTGGGATAAAGGTGATATGATTGAGATGTTTAAATACCTCAGTGGCATAAATGTTCAGGGAGAGAGCCTCTTTCAATTGAAAGCAAGTTCTGCTACGAGGGGACATGGGATGAGGGTGAAGGGAGATAGATTCAGGAGTGATATGCGGAAATATTTCTTTACGGAAAGAGTAGTGGATCCGTGGAATAGTCTCCCAGTGGAGGTGGTAGAGATGAGGACAGTAACTGAATTCAAAAAAGCATGGGACAAACACAGAGGATCTCTAAAGGTAAAAAGGGAACTGTTGTAGTAGTTGTTATGGGAGGGCAGACTAGATAGGCCATGTGGTCTTTTTCTGTTGTCATGTTTCTATGTTTCTATGCTTCTATGTAACTGTATATCATCATAATATTTTAATAGTATGTTCAAAGGTATACAACAAAAAAAGAGATGTCTATACAAGTCAGACATAGTAATTTCTAAGAAAAAAAACAAAATATGACCTGGAAAGAACTAATGGCACCCTTCACTAATATTTGGTTGCACAACCCTTGGCAGTGATGACAGCCTCCAAACATTTCTTGTAATCATCTATAAATTTCATTCATCTGTCTGCTGGTAGTTTCTCCCATATAAGAACATAAGATATGCCATACTAGGTCAGAACAAGGTCCATCAAGCCCAGTATCCTCATCTCTACCACCTCCACTGGGAGACTATTCCACAGATCCACTACTCTTTCCGTAAAGAAATATTTCCGCATATCACTCCTGAATCTATCTCCCTTCACACCAGCAGAGATCAGCTGAGACCAGCTTCTAGTCACAGCGAGACACATACGGGAGTCTTTAGCACTTACACAAAAAACAGTGCCAGTCGGGAAGCAGGCTCACTCAGTTTGTACTAACTACACCAGTAGCCTTCTACCCAAAAATCAGAGAAGCTGAGGAAACCCCTCTTGAGAACAGGCCTGCATTGTTCAAATTATTCTGCCCTTTCATTCAAAAGGGTGTACAAAGTGGCTAACAATCAACAGAAACATAACTTCATAAATGAATACACAAGATTACAATGCACAAAACCGTATAATAATCCACAGTCCCATGAGGGTTAGGAGTGAATACCACTGATTTAGGCCCTGTGGATAAACAGTGCACAAAGGAAAATTCATTTAGGGGTATGTTTACTAAAACACAGTAGTGTACCAAACATTCATCCCCACAACTTAGCACGGGGGTGGCACCGGATCTGCACTAATGAATGGGGGGGGGAGGGGCGTGCACAGCTAGTCCTCATATGACTGACACTGCTCTGTGCTAAGCCATTTGCTGAGATTATCACGGCTTGTCACGCCCTCACCACCCGCCTCTAGCCTAGAGGGGCGTGGTATCGGAGGAACGTTTGTCGATTGGCTTGGGCAAACTAACTTTCCCCAGGCGTATCTTGGGATATGTAGTTTGCCTTTAAAAATGGCTTCAAGAAGAAGTTGTAGTCATGGTCCGGAGGTAAGGCAAAGTGACAGAATTGTATTTCTTACGCAAAAGTTCAAGTACCCTGTACACAGGACTCCTTCTTAAGCAGGATTAGTGGCAATACAGCACTAGAACAGCATAACTGCTTCACAAGCTTCAAACACACACAGATGCTTCAAACGTTTCTCAGCCCTGAAAAACAGCACTTCTTTAGCAAGGGTAAAAATGCCTCTTTTTAGCCTTGCCTTGTAAAACAATTAATGGCAACAATAAAACTTAGTCCCACTGGAACAAAAGCTTCTTCTTAACTCCCTTCCCGGATTAAGTTTAAACCAAAATATGGGAGACACGGGCAGCAAATATTCACCAAGCTTTTTTAGCTTCCCTGCAAGTTTTCCTGGCTGCGTTACAAACCTCTGGGTGCTAGCAAAAGTATCCCCGGCCTCCTGTCGGTTCTCTGGGTCTTGTTATTTCCAGCTTAAGGAGACCTTCTCAGAAAGTGTTAGCCCTCGGCATAGTGGTTCAATGCACTTGGCTTGGCATAAAGTACAGTCCATAGGAATATCCATAGCCCTCAAGTCATCCTCAGCAGTATCGACTTGCATATCTTCAATTGTTGGAGCAGTGTCCCGTTCTGAGCTCTCAAAGCAGTGCTCAGTAAACAGCTCCCCCTTGGGTCCTAGAGTCACTCCTATTCCCAGCTCTATCTGAGACAGCCAGTCAGTACCTTCAGCCTTCGGCCCGTCTCCTCGGTTGTATTCCCTGTGGTTCAGCTCCTCCCAGGGCTCTCCTCTATGGCTCCACTGCATCTCCAGCTTCTCTTGACTCTCCTGAGCCTCTTGTTTCTCCAGCCTCCCTTGTTTCCCCAGCCTCCCCCCTCTTTGCCTTAGCAGGGGTTCATATTTCCACCTCCAGGGTTCCAGCCCCTCCTCCTCCCTTCCGGCCCTTCCCAGGTATAATAATCTCTTCTCATGCCTGCAGGGACCTCATAGGAGTCTGGGTGTGGCACCCTGGGCTTTCTCTCTCTCTTCTTTCTTTCCCTTCGCGGGGCCTGAGATCCAGGCCAGGCAGGGATCTCGTGGGTATCGGTGTATGCAGGATTCAAGTTACCCTTGAAATACACAACTGGGCTCCCCCCTAAGTCCAATTCCATGTCCTTTCCTATTCTCATGGGTTCAAGACGGGCATCTCTGTCACAGGCCGCAGTTACTGCCACCCATTCAGGAGGTGGTAGATGTGCATGTGTTAACTATGACATGACGGTTAGCGCAAGCCAATGACACCTGTGCTAACCACAATGCGCAGTCATGGCTCACACTCATCCCTAACTCACTCCGCCTCCGCCCCATCCTGTACTATCTAGCCTGGGACTTTTAGCGCAGGTGCATTTTTAGCTTATGCTGTGGTTGCCTTGATGGGCTTGGCATGCAGTAAAGCCTGCACTAGTTATTGGTGCGGTTTAGTAAACATGTCCCTTACTCTCCTGTTGTAATAATTGTTACTAGCAACCACCTTTTACAGATTTGTTTACATGCTGAGTTGCAAAAGGTTATAGAAACAATCCACAGATATTACTTTTATGCAATTCAGCAAGTAAACAAACCTGTGAAAGATATTGACTGGTAACAATTGTTAGAACATGAAACTAAATAGATTTTTCATTTGTGCATTGTTTATCCACAGGGCCTAAATCAGTATAATTCACTCCGAGCCCTCAAGGAAGTTCAAGTTTTTAGGATATCCCTACCCTAATAAATATGTAGATTTGCATGTAAATCTCTTTCATACATACTCATTAGGGATATCTTGGAAACCTAGCCTGTTGGTTGCCCTCGGGGACTGGGAGTAAATTCCACTGGTCCCGATAATCTGATTGACGTTTGTTGTTTTTTGGCACAGTTTATAAAGAAAGTTACATTCTTAGCACCTGCAATTCATACCTTTTTTATGATTTGATGAAATAAGCATTGGTTATTTGTAAATGTATTTTTCCTTGGTTGGCAATATCACAGCAAAAACTACCAGCAAAAAGCTGTAGATTTGTATGAAGGTGTGAATAAACAGGTAAACAAAGGTGATCCAGTCGATAAAGTGTATCTGGATTTTCAGAAAGCCTTTGACAAGATCCCTCTTGAGAGACTCTTCGTGAAATTAAAAAGTTATGGTATAGGAGGCAGTGTACTATTGTGGCTCAGGAACTGGTTAAAAGATAGAAAGCAGAGGGTAGGACTAAATGGCCAGTTTTCTCAATGGAGAAAGGTGAATAGTGGAATACCCCAGGAATCTGTGCTGTGTCTGCTGCTTTTTAACATATTCGTAAATGACCTGGAAATGGGAATGACAAGTAAAGTAGTCAAATTTGCAGATGACACAAAATTATTCAAAGTTGTTAAAACCTAAGATGATTCTGAAAAATTGCAAGAGGACTTTGATAAATTGGAAGATTGGACATTCAAATGGCAGATGATATTTAATGTGGACAAGTGCGAAGTTATGCACCTAGAAAGAACAATCCACCACCCAGGAAAAAGATTTGGACATCATCATGGATAATACATTGAAACCCTCTGCCCAGTGTGCAGTGGCGACCAAGAAACAAATAGAATGCTAGGAATAAGGAAAAGAATGGAAAATAAAACCAAGGATATTATAATGCCTCTGCATCGTTCCATGGAGTGACTGCACCTTAAATATTTATTTATTTATTTTATTTATTTAGCTGCATTTATATTCTGCTTTTCACCGGGTCAAAGCGGTTGGGGGATACATTTAACACGAGGGGATATGAGACACATACACTAATACTTACAGGGAACATGGGCAATGGAGGGTTAAGTGGCTTGCCCAAGACCACAAGGAGCACCTGTGGGACTAGAAACCCCAGTCCTTCCGGCCCAAGGTTGCTGTCCTCTAGTGGGATTTGAACCTCCGACCTTCCGGCCTGTAGTACCTTGCCCCAACCACTAGGCCACTCCTCCCTCTATTGTGTACAATTCTGGTCTCCATAAAGATCAAGTGAACCAACAGTCATTCCAACCTGTACCTTATGATCTTGAACTAGTGGTGAATAAAGAAGGTCCAAGCAGCATTGAAAGCTTTATCAAAGAACAAAGCACCAGGCATTGATGGCATTCCCATTGAAGTATTACAACAATCTGATACAGGTATTACCATATTTACAAGGCTCTGCCAGGAGATTTGGAAGACAGCATCATGGCCAGCTGACTGGAAAAGATCTGTCTTTATATCAATACCAAAGAAAGGTGATCCAACTGACTGTGGAAATTATCGCACAATTGCTTTAATCCCACATGCCAGCAAGATCCTACTCAAGATTATTCAGCAGAGACTACAACCATACCTGGAATGAGAACTACCTGAAGTGCAAACAGGGTTCAGGAAGGGGCGAGGAACGAGAGACATCATCGCGGATGTGAGATTGATCCTTGAAAAGACTAAAGAATACCAAAAGGATATCTGTATCTGTTTATTGATTACAGCAAGGCTTTTGACTGTGTAAACCATGAGAAACTCTGCACCACATAAGAAGCATGAGTATACAGAACACCTGATAACACAGGTACACTAAAAAAAATTTTTTTTAAACTGCCTCTAATGTTTCGATTGATTTTTACGTTTTTTGGTGCGCTGAATCCAAATCTGGTAACCAATTTGCTCCATCACGTACAGATTGTTTGCTACATTGGGTTAGCAGTTTGAGGTGAACGTTTCAGATTGAGTGCGATCGAGATAAAGGTTTCTTGGATGAATTCTTTATACTAATTGTTTAGTAGTTATTCAAATAAGAATAAAGAAAATTGTAACAAGGCAGCTCATAAGAATAGAGTAATGTCAACAAAACACACTGTGATGGTAGCAAAATTGTCTGCACTTAAAACAGCCACATACATGTGCACAAACATTGAGCATATAAGAGCGAGGTTAGACACAAAGCAAAGCAAAGAAATGTGCAAAAAATGTTGTACAGGTATGTATGTAAGAATAGAAAACGCAAACCGCACCATTGCAATACATGAAGACAAACACCCGATGGTGTGAAAATAAAATTCTAATAAATGAGATCTGACACTGTGGTAATAACTAGCACATTTTTATTTCAAAGTTTAGTAAAAACACGATATTTGTCAACACAGTTTAGATTTTAAAGTCATGCTTGGGTCAATCAATCTCCTGGTGGGCCAGTTTCTTCTTCCTCCGAATGCTTCTCTTGGTGCGCTGCTTGGCGTATTTTTCATCTGGGGTTTCCCGCAGCAGCAACCAGCAGAAATCAGCCATCATAGTGGTGTTCCATCTTCCTTGGTACCTTCTCTCTGCGTCCTTGATATCCTGGTGAAACCTTTCACCTTGTTCTTCACTGTACGCCCCCAGGTTTTCGGGAAAGTAGTTCACATGGGAGTGCAAGAAATGGACTTTCAGGTTCATGTTACAGCCTTGTTCTTTGAAGGCATTGAGCATCCTGGCAACAATATCCTTATAGTTCTCATCCCGCCTGTTCCCCAAGAATTTGAGAACAACATCCTTGAAGGAATCCCAGGCTTCTTTTTCCTTCTCAGACATCGTTTCAGCGAATGCTCCATCTGAAATGAGTTTCCTTATATCAGGGCCAACAAACACTCCTTCCATTAGCTTTGCTTCAGAAAGTCGGGGGAACTTTGAGCATAGGTACCGAAAGCACTCACCATCTTTTGGAAGGGACTTGATGAATTGCTTAATGAGACCCAACTTAATGTGGAGAGGTGGTAATAGAATTCTATCACGAGGTACCAAGCTCTCATGAAGAACATTTTTCTCACCGGGTCTCAAATACTCCCGAATTGGCCAGTCTTTTTTCCCCCAGTGTAGGTCGCGGGCCCGGCTATCCCACAAGCAAAGGAAGCAGGGATATTTGGTGAAACCGGATTGCTGCCCTAATAGCATGGATAGAATTTTAAAGTCTCCACAAATCATCCACTTATGCTCATCATAACGAATCTTCTGAAGAATCAGGGCCAAATTCTCGTATTTTTCTTGGAGAATAACAGAGTGAGCAATAGGAACTGAAGCAAATGTGTTGCCATTATGAAGAAGAACACCTTTTATGCTGTCTTTTGACGAATCAATGAACAGCCACCATTCAGCAGGATCATACTTGAGTTTAAACTTTTCCATCACTCCGTATATATCGTTGCAAAATACCAAATCTTCCTCTTTGCTGAAATACTTCAAAAATTGTGTCTCGCGGTTGCGGTACCAATAAAAAGTTGTTCCTGGTGACAATAGATTTTTCTGTTTAAGCCGAGAACCTAGCAGTTGGGCAGCATCTTTTGGGAGTCCTAAATCCCGGACTAAATCTAAACCTCATGACCTGTTTGCCATAGTTAAGCGTTTGACAAATGAACCTGCCTCACAACTTAAATATGAAATCCACCCTCAAATATTTGCTAACTATCTACAATCCAAACTCTGCCAAATTGACAATAACTCGGCTCCTAACATAGTCCTAGTTCCAGTAGATCAAACTCTACTCACTATCTTCTCAATACCATCTAAACGACAAATCGAAGACACCATTGCTTGCATAAACATGACCACCGCTCATACTGATCCTTGCCCTGCGTTCTGGATCAAAGATCTACGAGCTGATCTCAGTCCCATCATATCCAGACTCATGATTCAATCATTTACAACAGGAACTTTCCCTCGTACCCTTAAGCAAACATCCATAAGGCCATTACTAAAAAACAACAAACTTGACCCTCTTAAACCAGAATCATATAGACCTATTTCAAGTATTCCATTACTAGCAAAAATTTTGGAAAAAGAAGTACAAAAACAAATTCAGGATCATATAGATCTTAACGCCCCACTGAACTCATGCCAGCACGGTTTCAGAGAATTCCACGGTGTGGAAACGCTTCTAACTACTCTGTTCAGCAGCTTATTATCAGGAATTGATAACATCCGCCAAGGGTTCGTCCTTGTTTTTCTTGATATCGCAGCCGCTTTTGATTCTGTTAGCCATGAACGCCTCCTTGAGCGTCTCAAAGGGAAGGGAATTACTGATAAAGAACTTGAGTGGTGTAGATCCTACCTTTCTGACAGATGGCAACAAGTACGATCCAACGATACTTCATCAGATCAGTTTCATCAAAAACAAGGGGTCCCTCAAGGCTCATCCCTTTCCGCCCTTATGTTTAATATATACATGCAGCCTATCTGTAACCTGATTCGATCCTTTAGAGTTAACTGCATGATATACGCGGATGATGTACTTTTATATTTTCCTTTTACAACTGAGAACCCTGATCTCAATCCATTAACTAACTGCATAAATGAAGTATCCAACTGGCTACAATCCCAAAATCTAAGGATCCAACACAAGAAAACGGAGGTGTTATTTATTACATGTAACCAAAATTTCACTGCTCCATCCTTTTTGAAAGTGAATGATGCTAACCTCCAGACCAAGACCACCATCAGATACCTCGGTGTCACTTTAGACCAGAAATTAGATATGAAAGCACATATTAGTAATATTGTAAGAGCAGTATATCACAAAATACGCTCCCTTAGACACCTTCGATCCTTGCTAGAGCCAGACGATTTTAGAACCATCTATCAGGCGCTAATCATACCTCATTTTGATTATGCGAACTCAATTTTACAAGGTCTTCCACAAACCACCTTACACCCACTTCAAATGGCTATGAATGCTGCAGCTAGAGTCCTTCATGGAGCTTCCCGGAAAGACCATATCTCACCTATTCTAAAACATCTTCATTGGCTCCCAATTCAAAGTAGACTCACTTTCAAAATTTTACTAATTACATTCAAAGCCTTCAAAGAACTCTCATCTTCATCAATATCAGACTTGATCCAAACACCACCCCTCAATAGAGACAGAAGGTCAGTAACACTCAATACTCTGTTAGTCCCTAAATCAATATCACAGTGTACCAAAACTACTTCAGACAGGGCCTTTTTATTCTGTGCACCAAGGTGTTGGAATAGCCTCCCTCAAAACATCCGAGCAATACCAGACCTTTTGCAGTTTCGCAAAGCTTTGAAACACTACCTCTTCCTTTTATCTTATCCAGTAAACAATAAAGACATCTCAACCAACCCACAGACCTTCCACTCATACACATACAATACAGATACCCCACAGACCACATACACACAAAACTGAAGCCATGATGATATTATGACTATGTTTATTAATTATATACCCTGTTATCCGAGTTATATTCTCCTGTTTTCTGTAAACACAAAGTACTGTTGAATTGTGTATCTCACTGTTTTTTGTGAACCGCGCTGATGCCTAATAGTGCGGTATATAAGAGTCTATAAATAAATAAATAAATAAATAAATCATTCAATTCAGCTTGAGAGAAAAGTTCAGGTTTCGGATCTGGTTCAGTTTCAAACTCGGAAGTACTGGACTCATCGGGAAAAGCCATCTGATGAGTCTCATCATGATCAGAACCGTCCACACAAATATGATCCAAAGATTTTGGTGGTTCAGGCACAGGTACTTCGTTGCTATGAGGCATAGGCCTAATTGCTGAGGGAAGGTTGGGGTAACTTATTACGTTCTTATTTTTTAAGTTGTATCCCTTCACAATGCAAGAGCAAAAATAGCAGTCACTGCTGTGGTCTCTTTGTTCACGCCACATCATAGGTATTCCGAAACGAAATGCTTGTTTTTTACCTTTCATCCATAAGCGTAGATCTTCCTCACATGTCTTGCACACTTTGTGAGGAGCCCACGGTTTGTCTTGATCGCCTAACTTCAAACCGAAATAGGCGAAATATACTTTTTTAATAAATGCAGAAATGTTCCTCTGCCGCTTTTTCACGGTATATTCCCCACAAATAAAACAAAAACTGTCCGGAGAGTTGACGCAACCTCTGGCTCTGTGAGCCATCACAAATACACAGCACTGCAAACTACAACTGTAGTGAACCACTTCGGAATAAAGCTGGATTACGACTGAGCAAACAAAAGGTAATAATGAACTTGCAAGAAACTGAAATTTGACAGGAACGTTCATGTCGCAACCACCGTGTTTGAGCGAGCGAACGAGGCGAGGCGAACAGGAAAGAACATGCGCCAGCGTGAGTACTGGATTTAGCCCCCCGCCTCCCAATTGTCCTGTTAATGTATAAAATGAATACAAAACACTCTAAAATATCATGAGGGAGTGTTTCTAGTTAGTTAACCATTACAACCTCTATTTTGGGCCAAGAAAATAAACTGCAGTCGGCTAAAAAGAAATTATGTGAACATTCCTTATATGGGTAAGAAATCTAATTTTGCAAGAAAACGTGACGTGATGGAACATTTTGGCTATTTTTCCTGGATTCAGCACCCCAAAATCTATAGGAATCAGTTGCAAAACTGGAGGCAGTTTTTTGGTAGTGTACCTGTGTAATTCTCTTACATAACCATTACATTGATCAAGAAGCAACAGTTTCAACGGAACAAGGAGAAAAAGAATGGTTTAAAATCAGCAAAGGTGTACAACAAGGCTGCATACTTTCCCCCTATCTGTTTAATTTATATGCAGAACAAATCATTAGAGAAGGACTGTATGAAGAGAACTGAGGTGTGAAGACTGGTGGAAGACTCATCAATAACCTTCGCTATGTTGATGATACCACATTACTGGCTGAAAGTGAAGATGATCTGAAACATTTGCTTCTCTAGATCAAGGAACATAGTCTTAAAATGGGCCTGCATCTTAATGTAAAGAATACAAAGATCCTGACAACTGGCAAAATCAATAAGTTCATTGTTGATGGAGAAGAAATCAAAATAGTTGATCCAAGTAGGTTAAAGCTGTCCACTAACAATAAAGAAACAACAAGCAATCAAGAAATCCGACGACGCAATGCTCTTGGCTGAATGGCTATGAAGGAACTAGACAAGATTCTCAAGAGCAGAGATGTCTCTCTCCATACAAAGATTTGATTCGTTCAAGCCATGGTATTTTCAATAACGTCATATGGATGCAAAGGTTGGACAGTGAAAAAGATAGGAAGAAAATTGATGCTTTTAAATTATGGTGCTGGTGATGAATACTGTGTATACCATGGACTGCCTGAAAAACAAACCAGTCAGTAGTTGAGATCAAACCTAAGCTTTCTTTGGAAGCTCAGATGACAAGACTTCGACTTTCATACTTTAGACACATCATGCGAAGAGAGAGATCATTAGAGTAAGACGTCATGCTTGGCAAGGTAAAAGACCAACGCAAAAAAAGAAGGCCAGCAATGAGATGGATCAATACAATAACAGCAGCTATGGGTACCATTCTGTCAACAATGAGCCACCTGACTGAAGACCAAACACATTTTAGGATAACTATCCAGAAGGTCGCTATGAGTCGACACCGACTCAACAGCACTTAACAACAATATTCCAGAATGAAAAAGGAGAGCAGTAAAATTATACAAGAACGTCTCAGATTATGTTCACACCTAGGAAATATATTATTCAAAGCCATTTCCTTAGGTAAAAACAGCTTTTTACTTCTGGAGACAGCGACTTTGATTATTCTGTCTATCTGAGAGTAAAAATATGCTTGTTATTCAGCAACATGCACTTTTATCAATGGACCCTAGATGTTTTCCTGAGAATGCAGTCGGAGATTTATTATCAAATATATTGCATTTTTAAAATTCTGAAATTTTACCTGCAGAGAAAGCAGGTGCAAATCTCTGCAGGTAATTTTCATTAACCGATCAACGAAGCAAAAGTAGCTATGCATTCTTGCTCTAATTATGGTGCAAATCCCATGAGTAAAAAATACCAATAGAGTTTGCTTCTAAGCATCCAGTTTTGATTGTTTACCCTATACAAATTAATATATTTTAATAAATATAGCATAACCAAGCAAGCTATAATCAGATATCAACAAGATGGACATTGTATGCTAAAAGCATTACACAAAGACACGTTTCACTCAGTGGGTGCATAGGATTTGTACTGTATGTGTGAATGCAGGATTACAGTGTTAGAACAGGCATGGGGTTGGGTATGAGAATAGTAGAATGAATATAGGGTTGTTTCTTTGACTGTGAGGGATGTATTAGTGCAGTGGAATGTGGATTGTTGTGTGTGTGGACATAAGTGATGATGGAGTGTGGAAAGTGGTGTGTGTGTGTGTAGAGAGGATATATGTAGGAGTTAAGGGTTTGTGGGGGTAAAAGTGGGTGGGTGTATATCTGTATTGTGGTGCTGTGGGGATGTGTTGGAGTGGGGGAGATTTCAGTGTAGTGGGGACAGGGTGTGGCAGGGGGGATTAAGAAAGTTAGCCTCCTTAATCCCCCCTCCCATTTTTTTATTTCCGCCTACAGAATTTAAATAAAGATTGCAGCATCTGTATTTAATCTTTGGCATTTATACAAATAGAAGGATTGCTAGGTTGGCAACCTGGGATCAGAAATACCAGCATTCAAATCCCACTGACTCTACCTGTGGCCTTGGGCAAGTCACTTAACCTTCCATTGCCTTGGGTACAACCTTAGATTGTAAACCCACAGGGGACAGGAAAACACCTATGGTAACTGATTATACTGTAGCTCACCTTATCAACTCTGGAAAGCATGAGCTAAATTCAAAATAGTTTTGCAAAATGGTCCACATACACGTGTAAGTGTTGGGCTTACACATGGAAGTTGTCAATTTTCCTATTTGTAGATATGTAAAATGGTTCCTCTGGCTCTACCTATCAGCAAACACACCTGCCTTCCTGTATGTCCTTATACATATTTTACAAACAGCACCATATTTGTCAGAGCCTTTTCTAAAATAACAGTGGACTTGTGTATGTCCTGACCTCAACGTCTCAATTCTGATCTCCACATACTATCTAAAATTCAGCTTCACCTTTAGTTAAGCACCTACAGCATCTCAGCATTTGTATCCATGGTAGATAACTTCTAACCCTACCACTTATGCTACCTCATAGTTACTGTTGTCAGTAACCTGTTGCCAGTAGTTCCACTACTTTGCCTGTAACTGTAACTTTTCCACTTGTCTACCTCATAGTTACTGTAGCCAATAAACTGTTGTCAGTACCCTTACCTAAATATGCAACCCTAGATGCTATGCAATATTATTTTATTCTATTATTGTACCTCTCATTAAGCAAGCTTGTGCTATATTTATCTGTACTTAACTAAACTCTAGTGAATTGTATTTGCCTAGCCAGATAGTAAGCACCTCCCCTCAGGATAGTTCAAACCTTATCTTCAAGCAAAACATTTGTTAATAGCTTTTCATGCCTCGCTAAACACTTGACTTCCTTTTGCAATCATTTGCCAAGCATTTGGCATACAATTCTCTATTCTCCTACAATAAAGTCATTCCCTCAAACACTTTTCCTCACATTTAGATAGGCTGAGAATGGCCCTCCACATTAAGATAACAGTAGGCCTATACCTCCTCCTCCTCATAGGTCTAATACCAGACATTCTAGCTCTAATTTCCTCAGACAATTCCATACCTATCTTACATAACAACTGGAGAAAATGGTCAGACTCCAGTCACCACAATAGAAACTGGGCACACCGTTCTCATCACCATTATCTATTACGCATACATCTTCAACACTCTACAAACTTAAATAGAGAAAATCACAATCAACCCTGCTCTCTCAAATGTGCCCTCATTAATGCTCGCTCTCTTCGCAAAAAATGGCCTGTTGTCACAGGCATAATAACATCTCACAACCTAGACATCCTTATGGTCACCGAAACATGGCTGTCTCCTGAAGATAATATAATCCTTAACCAGCTCCTCCCTAACAACTTCGTTGTCTTCACCAGCAGCAGACAAGGTAAAAGAGGAGGAGGGGTACTTATCCTCGCCAGGACAGAACTTAATTTTAAAATTGTCGACTCTTCTAGCAATAACCACCTGGAAACCGTCTCTATCTCTAACAACTTATGTTCCATAAGCTTAGTATACAGAGCACCATCATCCTGCCCAGACGATTTGTCAACTATTATAAATCTCGCCTCCAACTCACAGAACCCAAACAGACCCAACTGGATCTTAGGAGACATCAACTTACCATCTCTACAAGACAACCAATCTGATGCCTTTATAGATGCACTAGAATCTCTAGGCTACAAACAAGTTGTACAACACCCACACACATAAGAGGCAACATCCTTGACCTCATATTTGTCCCACAAGCAGCACACAATCAACTTCAAAACATTCTACTAGCTATTACAGCTGTCCCATGGTCAGACCATAATCTCATTATGTTCCAAATTCCCATTCAAAAGATACAATACTCAAACGACAAGGACCTAAACAAATACTCAAATACCACATCCAGATACTTCCAACATTTTAACAGAGAACAGATCCTCGATGAAACTGATGCACTCTTCAAAGACTCTACCCTAAACCTGGAAGAGATTATCACTTCTTGGAACAACAGACTCAACCGCATTTCATCTCGTCCACCCAGAAACAAGTCCTCAAGAAAAAAACCTACGGCTCCTTGGTTTACATCAGATCTGAAAGAATCCCTAAATCTTTTGCGAAAGCTCGAGAAGAAATGGAGGAGGTCTCGCACCAATACCAATCAGACTACTTACTTACTACATCTTGACGCCCACCGTAAAGCCATCTCAGAAAAAATGAAACTATATCATACAGACACCTTGCGTCGTGCTCTAAATAAACCCCATGACCTATTTACTCTTGTCAAGAAACTAGCCAAGGAACCTTCACCGGAACACCAGTGTGAAATCAACCCACAAGAATACGCTTTGTACATACAATCTAAGATGTGCCGTACAAATAAAATTACAATACCCCCTATCCCGAGTATTCATGGGCTTCCAGCTCCTTTAGTATCATTCACCACTCCTTCTTTGAAGCTGATTGAAGATATGATCTCATCTCTCAACTTATCCACAGCACATACTGATCCTTGCCCAGCCTTCTGGATAAAGGATCTTCGCAAAGAGCTTGCTCCAATAATATCCAAAATCATAAGGCTATCATTCGACACCGGCTCATTCCCTGCTGCCCTCAAACAGACATCTATCAGACCCCTACTGAAAAACCTTAAGTTAGATCCACAAAAAACAGACTCGTACCGACCCATTTCCAGCATACCTACTCTTGCTAAAATAATTGAAAAAATAGCCTACAGACAACTACAAGACCATATTGACTCTGAAGCGCCTTTGGATACCTGTCAACATGGATTCAGGGAAGCGCACGGGGTTGAGACGCTCCTTACTTCACTCCTCAACAGCCTAAACTCTGGTATCGATAACATCAAACAGGGTTTTGTTCTCATCTTTTTAGATATTGTGGCTGCTTTTGATTCGGTCTGCCACGATCTCCTTCTTATCCGCCTAAGAGAGAAGGGCCTTTGTGGAAATGCTCTCGAATGGTGCAACTCATACCTCTCAGAGAGATGGCAGCATGTTCGTTCAAATGGTGAAACATCAGATCCGTTTCACCAAGGACAAGGAGTCCCACAAGGATCCTCTTTATCATCACTACTATTTAACATATACATGCAACCTATATGTAACATTATCAGGTCATTCAATGTCAACTGTATGATCTATGCTGATGACGTGTTACTATATATACCGTTCTGCATAGACAAGATGAACCTCACCCCCATAATCAACTGTTTTAACTTCATCTCAAATTGGCTACTGACTCAAAATCTCAGAATTCAGCACAAAAAAACGGAAGTTCTTTTTATCTCAAGGAACTCTAAGTTTACACCCCCCTCATTCCTTGAGGTTCAAGATGCCAAGTTGCAAGTAAAATCCCATATCCGATACCTTGGAGTGACTCTGGATCAGAATCTGGATATGAAGTCACACATATCTAACACAGTTAGGGCAGTGTACTTCAAGATTCGCTCCCTCAGACACCTCCGCCAATTGATTGATCCGGACGATTTCCGTACGGTCTACCAGGCTCTAATTATGCCCCATTTCGACTTCGCCAACTCCATATTACAAGGGCTCCCCCAATCTACCCTAAACCCGCTTCAACTAGCCTTAAACAGTGCAGCAAGAGTGATTTTCGGGGTACCTAAAAGAGAACATGTAACACCTCTTCTGAAACAACTACACTGGCTTCCCATCCAAGCGAGAATCACCTTCAAGACTCTGCTCCTGGCCTTTAAAGCTCACAAAGGACTCGCTCCCTCCTCATTATCAGAGATGATCCATCCAATCTCTCCCAACAGACTAAGAAGAACCATAGAATTAAACATGCTAATGGTACCAAAAGAGTCTGTAAGATACAACTCCACAACAATAATCCGTTCCTTCAGTTTATGCGCTCCAAAACTTTGGAACACTCTTCCACCACACATTAGGGCCATCTCTGATCTCTTCCAGTTCAAGAAGGCCTTGAAACATCACCTTTTCATCAAATACTTCCCAGAGAACATAGTAACCCAGGCTCACTCAAATAGCAACAATCCCGTTCTTACCACGTAACCTCTGTTAACCCAACAACACTTCACTCCACGCTCCCATAGTAACAAGGTCTTTTATACAACATGTCTTCTAAATGTAAATAGTTACTCTGACTATTATTTGTTGTAAATAATTGCCCCGGTTACCCAAGTTATTGTTCCTGTTCGATGTAAAAACAGATATCTGTATTTTGTCTGATGTTTCTTGTTCTATGTAAACCGTGCTGATTATGAATAGTGCGGTATATAAAAGAGGTTAAATAAATAAAAATAAATAAATAAATAACTTTCTTGGTCTGTCAGTAGGACAGGATTCTGGGTATTGTAAAAGATACAATAGGAACCGTTATGAAATCACGTCTAAGGTGAGCAAGTCAAAGGAACATCACAAAACATTTCATCTGAGCTGCCACTATGAAACTGAGTAGATGAATTCTAGTATTTCAAATATGATGTGAATCCAGGATCATTTTTCTTAAGATAAACATTGAATAAACTTTGCAACATATTATTTCTCTGAACTCAAGTTATAAAACTTGGAACATCCTCATTGAAGATCTAATCTTGATGGCTTGGCTAACCCTTTCCTGTAGAATGAAATGAAATAAACTACAATATTACTGATGGCACCAGAAAACTAAACTCAGACACGTCAGTGCTGTTAACAGTCTCATTTTGCCTTGCCAGTAGTGTCATGATTGTAATGCAAGTTGACAAATGTGCAGCAGATATTAAACTTAGCTTAGCCTCAATTATAGAGGCATATATCGTATAATTCCTCTTCCTTGGACCACTGGGGGAAATGTTCCCAGAGGCAAACTTGCAGATGGATTTGTGGGAAAGTTTGTTTCTTCCTATGGTCTTCAGCATCTCCTGGCAGAGTATGAACTACCAATATATCCCTTGTCCATCAGAGAATGGAATGGGATAACACTTTTCCGACTGGACAATTTGAATGTTTTTTAAACAGATTTATATACCGCTACTTCCAGCGATCAGCAGCGGTTTGATTACAGATTGGAAATTGTTAAATCATGACAGGAAATTTTTTTTTTTGAGGTATAAACACATTGATTAGACAGGAAAGCACAGCACACAGAGAACTATTTTACAGGGAACATGGGCATGTTCTTCCCGCTTTAAGTCATGTGTATCAAGACACAACAGTTGGGTAGAACTAATACAAATGTTTTTAAGATCCAAACTTTTGGGACAAATAAGTTCCCTTTATCAGGGAGTATCATTGGGAAAGCATTGTTATTTTGTTCCAGTTCTTCTGATGGTACCATCAAAATATCAACTTAGTCAGTTTTTTGAATATGATGTGACTTTATTTTAACCAGGAAATGCAACCTGATTATAATAAAACTAACCAGTGGCTTTCTATTCATGAAGATCTGCTTCTGCACATTAATTAGGGTGGAATACACTATTCCTGTGGTTCTCAACTGAGTTCTCGGGGCACATCTAGGCCAGTATGGGTTTTCAGGATTCCCACAATGAATATGGAGTATGGTATAGCTGTGAAGCTCTCTGGATATCGTGCATTTGCAAGGTTGATTAGATTACTGATTAATGGTTGAGATGACGATGGGATTGAAGCTTCAGTGTAATGTGCATTTGGAACATGGTGTTTTCTACTAACTTCCTGGCAAAGCTCTTTTGAATGAAATGCTCGAGCGTTGGTTAGCGTTGAGGTAATTTGAGAACTCTCAGTGAAGACTTCCTTATTGAAAGTTTATTCAGAAAATATTTAAGATAAGTAATTTTTTGTGACTTTGATGTCTATGAAGAATTCCAAATGCTTACAAATAGTTCTAATGTAACAAAAAGTCAAAACATGTAAAGCCTAGAAAAAATTGGTTAAATAACAAATAATTTTTCTGTCGGCGTCCGCTGACTTGAGATGGGGAGAAGGAAAAAAACCCCACTCGTTGTCAGCAGAGACCTTTTTGTGACTTTATTTAATACCTAAAATTACCAAAAATGCATAGAGTGAAAAACATCACTTAACTGAGCGCTGGCAGAAGGGGCAGCAAGAGATGAATCAGCGACATGCATGTTTCGAGCCCCGAAGGGACCCTGTATCAAGCTGTTCCCAAAGATACGCTCGTATCTTTGGGAACAGCTTGATACAGGGTCCCTTCGGGGCTCGAAACATGCATGTCGCTGATTCATCTCTTGCTGCCCCTTCTGCCAGCGCTCAGTTAAGTGATGTTTTTCACTCTATGCATTTTTGGTAATTTTAGGTATTAAATAAAGTCACAAAAAGGTCTCTGCTGACAACGAGTGGGGGGTTTTTCCTTCTCCCCATCTCAAGTCAGCGGACGCCGACAGAAAAATTATTTGTTATTTAACCAATTTTTTCTAGGCTTTACATGTTTTGACTTTTTGTTACATTATTACCCCTAGGGGGTGTCATCACATTGTTGGAGGTTTTTGCATTTTGGATTACAAATAGTTCTAAACAGTTTCAATATTGAGGGGTGGATTCTATGATGTGGTGAGCCCCGACAGGCAAAAGATTTTCCCTGCTGATTGTGAGTAGTATATGGTGACACCTGAGATCCATTTCCTCTTCTTTTCTCTTTCTTAAGAAAAACCTCTGTGTTTTGGGAGCATGCTTTTTGTTTGTTTTTGCTTAGTTTGGGTGGGACATGGGAGGGTGGTAGTCCTCCAAATCTTGGAAGCATTAATGGTGATCTGATATCCCTGCCTCCACTGTCAGTATAACTTCCTCACCCTTTGTCCCCCCCCCCACCCCCCAAATAAGAAGGCAAACTACACGATGCCCCAGTGCCAAGGAGGCTGGGAACGACACTGGTTATTGTTGTTGTTATCAGTGACGCTAAATTTCCAGTAAGCCCTTTGGTTCAGAATACAAATTCTGGCTTGGACTCTTGTTATTTAGAGGAAGGGAACAGGAGTGCTAAAAAGGAATGTGCCAAAAGTCTCCGAGTGTTTTCTGGTCCCATTTTAGGAACCATAATCTTTCCCTGAGAGTAGAGGCTGAAATACAGCATTGCTCTTGGAAATGTGACTTCTGTCAAACAGCGTGCATAGCCACTGTAAAGGACACAACACAGGCCAGGTTTACATATACTGTATATATATCTATATCTATATATCTATCTATCTATATATTTATATATATATATATATATATATGGCCTGGCACACTATCAAGAAAACCCAAGAGCTGCTGGATCACCAGGTGGCAGCATTGACACGAAGGCACACATTGAATTTCATATATATAAACCCCCACTTCTGTGTGGTCTTCACAACTGCTATTAGTGGCTTGGCAGACAAGAGGAAATACTAATCCAATGAGCCTTTTTACGGTCTTTTAGTATGGTACTCATGTATTTATATCATCAAGGTTCTTCTGGTGGGGAACGGCATACACCAGGAGGCCCCTGGCATTTGACACTTCACACTTCTCCTTTCTCAAATACAGAAATTGTGTTCCGAACCAAAGGTTTACTTTAAATTTTGGGTCACAGCAATAACAGCAATAACAAATTGGCAGAAGCTAAGTCTTTCTTCTTAATCAAAATGGTCACAGTTTCTCCTCTCAATTTTGTATGTTAACATACTCATTTCAATTATGTTTATCTTAAGTTGAACGGTTACTCCACTCTTCACCACTTCTGCATTTTTGTTACTTAGTCTGGTATCTTTACAACTTGTACACCTTTGTTACTTATTCTGATTTCCCTGTATGAAAATCCCTCTCTTCTGTTTCTAGTATTCTTTCCCAATGTACCTGAAGCTTGGTGGTGATGCAGACACAGGTACTTAATACTGCACTGGCTCATTTCTGAATCTGGTATCATAGGTGCATGATGAGTGCTTGAGTTCCTTTTCTTCCTGAGAGCTAGAGGCTTTGGTAGATGCAGATCTCTGGAACTGTTCTGCGGGGCTCCTGGCTCTGATGAACTGGAAGGCTGAGTTGTTGGTACAGTTCTTGGAACCTCTCTTAAAGACTGAGTTACAGTACTCTACTCTTCAGAAAGTGGGGTGCTATCAGGGTTTGCATCGGCATCAACCCTCTGCTCTCTTTTCCTATTCTGCTGCTCTAAACTTGTTGCTCACTCTGTATGGTATAAGTGGCTATGTGCAAAAGACTCCATTGCTCCCTTCTGAAGCAGTGGCTGGGTGCTAAACACAGCTGCCCCATAAGAGCAGATGTCTTAATCCTGCATGGTACAGTGGCTGAGTGCCACAGACAGAGTTCTGTCTTTGGAAGTGGTTTATATATGAAGTGAGATTTTTCCCTTCCAGAGGAGTCTCCTCCCAGCATGAAGTGACTGTCAGCAAGAACTTCCCCTGTTCTTGAAAATATTTGGCTTTTCTCTACCCTACTTTGTAATATTTAGTAGGGATACTGGATGGTGCTGCTGTTCTCACAGTAACATCCAAGCAATCTCTATACTCTCATTTTTAAGCAACAAAACAAAATGGTGAACCAACAATGAATAACATAAACAAATAATTCACTGAATAATATCCATGATGATGAATTGTAAATTTTAGGGGAAAAGACCTTAGACAGTTATCCTCTCTTGACTAAATTAAAAGTTTCCTTCTAAATGCTAGCTATGGGTTGAATAGTGCCGTCATCCAGTCTGTATCTCTCCTTACTATCTTTGTGTACACACTCCTGAAGAAGCAATGACCAGCGAAACGTAGGCCTCATTGGGTGTGCCACAGTATAGATAAGTATATTATACTACTGACTGAAGTGTTCTAATTTGATTTGCATCAGTTGGAGAAAGGTAATACAGAAACAAAGAAAGAAATAAAATAAGAGAAAAATAATATTTAAAAAAAAGAAAACATTAAATACTAATAAGAAAAGAAAAGCTCATGGTTCAAAGCAAAAGTTGTGAAAAATAAAAACAATTGAAATCAAAGGGGGTTTTTAAGAGTGGTCCTTCCAGTTGTAGAAAAGTGTCTGTTTGGCAATATATGGCTGATGTATTAGTCAGGAGAGGGCAACTGTCGGAGGTCTTTTTCCCCTAAAATGTAAATTTGATCATCATCATCATGGATACTATATAGGGGGTTATTCTGAACCACGAATAGCAGGGATCCATCCCTGCTATTCGTGGCTTCTCCTGCCCCCAAATAACTCCCCTCCCGGTTGTGCGGGAAAATTAGACGGGGGCGGGAAATGAGTGGCATGGGGGCAGAAAGTGGGCAGGCAGTGGGTGGTTACTGGCCCTGGATGTACAGGGCCGATTCTAATGTTGGCCCTTTACATCCGGGGCCGGCGAAATATACAGGAAAGTTATTCCACCTCCGAGGTGGAATAACTTCCCCGGACAGTTTTTTTTTTTTGGAAGGCCCGGGGCACAGATGGAGCAGGGAGAGGCCAGGGTTTATTCCCCGCAGCCCGACCCTGGCCTTAGGAGGCCAGATCAGGGGTCAGGCTGCGGGAAATAAACTCTTTTTCTTCGCGGTCGGCATCGCGGCTTTTAAATGGAGCAACAGTGCCATGGCAACAGGATGCCATGGCACCGTGGCTCCATTTAAAAGCCCTGACTGAGTTAGTCAGGCTACTAATGTACGTGCAGGCCAGACTGAATCACAGTCCCGGCCTGCACGTACATTGTTGTTTGCAATTCTGATCCCACGGGCTAGACGTGCCCCGTGCGATCAGAATTGCAATCCCCTTTGTACGCCCGGCTCAGGCCAGACATACAAAGGAGATGGATGTACAGGACAGAATCTGGCCCTCAGTGAATTATTTGTTTATGTTATGTATTTTCATCACTGATTACTACCATTGATGGTTTGAGGGATATCAACAGTGAAACTATTTTTTTTCAGTGCTCCTGTATTGCCTCTTTATCGCTACACACACTTCTTTACACTTCTAAAAAATTGGTAAGGCAAGACTTCCCTTTACTAAACCCATACTGACTCATTACCATCAATCTGTGTCTTTCTATATGTTCGGTTATTTTGCTTTTCAGAACAGTTTCTACTATTTTGCCAAAAAACAAGATCAAGATCACCAGTATATGGTTTCCTGGGTCACCCCGGAGCCCTTTATAAAAACTGGCATTGCATTAGTCACCCTCCAAACATTGTGGCTGTTTTAAGGACAAGTTACTAAAGGCTGGAAGGTTGGGGGTTCAAATCCCACTAGAGGACAGCAACCTTGAGCCAGAAGGACTGGGGTTTCTAGTCCCACAGGTGCTCCTTGTGGTCTTGGGCAAGCCACTTAACCCTCCATAGCCCATGTTCCCTGTAAAATAGTTATCTCCAAGTTATAATGCCCTGTTCAATGTAATTTCAGTTTGTTCAATGTAAACCGCACTGATGCAGAATAGCGCAGTATATAAGAGAATGTAAATAAATAAATAAATAAATAAATAAATAAATGATAGACCTGTAATTTGTAACCTAATAACAAATTAGAAATTTCACGTTTGTGTTCTTACAAAACTCCGGGTTGAATGCAATCCAATCCTAGTGCTTTGGTACTCTTTAGTTTGTCAGTCTTCTAGATTTAAAGTGGCTGCTCTCATTGCTCTAAATTACGGTCAAAGAAGGCTAGCACTGGGGCATTCCAGGGGCGAGGCCAAGGCAGCACCTGTTGATAACTGGGCAGCAGCAATATTGAGCTGCTGCCCATTTACTGTTAAGCGGCAGAAGTTAGGCACCCTCCAACTCTTATATTTCATGATAAAGTTCCTTACTTGTTTAAGGTTTTCACTAAAAACAGATGTTCCAGCTCTTGTATATATTTAAAATTGACTGATAAAGATGTAGGGAGGCATTTTCGAAGGCATTTACATGGGTAACTGCCCTAGTTACCTATGTAAATGCCTTATCTGGGATTTTTCAAAGGCACCTACACTTAGGTAGTGCCTTTTGAAAATCGCAGATACATCCCTAACACGCCCAAATGCTATCCGGCTAGCATCGGGGAATGTTGGGGGTGTTCTGGGGTGGAGCAGGAGCAGAGGAAAGGGCTAAGCGGATAGCAGCGATTTTTGATACTACCCGCTTAGCCCTCTGCGCCTTAAGGATAAGCAAGGTTTTTCGCCTACTTTTCAGGAGCAGGGGCTGAGCGGATAGCATTGAAAATTGTTGCTACCCACGTAGCCTTGGTGGCTATCAGCACATTCAGCTAAACCCATATTTTACTTCCGTCACCATAGAAGTGAAAACCCGGGTTAAGGAGGTCGGCAGGCAGGCTATGCGCTGACGTGGCATATAGTCTACCCAAATGAAAATCAGGCCCATACCCTCTACCAGAGGTTTCTGCCTTTAAGGATGCAAATCTGCATGAAGCTTTGTTACAAACTCTGGGAATTACAAACCTGAGCATATAGACTACTAAAAGCAAACCCCAAACTGGATTACAATGAGAAAACATTTAAAACTGTCAGAAAGTGCTGGAATGACTTTTTAGTCAGCTACAGGAGAGTTGACTCATGCATCTGACTGCAGTCCTCTGTGATTGGTTGAAACCTCCTAATGTGGGTTGTTTTAACCGAGAAATTGGTTGCTGGTCAGATTCTGGCTAAGAAGCATCAAGAGGCTGCTCCTAGTTTTAGGAGAGAAAACCTGAAAGTGGGGCTTCTACTTTCCTCCAGAGTTCCAAGCCTTGGGCTCAGACTTAAAAAAACAGCAAAGATTTATTCTGCCCCAACTCTGAGTCAGAGTTCAGAAGGAAAAGATTCTGCATTTCCTGACAACCCTGCAACTTAAGGTTCCCTTGGGAACAGAGACCAAATTGAACTGCAATCCAAACAGTGAGATCTAACCATAAATAAAATAAAGAAAGCCGGATTGTTTCCTAGCAGGAAAAGGCACCAAGAATTTGGATAGGCTTGGGCTTGTATCCAGATCTCAGTAGAATTCATAGTGTTTGTGCAACATTCCCAAAAATCATTGGGTTTTATTTACCAAATTGACTACTTTAGCTGGGTTAAAAAAGCTGCCTTGGTTTCCATTGTCAGTCAGCAGTGCAAACTTTTAATATACATACTCTACCAGTTTACCCTAATTGCTGATCTATTTTGGAAGATATTGTTATTTAATTATTCTATTTCTGTCTTTTGTTTGCTTTACTAAATATCTACATTGTTTTTTGTGAACTGTTTCGTGTTCATGAGAGTAAACCAAAAGGTTTGATTCAAGTATTTTTTGTCTGTTTTTATTCTGAACACAGTATATTATACCATAGGACTCAAGACCCACTATTTCATTTAAAGTTAACCAATCTCACTACATCTTATACAAGTCCTTTGAACTCTGTAGAATTTTCCATGGGCTGGAGCACATATCTAAGCACCAAAAATCTCCAGCTTCCTGAAGGTGTCTCAGGGCTTGGCTGATGTAGATTTAAAGCAACTGCAGGGCAGAAAAGGCAGCCCAGTGTTACAAATGAAAGAAAAAATGGCAGGCTATTCCCATTCTTTTCAACCAGCTGCTGTAAGAATCTTCACACACTCTCTTCCAAAATATCACTTAGCCTGATTACACCTGCCTTGTGCAACTTCTCAACATCCCTTTGTAACACTTGCAAAGAAGTGGGAAAAAAATCCTGTGTCTATACCCAGAGAGTCAACCAAACGGTTATTTTTTTTATCTTGGGTCCTCTTCCCTCCTTTCGCTCAGCACATGCACTCTCTCCTCCAAAGAACAAGTTCTCTCCAACGTCCAGACATAGATTCCACTCTTGAAGATAAATGCTCATTTTACTGGTAATTTATTCAAAACATCCTTGAGATTTCTCCTCACCAAAGACTGTACAGCATTAAGTAAATATGGTCTTGTCTTTTTATTTGTGACTCCTATCACTGTTTCTGATAGAGGCAAGGGTTTTCTGATGGCTGGGCAAACCTTATCCCATAGTGAGTAGACATATACAGTCTTTTCCCTCCTCTATGTGCCACACAGTCTCCACAATGAGGGAATTATCTTTTCCAATATCTTCTCCTGAAGCCAAGCTACTGTTTGGCACTTCTCAATCTTTCCCTGGTCCTTGAGCTTGTGGCTCGATCCCTATATTACTCCATTCTCCAACAACAGGCAGGGGGTGGATAAAAGCTCTGACTTGTACAGACTTCACACACAGACAGAAAATAAAAAAAAGGCCCATAGGTGGAGTTAAAACAATACACTGCTTCACTGAAAGGAGTTGTTACTGTATTATGCAATACCACCACCATACAAGCACTAGAGGTCTCTGGTTTATATATGGGCAGAAAGGATTATTATAGCCATCCCAGAAGGGGATGTTTCAGTGGTGGTAGCTTCTGGTGCCTCATTTTCCTTTTAGGATGTGTCAATATAGAGACACCATGTGCTGTTGCTAGCGGTGCTGACATCTGCCGTTTATGCTGTGGGGGGTGTAGGACCATATGCAGTGTCCACGGGCAACTGCTCCTCCTCCAGATGTGGCACCTCTGCCGCCTGCTTCCTGGACCTCTCTGCTGCCTGTCCTTGGGCGGTGTTCAGCCCTCACCCTTTGGTATTGGCGCAATATCTGCACCTGCAAGATAAAGAGATGGCACTTATTACAGGTCTTTCTAACTATGCCATTTGGCCATGGCTGCCTCTGCTCTCTGCAGCCCTGGCACTCACCCTGTGTCACTGTCATGCCATGCCATGAAAGAATGCATGCTAGAGACTTGGGAGATTGTGCTTGCGTATCTCGTCCTTACCTTGCTATTTGGTTAGCTCCCACCACAACCTGGCCAGTAGCTGTGGCTTCTTTCTCCTGGTGACCCTGAAATACTGTATGTTTTCAGGGCCTCTGTGTCTCTTCTGATTCTATAGTGCCTGTGGATGTAATGGTACCATGGACATCCAGCTGCCAGCGATGATATCAAACATGTATGGGCACGTTGTGGCCAAGAATGAGGAAACAGTAAGAAGTTGGGATGGTGGCAGCGCAAATGCCCAACTTCTCCCGGATTGAGGCCAATCCCCTCTGCTGCCTTGAGCACGAAGAGCACCTATACCCACTGATGGGCAAAGAGCCAGCTGATGGGAAGTGCAGGTGATCTGGTGTATGATTCACCAGATGCTCTATCAGTTAATATGACACAAGGCATGAGGTGTGGACAACAGCAGGTGCAGGAGGGCAAAGGCAGCCGAGGAAACAGGGTATAAGAAGAGCAGGGAACCGAGATTGGTAGACGGGGCCTGAGAAGGCGAAAGGTGAGAGGGTAGAGTCGGTGCACACAGCTGGCAAGGAATGTGAACACCATCCGCCAAAACCACAGTGCAGGCTACAGAGGATGCTCCGATGATGATATAGGAGAGCATAGAAAGAGAGAAAGTGGACCGAGGAACAAGGGACCACAGGTTAACAGTAGCATGCCTGTGTGGGACAGAGTAGGTGGGACAGCAATGCATATATAAGGCACGCAGTGACAGGAAGGGGCTAGACAGTGGAGGAACCCAGCATCTCCATCTGGTGCACCGGTGGCCAGAGGGGTGAGGCCAGAGTGGGAGTCCGACCCAAAGACAGGACAAGAGACAGTTGCCCACAACAGACTATAGCATGGAGTCATCCCAGTAGCAAAAAGATGGAAACGGGACAGATGTATGGGAGGGCCAGATGCCAAGCGAAAAGGACATGAAAGCACTAACAGTTTGTGAATTGCACCTTGGCCATCTTTCTCTCTGTACTTATCAAGGGATGGACATGTGGCTGCCTGATCCGGCTTGTGGATCCATTTTCCTGCACGTCCAGCTTGCTATTTTGCTATTTTGTACCTGCACTTTCCGTCTATGGGCCTGGTTTCAAAATTGCCTATATTTGCTGCATGCCCCCATTTGGACATTCGTTCCATGCCCAGTACATTCTTTTTAATATTCCCCTTCATGTTACTATGTTTTCTCTTTATCTGCATTTTGATGTGTTTCTATGCTTCTAACCATGAAACATGCTTCAAAATAGCATTAAAATAACAGAAAACAAAAAATAGTTACAAAACAGTTACTCACATTCTTGAGCATTATTTGGAAAGGCAGGCTAAAAATCCTAATTTATTATGGGGGGGATTTTAGAAGGGCGGAACGTGCAGGAAAACGCTTGGGACATCTATGTCTCCAGCTAATTTTAGACACATAGACATCCCTGAAGTGGATGTGCACGTGGCTGAGCACATAGATGGCCCCAGTAGGGATGCATGAATTGGCGACATTCATTTCAGGCAAGATAGTGAACGTAAACCATCCAGCCACGGAGAACATTGACACATGAGCCCCCATTCCTTGTTGGTTGTCATTGACATACGCTGGAATACGGGGGATAGGAGTGTAACTCCTTCACCACCTCTTCTAAATACTTGCAGGAAAACAGACATTTTTCAGAAGCCTGTTCATGCCTGGAGCAAGTCTAACTCTGACCGGGATTTGGGATGTCCAGGGTACTTCTGAGATCGGGTGGGGATGTCCAGGATAGTAGTAACACACAGCCACGCCTCCATTCAGACATGGACATCCTCGCATTCTGGGCATCCCAGAGCCGGCTTCTAAAATGGCTCTGTGGATGTCTTTATGATTTGGACGTCCCATTGGGACATCCATCCCCACTATTCGAGGTATTGAATCGGGCCTTATATGTATATGACTTTCATTGGAGTGGAGGAGTGGCCTAGTGGTTCGGGCAAGGTACTTCAGACCGGAAGGTCGGGGGTTCAAATTCCACTAGAGGACAGCAACCTTGGGCCGGAAGGACTGGGGTTTCTAGTCCCACAGATGCTCCTTGTGTTCTTGGGCAAGCCACTTAACCCTCCATAGCCCAAGTTCCCTGTAAAATAGTTATCTCCAAGTTATAATGCCCTGTTCAATGTAATTTCAGTTTGTTCAATGTAAACCACACTGATGCAGAATAGTGTGGTATATAAGAGAATGTAAATAATAATAAAATAATCTTCTACACGATACGGTATTCATTCATCACTAATGCAATGGGAGAGATTTTGCTGATGCTCTGCTACTTCACTGCCATCCTACAAACATAGACAAAATGTGGGAAATATCTAAAGAAAGAGGTACTTTGGAAAGCTGGTTCATAAATTCCCTCTGGATCATGTCTTTTGTCCATACAGACATTATTTTATTCATCTCCAGGAAGTTCATGTTAACAGAGCCCAGGTTTTTCATAAGATCCCTTACCTTGCTGTTTACAAGCATGACTGTCACAGCACTATATGCTTTGACTGTTGCAAGGGAAGAGGTGGAGAAGGATGGCATATTCAGGACAGCCCTTTTTTTCAACCTGAGCTGAGCTTTTTGGAATCTTCTGTTGTACGTGGGTGGTAGCCAGACAGTATCAGCTGACACAGGGAAGTGAAAGCGTGAAGCTGACCACCCAAGATCTCAGATCTCTGCTGACACGCTGGTTTTCAGAGCTGGGACAGCACCTGCTCCTCTTGCCAAAATAAACTATCCCCTGCAAGGGGCACACTTGAAAGGACCTGTTTCTGGCATCACCATGAGTGGGACAGAAAGAAAAGAGTAAGACTAACTGTTCCAGTTTCACTTAAATAGTCTCCAGTGACCAGTATACAATATTAGAATAGTCTTCAAAATTTGTAAAATAAAGAGGGACTTGATTGCAGAGCTGAGCATTAATATACATTGTGCTAGGGTTTCGTAAGTCAAGAAAGTTTCTGGCCCTTGCTCGGGTGGTCCGACACTGACAAGGTCTCAAGTGTTATTTGTTATCTTTAGCCCCAAAAAGTACATCTGGTTTTGATTCAGGCGGCTGAGTCTGCCTCAGAGTTGAAAAGGCTGCAGTCTTAAAATTGAATTTCTCACAAACTTCATACTGGGATGAGAACCAGGAGAAGCTTGGGCCCTGTCATACAAAACTGCATTTTGCTCCCAGCCTCCGGGGCACACAAAAGCTGGCACAAATCACTTTCACCTGTTTGGCTAAGTGAGTACATGTTCAAGGTAATAAAAGTTATTAGTGCCGTCAGATATTTCTCCGCATATGTTCTCCTGCTGAGACGGGTGAACTCTTTCTGACCCAGCCTGCCACACACTTCTCTTTGTCCCTCACAAATTGGTTACAGAGGGTTGCTGACTCTCAGGTCTCTCTTCAGTGCCATTGTAGTTAGTGAGATTTCTCTGATGCTGAGCTTCAGATTCTGTTAGAATTAAAGAAGAAACTTCTTCTAATGTAAGTTGAACATATAACTTGGTGTGAAGCGAGAGCTTCTGTATAAAAGCGGATACTGTTGTGAGAACCTGTGATCAGTCAGTTCATTTTTGCATCTGTTGGTGTCGTTCTTGGGAATATAGCAGTTCCCTGTCCTGTCTGAACATGCAGAGACAGGCGGCCAAATAATTTCTGGATAATGACTGCCCACTTTCCATCTTGCCTCTGAATTTGATTTCGTTCCTATGAACTGGAAGTTGCAGTGGACTCAAATTATTAATTAAGTTGTACATACAGTTACACCAAAATAACAGACAAAATTAAAGGTTAACAAATAAAAAAATAAAGTGGAAGATACATTCAAGAATTTCAGTGTTCTTTTGATTGCACTAACTTAATACATTTTCTTCTTTGGCTTTTGTGTGCCAGTGCTTCCTCGATCATGTCCAAACAGAATGAGTAGGTGAGTATGGTGGGATTATGAGGTCTACCTATTTATTTATTTAAGTTTTTTTTATACCACTTTATCATTTCAGTCAAAACAGTTTTCATTGTAACTTTTTGGTAATGTACATTAAACTTTAACCTACTTGGATCAACTATCAATAAAGAAGCAACAGTCAAGAAATCCGACAACGCATTGCTCTTGGCAGAATGGCTATGAAGGACCTAGAGAAGATTCTCAAGAGTAGAGATGACTCTCCCCATACAAAGATTTGACTTGTTCAAGCCATGGCATTTTCAATAACATCATATGGATGTGAAAGATGGACAGTGAAAAAGATAGACAGGAAGAAAATCGATACCTTTGAATTATGGCGCTGGCGACGAATACTGTGTATACCATGGACTGCCCGAAGAACAAACCAGTCAGTACTAGAGAAGATCAAACCTAAGCTTTCTTTAGAAGCTCAGATGACAAGACGTCAACTTTCATACTTTGGATACATCATGCAAAAAGAGAGATCATTAGAGAAAGACATCATGCTTGGCAAGGTAGAAGGTCAATGCAAAAGAGGAAGGCCATCAATGAGATGGATCGATACAATAACAGCAGCTATGGGTGCCAGTCTGTCAACAATGAGCCGCCTAACTGAAGACCGAACACAATTTAGGACAACTATCCAGAGGGTCACCATGAGTCGACACCGACTTGACGGCACTTAACAACAAAAACAACAACAACATTAAACAGGGACATTGATAACTTGGATTTTTCTGAGGCAATAGAGGGTTAAGTGACTTGCCTAAGACCACAAGGATGTTAGCAGGAATCAAACCCTGGTCTCTTAGTTTCCAGGCCAATGAGCTAAGGTTTATGAGCCACATATACCTATGTTTATGCACTCATACAAGGTCTAAAGTATCACTGCTTCTTGATTGCTTTGGGGAAAACTAGAAAAATTATATCTAAGAATTTGTGGCTATTCCTAGACAAAACTTGTTTTAAGTTATGCAGATAGTAATTTCACAATAGGGTGCCCATTTGAAGTGCTAAAAATGTGTCATTTTATGACTATTTCATAAAGGCACCAGTGGCAATGCTAAGACTAAAGCAAATGTTGTTTCCTCTGTGGTTTTTATTTTCTCTGCACATTGCAGCAAATGTTTTTTGGTGTGCTTTTGTTTTATTATGGAGGTTATTTTAGAAGCCTTATTTTAGAAGCCTTATGTTCCCTGTAAAATAGTTATCTCCAAGTTATAATGCCCTGTTCAATGTAATTTCAGTTTGTTCAATGTAAAACGCACTGATGCAGAATAGCGCGGTATATAAGAGAATGTAAATAAATAAAATAAATAAAATGTGCCTTTTCCATGCAGAAATACCGGCAGTTACCCCTGCAGATCACATACATGTGCACACGGAGATCTCAGAAGCCGCTGTTTGCACATGGAGATCCGCATCTTACAGAAATTTCAAGGGGAGATGGTATGGTATGGTTTGAGCTGGCCAGGCAGGCCAAAAAGCCACACATGCATTCCCCATTTTACAAAGGGAATCCATGTATACAGCACATTTTCCTGCTGGGTTTTAAAGTTGCTCAGAGACACACATAGATTTTTTAAAGTACTTATTTCAGTCGGGGCTTTCCATGAGGAATTAAGGGAGTCATTTTACTTAATCTCCGGTTCTTTATTTACTCCTCTGAAATGTAAAAAACACAAAGAAACTTTACAGACTGTCCACTTAAGTATACTTTTCAGATATGCACGGAAGTGCTGACGCTTATACGTGGAAGTTTTGAAATAAACCATGTCCACATAGACATATCAACACTTCCACGTGGAAGCTGCCAGGTCGTACTGCGCAGTTTTCCCACATGCAGATTTGTAAAATGGCTGCACCCATTATACACATCAAAAATGCCGTCCTTCATATCCTTATTCCTCCTCCTCCTTACCTCTTGGGCCCCCAACCCACTACAGGCACTTAGCCCTGGCATCAGTCATATCCCAATCCTCTACAACAATAGCAGAAGATGGTCTGAGAATCCCCGTCAATATTCAACAAAAGCCAGTGCCCTACACCCTCACCTTCTACACATTCCCTTACAAGACTTTAAAAGGATCCAAACTGAGAAATGCAACTACCAACAGTTACTCAAATGTGCACTTATCAATGCCAGATCAACACGCTCAAAATGGCCTGCAATCAACGACATTATAACTCTACATGACCTTGATATCCTAATGATAACCGAATCTTGGTTATCTGATTATGATAATGCCCTAATCAACCAGATGTCACCACCCGGTTATTCAACCTTTGTCTGCCATAGGACCCACCAGAGAGGAGGTGGAACACTCATCTTCGCCAGATCCGAACTTCAGTTTACACTAAGCAATACTATCAGTTCAACCCACCTGGACATAATATCCATATCAAATGAACAATGTTCATTGAACCTATTATACCGAGCACCAACTGCATCCCCAGATGACTTCCCGTCAATAATCGACCTAGCTTGCAACTCCACCAACCCACGCACCCTAAATTTCCTGATGGGGGATTTCAACCTGCCCTCCTTACATGATACGCATTCAACAGCATTCATTGACACAATGAATGAGTTGAGCTACACACAACTCATCAACTCCCCTACTCATAACAAAGGCGGCACACTTGACTTGATCTTCGTACCACAGATTGCCATCAATCCCTCCCAGAGCTTGCTACTCTCCATAACACCTGTACCCTGGTCCAACCATCATTTACTCCTCTTTCACATACCCACCAATAATCTCAGCATCTCCAACAACAAAGCATGTGCCCCTACCGGAACGATATCAACACGCTTTCGACCACTTGTTAAGGATGAGGCTCTTGAGAAGATCCTACCTCTACTCACCGATTCTCTTGACCCAGATGAACTGGTTTCCAATTGGGATGACACCCTTAGAGCTGCCGCCTGCCCATCATCCATTAACACAAACCGTGCAAAACGCAAGCATGCACCATGGTATTCCCAGGATCTGCGAGCATCACTCCTCTAACTACGTAAACTTGAGAGACAGTGGCGCCATACCCGGACCCCTGAGGCACTTAGTGCATACTCCACTCACCTGCAAGCCCACTGACGGAAAACCATGGAAAAAAGAAAGCTGTATCACTCAGAACTACTAAGGCGATCACTGAACAAACCTCACGACTTATTTAACATAGTAAAGTCACTAACTGGAGACCCAGCACTAACCCAAACAACCATGCCTCAGCCACAAGACTATTCTACCTACCTTCAATCTAAGATAATACAAACCAATTACAATATGAACACATCCATATTATCTACCTACACCTCACATGGACCCCCCCAACCAACCCCTCTACTGTCATTCTCCAAGGTATCCAACAAAGAAATTTTAGATATCATCACATCTATTAACCTCACCACTGCCCCTAATGATCCCTGCCCTGCTAGCTGGATCAAAGAGTTGCGCCATGACCTCAGTCCATTTATACGCAGAATTTTGAATCAATCACTCACAACAGGATCCTTCCCTCAAAGCTTAAAATATACATCAATCCACCCCCTGTTAAAGAATAGTAAGCTCGACCCATCTAAAGTTGAGTCCTTCCGACCAATCTCGAGCATCCCATTGCTTGCCAAAATTATGGAGAAGGTAGTCTTATGGCAAATACAACACCATGTTGATACTGTTGCACCACTGGACCCATCCCAACATGGCTTCAGGGAAGCTCACGGAGTCGACACCATCCTCACAACCCTCTTCAACAACCTAATCACAGGAATCGACAATATCAACCATGGATTTGTCCTCATCTTCTTAGACATAGCAGCCACCTTTGATTCAGTGAATCATGAAACACTTTTATTCCGCCTCAAAGAGAAAGGTCTGCAAGGCTCAGCACTAGCCTGGTGTGAATCCTATTTATGCAACAGATGGCAACAAGTCAGAGTAGGTTCCAAGACCTCTGAACCATTTTCACTGAAGCAAGGTGTACCTCAGGGATCATCCCTCTCTGCATTAATGTTTAACATATACATGCAGCCTATTTGCGCTTTAATCCGTTCTTTCAACGTCCAATGCCTTGCATATGCAGATGACATCCTAATGTATGCACAGTTTAAAATCGATCAACCTGATTTCTCTCCAATTATAAGATGCTTCGAAGCGGTAGCAGATTGGCTCCTCTCTCAAAATCTACATATTAATCATAACAAAACAGATGTACTATTCATCTCGCGAAACCAAAAATTCACGCCACCTTCCTCACGTCTAGTCAATAACACTGAACTGAAGTCCAAATCTACAATTCGATACCTGGGCATCACCCTCGATCAGCATCTCAACATGTCAGCACATGTCATAAACACAACTAAAGCAATCTATCATAAGATCCGCTCGCTACGCCATCTCCGCCCACTTCTTGACTACCCCGACTACCGATCAATATTTCAAGCTTTAGTCATCCCACACCTTGACTTTGCCAACATTATTCTACTTGGACTCCCACAGTCGACTCTTAACCCACTACGTCTTGCCATGAACTCAGCTGCAAGGGTACTATCAGGGCTCTCAAGATTTGACCACATAACGCCAGTTCTAAAGAACCTACACTGGCTCCCGTTGCGGGCCAGAATCCATTTCAAGGCCCTTGTCATGACATTTAAGGACCTCAAGAACCATCCCCCACGCCCATCAGTGATCTTCTCCATAGCACTCCAGACAACAGAACCAGGAGATCTACCTCGTTGAATAAACTTGAAGTCCCAAAACTGTTGATAAAATGTAAGAAAACAACAGCAAGTAGAGCCTTCTCCATCTTTGCACCTATGGCATGGAATGCCCTCCCGGCTGAAATCCGGGCCATCTCAAACCTTGCACCATTCCGAAAAGCCCTCAAATTCCATCTATTCTTACAATATTACCCTGACACCATTCCTGACACTCACACAGCCACCACCACACATCCCTACCCAGCCCATCCCTTAGATCATCCTCCTGTAGATAATGGCTAACCATTCCTTCCTTACCTGCCTCCTTCCTTCCTTACCTGCCTCCTGCCTCCCACCAGCCAAGCCCTAGGTAAGGTTCTTATCTTTATTTATCCGTAAGAGTATCCCTATTTATATAATTTTTATATAATTTGTACATAGTTTTCCCTTGTTCCTTTCTCCATGTTTACATTCCCTGTTCAATGTAAAAACTCGATGTAACTTGTTACATTCTTGTATGTTTTGTTCAAATGTAAACCGCACTGATTATAATAGTGCGGTATATAAGAAAAAAATAAATAACACAGAGGCAAATCCATGTGCACTCCTCCACATCCTTATGCGTATTTTATAGAAGATTCTGTGCTCAGCAGATCCTTTAATGAAATACTGCCGTAACTGTGCACATCCCAGCCCGGATGTCTCTATTCCTATCTCCACATGCTATGTAAAATGGGAATTTATATGTCTTTATAAAACAGACATCCAGAACTATCCCCAACAGCGCTCAAATTCTCACACACAAGGTTACCCCTGCACTGGGTTTTCAAGGGATTGTTCAATGCCTTCTATGTCTTTTTGCTCCTTTTGGGTTCCATCACCTAAGGATGGTGGTTGGTAACTAGAAAGTCCACCTTTTCAATAACTGACCCTGTTTTGTGGAACCCATTGCCAAAACCATCGAGAAAGTAGTAGAGGTATAGGGCTTTTCATAAAAATCTGAAAGCCTTGTCATTTGGCAGGCAGTTGGTGAACAGGCTTCTTTTCACGCGTTTTCAGTGAGTTATTAATTGCTTTTATGTTTCTATTCTATATGTAAGTGCTGTTGGTTTGATGTTGTACATCATATATTGTAGACGTGGCTCTACTGTTCTCTCTCTGCCTTGGGCTGTCACTCCTCTGGAGCTGGTGGAATATAACTAGCACCAACCAAACAAATCGATGAATATAAACATACTTTGTCCTCCCTGTATCTGTTACTGTGAAAACTAGACTGAAAACAACAGCCTATAGCAGTTATAAAACTACTTAATGGACTTTCCCAGGAAAGGTAAACTAGAGACATATTGTAATTATTTAAATCAGAAGGATCTAAGGACGATCTTTTTTAAAATGACCAAAAATAATTGCTCGTGGGCCTAAGATCAATGAACATTGTGAGGGAGAGATCGTCCAACAATGGTTTTGTATCAAGACAGTCTTGATATACTTTTGGGATAAAGCCTTTTTGGGGGGATTGCCAGATAGGAGCCTCCTGGGTTCAGGTAACCCATACCTGTGAGAATATGTGAAATACTGCTTCCAATCCCAGAGAGAAAAGAGAAATTAAGAGATTTTGGTAAAGGGTTCCAGAGAAGCCAAGGAGAAAAGGAAAACTGAGAGGAAGACATCAGGAGAAAAGAGCCAAATATCTACTTTTGCATTTAGCATTTTCAATTTTTTTCTTGTTACTTTTCTGTGAACTTAATACCCCAGAATATTATGGACCTGATTTTCAAAGTAAGTTATACATTTGCCAGCAAGTAGCAAGCACAGACCTTGCTTATCTGTGCATTTTAAAGAATTATAGTGATAATACTGGGCAGTTTAACTTGCTAAATATCAAGATATTAACCATATAATAATGGGCCAGCTTAGGGGGGGGGGGAGCTGAGAGCCACATAAAAGTCTTCAGAGCCTTGAACTGTTGGTTGTTGCTCATCTATGTCGGCACAAATGATATTGCCAAGTATCCCTCTGAGCATATCAAAAGTGACTTCATGGCTCTGGGACAGAGGGTGAAGCAGATAGGGGCACAAGTGGTATTATCTTTAATTCTCACCGTTGAGGGTGAAGACCAAGGTAGAGAAGCTTGCATCCTGGAAATGAATGCATGGCTGCGTGGATGGTGTCATCAAGAGTGTTTTTGTTTCCTGAATCATAGGATGCTTTTTCAAGGGTTTCAGAGCAGAGATGGTGTCCATCTGTCCAAGAAGGGTTGACATGTCTTCAGTAGCACACTGACTAATCTACTGAAGAGAGATTTAAACTAGATTCATTGGGGATGTGTGAAGAAAGCCCCCAAGTACATGAAAGTCCCCAGGTAAGTGAAACATTAAATACCTTTATAGAAATAGGTAAAAGGAGCAACATCTGGAAGGCAGTGTCTATAAATGTCCATAGCATGGGAAATAAGATCCCTAATGTTGAGGCTTGAATGGGAGAGGCTGACTTGGATTTAGTGGCAGTAACAGAGACATGGTTCACAGACAACCATGACTGGGATGTAACTATACCAGGCTATACTTTATTCAGAAAAGACAGGGTAAGAAGAAAGGGAGGAGGAGTGGCACTATAAATAAAAAATAATATTAAAGCTATGGAAATATAGGGCTTAAAAGAGAGAGGAGGCACTGTGGGTTAAACTAGAAAGAGGGAAAGAGAAATCTATTTGCATCGGCATGATATCCAGACCTCCCTCACAGGTTGAAGAGGTGGATGGAGAGTTAATTGAAGACATACACAGCATTGCCAGGAAAGGGGAAGTGCTACTCATAGAGGATTACAATATGCCAGATGTTGATTGGCACATCCCTGCTACAGTATCATCTAGAGGTAAGGAGATCCTGGATTCTCTACAGGGAGAACTATTCAGGTAACTGGTAACAGAACCCACACGTGAAGAGGCCATACTGGACTTAGTGCTTACTAATGGTGAAAGTGTTCCTGATGGGGATCATTTCACATCCAGTGATCACCAGATGGTGTGGTTCAGTATTAGGACTAGGGCTGATAAAATCCATTCAAAAACAAAGGTCTTAGATTTTAGGAAAATTAACTTTGCCAAGATGGACCAATACCTCAGGGAGCCCCTATCTGCTTCATCCAGATGTCTGAGGGAGTCTTAGATGGTCTCACAGAGTTAGTGGAACAGCCTTGGAATGAAACAGAGGGTCTTTGTGCTTATAGAAGCAGCAAGAAAAGAAAAGGCATAATGGCCCTCGGTTCTTCTGTGCATGCTGTATTATTTCTTGTGATGAATCCTTATTACAGTTTGGTGATTGGTTGGCATGAGATACTGTGAGCTATCTCAACAAATCAGGAGGCAGTTATCAGACAGTCGTCTTGTGGACAAAGGGTCCATGGAGAGAGAAAATGCAGTAGAAGTTAGCATATAGTCTCATACATTGTTTCAAGTATCCAAGGCCACTAGAACAGTCTGTGATTGTGAAAGGCCTAAGAAGAAGGTTATCTTGCTCATAAGCATAGCAGGAAACAATAGTCTTTTGTATGCAGACACACAAACACTTGGCAGATAGTTGCTTAGAGGTCAGCAGGTCTGAGGCTTGGAACATAGCAGAATCTTCTGTAGCAGGAATCCATTTGTTTGGTTCAAGTTTTATGGTTCAGAGTAGGCCACAGGGTACCAATCCTACATATAACTGCTAGTGTGGGGTGCTTACCACAAGCTAAACCCCATGCTACCGGGTAACACACATTAGTAATCATGCCCCAACATCTGCTAGGGATTCCACTACACTTTTTCAAGGACATACTCGTATACTGTAGTAAATGTTCAAAAGCATCTTACCATGTAATGGGTTAACTGGCTAAATCAACGGCTAAACAGCTAAATTTAGGAATTCAGATTCTGGGTGGTTCTAGGGACAAGGTTAGGTTGGGGGAAGAAAGTTACACAGCTACTGCTGCTTTTCAGTGCTAGCTCCCAAACCAACCTAGGTTGTTGTTGCAGCAAAACACCTCAGCTAAACTTCACTCTCCCTCCCAAAATCCTTCTTGCTTCTCTTCTGTTCTTATCTTAGTGTGTCTCTTTTATCTCCTCTTGTCTCTCTCCTTCTCCTATCTTAGTGTGTATGATTATATTTTCTGTCCAACCATTATAGTTCTGTTTTGGTTTTCTGTTTTTATCCTGTGTATTTTAAATTATGCACCGCTCTGCTGTGTTTTTTTGAAGGGCAGTTAAGCAAATTAAATAAACCATGAACCATAAACTACCCCATAGCTAGAAAATCCAAAGGAGAAATCCTGCCTCCCACCTGCTGTCAATTCACTCTCTTCTACAATCCACTCTGATTTGATTTAAATGAAAAGCTCTCTGGTGGTACTAAGAACTGACTGACTCAGCAAAAACATTGAAGTCTAAAATACACAGATTTATCAGTTTTAGCCCAAAGATTTTCCTTTTTCCCTAAGATTTAGAGTATATTGCAGAAGATAAAACTTACAAGTGCAGATCTAGTTCCAGCTGTAATTGTCCCTTTTGGTAGTCCTTCAAGACTACCAAAGGGACAGTGCCTTCCTTTGAAAAATAGATAAACCAAAGGCCATATGCAACATGAGTTTCCCACAAATCCCACTGATGATCATGGGTTTTTACAAACAAATATGTGTTTTAATTCTGTGGTTTTTCAAAGAAAATGTATAATTTGGTTAAAAAGGTAGAACAGTAAAAAATCTATCCATAAGATACATGAGATGAGATGGTGATTTGAATGCATCCAAGTTCAAGGTTTACTGACTAGTTTCATGTTTTCAGGACTATTATACAATGAGCCAACCTTTGAGCCTTTAATCTCGCTGTAACATTAGTTTGGTCATCTGGCGTTTTTTTGGCTATAAGCTGGAAGTTTCTGACAATCTTTCTAGAGAGGAGATGTTGGCAGAAGAATCCTTTTGTTTTACTCTGTGATCGGTTGCTTTCCAGCATTGAAATTATTCCATGTTCTATTTTCAAAGGATTATGATTTGCGTCCTTAGCATCCCATGTTAAATAATTTACAATTTTAAGATAAAAGGATGACTTTTTTTAGGAACAATATTTTTCTGGCCTGACTGAATTACTGATTCTTTTTTTTTTTCAGCTAAACCCGTTTAGTGTTCATGCCATACTAAGAGGACAGGAGGGTAATAAGCCTTGGAAAGATTTTAATTAATTAATTTATTTATTACAATTTCTTATATACCGCACTATTCTGCATCAGCGCGGTTTACATGGAACAGAAAAATCAGACAGGGTAACATGTGTCTGAATTTACAATTAACCGGACATCAAAACTTGGATAACAAGGGAGATTTCATTCTTTGATGCTAATGTACTAAAGTGTGCCTTCATCAGCTGTTGATGAGTATTAATTAGAGCAAGTTAATGATATGGAAAAGACATTTACATTCATTTACTAGCATTAAACTTGGTGCATCAACATGAGCATTATCACAAGAACTTAGACTCATCTCCTTGAGGTGTGGTTACGTTTTTTGATTAATGGACCTGTATTCACCTTTGTAACTTTTAATGAAAGAAGGCAAATTTTAGATAGTATGTGGAGATTGGAATTGAAACATCAGGGTCATGACATATACAGTTCTGCTGATATTTTAGAGAAGGTTAAGGACGTGGAGGGGTGTTATGTGTATTTGTCAACACATACAGGCAGAAGAAGCATTTTACAAATCGACACATGGGAAATATCAATAGAAGAAATCCGGTAGCTTCCACATGTACGTGGCAGCACTTGCAAGTGTATGTAGGCCATTTTGCAAACATATACGTATAAAAAAAACCACTAATTAAATACAGAGGCCATAATCTTTATTTCCCTCATTTGGTTTGCAGCTTGTCATGCTGTGAAGGCTTGTATGCATCAATGATGCTGAGAGCTAAGCTATCAGTAGTGTAACTACTGGCAAGGTCTCCAAAGATAGACAGGTCTCAGCTGAAGTGCCAGACTAAGACAAACCACCCATCTGGGCAGCAGCAGAATAGAATGGTGTTGGTGGTGGAGGATCACATTTCTGTGACAACAGCAACAACACTAGCTTTACCTATGTGGAAGAAAGGTCTGGCAATCTACTTCTGAATCTTGCCATGAAAACCCAAAAGATAGTCACAAGAAAACAAATTGCACTACAGTGCTGGAAGATGAGACTCTCAGGTTGGAAAGCACTCAACTGCTACTGGGGATGAGCTGAAGACTTTTCAGAGTAAAGCCAGCATTTATGATGTGGTTGGATCAAAGCCCTTGGGATAACTGACTGCTGATCTAACTGTGCATGAAATGAAAGTCAGAAGCTGCAAAGATGTCTTACATGCTGTGACATGGAATGTACGAAGCATGAACCAAGGGAAGTTGGAGGTGGTCAAGAATGAAATGGAATATATACAACTCGATCTTTTGGTTGTCAGCGAACTGAAATAGATTGGCATCGGGCACTTTGCATTTGATGATCAAATGGTATACTATGCTGGAAATGGAAAACAAAGAAGAAATGGAGTTACATTTATAATTAAGAAGAAACTTTCAAGAACTGTAATGATATACAATGAAGTCAGTGAATGCTTAATCTCTATTCGTCTACGAGGAATGCCTATCAACACAACTATAATTCAAGTATATGCCCCAACAACAGCTGCAGAAGAGGAAGAAGTGGAAGATTTCTATGAACAAGTACAAGCTGAAATTGATAGAACATACAAAAAAGATTTTCTGATAGTTATGGGTGACTGGAATGCAAAAGTTAGCAATGAAGGCAAAGTGGTTGAAAAATATGGATTGGCAATAGAAATCAAGCTGGAGAAAGACTGATAGAATTTGACAAGATCAATGATCCATTCATCTCAAACACCTTCTTCCTGCAACACAAGCAGTGACTTTATACATGGACTTCACCTAATGAATTCTACAAAAATCAAATTGACTACATCTGTGGAAGTCAATATTGGAAAATCTCAATAACATCAACAAAACCAAAACCTGGAGTCGACTGAGGTACAGATTACCAACTACTAGTATACAAACTCAAGCTAAAGCTGAAAAACAGCAAGTCAATCATGAATATAGCAAAATATGACCTTGTCAATATACCACCAGAATTTAAAGACTGCTTGCAAAGTCAATTTGCTGCTTTGCATACAAATGACAGAGCAGCAGAAGAGTTATGGGATGACATCAAGAAAGTTGTGCTCGAAGAATGTGAGAAGTCTCTACAAAAAGTGAAAAAGCAAAAACAACCAAAATGGATGCCCGAAGAAACTCTGAAAACTGCCCAGAAATGCAGAGAAGCTAAAGCCAGAGGAGAAAGGCAATCACAGAACTCAACAGAGATTTCCAACATGCAGCAAGACGAGACAAGGAGAAGTACTACAATGACGCATGCAAGGAAATAAAATCAGAAACTATTAGAGGAAGAACAAGATTGGCTTTCCTAAAGCTACAAGAGTTAAAGAGAAAATTCCAGCCTCGAATTGGAACGCTGCAAGATGCTCAAGGATCCATGTTGAATGATGCTGAGAAGATCAAGAAAAGGTGGAGAGAATATACAGAGTCATTATACCATAAAGATCAAGTGGACCAACAGCCATTTCAACCTGTACGTTATGATCAAGAACCAATGGTGATGAAAGTCGAAGCAGCATTGAAAGCATTATCAAAGAACAAAGTACCAGGTATTAATGGCATTCCCATTGAAGTATTACAGCAATTGGATGCAGCCCTTGTCATACTTACAAGGTTCTGCCAGAAAATTTGGATGACAACATCATGGCTAACTCTTGGGAAAAGATCTGTGTTTATACCAATACTGAAAAAAAGTGATCTAACTGACTGTGAAAATTATTGCATAATCACTCTGATCCCACATGCCAGCAAGATTCTACTTAAGATCTTCCAGCAGACACTACAACCATACCTGAAACAAGAACTGCCTGAAGTGCAAGCAGGGTTCAGGAAAGGGCAAGGAACGAGAGACATCAGAAATGTGAGATGGATCCCTGAAAAAAACAAAAGAATACCAAAAGGATATCTATATGTGTTTTATTGACTACAGCAAAATTTTTGACTGTGTAAACCATGAGAAACTCTAGGCCACATTAAGAAGCATGGGTATACCAGAACACCTGATAATTCTCTTGCACAACCTTTACAGTGATTAAGAAACGACAGTTTGAATGGAACAAGGAGAAACCGAATGGTTTAAAATCAGCAAAAGTATATAACAAGGCTGCATACTTTTCTTCTATCTGTTTATATGCAGAACAAATTATAATTATCAGAGAAGCAGGAATGTATGAAGACAACAGAGGTATGAAGATTGGTGGAAGACTTATCAACAACCTTCGCTATGCTAATGACACCAAAATACTGACTGAAAGTGAAGACGATCTGAAACATTTGCTTCTCAAGCTCAAGGAACACTTATCACTACTGTTGTAGTGGTTGATATAGAAGGACAGACTAGATAGGCCATGTGGTCTTTTTCTGTCGTCATGTTTCTATGTTTCTATAGTCTTAAAATGGGTCTGCACCTTAATGTAAATTAGACAAAGATCTTGACAACTAGCAAAATCAATAAGTTCATCATTGATGGAAAAGAAATTGAAACAGTGGACATCTTTAACCTGTTTGGATCAATAATCAATAAAGAAACGACAAGCAGTCAAGAAATCCGAAGACATATTGCTCTTGGCAGAATGGCTATGAAGGACCTTATGGATGCAAACACTGGACAGTGAAAAAGATAGACAGGAAAAAAAATTGATGCCTTTCAATTATGGTGCTGGTGACGAATACTGTGTACACCATGGACTGCCCAAAGAACAAACTAATCAGTACTAAAGGTGGAGTCTCAAGAGAGACCTGTAGCAAGGTAATAATACTTTCTTTTTTTTTTTACTTTTCTTATACATCTTTTGTACACCCAAATATGCAGTTAGCCTTCCCACATTGTTTATTACGAAAAATCAGTATTGCAAATGTGACTCCAGGGTCACTAAATGGGTCAGTTTTCCAAATTTCAGTTTCTCCAATACTGTTGTCCTTAGGAAGGTTAGAGATTAAAGTTGACCATTTGGAGACTTCTTCACTTAACAGGCTGCAGAAAGTGGGAAATAAGATCATACCTTTTCAGGCAGAAAACCTGGCTGTCTGACATGTTCACTATAAAACAGTCTGGATATTTTTAGCTCTACTAAACTGAAGTTATATTTAAATGAAACACTTCACTATTGAGATTTCTGTCAGCCTGGCATCAGCTATGGTATAAATCCAGTGGAAGGAGTTTGGCACTTTGGAAGGTTCTTAGATATAGCATTCCTGCACCCTCAAGAAAATGATTGCACATGTTTTTAACTGTTTCTCTTGCATATAATTTTTAAGCAACCCTATAAAAATGCTTTCCTTGTTCCACTCCCCGGGGGAATTAAAAGCGCTTGATTGCCAGTTGGCATACATGCTAGCAATTCTAGCAACCACTGATGTTAACATATGAGCTGCTTGAGAAAACTGCCTTCCCTTGCAATAGACATACTGCGTTGCATTATGTAACTTTGCCTATTCTGAAGGAAATGAATACCCTCCATAGCCCCCTCCAATTAATTCTGCAAAACGAGTATTAAACAATTTTCCAAATGGGAAAATCCAAAAACTGCCCTGGGGAGAACAGTACTGTGCCTCCTGGTGTTCTCATTGCAAACCGAAATCAAGTGACATCATTTATGCAAAACTGTAATTGCTTTAATTTTCCAGACATGCTAATTGCAGCTAAAACAGATTTTTGTTGCCAGGGGAAAATATTGGCTACACAGCAATAAAAGGAACAAAAGATACAAGAAGACTTAAGCCAAGTGCCACATGTGTGCCTGACGGGAGCTGTGGTTTCAGAACGTTAGGTCAACATCAGTCTAGCTTGAGGGTTCGGCTCCATCTGCATGCTAAATGCACCACTGAGAAGTTTGCATGGCACATTTTAGACACACAGCATGATCGGGTTTTATGTATTTGTGGGGTTTTTTAGGAATGTTATTATAAATCGCTGTGAAGAAACATTTATTGTTGGTATTGGCAGTATATAAATATTTGAATAAAGATGTCAGGGAAGCTAGGGTTCAAATTCCACTGATGCTCCTTGTGACCTTGAGCAAGTCACTTAGTCTTCCATTGCCGCAGGTACAAAATGATATTGTAAGCCTCCAGGGGATAGGGGAAAACCTACTGCACCTGACTGTTACTCGCCTCGATCTACTACTTGAAAAGCGTAAGCTAAACATATCAATGTAAATGTCAACATCCCAAGTTCTGAATTATTTCCTGAGGTATAGATGCAAAGCCTACAAATAGTGGAATGAACGCAGTCTGGAGTTGGTGGTTGAGGATAAGGGCACAGATAAAATTGAAGGGAGAGATAAGAGAGGACAGGTAATGAGGAACTGCAGAGTTCATGTACTTTTAGGTCAGTCGGAGTTGTTTACTCTTTCAGAAAGTACAAGGGCTAGAGGACAATCCATTAAGCTACAGAGTATATATTTGAAACAGATAGAAGAAAATATTTTTTCTCTCAGCATATAATTAGCCTTTGGAACTCATTGCTGGAGGATGTAGTAAAAGCAGGTAGCATTTTAAAAAGTTTTGGTCAAATTCATGGAGGAAAACTGCATAAACTGTTAAGGTTGACTGAGAGAAAACCACTGCTTATTCCTGGGGAAAAGTAGCATAAAACTGGCTACTTTTGGGATAAGTCAGGTTCTTGTGATCTGAATTAGTCACTGCTGAAAACAGGACACCAGGTTTTATGGGCCTTTGGTCTAATCCCAGTATGACAGTTCTTATGTTCTAACTTTATGCGGAAACTAGTGTGACGCAGATGTCACTAAGGTTATGTATTGATCATTTTCTTTGAGGGCACTGAGAACACCCAAACCATAGGTGGGACTGGGAGGTAACGGTTTTGAGAGCTATAAAAGTTACTACTTTTGGAGGGAAACTATCTTTTCAGATACCCTTAGCAAGCATCTTGTCGACCTTATCCAGGTGGCAAACTCAAGGAACAGAGACCCTCTAATTTCTTAAGCTGGAGTCGCTGTGCTATCTGGTAGAGCCTCATTTCCAAAGCTGTTCTGTGATCTGTTATTGGCTTTCACATCTTGTGAACCATCATCATAGGTGCAGAGAGAAGACTGCCATCCTAAGGGGTTCATTTCTACTGAACTGGACCAATTGCTGACCTAGTCTGTGCCAATGGGGTCTCCACATTCACTTTGTGCTTGAGGTAAACAAAAGAACCAGGAGGGGGGGAAGAGATTCAAATGTCTAAAAAACACTCGCAGGTGGACACCTCCAGGGATATATATTCCTGATATTACCAGGGGCAGGATCTATGGGACCTATCTGGATATTACCGCTGAGTATCATTGCAGACCTCCTTGGACCTATCCAGATAGGGCCGATGAATGTCATTACAGACCATTGTGGAGCTAAGCAGATAGTGCCACTGAATATCATTAGATCACCGTGGAGCTATCCGAATAGGGTCGCTGAGTGTCATTACAGACCACCATGGAGCTAAGTGGATAGTGCTGCTAGGTATCATTACAGACTACAGCTGAGCTTTCCAAATGGTGCCATTAAGTATATCAATACAGACCACTGCAGAACTATCTAAATAGTGCCACTGAGTTCATTACAGACCACCATGGAGCTAAGCAGATAGTGCTAAGTATCATTACATACCACAGGCAAGCTTTCCAGATGGTGCCACTGAGTATTATTACAGATCACCATAGAGCTATCTGGATAGTTCCACTGAGTGTCATTACAGACCACCATGGAGCTATCTGGATTACGCTGCTGAATGTTATTACAGACCACCGTGGAAATAAGCAGATAGTGCCACTGAGTGTCATTACAGCTAAGTGGATAGTGCCATGGAGCTAAGTGGATAGTGCTTCTAGGTATCATTACAGACCACAGCTGAGCTTTCCAGATGGTGCCACTGAGTATCAATACAGATCACTGCAGAACTATCCAAATAGTGCCACTGAGTTCATTACAGACCACCGTGGAGCTAAGCAGATAGTGTCACTGAGTGTTATTACAGACCTCTGTGGAGCTAAGCAGATAGTGTCACTGAGTGTCATTACAGACTTCCGTGCAGCTATCTGGATAGTGCTGCTGAGTGTCTTTACAGGCCACCACCAAACTATTCAGATAGTGTTCCTGAGTATCACCTGGAGCTAAGAGGATAGTGACGCAGAGTATCATTACAGACTGCCGCCGAGGTATCCTATTAGTGCCAGTATGGTCCAGGCAGAGTCGTGGTGGAGATACGATTTATCTAGATAACCAAGGATAGAAGCACTATCCGGATAGCTTATCTGGACAGTGACTGAAAATCGCCACTACACGGATAATGATAGCATTTATCATTAATCCGAATAGTTGATAATACCAAATAGATATTGCAACTTTAGTGATTTTGCTTAAATATTCTGAATCATTTTCCTTGTTTTATTTCAACTTGTTATTTTGACTTGTTTTATTCTCTTATCCTATTTATTATTTTGTTACATTACTTGAAGAAAAAAAACTAAAATCTGTTTAAGTATTAGTGTATCTGGTTATGCTTACATTGTCCCCTTCCCCGAAAGAACACTTTGGTTACTTTATTTTTTTCAGCATCTAGGAAGCCTTATGCAGTTAATTACAATTACACCATGGATTGGTGGTATCTTGGTGTGCCTCACCCTGCAGGAGGGTTGGTGACTGAGGTTTGAGCTGAGGCACTGGTGACACAAGGAAGGCTGGAAATCAACCCTGCCTGTGTAGATGCAAAGGTTGCAATAGCAATAGAGAAGAGCAGGAGGCAGATAGAGCAGTGGAGTTGGCAGGGTTTTCCACCAGCCAGAGTTAAGGAGAATGAACTGGCAGAGTTGCATCCTGATCGGGATCCCAAAAGTGAGATGGACTAGAAACCCAGAGGAGCCCATCCTGCAAGGCCAAAGAAAAGGTCACGGCTGGAAATATGTCCTCTGTCCCTCCCTCCCCACCACCACTGACTGGGCTAGCAGGAGGAGAGCAGTGGTGTTCTACAGGTCATGCTCCTTGGGTGATCTCTTCTGGGCGACTCCAGGGATGCCTTGCGCCCCATGCTCTATCTGCAGAGAAATTTTATTATGATCAGTCTCTTTTGCATTGTCTGGCTGTTCCTACAACTCAGTCTGGATCCAACTTTTTGCCTTCCAACAGGCTCTTCAAGCACATCAGCAATCCCAGTCAGATTCTCCTGCTTTATTGTCCCCCTTCTCTTGATTCTTCTGCATGAGATCTTATACATAATTCATTCTATCTCGGAACTATCCATTTCTCTATCTAACCTGCTTAATCTAAGAGACTTTAATATCCATGTGGATGTCCATACTAGAGTTAAGGACAAATGTTTTACCTCTTTCATATCTATCTTATATTTCTCACCATACTCCATGAATAACTCTGTAATTAGTTACCCCTGTTACCTCCAGGTTATCTCGTCCATGTTCAGTGTAAAAACCTCAATTGTCGTGTGACATTGCAGTATGTTTTTTGTTCAATTGTAAACCGCACTGATTTTAATAGCGCGGTATATAAGAGAAGTAAATAAATAAATAAAATAAATAAATAAATCTTTCTCTTATCCAACATGTTACATTCTCTGCTCATGCAGCTGGTTATACCTTAGACCTTGTACTTACAAGTAACACATGCTCTCTTCAACCTTTTCAATTTTGTAATCAGTCTTTAACATGGACAGATCATCTCTTTGTCTGATTTCACCTGTCTGCAACATCTCATATTGCTTCTTCATTGCCGCATAATCCTGCGACATCTCATCCACTAGAATCTAAAAGGTTCCCACATATCACCTTTAACCTTTCTCCAGCAGCTGGTTCATTATTTCCTACAGATTTTGATTCACTCCCCTCATACAGAAAGTAAATTCTTGGAATACCACTCTGGCCTCAGCTTTATCTTCCATTTGTTGGCCACACTCATCTATCCACCCTCCCAAACATTGCCGCCCATGGTATCACTCCAGCCTCCACCTTGCCAAACAGCAAACTTAAAAAGGAGAATGTCATTGGCGCAAGCAGAAAATGTCTGATAATCTCAAACTTTATAAAGAATGTGATACATACTAACACATTGCAGCAAAAAAAGGAATATTTCTCTAGGCTTATTCTCAAATCATCCAATCATTCCAAGAAGCTACTGTATATTCTATAGTCTCTCAACTAGCTTCTCCTAACTCCTCTTCCTCATCCATTTCCTAGACTGGCCCAGCTATGATGCTCTAGCTGCATAGAGAAGATATTTACCCTCCATAAATCTTTCCTGGTTGCTATTCCATCACAACCCACTATAACATCCCCAACCCCTACCTCCCTCCCATATCATTCCTAGTCCATATTCATCAAAATCACTCCAGTACCAATGTCAAAAATCATTACATCTACCTGTAAAACAACCTACTCCCTTAATCCTATACCTTCTCCCTGGATTTCTGAGACTTTGCTGAACCTACTTCCCATTGCCTTATATATCATTAATTCTAATCTCTTGTCTGGTACAGTCACCCACCTTTGGAAACAGGTGGTTGTGTACCTACTCTTAAAGAACACTTCCGCAGACTCCACTGACTTTGCAAACTATTGTCCAATCTCAAATTTGCCATACCTTTCAGAGCTTACTGAAAAATGGGTCTCTTCTCAACTATCCAATCACATTGAACACATTAATTATCTGCATCCCAGAAAATCAGGTTTCCATCCAGGGTATACAGCAGTACAGAAACACTTCTCTTACCAACTAAATCCACTCTGCCCTGGAAAATGGAAATCCACATTGACTACTTCCCTAGATCTCTCTGCAGCATTTGATTTAGTTGATCATTCCATCTTAGTCTACTGGCATTTCAGGTCCGATTCATAACTGGTCTTCCTCTTTTCTCACTGACCGCTCTTTTCAAGTTACTATTGGGTCCTCATTATCTTCTCTCATGCACCTTCTCTGTGGAGTTTCATAGGATTCTGCTTTATCACTTTTATTATTCAATATCTTTCTCAGTTCTCTTGCAGCTCTAGTAGAAGACTTAAATACAGGTGCTTACTATTATGTAGATGATGTCCTATGTCAATTCCCTTGCTCCAGATTTATCCCTTATTAATTGCACTTATCACTCTATCTGGTTACATTCCAACCATCTGAAATTGAATCACAATAAATCATCTGCCATTTGGTTCACTGGGGGCTCTATTCCATCTTCTCTTGCTCACACCATTCAACTCACTTCTACTCTTAGGTACTTAAGTACAATATAATCCTGGACACAGATCTTTCTATTTCTCCTCATATCAGTTCTGTTGTTAATAAAGCCTTTCTATGCTCTAAGACAAAGTCAAGCAATCTGCCCATTCCTCAACACTGCATCCTTAACTTTTCTTACTAATTATGTAATCTCACCTTTAAACTATTGCAACACTATTTATGTCAGGATTCCTCTCTTTGAATTGAGATGTCTGCAATCTGCACAGAATGCTGCTATCCGTATTCTAGCCCATGCCAAAAGATCAGTAAGGCCGCGGGCCCCGTCCGCGTGGCCGCTCCTAACCGGGGGGGTGGCGGGCTGTTCGCCCCCCCCCCTCGGTTTCGGCGGCGCGCGGCTCGTTGGTGCCCGCGCGGCCGGGCGCCTCATTGGCTCCCCGCGGCGTTTAAAACGCCCGGGAGCCAATGGAGAGGCTAGGACCCGGCAGCGGGGGAGGGGGGTGGGGTGGGTGGCGCGGGGACCCAGCTCTGCATTGGCAGTTGCTGGGTCAAGGCTGGAGGCTCCGGACGTCCCGCCCGCCCACCCTAGCTGGGGAAGCTTTGGTTGGGGGGGGGTTTTGGGGTTGTTGCAGCTGGAAGGGGGGGGGGGCTTTGGCGGGATCCCGGAGGTTTCCGGGGTCCGGAGCCGGTGGCAAGCATGAGGGCGGGGGTGGGGTACCCCCGACCCGGTTAACCCCTCAGGCTTTTGCTAATAGCATGGCGAAGCCGGAAGAGGGAAGGCGTGAAAATGTCGGGCCTGTGCCCAGGGGGGAAGCGGATGCGGCGTCACCTTGCTACTAACATGGCGGGTGAGAGCTCGCTCTGCTTGGGGGGGGGGGAGTTAAAAAGGTGTTGATGTTGTATTATGTTTAAAAGGTTATTAAAGCTGCGACCAGTTTAAGTCCCAAATGGTTGTCATGTGATTTGTATTAAATGAATCTGTCAGGGAAGGGAAAGTGGGGGTGGGGCCCGGGCGGGGGGGGGGGGGGCGAGAGGTGACATGCCGCCTTACCCGGTTACAGACCATATTACTCCACTCTTAAAGCACCATCACTGACTGCTGATCACCTTCCAGATTCAATTTAAGCTTCTAACCCTCTCACACAAAGTTTTTTACACTCTATATTTTCTGCCTTCTGACCTGGCTTGAGTTCACCTGCCTCTGAGCTTTCTTCTTCTGTGTACTCATCCACTGGCATTCATTGCCTTGCCAACTTCAGCTCAAAGCATTCTATCAAACATTCAAAGCAGAAGGCTTACTTATTCCGACAAGCATTTAGTGCCTAGATCCTCCAGTGATTCAAGTAGTTTCCCCATTACCCTCTTCCCTCCTATTTCCCCTGAAGATTATGTCTCTGCAATCTGTCCTGTCAATTTATTGGAGATCTTTTCAATTTTAACCTTTTAATTTTATATATTGTAAACAATTGTGCTTTTATAAAAAAAAGGCAGTATATAAAGTTTTAATAAACATAGAAAAACATAAACATTTTAAAGGACCTGTGTGCGTGAATCATGCTTTGAGCAGTCGTTATTCTGTAAGGGGTGAGCATAAGCGCCATCATGTGTACTTTCGGTAGAGATGTGCATGGGGGCAATGCTTGGTGGAGCATAGGCAAGGCCACAATTTCTGTGGACAGGTTATACAATACTATGACCTAACCACCTGTTGGTGCCAATCTCGGTACATGCTGCTCCACCTCTTCTAGGGTAGGCGTAACAGCAGCAACTAGATTCTGGCACATCGGTATGCCCCTGTTTTATAAAGTAAAGCATGTGGGTGCTTCATTTTATAAAATAGGTCACAAATGCGTGCATGGCAATGAGTGTTGCGTACACAGGAGTTTATAAATTGGAAATGAAGGTTCTCTGTCCCCATGAATTCTATGTTAACTTCCACTTGGAGCTAGATCTGGGCTAAATGTACCCTGGCAAAGCTTTTTCCTGCTTGTATTGTTTCCAGTAGCTACTTTATGGATAGTATAGGATACAGATGTGCTAAAGAATTGTACTGCGTATAATCTTATAGTTGCCACAGCTATGCCTATCTGGAGTAGCCTAGTGGTTAAGGCAGCATCCTGGGACCAGAAAGGCCAAGGTTACAATACTGGCACTCATTCTGGCCTTGAGCAAATCACTTAATCCTCCATTGCCTCAGATTGTAAGCCCTCCAGAGACAGGGAAATACCTCCTGTACCCGAATGTAACTCATCTTGAACTACCACTAGAATGGTGTGAGCTATATATCCCCATGTATGTATTTATAATTTCCAGTTCTAAAATCTCTCCTCCAGAAAAAACTCCAAGCGATTTACATCATCTCATTTTTTCAAAACTGTAAAGGTAACATAAACTCTTAGCAGAAAAAAGTGCTCAAATAGTCACATTTTGGGTCCCTTTCAGTAAAGGGCGCTAAGTAATTAACAGAGGTTACAGCATGTGCTAACCCCACACTGTGACCCGCGCTGTTAGTGTGGGGCCAGTATAGTTAGCATGGTCCGATTTCTGCACTAATTGTGCGATATGCATTGGGGTTGCAAGTGGGCAGGTTAGGGGCGGAGAGTGGGCGGAGTGAGTGTCTTGCAGTCAGTATGTCCTGCACTAACTGCAAAACGGGCAGCTAGCACTTGTGCACTTATCATCGCCTCCATAGGAGGAGCACCTTACACCTTATACTTGAGCACCTTATTATTATTTTTTTTTATTCACCTATTTAAATATATGATATGAGTCTCATTTTATAGATGTTAGTCTTTTTTCATGATGGATTTGGTTTTTATTGGTTTTAATGACTAGTTTCTCTCCTTTGTAATACACTTTATTAAAAGGCCCCTTGAACTGCATAGTAGAATCGATAGCAAGCAAAATTGATCAAATGCATAAATTTTGGGGGGAAACATCCTAGGCTTAGTGAAATTTTGAGTATTCAGTCACCACTGAAAACTGACAGAAAATAACATAATCTTCAAAAGCTATTAGAGGGGAATTTTAGAAGAGATGTCCAAGTGCAATATGGATAAACAAAAACAAAATATCAATTTAAAACATGTTAAAATAATTCATAAAACAATTCAAATAATAAAAAAATTAAAAATTAAAAACATGAACATAAAAGCTACATGAACAAATGCTAAAATATCAAATACTCATAAATAATCATGTTCAGTCATATATTATTAACTAAAATCATAACAAATAAAAACTTGGAAATGACAATGATAAAGAACAAACACATGAGAGTGTGCCATTAACCATATATTGAGATTGTGTATTGGTACCTCTGTAAATAGTTTAGCCCATATGTAATGGTCTTGTTAGCTAAAAAAAGAGATGAGAAAACATGAGTAAAAGGAGCAGCAGTGAACCACGTAGAGCTTAAAATTATTTAAAACCTTGCTGTAGGCTTTAAAATATAAACATGCATCATTTCACCATATAAACACTATATAGAATAAAGAAAAAGGATTGTTGTAGCTCAAACTATTATCTATGGTATAGTAATAGTGTTATTCTAAAACATTGCTTATTTAAAAAAAAAACATATTGTACTTTTTATGGGAGCCTCATTAGAAGACACCATAATCTTTACAATAGAACCGGCAAAAAAATGGGAAATTTAATATTTTTAAATTATAATGCTACCACCTACAAATCATCAACACAACCACAATACTAACAAAGGCAATGTGACCTCAGGGATATTCGATATCTCACAAAAAGCGAAAATATCACTTTAAAGAGCAGCTGCTTATCGGCTAGTGCTCGGCAGTATGAGGGCACTATGTGGTTCCAATCTGTCTGTATGAGTGGTGGGTGATTGATGTTTGATTGTGTAGATATTGACGTCATTTGGAGTTGGTGATTGTGATTGGTTGGTGTGTAGGTTAAGTGGTGTGTCACACGCCGTCTTTGTTGGACGGCGGAAGATTGGCGGTGTGGATAGTTTTGAAGTATCTTTGTGGTTATGGTTTAACCCCTGATGAAGCCTTTTGTTTGGCAAAACAGCAGCTTCTGTAGGGTTATGTTTAGCTCTTAGATAATGGATGTTTGGATGCTATTTCTTTCCCCGCTGGATGTATAGCTTGATAGCTTTGAAGATTGCTTTCCACTAATGGATCCGTTTGTGATTGCTGGACGTCTTCCATCTTAAAGATAAGTAATTACAGACCCTATTGGGCCAGTGATTTTTCTTTGTATTTATTTATCATTTGCCCCTTTTTTATAGGGGTTGCTGTGCAGTCCGGATGGATCTTGTTGCAGATTGATGCATTTTGGAAAATTATTGGAAAATTATTGGAAAAATATATCTTATAATGTTTTACACTTTTGTATGTCTGGTGTGATAGTATGTGAATGTATGTTGTGATAAAGAGTCTTTTCCCAGAGTTAATTGGTTGGGTTGTAGTGAGTTTTGGCATGTATGAATATTGTGGTTGAGATTGTGGTGGGCTTTGTGACCGATGATGTGAGCGTCAGCTGCTCTTTAAAGTGATATTTTCGCTTTTTGTGAGATATCGAATATCCCTGAGGTCACATTGCCTTTGTTAGTATTGTGGTTGTGTTGATGATTTGTAGGTGTAACCGGGTAGCCAGACCCGGCGCTCACCCCTCTTGCATACAACCTTGCTTTTCCCCCACCCCTGCCCTTTACCCCACCCTTCCAACAACTTCCTCTTTGCCCTTCCCAGAAATTACACCAATAGCCAAGCGTGGTGAGAAACTGGTCGCAGCTTTATTTCAAATAACATCCAAAACAATAACCAGAACAAATGCTTCAACAATCCTCTCCCCCCCCCCCCCGCAGCGGAGCGATGCGTCACCAGCCGTGCTACTAGCAAAGCGACCTCGCCTCCGCTGCAGCCATGGTCACACCCCCGGCAACGTTCCAACCACCCCTATCCGACTTCGCCATATTACTAGCAAAAGTCTTCCAGGGGTAGTCCAGGTCGAGGGCACCCCGCCACCGTCCCGAGTCGCCTAAGGCTCCGGACCCCGGAAACCTCCGGGATCCCGCCTCAACCCCCCCCAGCTGCAACACCCCAACACCAGCCCCGCAACACAAAGGCTGGGTGGGCGGGTGGGCTGCCGAGCCTCCCGCCAAACTGCCTGTGCCCTGGCTAGCAACGCGCACACCAGAGCACATGGCAGGCTGCGCCCTGATTGGCTCCGCTCGCTCCGCTCCTGAGCGGAGCCAATCAATTTAAACCCCGCACCGCGTGCACGGCTCAAAGAGGCACCCAATCACCTCCCCCCCCCCCCCCGTGCACGGGCAGGGTCCCGCGCCGGGCAGAGCACCCGGTTACGAGCAGGCGCCGGGACCCTGCCCGCGCCTTTATTCTAACCGGGTAGCCAGACCCGGCGCTCACCCCTCTTGCATACAACCTTGCTTTTCCCCCACCCCTGCCCTTTACCCCACCCTTCCAACAACTTCCTCTTTGCCCTTCCCAGAAATTACACCAATAGCCAAGCGTGGTGAGAAACTGGTCGCAGCTTTATTTCAAATAACATCCAAAACAATAACCAGAACAAATGCTTCAACAATCCTCGCCCCCCCCCCCCCCCCGCAGCGGAGCGATGCGTCACCAGCCATGCTACTAGCAAAGCGACCTCGCCTCCGCTGCAGCCATGGTCACACCCCCGGCAACGTTCCAACCACCCCTATCCGACTTCGCCATATTACTAGCAAAAGTCTTCCGGGGTAGTCCGGGTCGAGGGCACCCCGCCCCCGTCCCGAGTCGCCTAAGGCTCCGGACTCCGGAAACCTCCGGGATCCCGCCACCGGCTCAGGGCCTTTTAACTGTGCCGCCCCCAACCTTTAGCACAAGCTGCGACCAGTGAAGCCACCCCGAACAACCTTCTCCAGCACCTCCTGCCAGTCGTTCAAGAGCAAGTCTATTTCCACTGGCGAGAGGTGCACACCTTCAGTCCTATACAACCCTGTACAGGACACATCAACCCTGGTATGCTGCACCTGATATCCCCCTTTTTTGCAGACCCATCTCCCAATCTGCCGATTTATCTTGGTCAGTCCCCGGGACCACCGCCGCTGGCCCCACGACGATGGCCTTGGGATAATGTCGGACCAAATCAAGAGGACTCTGTCCAGCAAATGAAGCAGAGTCATAAAGTCCTTCTTCGCCGCCCGTATCAGCCGCTTGCAGGAGCACTCCGTCAGATCATTGCCTCCCAGATGAACCAGGACGACCGCTGGCCGCCCTCGCACCCGAAGATGGTGACGAAGCAAGGGGAGCAGTTGAGACCACCTCAACCCCCGCTCACCCAGCCATGAAACCGCCACCTCAGCTGTGTCCAGCCCAAGATTCATCCTGATCGGCCGCACAGCTGCCCTCTGACCAGCCCAGAAGACAAAGGAGTGTCCCATCATCCAGCAGACCCTCTCACTACGCTCCCCACCTGCAAGAGAAAATAACAGCATTAGTAACCCCCCCCCCCCTCAACCCTCAAGGGCATCTCACAGTCGCACATAACCCTGAAAAGCCCGAGAGCGCCATCGGCCAATACTCTGGATCTGCTCCCCCGACAGACCTGCCGCCGCCGCACTGGTGGCAGCCCCAATGCGAAAAGAGTGGGCCGAAAACAACCCCGGTTCTTCACCAATTTTGCGCAGAGCCAGGCGCAACACCACCGTCACCTGATACCTGGTCACGCAGGAAGAGTTCGCATGCACGAAAAGCCCTTCGCCACCACCCGGGCGTACCCCCAGGTAGTCTTCAAGAGCTGAGACAGGGCAAGTCGGACCCCCAATCCTGCCCAGCACCACCCACAAACCCTTCCCTTTCTGGTCCGTTTTGGACCTGGCTAACAGCACCCTAATGCGCTTCGGCTCCCTCCACACATGATGCAACCGCAAACAATTACCCAAACCGGCCTTAACCGAATCAGCCGCCAACTCACCGACCCGAAAGGCCCCAAAAAACGCCAAGCAAAACACCGCCCGAAATAGAACCGCTTCATAGGGCGATGCCGCCACCCCCGACAACCCAAGACACAAGCGCCTCAACAAGTCATGGGAAATCGGGAGCTGCCGATCACACCGCCTAGGGAGCTCCCGCTCCCACCCTTGCATTAACCGCCGCGCCAGGCGCCCACGAAGGGCGCCCGGCCAACTCACCGCCCTGGCAAAAAATTCAAACCCCGCCAGGTGCCCCCGCACCGCCGATCTCGTCCACCCCTTCGCCTTCGCCCACCCCACATACCCCCCCAGCATAAACTCGGACACCCCACTCCCCACACACCCCTTCCCACGCAGATACTCCCACACTTGCATACACCCCCGCCAATAAGCGTCCCACGTGCGCTCCGCTACCGAATTTCTTAAGAGGTTCTTCATCTCGGTAGGCCACAGCTCCACAATCTCCAAGGGACCCCGCACCCGATCTCGTCTGCCTCCGGCGCCAACTGCCGAAATCGCTCCCACTGCAAATGAGAAAGAGCATCAGCAATCGCATTAGTACAGCCAGGAATATGGCGGGCCTTCAAATCCACGTTCAAACGCAAACAGGCTAGAATGACCTGACGCATTAATGCCGCTACCGTACTGCAGCAAGGCGAATAACGATTCACGATGGACACCACCGCCTCGTTATCACACCACCACACCACCCTACGGTCGGCCAATCTGTCCGGCCATAACGCCAGCGCTACTAATATGGGAAACAATTCTAGAAAGGTAATATTCTTCAAAAGCCCTTCCGTCTCCCATTCCGGCGGCCACCGCTCAGCACACCAAGCCCCGCCAAAATAGATTCCCAGCCCGACACCACCCGCAGCATCCGAATACAGCTGCATATCATTACTGGAGATCTCCGCTGGACGCAACACCGAAGTGCCATTAAAGTCCCGCAAAAATAAATCCCAAATCCTCAAATCATCCTGCATCACCTTGGACACTCTTATATGATGATGAGGCTTCCGGACCCCCGCCGTCGCCGCCGCCAAGCGCCTCAGGAACACCCTCCCCATGGGGATAACCTTACACGCAAAGTTCAGAGAGCCTATTAAGGCTTGCAGCTCCCGTAGGTTCAACTTAGATGATGCTAAAGCATTCGCAACTAGAACCCTCAATTTTTCCACCTTATCTAGTGGCAAACGCGCCCCCAAAGTTTGCGAGTCCAATTCCACGCCCAAAAAGGTCAATCTTGTCGTCGGTCCAACCGTCTTATCCTGTGCCAAGGGTACCCCCAGCTCATGAGCTAAACTACCAAAACCAACTAACAGCTCGCTACACCCTAAGGACCCTGCCTCTCCCACAAATAAAAAATCATCGAGATAGTGGACCACCTCCCCCCGACCAACTCTCTGCACCAACAACCAGTGCAAGAAGGAGCTAAACTTTTCAAAGTAAGCACAAGAAACTGAACACCCCATGGGCATACACTTATCAAAATAAAACTCCCCCTCAAACTGAAAGAAGACGGATGAACCGGCAGGAGACGAAAAGCCGACTCGATATCAACCTTTGCCATCAAAGCCCCGCGCCCCGCTCTCCTGACTAACCCCGCAGCCATGTCAAAAGACTCATAACGAACCGTGCACAGCTCCCGCGGAATCGAATCATTCACGGAGGTTCCAGACGGGGAAGACAAGTTGTGAATAAGCCAAAACTTCCCCTGCTCCTTCTTAGGGACAATGCCTAACGGCAATACCACAAAATCCGGGAACGGCGGGTGCTGAAAAGGCCCCGCTATCCTGCCCAACCGTAATTCCTCCGCTATTTTGCCCCATACGATTGCCCCCAAACGCCGCACACTGGGTGAATTCCGAGTCGAGGAAACCGCAACTACGCCATGCACAGGAATTACAAAACCCAAACTAAAACCCGATTGCAACATTAACCCGTCCCGCCTCCGCGGATAAGAACGCAACCAAGAATACAAGAGCGGAACCTGAATCGGCGAAGGTGCAAGCTCGAACGGACCCCCCTTACTTGAGCCCTGTCGTCGGTTGAGCCAAGGGCCCTTTTTTAACACATTTGGCTGCCGCATGGGAGCCGCCACAGCTCAAGCACGCATGCCGGAATTTACAGTCTGGGAAGGGACACATCGACCTATTAAACCTCCAGCAGACATCTCCCCCCCCTCCGGAGACCGGCCTAGCCTGCCCTGGGACGAGTCCCCCCCGAAAGGAACGCGCCGCCCCCCCACCAACCCCCGTCCCTACCTTACCTCCGCTTCCACCACCCCCCCCCCCCACCCTTAACCGACATCTGGGTTAACCAAAGGTTAATGTCCTGCGTGCCCCACGTTAGAAACTTATTCTCCTCCATCTTATCCCGGAATTTCTCGTCGTAATTAAGCCACGACCAGCCTTCATGCATCTGAGACGCTTCAAGAATCGAATCAGCATAGGATAACAACATACCAGACTGGTGAGGAAAATGATGCCCCCACACACTTGCCAGCCGCAAGAACGATCGTACCCAATTAACAATGTTCCGTGACACTTTCCGAAGCCGCCCTGCCTTTTTGTCCTCCTTCCGTTTCTTCTTACTGTCCCCAGAATGCTTCCTTCCTTCTAGCAAACAAAAAATATCAATATATCTCCGCTTTCTAATCTTCCGCCGCAGCTTCCTGGGGACCCCCTCCCACAACTCCGACATGGCAACCAAAGAAGCCGAACCCCCACCCGAAATACACCCCTCCCCCCTCCGCCCACGGCCGTCCCACGCACGCCTCCAACCGACTCCGAAGCATCAGACGAGGAGGAAGAAGAGGAAGAGTTGCGTCGATAGCGCCATCCACGCTTCTTTTTGCTGCGCGCCTTGCCGGACCGCACGGGCCGCGACCCCAGATTCGAAGAAACGCCCCCGTCAGCCACTCTCATCTCACCTGGCGAGTCCTCGATGCCGCGAGCCTCTGACGAGAGGAGCCCCTTGCCTCCAGGGCCCAAAGGCGTCCGCAGCACCTCCGCTCCGGAAGCTGGTATGCTGACTCCGGCTGCTCCTGCCTCCGCGAGGGATCTCGATGCCATACTCCCTTCACTGCAGGACGGCACTGCCGATGGGCCTGTACCCAGCGCCGTCATATAGGGAACCTGTGAAGACAAAATGGGAAAACCCGACGAAGACAAGCCAAGAGCACCCCTCGGGGGCCATGCCCCAGTCCAATCAGACCTGGATGAACCCTGCCCCCCTCCTAACCAGTGCTCCCACCCAGCCCGGTGCCCCAACTGCCCATACCACCCAGAAGGGGACATACCCACTACCGAAGGAACCAAACCCCCAACCGGAGACATCCACCCCCAACCGTCACCCCCAGCCGCCCCGAAAACCTGCCTAGGTCCCCCCCTCCATTTGACCCAAGGGACCAACTCCCCCCTCCTGACATTGCCCTTGCTCAGGTCTCTGAGGTCCCCCTTCCAAGCCTTCTGCCTGCCCCTCCCTGCAACCCATTGCTCCAGCCGGTGCCACTGCTGCTGATGCCACTGCCAGCCTTTGAGGCCCCACATTCCCAGCCTGCCTTATGGGATGTTCAATATCCCCTTCCCCCCTGCTAGGCCCTCTACGCCCCCTCCTTACACTCCCAGCACCTCGCACCCCCTGTTTACCAACCCCAGTTTTACCCACACTCCCCAACCCCGAACGCCCTGTTCTGTCCACCCCCCGCCCCCTCTGTCCCCGTCCCTGCTTCCCCTTGTCAGCCCGTCCCCCCACCCCCCCCCCCCCTGGATGGTTGCTGTCTCGCCATCACGCAAGCTCCTAGCCTGCTCTATTAGCAGTTTTGCTGGAGTGTGAAACAACGCAGCCTGCACCTAAAGCCCCAACTAGTTTTTTGGAGGAGGCTAAAAGAGTGCGGCCTGCTCCGGGATCCCGACGAAGCATTCGTCACTACCCCCCCACGATGTACGGGCCCTATCCCCGCAATCCACTGGCCACTTGCCTGCTTTGCCGGCTTGCACTCAACCGCGCCCGCTCCGTCGCACCGGCGAAATACCGCTCTGCCAAGAACACCGCTGCCGCAGAGCCGCTCTCCCTCGCCTTTGTCCGCCTCCGACTGAGTTCAGCTGGAAAATTCGCCGCTGCCCACTGACCGGTGAACCCCGCCGCCGAACACGATGCTGCCGAGCCTCCTGCCAAACTGCCTGTGCCCTGGCTAGCAATGCGCACACCAGAGCACATGGCAGGCTGCGCCCTGATTGGCTCCGCTCGCTCCGCTCCTGAGCGGAGCCAATCAATTTAAACCCCGCGCCGCGTGCACGGTTCAAAGAGACACCCGATCACCTCCCCCCCCCCCTTGCACGGGCAGGGTCCCGCGCCGGGCAGAGCACCCAGTTACGAGCAGGCGCTGGGACCCTCCCCGCACCTTTATTCGTAGCATTATAATTTAAGAGCTTTTATTGGTTGGTTTATTGTTTAGCTCTTACACAGCTATTTGTTGTAGTAAATTTAATACTTTGCCATGACTTAAAATAGAACACTGAAAAAAGGACTATATTATAAATAGAATCTTGAGACATCTTATGTGAATGTGCAAACTCTTGATATGGATACTACAGTATTTAGATTAAAACAGCAACAAACCGCCACAATGTGTTCATTTCTAAAGACTAAGCCTAAAACTTAAAGGGTCTGATGTAAAACAAGATACTAGAAAAACATACCTCAGGAAGAATCACTAACTTCTTGAAGAATTTTCGTGTATATGAAAGTACTGTGTACAGACTGAAAAATGCCCGCACTTGCGCTGTGAAGAAAAACTCTGTGCCGCAGGAAAGAGGACATGTAGTCTCTTCTGATTGGCTAACCAAATGTTTGAGTCTTGCATGGTTTTCAGCGACGCGATGCAATGATCAGAGATGTTTGCAAGACTTCACATAAGTGGCTTAACCCGATCCTAAAATTAATAAAAACCTTGCTTTCTTCTACATTTTGCATTAATATCGGCAGGAGCTGTATTAGCAGAATGTTCATAACGAGGCTATTACACTCACAACACTAACTTGTACAAGTGGAAATGAACACAAAAATCTAAAAAGGTGTTCTTTATGTGTGCTGAACTACATAGTCATTATATGTATAATTTATTTAAAAAGATTTGAAAAGATAACCCCTTATTCTCTTGACAGTAGCAGGGAGGAGAGAATGCATATAGATATTCTATATGATCTATGTTTGAAAAATATATTTTATGATAATAAGGCCGAAATATTCTGAACAATAAAAATGATTGAAACCCCTTTCTTCTCTACAAATTCTGGATGTTTTTCAGCTAAAAGGAGCACTTTTCAGATGCTTGTTTTGTGCTTGGAGTAGATCTAATGTTAGACACAGCACCAGATGTCCATGACGTTTCTGAGTTCAGGCAGGGACGTCCAGGATCCTCGGAATGCCCCAACCATGCTTCCATGCCCCTGTTCAGACTTGGAAGTCCCCAGAACAAGCTTTTAAAATGCTTCTGGAGATATCTCTGTGCTTTGGACATCTCTAAGCCCATTTTCAGACATCTAAAGTACAAATAGGGCTTCCAAAATGAACCGTTAGTGTTCAAGTACATGGTGAAGTCTATCAGTTCATGGAAGGACACAGATTCATTTAACTCACATTCCCTATAGAAAACATAGCAGCACAGTAAATGACAGCAGACAAAGACCAACTGGCCCATCCATTCTGCCTGATTATTTCTACCTAGGCTGCTTTAATTAAGGATATATCCTAGAGGTGTGTCTAAGCAAAAAAAATATTGCTTTGTTTTCAAATTTTTCGGACGTGTACCTTTTTTTTTTTTTGCCTGTTTTTCTTAGTTCATTTCAGACATTTGTTTTAATTAAAACATTTTTAATGTGCATTAGAATTTTTTAATGTGTGGAAATCAATTTTAAGCATGCTAATATGTACGTTAATGTTCATTAAATCAATTTTTCATGCACTACATTTTTTAAAGATGTGCTAGCAAACTAACTGCATGCATGGTTTTAGTCTCCATTCCTCTCCTTGATTCCTAGCATTGTATTTGCCGCTGCACACTGGGCTGAGGGTTTCAACGTATTATCCATGATGACACCCAGATACTTTTCCTGGGTGGCGGTTCTTAATCTGGAAATTTGAATCTTGTAACCGTGGTATAAGTTCTTCTTCCCCATTGGTCCACATTAAATTTCATCTGCCATTTGGATGCCCACTCTCTCAATTTTTCAAGGTTCTCTTGCAATTTTTCAGAATCATCTTGTATTTTAACAACTTTGAATAATCTTGTGTCATCTGCAAAGTTGATCGACTCACTTGGTATTCCCATTTCCAGGTCATTTATGTATATGTTAAACAGCAGCAGGCCCAGAAGAGATCCCTGGAGTATTCCACCATTCACCTTCCTCCATTGAGAAAATTGGCCATTTAGCCCTGCTTTCTATTTTCTATCTTTTAGCCAATTCCTAATCCACAATAGTACACTGCCTCCTATCCCATGACTTTTTAATTTCCTCAAGAGTCTCTCATGATGGACCTTGTCAAAAGTTTTCTGAAAATGCAGATACACATCAACCAGCTCAACTTTACCTGTTTATTCACACCTTCAAAAACATATAACAGATTAGGGAGACAAGACTTTACTAGGCTAACTCCATGATGACTTTGTCACATTAAACCATGACTCTCTTTTCTTCCTTATAATGTTTTTTACCATTTTGAATGGCACTAATATCAGGATCATCGGTCTGTAGCTTCCCAGATCACCCCTGGACCCCATTTTTAAAAATTAGCATTAGCATCTTCAGGTACTATAGACAATTTTAATGAAAGTTTACAAATTTCTAATAGTATTTATTTTTATTTTATTTATTTAACTAGTTTTTATACCGCCTTATCCTTCAATCAAAGCAGTTTGCATTAAACTTCAATGTGTACAAAGAACACTGAATAGTTGGGGAGGGGGAATGGTTATGTGAGACAAGATAACAGATTAACTTATGTACAATGCAGCATATAGGGTATATCATATGTATAGCTTATGTCTGTGGTGATGGGAAATCGTCATTAGTTTTTGGTTGGAATTGTCGGGGGGAGGGAGAGTTCGGAACCTTACCCTGGATGGGAGACAACATGGCATTTTACAGATGGTTTGTGCAAAGGAAAGTTTTCAGTTTCTTTCAGAAGGCTTTGATGTCTTTCATGGCTCTCATGACATCTGGTAGGAAGTTCCATCACGACAGGGCATACAGAGAAAGCACTCTTCTGGATGTAGATTTTTTGGATTTTTGATGTTCATGGGGCGTGATGAACTTATTCTTGTTGATGTCTCTCCTGGGATGAGTGCTTGAGTCTCGAGATTAGGTCTTGTAAGATGTCGGTAGGTCTGCAATTTCATTTTTGGGAAATGTATACCACTTGGTTCAGGTAATTTGCTGCTCTTTAGTTTATCAAGTTTCTGTATTACATTATCCCAGTTTATCAAGATTTGTTTCAATTCCTCTGATATATCACCTTTAAATTTCATTTCTATCATTGGTAACTTTCCTATATCTTGTCAGTGAGGATCAAAGCAAAGAATTCATTCAGTCTCTGCTGTGGCCTTTTCTTCCTCTATCATCTATTATTCCTCTATCATCTAATGGTCCAACTGACCCTCACAGTATTTTTGCTACAAATATACATGATTAAGTTTTTATTCTATGTTTTTTGCTTCCACAGCAAGGTTCTTTCAAATTCTCTCTTTGCCTGCCTTATTAATGCCTTGCATTTAACTTGCCAGGGCCTACAGTATATTGTTTCCTGTTTTCTTCAATTGGCTCCTTTTTCCATTTTCTGAAAGATGCTTTCTTGGCTCACCTTTCTGACCTCACCTTTAAACTATGTTGGCTGTTATTTGGCCTTTCTTTATCCTTTCCTAAAGCATGGAATACATCTTCTGGCCTGAGCTTCCAAACTAGTATTTTTAAATAACACCCAGGCCTGATGCGTTTGCTGTTATTAGTCCAAATGGTTGCAGGAGCGTGCTTTGTCCCAATCTTAAGGGATTCTACAGTGGCCTTGCACACATCTAACTCTCACATTGCTGACATTTTTTGGTGCTTTTATTTGAATTTATGCCAAAAGATGTGGATGTCATGGGGTAAATGCAGGACTGTATCCCTATACAGCCTCAGAAGATTCTTAATGAAATTAAATGGTTGAAAAACTGTGAAGCTCCAGGCCTGAATGATTTAATTGCCGGGTTTTACAAAAATTTTGGTGGGAGCTTGTGGGGATCTTGCAGGTAGTTTTTGATGAGTCCTTGAGATAAGGTGCTTTTGGGGGCACTTTGAATCAGGCATTAATTACTGTGATCTCTAAAGAAGGTAAAGGGAGGACTGACCTACTACTACTACTACTAATACTACTGAGCATTTGTATAGCACTACAAGTCATACGCAGCACTACACAGACACGCAAGAGACAGTCCCTGCTCATCAGAGCTTACAATCTAGTCAAGACAGACAACACAGAAGGTGTAGGCAGGGATAAAACAAGGGGGAAAGAAAAAGAAAAAGGAGATCAGGTGAGTCAAGATCCAAAAGCAGCAGTGAAGAGGTGAGTTTTCAGCCTGGATTTGAAGAGGGTTAGAGAAGGTGCCTGGCGTATAGACACAGGTAGTTTGTTCCAGGCGTAAGGTGCAGCAAGGTGAAAGGAGCGAAGTCTGGAGTTAGCAATAGAAGAGAAGGGCACAGATAGAAGCAGTTTGCTAGAAGAGCGGAGTTCCTGAGGGGGGTTGTAAGGAGAGATAAGAGAAGAAAGGTAGTGAGGAGCCGCAGAGTGAATGCATTTACAGGTCAGCAGGAGAAGTTTGAACTGGATGCGGAAACGGATAGGGAGTCAATGAGAAGAGGAGTAATATGGGCATGACGAGGCTGGCGGACGATTAGCCGCGCAGCAGAGTGTTGAACAGATTGAAGGGGAGAGAGATGATTCAAAGGGAGACCAGCAAGGAGTAGGTTACAGTAGTCAAGACGGGAGGTGATCAAGGAGTGGATAAGCATCTTAGTAGTGTGTTCAGAAAGGAAAGGATAGATTTTGCTGATGTTATAGAGAAAGAAATGGCAGGTCTTAGCTAAAAGTGGATAAAGAGAGAGAGGAGTCAAAGACAACCCCAAGATTGCGGGCCGAGGAAACAGGAAGGAGTACAGAGTTATCCACAGAGATTGAGAAAGGAGGAAGAGGGGGGAGGCTTTGGGGGGAAAGATGAGACGTTCAGTCTTGGCCATGTTCAATTTCAAGAGGCGGTGAGACATCTAGGCAGCAATGTCAGAAAGGCAGGCTGAGATCCGGGTCTGGATTGCTGGAGAGATTTCAGGCGTAGAGAGGTAGATCTGGGAGTCATAAGCATACAGATGGTACTGAAAACCATGGGAAGAGATAAGCGCACCAAGGGACTGGGTATAGAGAGAGAAAAGGAGCGGCCTTGTATCAGCCAATCTCTCTCTTAAATGTGGATTTGAAGCTCTGTATAACGGTCTTGGTGAGTAAGCTTGGCGGGATATCACCAAGTCTTGTTTGGAAGGAGCAGGTAGGCTTTGTTTTGGGCTGCAGTGAAGTAAGGCAGAAGGCATTGATTGCCTTGGAAACTGCTCAGAGAACTCAACAGGGCACTTTGATGGTTAGTTTTGATATTAAAAAAGCTTTTAAGAGGCAAACACATGATAAGCAAAGGGACGCAGCAGTTCTCTGGAGCTCCTGCCTCCAAATTGCAATTAAATAATAGCCATCCTGGAATCTTTTGGACAGCCCACTGCTTACCTTGGGTTCTTGGTAGGGGTGGCCCAAGGGTGGTGTGGGGCCATGTGCAGAAGCTCATTGCGGGGCCTCATTTGCATTTGCATAAATATTTGCATATTGTTAACATGTACTAACTTTAAGTAAGCACGCCTCTTAATGAGTGTATGGATAAAGAAAGACTACCAGATTTCTACATTACTATACTCCAGGGCCAATCGCCAGGCATATTAAGAAATACTATAAACCCTGCCCATTTAGAACCCATAAGTTATTATATCAAATACACCCCCTGAAATCAACCCCAATAAATCCTATAAATACTTGATTTCACTAAACTACACTCCCTAATTCCATACAGGAACCGTAAAGCATCAGCATTTGTTCAAAATGTACTCGTATATACTAAATTGATTTTTTGTTGGATCACTCACCATGAGAAGGAACTTTCCTCCTCTCGAAGTGAGCACTCCTACACCAATTAGTGTTTCAAGTCAATCAGCTCAACAGCTCTTCCTCAGGTGAATGAACCCCACAATCTACCGGTTCCGGTTAAATCACACCTGAGAGTGACGTCAGAAGAATCATCATTTCCAAAACACCTGTTAAACACTGATAAATCACAATCTCAGATCCCACCAATCGATCTCCATGTTCATGCCCCCAGAGGCCATCGATCGCAAGTGGAAGATCCACTGTTGTTCCTTCTGATGAAGTTTTTCCTTACGATCTCCTCCCCTGTTAGAAGAGGGAACCACATCCAAAATCTTCCACTTTAGATCACCAAACTGATGGCCCAATTGTCGGCAATGCGGGACCATAGGCGTGGAAGTCTGTCTTGAATTTATCCGTGAACAATATTCTAACAGGTGTTTCCTCATCAGACGGATAGTTCTGCCCACATACTTACAATTACATGGACATATCAATAAATATACTACAAAGGCCGTTTGGCAGTTAGATGAATACACAGATGAATAGTGTAAACCAGTACTCGGGTCCTCCCACTGTTCACCTTGCAAAGTGGTAGCACAAAAATCACAATGACCACATGCAAAGTGACCTTTCTGCTGAAATTGGGATCCTCCGGGGTTTTCTTGTTCTCTGGTACGTATCACCCAATCACCCATGGTCTGAGATCGTCGGTAAGCTACCAACAACGATTTCTGAAAACATTGATGTAAGGCCAACATTGGCCAATGCTGTTTAAGAATGGCTACTACCCTTGAGGCATTTGGCACAAACGGGATCACTCCTATTATTTTATTTTCCACCTCACGAGGCTGAAGAGGATGTTCCAACCACCATGCAGGATGGTTATACAGTGCTCTCTTAAAGGCTCTACGAATCACTGAATCTGGATAGCCCCTATCTCGAAGTCGATGACATAAATCTCTCGCATGTCGACGATATTCAGCAATCGATGAGCACGATCTCCTAATACGGAGAAACTGCCCAAATGGTAAACCCCTTCTCAAGGCCGGAGGATGATAACTAGAATAACGTAAAAGTACATTCTTTTGTACCGATTTTCTGTACAAAGTGCTATGTAATGACATACCCTGGATAAATAAGAGAAGATCTAAAAATTCAAACTCCTGCCTATGATATTTAGGGGTGAATTGTAGATTCTTATTAAGGGAATTTATCCAAATAAAAAATTGTTTCAAAGAGGGTTCAGAACCTGTCCAAATAAAAAATATATCGTCCAGAAATCTCTTCCACAGCAATATCTGTTGAAAACCCTTTGAGCCATAAATAAACTGCTCCTCAAAATGTGCCACATATAAGGTCGCCACCGAAGATGCTACCGTAGCACCCATCGCCACCCTGAATTTTTGATGGTAAAACTGGGACTCATACATGAAATAATTGTGCTCCAAAACTAATCTTAACAAATTCAACACAAATTCCTTAGGCAAACGAGCAGGCCGATGTATCTCCAATCCTGCTAAGATATTATATGCTTCTGCCTGAGGAATGTTTGTATACAATGAAATAACATGTAACGTTACCAGAAAAGAGCCGTTAGGAATCTTTAACATGGATATCAAGGACAGCAAATGAAAGGAATCCTTAATAAAAGATTTAATTGAGACAGTCAACGGCTGAAAAAAGCGATCACAAAAAGTTTGATAAGTGTTCAAGCACCGAGTGCCTACAAGACACTATCGGTCGTCCTGGAGGGTCACATAGTGATTTGTGCACCTTCGGCACCATATACATCACCGGGACAACCGGAAAACTCGGATTCAAAAGTTCATATTCTTTCTTAGTTGTCCATCTACGATCTAAAGCTTCTGAAGTTAGCTCTTTAATACGTTGTTGTAATTTCGGAGTAGGATCCTCTGCCAATACTTGATAATATTTCACATCAGAGAGATGAGCAATCATTTTACGACGATAATCCGCTGCATCTAAAATTATCATCGCTCCCCCTTTATCTGCTCTCTGGATAATATAGTAACATAGTAACACAGTAAGTGACGGCAGATAAAGACCAGCATGGTCCATCTAGTCTGCCCAGCAAGATGGCAAGAGTAGGTGCACCTGTCGCTCTGTGCAGGCCACCCCTCCCCATGTTTTTGTTTCTGTTTAGGGGTGAACCCACCACTCCATGTAGGACACCCTTATTTGTTCAGATGCTAGATAGTTCAGAAGTTAGATGGTACTGTTTGTTTTGCTTTTATCCTGTTGCTGTAAAGGGATCCACTGTGTTTGTCCCATGCCGTTTTGAATTCCATCACCGTGTTTGCCCTCACCACTTCCATCGGGAGGGCATTCCAAGCATCCACCACCCTTTCAGTGAAGAAATATTTCCTGATATTGCCTTTCAATTTACCATCTTGCAGCTTCATGTTATGCCCTCTACTTTTACAGCTTCCCCGTCTTTGGAAGAGGTTTGTTTGTTCATCATTTCTCTTTAAGTATTTAAAGATCTGAATCATATCTCCCCTGTCCCTCCTCTCCTCCAAAGTGTACATATTTAGGTCTTCAAGTCTCTTCTCATAAGGCTTCTGACGCAGGCTCCAAATCATTTTGGTCGCCTTTCTCTGAACAGTTTCCAGTCTTTTTACATCTTTTGCAAGATATGGCCTCCAAAACTGAACACAGTATTCCAAGTGAGGCCTCACCAGTGACTTGTACAGTGGCATAAGTACCTCTTCCTTTCTGCTGGTAATCCCTCTTTGAATGCAGCCCAACATCCTCCTGGCTTTTGCCACCGCCTTGTCGCACTGTTTTGCCACCTTGAGATCATCAGAGATAATCACACCAAGGTCTTTCTCCTGAACCGTGCATACCAACCTCTCACCCCCTATTGTGTACTTTTCCCTTGGATTTCTGCTACCCAAGTGCATGACACTGCACTTTTTCACATTAAATCGTAGTTGCCAAGCATTAGACCAGTCTTCCAGCTTTTGTAGATCTTTCCTCATGTTATCCACTCCCTCTGGGGAGTCCACTCTGTTGCAACTCAGGATTTGCACGAGTTGAAGTCTCTAGCGTCTAGACATTGTTCTAATGTTTCTCGTCAGCAATTTCTAGCTCTTAAATCTTTGCAAGGTGACGCAGAATTGATTATCCAGAGAGCAGCACCCAGCATCCGTTCCTTTCTATCCCATTTTCCCATCCCCCCGCATCAGCCCATTTCCAGTCCTAGCTCCCCCACAAGCTCATTTCAAGTCCTATCCTAGCCCCCCTATCAGTCCATTTCTAGTCCAAGCCCCCCCATCAGCCAATTTCCATTCCTAGCTCCCCCATCAGCTATTTCCAGTTCTATCCTAGCCCCCCATCAGTCCATTTCCAATCCAAGCACCCCATCAGCCCATTTCCAATCCTAGCCTCCCATCAGACATTTCCAGTCCTATCCTAGCCCCCATCAGTCCATTTCCAGTCCAATTCCCCCATCAGCTCATTTCCAGTCCTAGCCCTCCCATCAGCCATTTCCAGTACTGTCCTAGCTTCCCATCAGTCCATTTCCAGTCCAATTCCTCCATCAGCCCATTTCCAGTCTTAGCCCTCCCATCAGCCATTTCCAGTACTATCCTAGCCTCCCATCAGCCCATTTCCAATCCTAGCCCCCCATCAGCCCATTTCCAGCCCTAGTTCCCCATCAGCTATTTCCAGTCCTATCCTAGACCCTCTATCAGCCCATTTCCAAACCTAGGCCCTCCATTAGCCCTTTTCCAGTCCACACCCCCCCTTCAGCCTATTTCCAGTCCTAGCCCTCCCCCCCTGCAAAGAGCCCCATGGCTGTTTGACTGTCTTTAGAGGGCTCCTGGCAGGCCCCGGCTCACCTCTGATAGCGCTGAAGTGAAAAGTGCCATTTTCTTCACTTCAGCAGCTGTGTTGTAGTATAGGCCCCTGGCGTGCTGAGTGTCAGGAAACAAGAAGTTCCCTTTGACCTGGCACACCAACAGCCTATAGTAGAACACAGCTGCCGAAGTAAAGAAAAATAGCCAACTCTGCAACTGTTGTCGCCGGTGCTGATTATGCGAGATGTTGTTGGTGCAGGGCCCCCTGAAACACGGAGCCCTGTGCAAACAATATTCTCGGCTCCCAGTTTTTGTATGTTTTGAGCTGAATAGTGGCCAAACCTCTGAGAATCAGAAAGGAAAAACTGAAAGCCTCTGTTGCAAAAATGTGTCTGTTGAGGAAGTGGGAAGCTTTATGCCTGCTTCTGGTGCCTTGATGGAGGAGGTTTCAGCAGCAGTCATGCAGGCTCTAGATCCAATGTTTGAGCAGCTGTATGCCAAAATGAATAAACTTAATGCTTCTGTGGAAGCTTTTCAGCAGCAAGTGTCATCAGTGGAGCAATGTGTGGGGGATGTGAAGGATGTGGCCCAGCAGGCAAGCAGCGAGTTAGCTCTCGTGAAAGAGACTATTGTGCCCCAGGCCAAAAAGATCTAGGACCTGGAAAACAGGTCACACCACAATAATTTGAGGTTTGTGGGGGTTGCAGAGAGTGTGGCTGAATTTGGAGCTTCGCAGCTTTATCAAGGGTTCACTGCTGCTGGACCTAAAAATGGGGAGTTCTTCAAGACAGCTGAGGATCTAGCAGACACTTTGGGTTGGCCCACGAAGAGAGTTGGGAGCGTGGCCGCATGCAGTTATTGCCTAGTTTTTGGATTTTGCACAAAAGGAGGCAGTTATCCGGGCGGCACACCGAGAGAGGACTGTGACACATGAGGCAACAAGATTTTAAATGATAAACTGCAAGATGAGCATGCTGAGTTTACAGCAGTGAGGCACTGAGTTTACAGCATTGAGATATTTTTGCAAGGTTATATGCTCTTTGATACAGTGGGCAAGTTTTTTAGAATCCCTGATGTTAATGTGCCATTCTCAGGCCTGGATTGATAGCAGAGACATGATGGCCCATGGGTACTGAGATCCTTTTCTCCCCCTCTGAGTGTGATTCAGTTTTCCCTGTTTGGTGCATATGGAATGAAGTTTTTTGATTGAATGGCCATTATATCTTCATTCTAAGAAATTGGACATTAATCTATGGAAGTAAAAAGGACATGGCTCCTTTAATTCCAGCTCCTCCTCCTCTTGCAGGCCCAAGCCAGGGACTCTAGTAATGCAACTGCAGCACCAGGCTGATCCACAATCTCAACAGCTCAAGCTCTGTCTGCCTCTCCCTTACTAAAACTGCAATTCCCAGCTAAAATCAAAGCATGGAAAATTAAAAAATGCACCAGCTGCAGCAGCTCTGATCAGCCCCTACAAAGTTAAACATGTTTTTATATACTTATAAAAATTAACCGTGCTTCCTTCAGCCCCCCTCACAGCATACCAAAACCCCAATTTCTTTACTTTATTTACAGACTGCTTTCCAGCCAGCACTTCCCTAACTCTTTTTACTTTATTTTTAAATTGCTGCCATTTCCTTCCTGCTTATACTTGCTGCAAAGTATTTTAGCACAACAAATCAGGCATCCTGCAGCCCCTTCAGGACCATCAGCATCCCAGGTAAATACATTTATACTATTTTATTTTTAAACTGGTTACATATGTTACATGCTAAATGTTTATGACCTCAGAGTGGATGTTTTGTTTTCGCATGTCCAGGAGTCGTGAGATGTGGGGGTAGGGAGGTGCTGAAGGGCATTTGCTGAGGGGATTGATGGGGTGGGGTGCTTGGGAGTGTACATGGGGGGTTGCTGGGGATTGTGTGGGAAGGGGTATATGATTGAAGTAAGTGTGCTGTATGGATGGGTGTTATGAATCGTTTGGTTGGTTGGGGCTCTAAGAAATGGGAGCAGCAGAAATGAATGGTAGTGGACTATAGGGGGCCGAGAAAGGAGGAACTCATTGCACAATGAATGAGTTCTAGGAGATCTGTACCTGTGGGGATGGTCTGGACACATTCTGTCACCTGTGGGGATGGTCTGGACACATCACAGGTGACAAGAATGATTGGAGGAAGTGGTGAGAGGGTGATATGGTTGGAGAGGAAGAGGGTGATGGGAGTTGATAGGGTGAGTTGGGGAGGGAGGAAGGAGGGGAAGGAATTGGTAGGGAGAGCAGGGAAGGTAGGGTATTCAGTTGTGCAGGACAGTTACCAAGGAGGAGAAGGGGTGCCCTAGGCTGGGGGATATCCCTATTAGTGAACTGTGCCAGTGGTGTCAGGCCTTGTATCTACTGGATTAGTGGTAGGGACTTGCACTGCATCACGTGGAATGTCTGTGGCATGGGCTTCCCAAATAAGCGGCATAAAGTACTATGGATGTTGCGCAACCATAAAGCTGACTTCCTATGCTCCAAGAAAAACAACATACAGCGGCAGAGCATGCCAAGTTTCGGCAGTGGGGAGTACTGTATATGGGATACCAGCAGTGGACAAGAAGAATGGAGTGGCAATTCTTATAAGAAAGGACATTGCCTTTACAACACAGAGAGAGATCTGTGATCCGGGAGGGAGATATGTCATGGTATCGGGACTTCTGAATGAACTCCCAGTGGTTCTGTGCAATGTGTAAGCTACGAATGACTATGAACCCTGATTTTTTTGTAAATATGCTTAATGTGTTAGTGACCATTTCTTTGGGGCATCTGATTCTGAGAAGGGACTTTAACGGGGTCCTGGATCCTGGTTTTGACAGCTCATCTTGATTAGGAATTCTCAGGACCATATCACCCTCTTTCTGTTGCAGTTCACTGACCATCTGGGTCAGGTTGATGCATGGCGTATTCTGTATGGTATGGAGAGGGATTGCACACATCTTTTGTGTGCGCACAATATGCTGTTCTGGATTGATTATATGTTGATTGCAGTGCCTTTGTTTGCTCAGGTGCCAGGCCACTGATTAATCCATTTGAGATCTCAGATCATGTCCTAGTATTGGCTGACTTGGTTTGGAGTGAGAAGCAGGCAAGGCCTAGGCCATGAGTGTTTATTTATTTATTTAACTGCATTTATATACCGCTTTTCACCGGGTCAAAGCGGTGTTCCCTTTGGAATTGTACAGGGACAGGAAATTCCATGCCTACTTAAGGGATAAGTGGGAAGACTATACAGCAAATAAGGAGTATATGGAAAACTCAGTCCTATTTTGGAAGGCTGCTAAGGTAGTGCTTCGAGGGGAGGTCATTTTCTATATGTATCATAGGCATAAGGAGTTGAGTGCCCAGCTGTTACAGATGGAAAAGCAGGTGCGGCGGGATTGACGGGAATTGGCGCTTCATAATACAGCACAGATTAGGGCTCAGTTACTGGCTTCTCAGGCAGCTTTGAATGCATTGATATACCAAAGAACTAAGAAGTCCATTACTTCTTTTAAGTTTCAGCTTTTTAAGCATGGTGTCCGAGCAGGACAGTTATTGTCTGTATGTTTAAGGAGGTGGCAAGGTCTGCGGCATGTGGTGATTCTGCACATAAATTGTGTAATAAATCTGTGGAGCTTCAGCACATACTGTATCATGGGAGTACTATGAGAAGTTATATAACACAGAAGATCTGTATGGGGAGGAAATAGATCGGTACTCGAGGGGGTGGGGCTGCCGTTCTTGTCGCAGTTACACAGACTTAATGGATCAATTACAGCACAAGATATTCAGAGAGTCATTCAGCGGGCGAAGCTCTACCAAATGCCGGGCCCTGATGGGTTTGGTAGCAAGTTTTGCAGGATAAGATCTGTGTCCCACTGGCAGAATGTTTTGAACATCTGCTTGAGGGTGGCCATTTCCCTAAAGTGTTAATAAGGCATATATTAACAGACATCTCCAAGACAGGAAGGGACCCTTCTTATTCAGAGTCTTATCACCCTATATCTGTCTTGGTACTTACTAAGATTATGACAGATCGCTTGGTGCAATTCTTTACTTATCTGGTCCAGGAGGATCAGGTGGAGTTCATTCAGGGGTGCAATGTGAGGCAAATTTGGGAGTCACTGGAGTGGGTGTGCTTTCTCGGATGCCTTCTCTGCTGGTCAGTTTTGACACAGAGAAGGAATTCATTTTTGCGGATTTAGAAGCTTATAGGTTGGGGGTAGATTCCAACAGGTAGTGCAACTGCTATATTTGAATCCTAAGCGGTTAGCATCGGGGCGTGTAGGGGAGATAATCGGCAGCACTATCAGTGTTAGTGCCATTGAATATCACGTTCAGCAGCATTTACATGGTTTACAGATCTGTAAACCATGTAAATGCCTTTTGAATATTGGGCCTTAGATTTTTATGGAAAGTTTGCAAGCCGAGGGTTCAGTTGAAGGCACTCCAGTGATCAGGGGTGGATGCAGGGTTAGGTGTCCATATTCTTAGATTATATAATGTATATTGTCTTTTACATCATGTCAAAGATTGGTTAGGAGTCTCTACCAGGAATACTGATGTTGATTTTGAGTTGCAATTAGTGGCCCCTTGTACGTGGTCCTCTGCACTACCCCTTATCAATTCCTGGGTAGCGCAGCCTATGTTTGGGAGAGCAATGCTTTGGGCTTGATTTTTGTGCGCAAAGCCTTCCAGGTGAGGCCATATGTTTCTGCATATTTCCCATTTTTGGGGAAACTGGGGTTTTCACCAGGCATGGTACCTCAGTTTTTATGGAGTGGAAAGTTGAATGACTATGAGCTCTGGCAAATATTGAGCAATGAGTGTGAAGTGATAAAATAATTTTTTGGTTATCTGCAGATGCGACATTATATGGTTGCCCTTTTGATTAAGCCACCCACAAAGGATGGCTGGATTTTTTGGATGCATAGAGGTTTATTAGGTGAACAGACAGCACACCCTTTCCCAGTCACAATTCAAAAATGGATTCGTGAGTTGCATGTGGAGTTTGATTCAGATAAATTCTGTACAAGTATGTATGGGGTACAGGACTTAGTGGAAAATGTCGTGTAGAGAAAATTGCATTATAAATTCCTGCATCGTTTCTATGTTCACCTGCACAGTCTAGTTCTTGCCTAAAGTGTGGTTCTTGGGAAGGCACCTCTCTTCACTGTATTTAGTCTTGCCCATAAATTAGCAGACTGTGGGAATGGGTGTTGGCTTGTCTTTCATGGTGGTTGGATAAACAACTGGCTCTGAGTGTTGATGTTTGCTGGATGTGAGTGAAGAGCTTAAAGATGGTTTGGAGATTCTTTTCATTTGAAAAGCCTGTTTGGCAGGCAGGAGATTTATCCTTATCCGGTGGATTAAACTGGATCCTGGTGGCTGCAGAGGCGTGAATTCAATGTTAACTTTGTGAAGAACCTTTCTAATGTCACTTATACCAAGATGTCATAGTGAACCCTTGATTACATTTGTCCCATGCTCATGGTATCAGTCCCTTTGTCTTCTGGGGTTAAGCAGTGGAGGGGGGGGGGGGGAAGATGTTATATTGAAATAGTCATTGTTATGGAATGTATTTCAGTGTTTTATGCTATTGGATGCTGACAATAAAACAGATAAACCTTTACATTACTCCTTAGGTAGCTAATGGATTTTTGCAGTCCAGATGCATTCTTTTATGTATTTTTTGCATTGTTGGACAGTGTCTAAACCTATGGCCATTCTTCCAGTTTTATTAAGTCTCTTCATTTCTCACATCTCTCCCAGCATCTGTTCATCTGCCTTTGTATCCTTTGCAAAAGGCATATTATTCTTGCAAGCTCCTCCGCAACTTATAAGCAGAGATACTAGAAAGAACTGTCTCTACCACACAGCAATGAGGCACCCCATGGTTCAAGGATAACCATATCAGTCGATCGTGGAGGTACAGGACACAGTTGAGCCAATCTGGCTAAATGGCTTTATACTATCAATATAATAAGAGACTGGGTTTGGGGCGGAGCAAGGGTGAGCCAAAATGTTAACCGGATAACAGTAACATTCAGCTGCTATTTGGATAACTGAATAGCAGGCCTAAACTAAATGTTTAGTCTAGCATGGTGACCACAGTAGCCATATAGTCGGTGCTGCTCCCTATATAGATAGCAGTGCTGACTATAAGTGTAGCCCCCATGGTCTGTGGTCCCTCGCTGAGTATGGATTCTCTGTGGAGAGGCAGCAGCGCTGTCCTGATTAGGTTTACCAACTGTGGTATAAAGGGTTCTGGGACAGGACCAGATAGGGCTGGAGACCTTTGGTCCCTGGGATCACAAACTCTGTCTCTTCTAAAAACTCCAGCCCAGTCCAGGTTTTGTTCTGAACCATTAAAATTTACTGGAAGTCTTTATATAGGAGAAGTGGAAAGTTGATAAAGATGCAGAATATAAAACTGCCACTGCTGAACATTTCTGCCACTGCCTTTCTGCCACTGCTGAACATTTGTATAACGTTACAAGATGCACGCAGCACTGCAAAGCCAAATGTAAAAGATGGTCCAGCTCATCAATCTAGTCAAGACAGACAACACATTAGCTATAGACATGGTATACATCTAGGGGGAATGGTAAGGAAACACAAAGGAGACCAGGCAAGTCAAGATCCGAGAGCAGCAGTGAAGAGGTGAGTTTTCAGCCTGGGTTTGAAAAGGGCCAAAGAAGGTGCCTGACTACAGACTCAGGTAGTTTGCTCTAGGCGTAAGGTGCAGCAAGGTGAAAGGAGTGAAGTCTGGAGCTAACAAAAGAAGAGAAGGACACAGATAGAAGCGATTTGCCAGAAGAGCGGAGTTCCCAAGAAGGGGTGTAGGGAGAGATAAGAGAGGAAAGGTAGTGAGGAGCTGCAGAATGACTGCACTTATAGGTCAGCAGGAGAAGTTTGAACTGGATGCAGAAATGGCTAGGGAGCCAATGAAGTGACTTGAGAAGAGGGGTAATATGAGCATGATGAAACTGGTGGAAGATTAGCCGCACAGCAGAGTGCTGAACAGATTTAAGAGGAGAAAGATGACTCAGAGGGAGACCAGCAAGGAGTAGTAGTCAAGACGAGAGGTGATTAAGGAGTGGATAAGTGTCTTAGTAGTGTGTCCAGAAAGGAATGGGTGGATTTTGTTGATGTTATAGAGAAATAAATGGCAGGTTTTAGTTATCAATTGGATGTGTGTGGAGAAAGAGAGCGAGGAGTCAAAGACGACCCCAAGGTTGCGAGCCGAGGAAGCAAGGAGGAGTAGAGAATTATCCACAAAAACTGAGAAAGGAGGAAGGGGATAGGAGGGTTTAGGGGGGAAAATAAGCAGCTCAGTTTTGGCCATGTTCAATTTCAAGCAGCGGTGAGACATCCAAGCAGCCTTTACTCTTGGGTAGACAAAATCCTTCATCTGGGATCCTCCCATAAAGAGGGGAATCTTCCCCAGTGCTCCTGCATTTCTGGAAAGTGGAAGCAGGACGAAGCAGCAGGCATTTCTCCAGAATGTCGTTGGCCCTACTGGATCCAACACCCATGTCAGTCCTCAGAAGCCTCTCCTCTTCCTGACTCAGTGGTAACCCTTTCTTCTTCTTCTTCTAGAGGCCTCTTTATGCCCCTGGCTTCTTAATGTGTTTAAGTATATTAGTGTCTTCATTTTGCCAGCCAAAGACTTAGAACATGTGGTTGCACAATGACAGCCAGTCAAAGAAAAAACGCTGCTGGTGCAGTGACTTAGCCAGCCAAAAATTAGAAACTGCCTGTTTTCACTCTAATTCAAGTTCTCCTCCTGCCATTACCTCACTGGTAAGGACCTTTCCAACTCTGGAAAATACTGGATGGCATAAAAAGTTAATTTCCTATACATGGTAGAGCCACTAGGGGTCTCCACATACATACACTATAGTATTATTCTGAGCACCAACACCGATGCCTAAATGAATGCAATTGCAGCACCAGCTAAAAATCGACACCGATATCTTTAGAGGAGCAACCATAGTATGGGCATCCTTGCCATCTAAAACAAATCCAGTGTGAATCCAGTTCCCACAGAATGTTTTCCACAGTAAACGCGCACCAGTGATGATGCTATCAAATTCTTTCATGCAAGAAAATCAGATTTCTGATTGCATGATAAAGTTATCCAATTCCAGGTCAAAAAAGATACAGTCAGACAAACCTTAGGCTCAGATGATCCATTCAGCCAGGCAAAGTGAGGACTTTCCATGGCCCTAAAATTGTTGCTTTTTATTCATACATGATTAAACCCAATAGGAGACAATCTATCTATCACCAATCATTACTTCTCTTATGAAAAATAAATGTGAGTTACAATTAGGCAGCTTCCAAAATACAGCCTAAGGCACAAATACTTCATATTAAGCAGCGTTAATTAGATCTTATAGCTCTTTTCAATGGAATGGCTAAAACTGAAACTGGCAATGTTAACAAAAAAAAATGTGATGTAATGTTAGCTACCGTGAGAAAGAATACCTTATCTGATGATTTGAGGCACAGCAAGAGACATTTTCAGAGTACATTGCATTAGGCATAATATATTTTCAGGTGATGAGTCTGTAGGTTCTATTTGTGACTGACTAATCCCAAAAGGCACCAGAAGGAATAAGAAAATATTACCTCTCGTGTGTTTGCTACTGAAGGCAATAGCGATGAGGACATGTTCTAGAAAATTGACACGCAGGGGAACTTTTACTAATGGGCACGAGGGTATTGCACGTAACGCACCAAAAGCACTGAATCAGTAGTGTGTCAGGTGCAACACCACCGCGTTAACTGTCAGGGGTGTAGAAAGCACTGCCCCAGCAGCTGACGTGAAGCACTTCCCCTTAACGCAGGCTACATTAGCGTGGCTGCACTTAACTGCGCTTATTGAGATGGCGTTAGGTGAACCTGCGCTACTGCAGTTAGTATGCAATGTGAACCCAGCACTAATTGCGCTGAGCTCACCATGCCCGCTCTCTGCCCCTAATCCACCCACTTGCGACCCTAACACAGACTGCACAGTTTGTGCGGGAACCATCCCTCAACGTCATGGCCCTGGACTAACTGGCAATGTGCCCTAGCATGCCTTCAATGCACACCAGCACCCGTTAGGAAAAGACCCCCCACAGATTGATTTTGTAATAATTTGGGGAATTTTTGTCTGCAAGGCGAAGGCAGAAAAATCAACAGACTTACAGGTATAAAATACAAAGAAGACAAAAATTCCAGTTTTTAAAAGAACTGCCTTCCTAGCCTGCAATTTCTTTTAGACTAAGGATGTGCATTTGCTAGCATGAATTTAGTTGGTTAACATTCTTAAAAATTTAGTGTGTGCTAAATCAATTAACACTCTTTGACCTATAAATTGATTTGTGTTAAAAGGCAAATATTAGACAGCATATGGAGGTCGAAATTGAGACACTTAGCTCAGGACGTACCCAATTCTGCCAGTATTTCAGAAAAGGGTCTGCCAAATGTGCAGTCTTTTCTAAAATACCTATAAAGATGTGCAGGAGTGGACATGTAGTTGCTAACACATATGGGAAATTTTATAAGAAGTCGTGAAAATTGCTTGACATTTATGCACATAAAGTGTGTATTTTCAATTACTTACGCATGTCAGTGGGCACTTACGCACATGCTTTAGGCAGTCACTATTCTGTAAGAAGGTGCGTTGGGCAAATTGTGCATAGTTTCACGGTAGGCAAGCGCATGAACAGAGCCTGGGAGGATTGCAAATTTACACATGCAAATTCTAAAATATTAATTTACTCATCTTCTTGAAAAATTTAGGCATGGGCATTTCTACCAGCCATAGAGCTGTTTTAAGTACTGATGCCTAGACTTAACACACATTTTGCAGCCCACGTACTTGATTTTATAAACTAGGCACTAGTGATGCATGGAGCAAATACTGCCAAAAAACCCCAGGAGCTGCAGGGTTGGCATTGACTCAAAGGCACACATTGCATTTTGATGCACAGAAAAATGCCTGTTACCTATGCAGGAGTTTATAAAAATCAGTAGAGGCAACTTACATTTATAATGTTTTTTTGCAGACCCATCCATTTAACTACAAAGGCTGCTGTCTTTAATTCATTTTCAATTTGGAGGGGGAAATAGGGAATACACATGTTGATTTCTGACCTTCTCAAGCCTATCAATGCCCTTTCAATTTCGATATATTATGGATATCCATGTGTAAATTTAGCCCTTAATAAACTCACCATTTCCACGTGTAAAAATCCTGGATTTTCCAAATGGACATTGCAAATAAGACGTCTAAAATAACTCCCTAAGGGTCCCTTTTACTAACAAAACCCTTGCAACGGCTATATGTTCACTTCTGGGGCCGCTCTCAGCATATCCCCTGCAGTGACTGCATGGAAACGTTCCTTTAAGTATAATAACAACTAGCCTGGGTGTGCTTAACGCCTCCTCTTGAGGTAGCATTGTGCACCCGCTTTAACTGCAAAATTGACAACGCGCGAAAAATACCGCATGCTATCTTCAGTGTGCAGTCCACACTCCAATCTCTCCAGTCCCTACCCTATCACACATTAAGCGGGTAATGCAGGTTTTTACTGCACTCAGGGCAGTACCAAGCCATAAATGCGCTGTGCGACTTGCAAACCTGGCGCGCCCCTCCTCCACCGACATCACACATTTGTCATTTGCCCCATGTCCAGCATCTCCCCATCTTAACCCACACTTCTTCATCTCCAGCTGACTCCCCCATTCACTGCTTGCCCGGACTGTCCTTGTCCCGCCACCACTTTTTCCGTTCCCTTGGCAGCAGTGGACCTCCAATTTTAAAAAAACACGCGGGTCTTTCCAACTCCATGTTTGCATGGCTAGCCTGCTCCCTCCCTCCTCTGACGCATGCTTGTGTCAGAGGAGGAAGGGATCAGACCAGCCATGAAAGCGCTGAGTCGGAAAGACCCGCGTGGTTAGTTTTTTTTCTAAATTGGAGGTCCGCTCCACCGCCACCACTGCTGCCGCCAAGGGAAGAGAAAAACTGGCGGCAGGTCAGGGCCAGGCAGTGTGGGGGGAGCCGCGGTCAGCCCTAAATGTACCACTACTTTTTTGCGCCCTGTGCAGCTGCACCACTCGCAAAGGGCTGGGTATGGCGCTGGCTGCTCTGGCTGTTTTTAACATGTGCTAGCCATTACCTTAGGATCACGCTAATAGTTATTGCGTGTAAACTGCGTAGTGCGCTTTACTAAGAATTAGAATTAGAATATGAATTAGTGCACTTTAAAAAGTTCTAATGCATATTTAAAATTGTGTGACATAGACTAAAAAAGTGCAAAAAACAGAAAAAGGTCCAAATGAACCCAAAAGTGACCAAAATGTTTTGCCTAATATAGCTATTTTATACTGCTTCATATATAGTGCTGGTATTTTTGGGTGCTTACAAATTAAACATTTAAATGTCTGTTTTCTTAATAATTAGAGGTTTTATGAGGATACGAAAACTCAGTGGTAATTGGTGTTTGTGTGACACAGGTATTGTTGGGTACCTTTGCTAGTCAAATCAAGTACATGTATTTGTGCAACTGATGTGTTCTTAAAACAGAAAGGCAAGGGGAGGGGTGAGAGATTACTACGGGAAGTGGGACTTTTCTGGCATTTATCCAACAAATGGGTTTTTATTGTTTTTGAATTGCATATGTTTTATTGGTGCTTATCAGCTAAAAGCTAATCAAGCTTATACATCTGGGGCCCAATAGTCAGAGTGAGTCAGGCATACTCTTAAAACTTATACAGATAACATTTAAACATTTAACACACTAAATAGGTAGATATTATCCATATAAAAAGAGTCTGTGTGAGGGAGAAGCAGACTTTGCACTAGAAACTATGGGGCTTGTTTACAAAGCCGAGGTAGCGGTTCGCGATCGTTATCGGAGCCGCGGCCCCGATAACGATCGCGAACTGCTACCGCTGCTTTGTAAACAAGCTCCTATGCCTTTATTGGCAATATTCAGCTGCAAAAAGAATAAGTTATCTATTTAATTTAGGCGTTCCAAATAGCAGACTTAAGTTAAACAGATAGTTGGCGTTGCAGTCAGTGCTTAGACACCTATTCAGTGGTGCTAAGTAAATGGATTGTGCCACTGAATATTTTTATTTCTTTATTTCTTTAACTGTGCTTTTATACTGTTTTCCACCGGGTCAAAGCGGTTTACAAACAACTGAAGGATACAGTAAAACGATGAGTGAATGTAACATAGCTATGTATAAATAACTTATTTATGAGCTGGTTTATACGAATACTTAACTATATACATTGGTATGCTTTTGTTGGGATAAGTGGCTGGGTATGTTCAAGGTCCATAATATGAGTTTTCAGGTGCTTCCTGAATGAGGAGAGGTCTTTGGTGCATCTGATGGTGGCAGGGAGAGAGTTACATGGAGTGGGTGCGTAAAGTTCAAATGCTCTTGCGCAGGCTTGCTGGGTGCTTTTGATTTTCAAGTGGGGGATGATCAGGGTGTTGCTGGTGGATTGGCGGCTGGCTCTGTTTTGGTTGGAAGGGGTGGAAGAGGTATAGCCCATTTAGAGAAAAAAAAATACTCGATGAGTAATCAAACTCTGGATTTCATTACCAGAGGATGTGGTAAAAGCTGTTAGTGTAGCTGAATTTAAAAAAAAGATTTGGACAAGTTCCTGGAGGAAAAGTCCATAAATCATTATTAAAGAGGACCAGGGAAATCCATTGCTTACCCTGGGACAAGCATTATGAAACCTGTGTATCTTTTGGGGAAATTGACAGGTACTTGTGACCTGGATTGGCCACTGTTTCCTTTTTGGCATTTGCCTGCAAGGTTCTATCTTATAGTCACTTACTATGTTTTCTGGCAGCGGATGGGATACATCCGAGAATACTGAAGGAACATGGAGATATTCTAGCAGCTCCACTGACTGACTTTTTCAATGCTTCTTTAGAGTCAGGAGTGGTCCCAGAGGACTGGAGAGAGGCTCATGTGGTCCCTTTACACAAAAGCAGAAGTAAGGATGAGGTTGAAACTACAGACCGGTTAGTCTAACCTCTGTGGTGAGTAAATTATTGGAAACGCTGCTAAAAGAGAGAATAGTGAAGTTTCTGGAGTCTAATGGATTGCAGGATCCAAGGCAGCATGGGTTCACCAGAAGCAGGTCTTGTCAGACAAGGTGTTGGATTGAGGGAGAGCCCTAGATGTGGCATACTAAGATTTTAGTAAAGCTTTTGACATTGTTCGGCACAGGTGACATATAAACAAACTGAGCACCCTAGGGATAGACCCTAAAGTTACTGATTGGGTTAGAAATTGGTTGAGTGGGAGGCAGCAAAGGGTACAGGTAAATGGAGCTCACTCTGAAGAGAAGGAGGTTACCAGTGGTGTGCCACAGGGATCTGTCCTTGGTCCAATTCTTTTTAACATATTTGTTTGTGATATTGCAAAAGGGCTGTCGAGTAAAGTTTGCCTGTTTGCGGATGATACCAAAATCTGCAATAGAGTAGACACCCAGGAAGGAGTAGATAACATGAGGAGGGATATAGCTAAGTTTGATGAATGGTCTAGACTTTGCCAGCTGAGATTTAATGCTAAAAAACGAAGGGTCATGCATTTGGGCTGCAAAAATCCAAGGGAGCAGTACAGTGTACTTCTGTCCTCAAAGGTAGAGCGGGACCTGGGCATGATTGTGTCTGACGATCTTAAAGTAATTAAACAGGTAGAAAAGTTGACGGCAAAAGCTAGAAGGATGCTTGGGTGCATAGGGAGAGAAATGGCCACCAGAAGTAAAGAGGTGATTGTGCCTCTGGTGCGACCTCATTTGGAGTATTGTATGTGGTTCTGGAGACCGCACCTTCAAAAGGATATAAACAGGTTGGAGTCGGTACAGAGAGTGGCTGCTAAAATGGTTAGCGGTCTTCATTATAAAGCATATGAGGACAGACTTAAAGATCTTAATATGTTTACTTTAGAGGAAAGGCGGGATAGAGGTGATATGACTGTGATGTTTAAATATCTTAGTGGCATAAATGCACAGGAGGAGAGCCTCTTTCTTTTGAAAGCAAGCTCTGCCATGAGGGGAAATAGGATGAAAGTGAAAGGGGATAGGAGTAATATGCAGAAAGTTTTCTTTATGGAAAGAGTGGTAGATGCATGGCATAGTCTCCCAGTGGAGGTGGTAGACACAAGGACAGTATCTGAATTCAAAAAAGCATGGGACAAACACAGAGGATCTCTAAATGTAAAAAGGGGACTATTGTGGTAGTTGATATTGAAGAGCAGACTAGATAGGCCATGCGGTCTTGTTCTGCTGTCATGTTTCTAGGTTTCTATTTGAGAATGATCTAGCTGTGTGAGATCAAGTTGAGGTATCCTGCTGATGTGCTAGTCATGTAAGGGTGTATTGCAGTCTGCCTTGTTTTCTGTGCCTAATTTTGGGTTCCTTATTCTGTATTTGTTGAGGGTCTGTCTGTGCATTTTCTATCTGTGTGCGTGTAGGGATCCGTAGCTGTTTAGCTGGTTCTTATCTCATCCTAACCACCCCCCTTGGGAGCTCCACTCTTCTGGCAGATCCCTTTAATCTGTGCCCTTCTCTGCCACTGCTGACTGTAGACTTCATTCATTCCACCTTTCTGCTCCTTATGTCTGGAACAAACTACCTGAGTCTGTACGTCAGGCCTATTCAATTCCAGCCTAAAACCCACCTCTTTGAGGCTGCTCTTGGATCCTGATGCTCCTCACTCTCTTGTTCACCACTTACAATACTCTAGTTCCCAATTTGGTGGTGATGTTCATCTTGATTAGACTGTAAGCTCTGATGAGCAGAGACTGTTTTCTACATCTAGATGTACAGTGCTGTGTACGCCTTGTAGTGCTATACAGATAATAAATACTAAGTAGTAGCAATAGTAGTTCTGCTTTTCTAATCAGAGGTGTATTGGCGTTTCAGGCCACGGTATCATATTTGCAGTCCTGGGACTTAGTGCTGGACAGCAGCTTTACTTCATAGGCACTGATGTCTCTGAGTATTCTTTTTGCAGAGTTTTGTGTTTTGTGAGGGTGGAGAGATACTTAAAAGCATTCAAGTGGTTTACAGATCTTCAAACTGCCTAAACGCCACTTTCCAGGATATTCAGTGGTAGTAACGTAGTTAGTGCCACTGAATATGCCCGGTTTGTGCCACTGAACGCCCTGACGCTAGTCAGTCAGGGCCACACCCAAGGATAATCGGTTATCTGTCCTATCCAGTCAATAAGCACTTATTCTTAACTGAGTAAAGTTTGGCCAAAAGAAGGCCGACCTAACTTTACCCAGTTAAGGATAACAGAAAACCAATTATCTAAATCGCTAACTGAGCAAGCTGGATATTCAGTGTCAGTGGCCAGATATGACCCTGGCATTGAATAGCCAGGTTTAATTTAAAACGGTGACGGCCAGCTACGTTCAAAGCACTGGCCACCACCGTCAACCATCGACCCCAATATGTCTAATAAGGAGTGAGTCTGTATACCCCGAATGAACTGTGAGAAAGAAACTTACTCACTGGAGCGGTACATGTCACTCTTTCAGAAGGGTCACCCTTGACATCTCTGGGGTATCACAAGTAAGGACTGAAATACTAGCCAGTCTTTTCACAACGGACAAAAACTGAAGCATGTCAAGACAGAACAAAGGTAAGGGGGAAGGAGGTGTTTCATGAAGATATTTGTGGTTCATATTCAGGCTTTTGTCATGTTTTCTGGAGCTGCAGTGGACAGGAGCCTTTGCAGACATGTGGAAAAAATGGGAAAGGGATTGCAGAGAGTTTTCTGTTTCAGACTACATACAAACACTACACGCTGACTGGAAATGTCACCAGGCCTGACAGTGTCTTTCAAAGTGAGATAAGTGCTGGTCTTGTTCATACAAAGAAAAAAGGAGTTAGGAAATAAACCAACAGAACTAGTGCATTACCCTGTTCTGGGGGGGGGGGGGGGCGGGGGGGGAGGAGACCTTTTAGCCAGTCCTGGTTTTGAAATGACATCCTAAGTCATTAGGTAATTTATAGTCCCCGATTCTACTCACTGAAATCTGTTCTGCAAGTCCTATAATGCATCAGGTTTGGGTTGTCAGAAATCCAGGACTGTGTCAAAATCTCCCTCCTGGGACTGGATAACTTGACAGCCCTGTAATGCTGAAGATTCATCATATACAGACAAGGCATGTTGAACTTGTGGCAAAAGGAAAAATCTAGTCAAAGACTGTCCAGCCCGGTTAGTGTAATGAACTGAAAACCAAGGATGTCAGAGTTCAAATCTCGTTTCTCTCACTAGGATTCCTTGTGACCTTGGGCAATTGTCTCAGGTACTCACTTAGCGGTGCGTGAAGAGGTTTCAGTACGGGAATAGCAGAGGTAGTGCACAAAGGGAGAAGTGAAAGGCCTTGGCAGAACTATGTATGGCAATACTGAAACAGCAAGGGGCGCTGCAGCAGGAGGGAGGTGCAGTGGCAGAGTTGTATGTGTCATTGGGGGTTCAGTACAAAAACAGCCCATGGCACTGCAGGGTAGAATTAAGATGTGGAAGGTATGAGAGTGTGAGTGTGTGTTTGTGGGTTCTTTGCTACTGAAATAGCAGGAGGAGGAAGGAAGTAGCCCTATAACTTAAAACCAGGAAAGACAGCTTCAAATCCTTCTCGTATACATCATTTTATCTCTGATTGCCTTAGATGCCTAATTAAATCTCTTACCCAAAGACCTTACAATCCATCATACCTGAATACCTTTCAGCAATAACACTATAAAAATAAATTTTATTTAATAAATGAGCAGTAAACTGTGTTTAGAAAGAAGGTTAGTGGGCCAGACGGGTGTGTGGGAAGCCTGTTGGGGAAAGGGAGTTATCTACTGTAAGAGGAGCTACAAGCCCAGCAGTAACAAGAGGGGAATGGGAGAGTCTGGGAACATGGATCGAGATGAAGAGAGACTCCTTCCCTCCTGCATCCTCAGGACCAATACTATTCTACTGGGCTGATTTTTTGCCATAATCTGTCCCTGGTGGATCTGCTTGGCAATAGTAATAATATTACAATCAAATCTGTTGCACGTATTGGATGAAGAATAATAAGTAAGACTACTTCAGTAACATTTAATTTTAAAAAGGAGACTACAATAAAATAAGGGAATAGAAAAAAAAACAGCTGTCATTTTAAATTGCCTATTCTATGCTCCCTTCGTACGCCACTGAATCAGAGAGACCCATTGCATGCAAATCTATCTCATGAATGTTCGTCATGATGATCTTGAAAGCCTGCCTGGTTAGGGTTGCATTTCAGGAGAGGGTTGAGAAGCTCTATCTGACCAGATAGTCAGGGGGCAAAAGGGAAACAGCCAAAATAATAAAGGGGATGAAAAGGCTAAACAGATTAGAGCTCTTCAGTTTGGCAAATAGATAGCAGAGGGGGGAAATATGAAATATGATAGAGGTTTACAAAATGATGGAGTAGAAGTGCAGAAGTGTTGATAGTGCCTTCCTCCACCCCCGAGGATTACATCACCATGTGGCATTTTTGGTTTGAATGCGTACAGGGTAAGTTGAGATAGTGGGGGGTCTCACATGCGCTCAAGACTCCTGGTGGCACTACTTGCCGCACTGCTGTTCTGCTTGCCATACCAAAACACTGTGCCTGCTAACAGGTAGAAGATTTTGAACATAAATTGGAAGAAGTTTATTTTTTATTCAGTACACAATCAAGTTGTAGAATTTGTTGCTGGAGGAAGCGGTCAAGGCATTTAGTATGGCCGAGTTTAAAAAGGGTTTAGACAACTGTCTGGCGGAAAAGTGATCCCAGGTTCTTGTCTTACTTTGTAGAGAGCAGGTGGGATTAGTAAAGCTCTGGTCGCCTAGCGGAAGGGTGGGATTGTGGGGAAGAGAATAGGCCTTTTCTTCTTGGGTCTTATTCCTGAGTTGAGTCACAGTATAATCTTTTCTGAAATCCATCCTGCACATTGTGACAGAAGCTGGGATGCTCTGGTTTGCCTGAAGGATTCAGGCCTTAACTCCTGTGGAGACAGGATGAGGACTGAAATGTGGATAAGGATTTCTGGCTTTGCGCTCTTAGATCATACTAACATTGTGGTTGGTGCATGCTGAGTGACTCTGCATGTCAGAAAACGGATGGTGAGGCTTATGCATGCAGAAAAGAGGCAAATAATACATTCCACAGCTTGGAGCCAGGTGGGTCTAAAAAACGTCGTTATATGCTCATTTCTGTCTGGTTCATCTCTCTTCTGCCTGCTGAGTACAGTCACTGTACCACATTTGAATAGTACATATGTTTATTCATCAGACTTCCAGGATGGCCTTAAAATGGGTGAATCAAACCCACCGTCATTTTAAATTGCCTCTTCTATGCTCCTTATGGAGAAAGGGAACCTGACAGCAGACGGTTTGCTGTAGCCCTGTGCTACATTATTGGCCAGGAAGATGTACTATCTGGATGTCATGGTTTAGATCAGTAAATAAACTCCATGCATCCTGAACATGCAATACGGTGTTTAGGGGTGTGGGTGGAGAAAGCTCAGGAAGGAATAAAAGAGCCAGTATGAAGTGAAATCAGAGCATTCAGCAGCAGCGTATTGGGCTTTCCAGATACCCAAAGCAGCGGGGGGCCAGGAACCATGCAAGGAGTCACTGTTCTGATAGACCTGTTCTCCGTTGCAGGCAAGCGCTGTGAAGCAATGCTTCCGCAGCGGTGGCCTCCTCTCACTGGCTGAACTCCCCCTGACTCTCTGAGCCTTGAAGAAACAGAGAGATCTTGTGTTCTTACATCGCAAGGCCTTTCCTGTGACCTCAGCAAAACCCTTTTGCCTCTTTCCCACACTGCCCTGCGACAGCCTCACTGTAGCTCTCGGTTTGTTTTTTCAGGTGAGTAAACTCTGTATTGAATACTAGCTTCTCAGTTGCTTTTAATTAGGCTTCTGGAATCCAGTCTTTCATCGGAGGGTGAAACCTGCATCACTTCGCTCCAGCTATTTTTGGTCCTGAAGTTGTGGGTTTTCTTTTCGGTTGTTAATTGAAGGCATATAGGAGAGGAGAATGAGCTAAACCAAAAGACATAAGATTTTCTGTGCTTCTGATAAAAACATATGCTTTTAGAAGCACTTTCTGAATTCAGATTTATACAGTTAAAAAAATGACACATGGTTACAAATTGAGGTATTTGTGAATAATTTCCTTTCTGGACTGGTTATCCACTTGCTGGAGGAATTGCAGGGAAGATGACTTTAAGAAGGCAGAGTAGATTATTTAACTACTGTATTTTTTTTTCATTTGTCTCTCCGCTCGGTCTACAGCAGTGGTTCTCAACCCAGTCAGGCTTTTGGGATATCCACAATGAATATGCATGAGATAGATCTGCATACAATGGAAGCAGTGCATGCAGATCTATTTCATGTGTATTTTTTTTAACAGCTTTTTATTTTTTTTTTATACCACTTTATCATTTCAATCAAAGTGGTTTACATTGTAACTTAAACTTGGGAAACCTACATTAAACAGAGATATTGATAACTTGGATTTTTCTGAGCAATGGAGGGTTAAGTGACTGGCCCAAGGCCACAAGGAGTACTAGTGGGACTTGAACCATGGTCTCTGGGATCCCAAGCCAGTGCTCTAACCACTAGGCTACTCCTCCACTCCAGATACTCTGAAAACCCAGAGGACTGGATTGAGAACCACTGCTCTAGAGCATGTTATCTTAAGTAGAATAATACAGCTGTAGTGCTAATGTTGGAAGGGTCATCGCCTGATCCAGACTAAGTCAATCTTAGGTTTGCCCTGTTTCATCTTGGAACGTGTAGTTCTCACTGCCCTAAGATACGTAGGATTACAATTCCATAGATGCAAAGAGGTAAAACTAGGACTGGATTAGCTGGTCATATCAAACTCTGGAATTCATTATGAGAGGATGTTGTAAAAGCTGTTAGTGTAGCTGGTTTTAAAAGAGGTTTGGACAAGTTCCTGAAGGAAAAGTCTATAAACTATTATTAAAGTGGACTGAGGAAACCCACTGCTTATCCCTGGGACAAGCAGTATGAAATCTTTCAACCTCTTGGGAGTCTGACAGGTACTTGTGACCTTGATTAGCCACTATTGGAAACAGGGTACCTTAGGTCTGACCCAGAATGGCATCTCTTATGTTCTTTTATTAAGGGGTTTCTCCAATTCCCTGCATATGTTATACCAATAGATCAGTGTTCTCAACCCAGTCCTCGGACACACCTTGCCAGTCAGGTTTTCAGGATTACCAGAATGAACATATATGAGATAGAGATTTGCTTGCAATGGAGGCAGTGCATGTGAATCCATTGTGCGTATTCATTGTGGTTATCCTGAACACCTAACTGGCAAGGTGTGTCCCGAAGACTGGATTGAGAACCCCTGAAATAGAGGCAATGTGCCCTATTGCCTTCCTATCCCATTTCAATTTCTGGGATTTAATATGATTGTCTTAAATGGGAATGGAATTATTATTGGCATGCCTCTTATCACTGTAGGACTGCTGTCCAGTATAAGCCCCAAGTGATGGGTATCACCTTTGTCTTGGGAAGTGATATGCTTCAGTTCAGGCACCTCTGAGGGTGCCTGGAGAGATGCTAAAGGCTTCCCTTTCAGCACTGAAACAATGGGAAACCTTGAATGTAGTTACAGAAAAAAAGGAGGAAAATTTCTAAAAGGTGTTAGCCGATTGGGTTATTCTATTGACTTGCACATTAGGTGGAGCATTATAGTTATTATGGCTTTTAAACCACCCTCTCCAGAGCTTCTTAAACCAAAGGTACAAAATACACAGCAATATAAATAATACATTATCAAAGAAGAGGTGATCCAAAACAAGAATGAGAAGAAAGGAAAAAAAAAACTCAAATAAAAACAAACTGAATGAAAGCAAAGAGCAAAGTGATCCAGATTGAAAAAGGGTGTGAAGAAAACTTGAAGAAAAAGTAGGGACACCTACAGCCCAAAGCAGGAGGGAGATTTAGGAAAGTGAGATAAACCTCATCCAGTCATTGTCTTCATAAAAAACCCCACTCCACCCAAAACCATGGAAGGAAGCGCATTCTAAGACTCTTCTTTGGCTGCTGGTGATCCTATTACTGCTTGAATAGCTCTCTTGGACCTGGAGGTATCTACTGCTTCAAGGCAGGGGCGGCTCTATAATGAGGCCGAGTGAGGCAGTAGCCTCAGGTAGCAACTTTTGGGGGGGGCGGCAAAATTGCTCCCAAAAAGACCGCCTCACTCGGCCTTCAAAATAAAAATTAAAAAAAAAAACCTTGGGCTAAAGAAGCAGCTGCCTCTGCTGCTGCAGCAGTGGTGGCAGCGGCAGAATGAAGAGCCCCTGCGGTTGCGCTGCCGCATCCCCGGAGAGCCCAGCATTTCCCCTCCGCACCAGCTCAGCTTTGCAGAGCCGCGCAAAGGGAAAGTGTTTCCCGTTCACACGGCTCTATTAAAGCTGAGCCCATGGCACTGATGGGAAACAGCAGAGGGGAAACACTGGGCTCTCCGGGGATGTGGCAGCGCAACCGCGGGGGCTCTTCATTCTGCCGCTGCAGCCGCTGCAGCAATAGCAGCAGCTGCTTCTTTAGCCCAAGGTTTTTTTTTTTAAATTTTTCAATTTCCCTGGGCTGGGGGGGGGGGGTTAGGACTGGTAATGGGCTATGGGGAGGCTAGGACTGGAAATAGGCTGATGGGGGGGGTAGAACTGTAAATGGACTGATAGGGGTTTAGAACTGGAAATGGGCTGATCGGGAGGGGGGCTAGGACTGGTAATGGGCTGATGGGGGGTTAGGACTGGAAATGGGCTGATGGGGGGTGAGGACAGGAAATGGGCTGATTGGGAGGGAGGCTAGGACTGGTAATGGGCTATCGGGGGGGGGCTAGAAATGGAAATGTGCTGATGGGGGGGTTAGAACTGGAAATGGGCTGATGGGGAGTTAGACCTGGAAATGGGCTGATTGGGAGGGGGCTAGAACAGGAAATGGACTGATTGGGGGACTAGGACTGAAAATGGACTTATTGGGGGGGTTACAACTGGTAATGGACAGATGGGGGCTAGGACTGGAGTGGGCTGATAAGGGGGATAGGACTGGAAATGGGCTGAGAGTGGATATGGGCTAATGGGGGAGGGGGGAGAGTGCTGCTAGCCCTGGAAGAAAACTAGGGGCTAGTGCTACAAATGGGTTGATGCAGGGGGGTGGTAGAATAGGACTGGAAGGGAGCGGATATTGAGAGGGTCTGCCGGGGAAGGAGGGAGCAGGAAGGGAGCTGACATGGGGGAAGGAGGGGGCTGGAAAGGAGCTGACACCTGGGATGTACTGAAGGGGGATTGGAAGGGAGCTGACACTTGGGGATGGGAGTGGTAGGTGGTTGGGTAATGGGGAGGAGGCTGGAAGGGAGCTGATTGGGGGATGGCACTGAGAGTGGATCTGAGCTGATACCTGGGATGGTATTTGGACTAAAAGTGGCTGGACAGTGGGGAAGGAGGGGGACTGGAAGGGAATGGATACCAGTTGCAGTCATGGGAATGCAAGGCGGTTGACATTGGAAGGTACTGGGAGGGGAGGACTGGAAAGGGGACTGATACTGGGGAGGGTTACTGGAACTGGAAATGGGCTGATGGAAGGAAGTGAAGAAAACAAAAGGAGAGATAAGAAATGGCAGATGGACATGGACCATAGGCCACAGATAGAGAGCTAAGAGAAGACAGGAAAGCAGAAGCCTCAGATTGGGATCAGCATGATCAGAGAATAAAATGGTCAGACAACAAAGGTAGAAAATATAATTTTATTTAATTTTAGTGATTGGACTTTGTGCTATTTTTATATTTTACACAGTATTGGGGAACTGCATCTCTTATTTATCTGATGCTGCACTGCATGTGGACTCTGGCTTCTTGGGGTTTCAGTTTAAATTTTGTCTACATATTTTTATTTTTACTTTAGATTGTGGTTACTGAGGTCAGGTGTTCTGTTAACATGGCATTTGTACATAAAGATATATACTGTTCTGTAGTAATTTGACTTGTTCAGCTTTTCAAATAGATGTATGGCCGTAACAGGGCCCACTGTAGTATTTACAGTGACGCTTTTTTGGATGGGCTCCTTACAATATGTGAGTTTTGGAAGTTTGTGCTGATATGGAATGATAGGTTTGCTCTTTGTTGTAGGGTTTTGTATTAGTTCACAATATACCTGGTACTGGAGAATAGTGGTTGTTGTTAGTGAGATGACCAGAATCAGATTTTTTTTTAATATTGAGTTCGTTGGGTGAATGTCCTGATTCTGCTCTGCACCTACTGTGGATGCAAAATACATGTTGAAAAAGAAAAAGCAAGAACCATAACGCAGTTTATAACAAAATAAAAATGAGTTATAATTTAGTTTTATAAACTGTGCTGTTAGTTCTTACTGTCTTTTAGTTCCTTGGTGTGCAAACAGGACCATACCTAGTCCTGTGCAAGCAGTGCAGCCGCACAGGGCATAAAGGCTTGGGGGGCACATTTTGGCTGTCTGCTGTTGCCCTGTCGCCCCTGGCAGGACAATAGCAGGCAACCAAAATGCACCCCAAGCCTTTTCGCAGCACTTTAAGCAGGTCTGATCCCTCCCTCCTCTGACGCGATGTCAGAGTAGGGAGGGACAGATCTGCTTAAAGTGCCAGTGCCTTTCAGATCGAGCATATGGCCCCCTCCTCCTCCACATACCTCCGTCCAGCGCTGCCTGCTCTTTCCCTGCTGCCGGCACAGCTGTGAAAAAAACAGAGGGCGGCGGCAGCAGCAGGGAAACAGCAGGCAGTGCTGGACGGAGGTATGGGGGGAGAGGGGGGCGTACCCCGAGCTGCAAGTTGCACAGGGCGTGATTGCAGCTCGCTACAGCCCTGTGTACAAACATCTTGCATTTCCTCCATATAATTTAATCCATTTTTTGGTTTGGTTCAGTCTCTGATTGGATTTCTGAAAAAGCCCCACCCCCCTCTAAGGTGGGAGGGGGGGCGCCATCTCATTCTTTGCCTCAGGCAGCAGATTGCCTTGAGCCGCTCTTGCTTCAGGGTTACATGCATGTGGTACATCACCTCTTGCATCCCAAGCTGAAAAGGCTGTTGGGGGATGTAGTTTGTAGTTTCAGATGCTTGATTATGATAAGGTTCAGGAAAAGCAGTGCAACATGGCACAATCTGGGTTGAAGGAAGGAAGCCAAGGCAGGCAGAAAAGATTGTATGCTGGGAATAAAGAACTGGAAAGTTGGCATCTTCCCTGCTTACTCTGGGGCCAATGTAGAAAGCTGTGCTCTCCTTTAGCACAAGTTACTCCTGATTTTCCCCACATAAAGCTTATCTGGATGCAATATGAATTTTCAGCATGGAAAAACCAGCAGTAAAACTACTGTGCCGTGCAGTGGGCATGCAAAACATGTGCAAAATGCCAAATTTTTAATTGTTCCAATGTAAAAAAATGCGGGCTAAGTTTTGGAGTGGACTTTATTCTTGAAGTACTTAATCAGCTCAGGGTAGAAGTAAAGATTCCAGCACAGGAGCAAACACGTCTGTCGTGAAGTATAGCACATCATCCCAGATGACCCTTACCAGCAGGCCTCCATGGGGGCCCTGTGAACCCCTGGAACCTCACCCCATGAAGATAGCCCTGATGAATCCCTGCCCTTGCACTAAGGCTGTGAGGCAGAAGCGATGCCCACTCACTCCTGACTCTTGCATCACCATCTTGTAGGGTCAGGCACCACTAGGGGTCAGGCAGCAACATTTCATTTCATTGATAAATTGCCTAGCAAAGTTCTTAATAATACTCATAAAAAAAGAACAGTACAATGTAATAAAACATCTAAAAGCAATACAATTATTCACCATAGGTCATTACGAGATGGCAGCAGAAGGATCAGGATGAAGCCGGATGCCTTCCCAGACCACTTAAGTATTATTGGTGCTGGGGGGTGCCGTAGTATGGAAGCTGTCTGGTTGAGAACCTTCCTATACCAGTGCCGGATCCAGGGGAGCCCTGGACAAGAGAGCCGTGGGGGGTCTGGGAAGACTGGTGCCACTAGGCAATTTTTGTGGGGATGGGGGATAGCAGAAAGGGGGTGTCTGGGCCTCACTAGGCCACTGGGATATTGTTGAAGGACGGGAGAAGTGATGGGCCATTTTTTTTAAAATGTCCCTCTTCTTGTCAGACCCCTGTCATGCACTGACAGGAAGAGTGATGTTTACTCCTGATGCGGCAAATTGCTGCAGATTACCATGGCAGGATACGCTGTTTATTCTGATAGTTCTATGTCAATATACCACCCCTAATATGCTAAACAGGAACACAATTTAAAAACAATATTCAAAAAACTTTTTGGTTGCACCATCACATTCAAACCATCATTATCAACTAGTTCAGAATAATGCCCAGTGGTCAATTTTAATTTTTTGAAAAAAAAGTATCCTAATTCTAACAATATCATCAAACATACTGTATACCTTATAAATTCCAACAACCAACACAATGTTGTGTTTCGAACTGAACACGGCTAAAGACTGTAGATTCTTTGTAGCACAATTCTTCACAAAGAGTGACAATTTCTCCTGCTTCCAGCGGCTTACTAAAAAAATGGCCGCAGCATTTTTTAAAAGCTCACTCCTCTCAATGACATCAATTCTTAAAGAAAAAGCACCCCTGAAGTATACCAATCTATTTGTGGTTTAAAACATGAGGTGCCACCGATTGCATATGAAATATTCAATATTGCTCCCTATGATTTCATTTCATTTCATAATTACCCTCATGGTAAAGAGGGGAAATGTGATCAATGATCTTCCATCTTAAATCAGCAAAACCATGTTGATACTGTATACCAGGCATGTCCAACTTCGAACAGGTCGTGATCTACTTTTTCCGGCCAAAAGTGCCGGTGATCTACTACCATGAAAATTAAGTTTCAAATTAGTTTCAAATTAAATTTTAACTCAATAAGTTGGAGGATTCCCCCCCCCCCCCATTTTTAATGAACCTTCTGTCATTTACTTGGATGTGATCAGCTGTTAAGCAAATTAAGCAAAAACAAAACAGAGAGACGAAGATCCAGTAAGAACTGCGAGGGGAAATGGAAATTACATTTTTTCTTAAAGTTTTATTGAATAATAACTTTCTTTAACTGTCTTAATAACTTTCTTTAACTTTTATTGAGTAATTTGTGTTAAATTTAGGTCAAGTATTGATCCAGGCTGATCTTGCACAATCTTTAATATTTTGCTCTTGCTCATTAGTGAGACGTCTGAGCCTGCATTTCATCCACCAGCTTTTTGAAGTTGGGTGAATATTGCGTGAGGGCCAGTCTCAGGGAATCCTGGTGATGTTCATCTGTCATGTTGGAATGTTGTGTACTCTTTGTCATTTTCAGATGCGAAAACACAGATTCACACAAATATGTTGAACTGAAACAGGAGTGTACAGCTTCACTGCATCTTCTCAAGTTGGGAAAATTGTCTCTAGGCACTAGCTTCCAAAATGATTCTTGCTCAGCACGGGTCTTGAGAAAAATGTCATTTTTAAGGGTTAATATTTCGTTTTCAAGAGATGGCTTGTTCAATGAGTCATTTTTACTGATAGCAGCTGCAGTTTCTTTAATGTCCACATCTACTTTGAATGGGTATGACAAGTACTCCACAACTGTTCCAATTTTTTGGAAGTCACAGAATCTATTTTCGAATTCCTGGATAACAGAACAGATTTCTGTCACATACTTCTTGTTCTGAAAAACAAAATTTGGATATTGTCCCAGATGGTCCTGCGTATTAGGAAAATGATCAAAAGTGTTGTTTGCAAGGTCAGTCATCATTAGCTCAAATTTGCTCTTGTAGGATGAAACTGTACTCATCATCTCGCCAATGCATCTGTTTTTACGTTGTAGTTCAAGGTTCATATCACTTAGTTTGCCTGTAAAGTCAGCGAGAAATCCCAGATCACATAACCACTCCTCATCTGCTTGGTCATCTCCCCTCTCCTTCAAAAAACTTATTTCATTCAGCAAATCACAAAATCTTTGCAGAAATTTGTGCCTACTTAGCCACCTTACATCTGTGTGTAAAATGATTTCCGCTGCCCCTTCATCAAGAGTAAGATTGAAAAGCCATCTTTGAAGAGTGATCTTCCACGAACTGAATTTACAATTTTGAAAGTGATGTCCATGACAGTCTTTGTATTGAGTCTCTTGCTTGCCAAAACTTGCTGGTGAATGATGCAGTAGTAAGAAAGGAAATCTGGGAAGTCGTCATGCTGTCTACAGAGGGCTGTGAAACCGTTACCCTCACCTTGCTCTTGCTTCATCAGTAGTGATGGAAACAAGTCTATGCAATGGAAGATTACACTTTGTCACAAAAGAATGGAAGGAACTGAATATTTCCTGACCGATAGTTCTCCCTTTTAAAGAAATCATTCCAAGTAGTTCTTCTTTAACACTGAAGTCTTCAAAAACTATCTGGATAAAGACTAGTAACTGGGCTATGTCTCTTATGTCTGTAGATTCATCCAGTTGAAGTGAGAAAGCAACACAATTTGAAACATCCTCCAACAATTGTTCAGTTGTGTCTCCACACATCTTTTCTATTCGCCGCACGACTTGACAATTGTACATCTTGAATAACAGCTATGATATCTTTCTTATTTTTAAATCCTTCAAAAAGATTGTCAGCTGCTTCAAGAAAACAATCTTTTACAAATTCCCCTTCAGTGAAAGGTTTGCATTTCTTTGCGATCAGGTTGCTGACCTTGAAGGATGCTATGGTTGCATTGACCGAACGTGACCTTGACTTCGCCATCAACTGTTGCTGAGTAGCCAATTTCGATTTAAGTTCTTTGAGCTTCAGTTTACGAATTTCACTTTTGGGTGGAAAATCAGCATCAAACGTATTGCTATGCAGAGCCTTATAATGACGTTCCAGATTACCCTTTTTGGGCAAGGATACTGGGGCGTTACAAATTAGACAACTACACTTGTCTTTCACCATGATGAAGAAGTAGTCCATTTCCCATTCATCATGAAAGTGGTAGGTTTTGCTCTTCTTTGGAACACTTATCTTTGTTATATTGGGGTGGCTGGATGTAAGAAGGCCAAATCAGCTAAGTTAGTATAAACACGGGCTGAATCTGGTCCAAAACTGTAACTGTCCCAAAGTATTAAAGATCAACAGGAACTGAAAACCTCTGGATGATGTGCAATACAAGGACTGGAGATGCCAAAACCACACATGCAGTTCTAAAAGTAAAAATAAGAATTCATCATACTAGCATCAATAATCAAATACCACCAAACAATCATCAAAAAAACTTAAACACCTGTCCAGCAAACCAGATAAAATCAAATACCGCCAAACAAGTTCAAATACCACCACACGCGATTTAATAAATTCTGCACACAGTGTAGAATCAACGCAAAGGCAAGGTGAAATAAAATTGCAGTGTAGAATCAATGCAAAGGATAGGCAAAATAAAATTGCAGAGGCAAGCAAACGTCACAGTGGTTTGAACCAATTCGAAGACAAGGCATAGGCAAGTTAGAACAAAATTGGAAAAGCCCACCAAAATCACCAAATTCTTGACACTTGAGATGGAGCCAAGTGGGGCTGGCGATCTACCTCTGACCCCTCCACGATCTACAGGTAGATCGCTATCTACCTGTTGGACATGCCTGCTGTATACAATGCTGTACAATTGGAGCTGAAAGAGTTGTAGTGGACAATCTTGAACAATGTTCACGTAAATAAAACTTTATTTATCATTCTCTTAGGGGTATGTTTGTTAATCAGCAGCTGCTGTGTGCTACTGCTGATTAGTAAACATACTGATATCGCACAGAAGCCGCTACCGCTGATTAGGAAACATACCTCTTAGTTTGACCAATATAGATTTTCCCAAAGGGACATAATAGCATATGTGGAAATGCAAGTAGTACTATACTTACTAACCAATGTCACATGGTGCTTTCCAAACCACTCCTGATATTGTCTGAGCACATATATCACAACCTTCACATGCATAATGTTCCAAATGTGCAGAAGTATCATCCTGATAGTTTTGGAAGAATTGGCCAATATGGAGAAACAATACGTTCCAGTGAGGAGCACCACCACTAATGGGCAATGGAAGCAATTAATTCAGCTTGAAGCTAATAAGGAGATCATTCTACAAAGAGTGGAAAAGGGGGAGCTATTGTTTTACAAAATAAAAATCAGTATGAAAAAGAAATTTTGACAATTAGGTGACTCCCACTATTAGGAACAACTTGGACATGCCCTACTCAACCATTATTGAAGCAAATAACTGTTTTAGTATCCTTTGGGTTAAAGACTGGTTATTTAACTGTCAAAGAAACTCAATTTTTGATAAATTTGCATCCTCAAATACCAATTTTTTTATATGGCTCCAAAGATTCACAAGTCTATGATATCACTACCTGGGCATCCTATTGTTTCAGGGTGTGATTCAGTTTTAGAACTTCTTTCTCAATTTATAGATTGTATTTTAAACCCCTGGGCTAAACAGACTAGATTATCTTTCGGGATGCTAGTCTTTTTAGGCCCGATTCCATTGTGGACGTAGAGGTTCTCTGTGCGCCCGTCCGGAATTGGACGCACAGAGGGAGTCACGATTCTGATCCCGCAGGGCACATCTACCCTGCACATACAGGCTTTGCCTGACCAGCTCAGTCAGGGCTTTTAAATGGAGCCGTGGCGCCATAGCGTCTGGTTGCCATAGCACCATGGCTCCATTTAAAAGCTGCAATCCCCAGCCGCCGACCTCCAAATTGCTTTCCCCGCAGCCCGACCCCTGATCTGGCCTCCCAGGGCCAGGGCTGGGTGCGTGCAATGCCCTCTGCCCCCTGCCGCCCCTTCCCAGCCCCAGGTCCGCTGATCCTGCCGCCTCTGGGAACTTATTCCACCTCAGAGGTGGAATAACTTCCCCGTTCAAATCGCCGGCCCCAGACATACAGGGCCGACATTAGAATTGTCCCTGTAAATCCGAGGCCGGCGACTGCCCACTGCCTGCCCTGATGCCACCCCTGATCCGCCCCTTTCCCGCCCTTGTCTACCTTCCCCGTACAACATGCGGGGAAGATAGTCGGATCCAGGAAAAGGCATGAATAGCGGGGATGGACGTCCATCCCCACTATTCCTTGCTCAGAATGACCCCCTTTATAAATTTGTTGGAGGGTGAAATCTGGTTGTTAACAATGGATATTACTTCTCTCTACACAAATATTGACCAACAGGAAGCGCTACAAGTGATCCAACAGTTCGACTGGAAGGATTGTTTAAAATCTAGGATTCCAAAGCCCTATGTTATGGATTTGCTTCATATGGTTCTTTGAAATAACTATTTTTGTTTTAATGGCCATTTTTTCCATTAGATCTATGGCATTCCTATGTGAGCAACTGTCACACTTTATGTCACACTTTATGTAGCAGCGTTTGAAGATTCTCTTTTGTATAGATCCCAATGGATGTAATATATTGTATTTTGGAAGTGTTTTTGGATGATGTTTTTTGCCTATGGAAAGGATCATTGAATGATTTATAAAGACTTTTGGTCTGGATAAATTCTTATAAAAAAAATTTGCAGTTTGAAAGTGTGTACATTTAACACACTATATCCTTCTTAGATGTGTAAGTTACAAGGGATGGTCTGTGATTGAACACTACTCTATAAAAGAAACCGGTGGAAAAGAATAATTTTCTTTGTTTTAATGGTCATCCTGCATATCGATTAAAGTAGGGCTGCCAGTGAGTCAAGTTCTTCGAGTGTGTCATATTTGCACTTCAGTTCATGAATATAATATTCAAGCAAAATCATTATTTGTGTGATACTTTAATAGGAGATATTCCAATGCTATCATTAAGAAGGCATATTTAAGGGGACTTTATGCTCAAAAAGAATTGTTACAAAATAACCCAATGTCTGAAGAAGATCGGGTGGTTTGTATAATCCAATATTCTATCCGTGCTGCACAGATTGCAGCCATTGTACATCAATTTTGGCCCATTCTACAATCACAAGAATGTTTAAAAAAAAAAGACCTATTATGGCTTATCAATGCGGAAGAAGTGTGAGTGATACAGTAAACAGGTTAATAACATGGAAGACAAATCAGGACGATACTCCTTCACATTTGGGACATTATGCATGTGAAGCTTGTGATATGTGCATTCAAACGATATCGGGAGTGGTTTATATGAGAACGTAAGATATGCCATACTGGGACAAACCAAGATCCATCAAGCCCAGTATCCTGTTTCCAACAGTGGCCAATTCAAGTCACAAGTACCTGTCAGGTTCCCAAAAAGACATACAGGTTCCACAATGCTTGGATTTCCCTGGTCTTCTTTAATAATAGTTTATGGTCCTTTCCTTCAGAAACTTGTCCAAGCCTTTCTGAAACCCAACTACACTAACAGCTTTTACTACATCATCCATTAATGAATTCCAGAGTTTGATTACGCGTTGAGTGAAAAAACATTTTCTCTTATTAATCTTAAACAGGTTACACTGTAGCTTCATTGCATGTCACCTAGTCTTTCTACTTTTTGATAGCGCAAACAATCGATCTGCGTTTACCCTTTCCACTCCATTCATTAATTTATAGACCTCTATCATATCTCCCCTCAACCATCTCTTTTCCAGGTTGAAGAGCCCTAACCTTTTAAGCCTCTGGTCATAGAGGTATCCTTCCATCTCTTTTACCATTTTGGTGGCTCTTGTCTGTACCTTTTCTAATTCCGCTATATCCTTTTTAAGATACAGCGACCAGAGTTGCACACAATATTCAAGGTACTGTCGCATCATAGAATGATACAGAGGCATTCTAATGTCCTTTGTTTTATTCTCCATTCCTTTCCTTATGATTCCTCGCATTCTATTTGCCTTCTTGGCTGCTGCTGTACACTGGGCGGAGGGTTTGGCAAGCAGCAGGTGATAACAGGACATTGGTTAGTAAGTATAATACTACTTGCATTTCCACATATGTAGTGTATATACTACTGTGTCCCTGTGGGAAAATCTATGTTGGCTGGACTAAGAAAAAGATAAAACTTTGTTTATGTGAATATCGTTCAAAATTGTCCACTAAAACTCTTTCAGCTCCAATTATACAGCATCGTATACATTATCAACATAATTTTTCTGATTTAAGATGGAGGGTCAGTGATCATGTCCCCCTCTTGACCATGGGAGTAATCATGAAATGTAATTAAATCATAGGGAGCAATATTGGATATTTCATCTGCAATCGGTGGCACCTCATGGTTTAAACCAACAAATAGATTGGTATACTTTACATTAGGGCTACTTTTTTTTAAGAATTGATGTCTTCAGTATTAGAAAGCCTTGAAAAATCACCGCAGCCATTTTTTTAGTAAGCCATTGGAAGCAGGAGAATAGAAATTGCCACTCTTCAAAGAATCTACTTTCAGATAAGTTTCATTAAACCTTGAAGCAGAATTGTCCTTAACTGTCTTCAGGTCAAAACACGACGTTGTGTCAGTTGGTGGAATTCATAAGGGATATGTTTCATGATATTTTTTAAATTAGGAGACACTTTTTCCAAAAATTAAAATGAATTAGCTGATAATGCAGGTTTGGATGTGATGGTCCAACAAAATTTTTTTTAATATTGTATTTGAATGTTGTTCCTGTTTAGCATGTTAGGTGTGGCATATTGACATAGAGGTGGGTTTTGTCCCTTATACATAGCCATCTTAATAATATATTGTTTTTTACTGACAGCGCACACTTTTTAACACAGCAGTAATATGGATGTCATGAATTTAATGAAGCCAAGCTAACACCGAGACAGTCCTCTGTCTCGGTGTTAACTTGGCTTCTCTAGTCGGTGTTGAAGACTTTGCACCAAATACTAGTGTGTATAGGCTTGCCAGAAGCGGACGGAGTAGATTCCAACAGTGCCTTAAGTTGAGTATGCTGCTTTTACTATTGGCTTTGTACTGGCTAAATAAAGATTTTGTTGTATTCTTTACTTACAGGATACGGAGCTTCTTATATGAGCCAGTGTGCACCCGCGACTGGGCATTCCTTGCGCACTATTTAAATGAATAATTTGATGTGATGAGTGATTTTGAAATCCCATAAAAGTACTTTTAGGTGATATTGGTAATTTATTTCTAATTTGGTCTTGCTTAATAATTAATAATTATTTGCAATATTTCATTATTAAAATATTAAAGGTTAATGGCCTGTGCTGTGGAATGTACCATTTAACCCTATGGTGATTCGTTTCGCCAAATGTAGGGGTAGGTTTCTCTGAGGCCAGTTTGCCTATATAGAATTGGTTAATTGATTAATTGACGATTTAGTTAGGAGTTGGTAGTGAAGGAAGGTTTTTGTTTGTTCTAGTATTAGATTTGTGAATACCATGACAGTCGTGAACCTCACTTCTAAGCCAGGGTATGTGGAGTAGGATCTTAGTCTCTCAAATTTACTGCTAATGCTCGGCGTAGTACTTGCATTGTGCCAGAGAGCTTCCTTCTGGAGTTTGTAAGCTGTAACAGGTATGGGTAGTTTGTCAAGATGTGTTTAGAAATTCTTCTTTATCAAGACTCTCACTCCCAGTACAATGGGAAAGATTTCTGTATCTTTCTGCCACATTGTTTTTCATCTGTGACTGCATTTCTTGGTACTTTAGGATCTTCTGTCTCTCCACAGAATAATCACTAGGTACTGACACTTCTATTATCAATGCTGTTCTGGTATTCCTCTCCTTTATTTATTTATTTAACCAGTTTTCTGTACTGCCTTATCCTTCAATCAAAGCAGTTTACATTATTTAATCACCACAAACAGGTACTGGATACATTCCCTTGTCCCCAAAGAACTCACAATCTATGTGTACGTGAGGCAATGGAAGGTTAAGTGATTTGCCCAAGGCCACAAGGAGTGCCTATGGGACTAGAAACCCCAGTCCCTCCAACCTGAGATTGCTGTCCCCAGATGGGACTTAATCCCCCAGCCCCCTAGCCTGAGGTACCATATCCTAACCACTAGGCCACTCCTCCATTTACCGCTATGTCAGATTTCCTGGCATCCAGTTTCTTATCTGTGGAAATGGGAATGTCCAAAGTGATCATAACTTCTTCATTCTCTGTTATTCTCCTAGGGTCATGGTCCCAGTGCTTTTTGGAGACAGTGATGTTGCAGTGTTTACAGAGTTTCCAGTGGAGGAAGTGCTACTTTGTTGTGCCTTTCAGTATAGAAATATGCCGCCATCAGAAATTCACAGCCTGCTATAAGGTGAGTCATTGTTTCCAGCTCTTTCTTACAGAATCGACATATATCTGTTTTGCCAATTTTTTCAATACTCATGCATAAATCATTTTGTCTGTAATCCGCTGTTCTGGGCTGCAACTATCAATCTTGCATCCTTCGGTTTCAGTTCACCTCTCCTTAACCATTCATGTGTCTGTTCTTGATCGACAAAAGGTTCTTGGAGTAGCACTCTGTATTTTCCACTGTATTTGTGCATTTGCCACTTGTTCTTCCTCACCTGCTGATCTAATTCTTTGAAGAGTTTTTTTTCTTGTTTTGCAAATTCTGTTACTTCCTTTCCCATGCATGCCTGTGGATTCTCACTCATTCCTTCTAATCATCAGAACACTTGTCCAAGATTGATGATGGAGACAGATAGATTCTGGATGTTTACTTTCATATTTCAATACTTTTTCCATATTTGGATCGATGATGCTGTCAGGTAGGCCTGGAAGCCTATGATAGTAGCTCTGTGGGTGTAATCAATCTCTAAGTCCTAAATCTCCTTCAGCTCTAAGAATGTACAGTCTTGTCATACACTGATTCTTGTAAATTACTTCATGAGCATGGAGGAGTTTTCTTATTCGCACATCCAATTTTTCAAGATCTTTATGAGGCCAGTTCCCTCACTTGGTTTGCAGCTTATCATGCTGTGAGAGCTTGGGTGCATCAGTGATGCTGAGAGCTAAATTATCAGTAGCTTAGCTAATGGCAGGATCTCCCAAGATAGACAGTCTCAGCTGAGGTGCCAGACTAAGACAAACCATCCATCTGGACAGCAGCAGAATGGGACCAGTGTTGTAAGCGGAGGATCATATTTCTGTGACAAATGTAACAACACTGGAATTAACTGTGTGGAAGAAAATCTTGGCAAATCTAGAAGAAATGGTGTTGCATTTATAATTAAGAAGAAACTTGCAAGAACTGTAATGAAACACAATGCAGTCAGTGAACGCTTAAGTTCTATTCGTCTACGAGGAAAGCCCATCAACACGACTATAATTCAGATTGTCATGGCGCAAGGCAAATAGTGCCTAGAAAAATAGAGGAAAATGTCCAGGGCAGTTTTAAAACCGGCAGTGCAAAGCACATGGCTAGGGGTTGCTACGGGCAAACAACCAAAACACGAGCACCGGCTGTAGGAAAATGCCCAGGAGAAGCATTACATCATAGCTCATCAGAGAGGCAGGAACAGCTGCAGGGATTTGAGCTAACAAGGGACTCAAGAAATGACGCACTTAAAATAAGGTCAGTCTTGAGCAAAGCAGAGTCAGATTCAGATGCAGATTCAGATGCAGGTTCAGATTCTGATCAAGCAGGCAGAAACACAGACACAGGAGAAAGACACACGGAAAGGACCCGTGGGAAAGGAAAGAACAGAGCTTGTGAGAGCCAGGACATATACCTGAGAGCTTCTGATGTGGATTCCATCTGCACCTCAGAGGAGTTTGTACCAGAGGAATTACCCGAGGTTAGTGCTGGAAAGTCAGGCTGCACTGAACCAGAGTCCAGCTGGGGACCGAGAGGGATTCCATTAAACAAACCACGAGGAGCTGTGAGAGGGAAATACCACGAGAGCAGGTACCTGGGGAGCAAAAGCTCTTATCCTAAAGATATTTCTCAGCTAAGAGAAAGACGTCCTGTGAGGGGAAGTGAAAGAGAGAAAAGTTTCAACTTCCCGGTTGCAAAGCGTGCAGGCAGAGCTCAGCCTGGGGAAAGACATATTACCTGTAATAGAGGGGCACTGGATTTTACTTACAATAGTCCTGAAGTGTATGGCCCTATAAGGGGAAAATCCACAGTGCACGGTAACCTGCCTTTCTACATTGATAGAGGAGTGAGAAGTCTTGGCCAGGAAGAGGAGAGATTTCTAAACGCTGATACACCATACAGCCTTACCCAAGATAATAGCCAGGAAGTTCATGAGGACATGGAATGTGACTTCTGTGCAGAGATTTCAGATGATTGCAAGATGGACTGTACATTGGTGTTTTCCGACAGTGTGACCTCTTTCTGTTAAAGCCTAAGAAAGCCTGCTAAGGAGAAATCTGTGTAGAAGCACTGATTTCACGCAATAGCTTTTTGTGAAAGTAAAAGCCTGTTTTCCCAATTTTGTTTCTTTAACGCTGACAAGAAGCATTTTCTTTGTATTTTGTAGTCCCCTATTTGTGTTATGCCAGTATTATGGTTTAATTTCCTTTGTATCCTGTTTGCAAGAATTCTCCCGGGAAGGGAAATAAATACCTCTTTATAAGCCTAGCTGCTCGTTCCACAACTACACTCTTTATTTGAAAAGCTAGTGGGACTTCACCTCCCAGGGGGCACTACGTTGTCCCTGCTACCAAAGGAAGAGGGCCACACCGAAACCCCAGGCCTTCTGCCTCCGGGGTAGTAGGTGCGTGACAAGATAAATGCCACAACAACAGCTACAGAAGAGGAAGACATTGATGAGTTCTATGAACAAGTACAAGCTGAAATTGACAGAACATGCAAATAGGATATCCCGATAGTCATGGGTGACTGGAACGCAAACGTTGTCAAAAAAGAAGAAGGCAAAGATGTTCAAAATATAGACTTGGCAACAGAAATGAAGCTGAAGAAAGACTGATAGAATTCTGCAAGACCAATGATCTATTCATCTCAGACACCTTTTCTAGCAACACAAGCGCTGACTGTACACGTGGATTTCACCCAATGGATTGTACAAAATTCAAATTGACTACATCTGTGGAAGACAACGATGGAAACGCTCTACAACATCAACAAAGACAAAACCTGGAGCTGACTGTGGTACAGATCACCAACTACTAGTATGCAAACTCAAGCTAAAGTTGAAAAAGAGCAAGCCACTCATAAATGTAGCAAAATATGACCTTGAGAATATACCACTGGAATTTAAAGACTGCCTGAAAAATCAGTTTGCTGCTTTAGATACAAATGACAGAGTTCCAGAAGAGTTATGTGATGACATAAAAAACGTTGTGTTGGAAGAAAGTAAGAAGTCTCTAACATAAGGTGAAAAAGCAAAAACAGCCAAAATGGATGACTGAAGAAACTCTGAAAATTCTCCAGAAATGCAGAGAAGCTAAAGCCAGAGGAGAAAGAGAAGCAATTGCATAACTCAACAGAGATTTCCAACATGCAGCAAGACAAGACAAGGAAAAGTACTACAATAACACATGCAAGGAAATAGAATCAAAAACCATTAGAGAAAGAACAAGATCGGCTTTTCTAAAGCTACGAGAGTTGAAGAAGAAATTCCAGCCTCGAATTGGAATAAGATACTCAAGGATCCATATTGAATGATGCTGAGAAGATTAAGAAAAGATGGAAAGAATATACAGTCATTATACCATAAAGATCAAGTGAATCAACAGTCGTTTCAACCTGTACCTTATGATCAGGAAACATTGGTGATGAAAAAAGAAGTCGAAGCAGCACTGAAAGCCTTATCAAACAACAAAGCACTGGGCATTGATGGCATTTCCACTGAAGTATTACAGCAATCAGATGAAGCTGTTACCATACTTACATGCTCTGCCAGGAAATTTGGAAGACAAATTCATGGCCAACTGACTGGAAAAGATTTGTGCTTATAGTAATACTGAAGAAAGGTGATCCAACTGAGTTTGGAAATTATCACACAATCGCTTTGATCCCACATACCAGCAAGATTCTACTCAAGATCATTCAGCAGAGATTACAACCGTACTTGGAAAAAGAACTGCCTGAAGTGCAAGCAGGGCTCAGGAAATGGTGAGGAACGAGAGACATTATCGCGGATGTGAGATGGATCCTTGAAAAGACATAAGAACATCAAAAGGATATCCATATGTGTTTTACTGACTACAGTAAGGCTTTTGACTGGAAGGAAACTAGGAGAAACAAAGGGGTATGTTTACTAAACGTGAATAACGCGCGTAGTATGATGTTAACGACCGTAAGTGCAGTCTAACGCGCGTAAACACGCGCCAACGACCGGTAACGTCGTACTACGCGCGGTAACCGTGCTTAACGATCGTAAAGCCCCGCGGCGCGTTAAAACAGCGCAGAAGGTGGAGAGTGGGCAGAGAGAAGGGGTCAATGGGCGGAGAGGGGGCGTGGAGAGGCTCCCCCTCACTAACGCGCTGCAATTCTGAGCTCAATTCCAACGCGAAAGAAAACCTGCCGTTAAAGGCAATTAAAGGGAAGAGAAACCATTTCCGTCAGCAATGTACAGAAAAACCGGGGAAACACACAAAACGTGAGCAGTGTGATACATGTGCACTGAACAAAATAGCACATAAAACGTTAAAAATGACCACAGGAAACATTTTAAAAAGCATAATACAGCTGGGCAACAGTGATAGCAATGGGCAACAAGGAACAACACTGCCTGGAAAGCACCAAATAAAACAGAAATGATGTGTGGAAGGGTCTACGCTTCACAGACCCTTTTAAATATCATTTCATTGTAATGGATTGTCCTGGGAGTGTTGTGTAATGTTTCCCAATGATATCATTGTTGCCCAGCTTGGTTATGGGTGTGTGCCCCTTTTGTGAGGTCTTTTCTGAGGTTTATGTGCACCTTTGTCTGCATACAAGGTAAATGAGGCCACAGTAAACCTGTTGCAGAGCAGGGTTTCTGACTCGTCCGGCCGGTTTAACTAACTCCAGGGACTGCACTGTCTCTGTGGCCACAGTGTGGTGCAACAGACACAGCCAGTGCCTGTAAGACCAGAGGGTCACAGGTTCAAATCCCAGCTGGGGCTCCTGCCAACCCAGTCCCCATAGTTTTACCCACCACTAAACAGTGATAGTAAAGATACTCCTTTATTGCAGAGAACATACGCATGGCCTATATTTTACCACACCAGAAACAGGCACATTACCTAAAGCAGAGTCCCGCAAATGCAGTCCTGGAGGGCCCCACACCATTCCTGCTTCATGCTGCCTCTAATAAAGATGCCTGTGCTGCATAGCTATGCACCACCCCCATGGTATGCAGATGTAGCTCATGCATATTTATGAGGGACAGCATGAAAACCCAAACAGTGTTTGGAACACCAGGACTGGAGTTGGGGAACTCTGCCGTAAAGCAGCAGCCAACAGGGCCGCACACCCACCCACAGGCCCCATTGGCCAATGCCTCCTGGAGAGGCAAGACATTGGGCCCTGCCTGTATCTCCCAATACTAGCAGTTGCATACCTTAGCAATGCCACCCTACACCTGGGTATATGGTACAGAGCTATCAAACATTTCCTATGATAACTGGCAGATATCAATTCCTACGTTAAGCACATTTTGCTCATTGAGCTCCACCATAACAATCATTCTGATGTCTGCGGTGTGTGCTGCAGGTCTGGTCTCTGACAGTGTTCACCACCCTGGGGAGTGACCCCCCAACAGCCTTGTGTACCATATCCATGCCTGTACTATGCCCATGACTGGTGTGGTGGGTATGGCTGCTGACCACCTCTATAGTAGCACAATGCTGGCATAGGTGTGGGGGTGGCTGTCTGTCTATCCAGTGTGTGGTGGCTGCAAACACCTTCCACAGTCCACACTGCCAGCAATGTTGCCAGTATTGGGCTGCCAATGTGCATAATGAGGAGCAAGGTACCATGGGTATAGGCCGGACAGGGTGGCCTGGCCAGGGTGCATCTGCACAGGGCATAGGGCAGTGACAGGCACATTGTAGTGGCCGGCCACCACCTACACAGACAGGGTGACCTCAGTATGTGCTGCTGAGAGATCACTCTCACCCTGACTGTGCAGTGACCACAGCATGGCTAGGCACCCCCATAGTGCTATCTAGTATTTCTCTCATGTGATATATATGGGTTGCCTTTTGGGGCCCTGTCACTGATTTAACTGTGTATGCTGACATCCCAGTTCTGGGTGCAGGCATCTCCACTGGGCACTAGCAGACTATTTGCAGCTGGTATGTGTTGTGATGGAGTGGCTTGCAGGGTGCAGTTGCTGATGGCTTGCACCAGGGGAATATCAGAAGTGGTGGGGTGCAGCATGCCATATCTAGGCCTAATGTCTGTCTGCTATTGTGTTCTGGATGTGTACAGAGCTGCATTGACTGCTCTGTGGGGTGTGTGTCCCTCAGCAGGACTGGGGTTGATGTTCCCCTCTACGTCCACCTTGCAGGGAGGTAGATGTTGTATCTTTTGATAGGAGACCCTGTTTGCTGCCCTGGGGGAGGGGGTGGTGGTGCATGGGCCCTCCTGGGGGTCCATGGGGGCTACACCTGACTGATACAGACAGAGATGTCCAAGGTGTTTCTGCAGAAACTACCTCTCACACTATAACACTGCTGTGGACCTGCACCATGGCCTCTTTCAGCCATGGACGGTGCTGTGGACCTAGTGCTGGGCGCCTCACTGCACCCTCAGGGTGAGCACAGTACCCGCACAATGTGACGGTGTGTAGCTACTCTGTGCCAGTACAACACACGGTCGGTACCCCCTATCAGGCCGAGGTGCTGTGGGGGTGTATGTGTGGACAGCTGATTTGCATGTGCAGTGCATCATGGGTGTGACTGGCCCAATCCAACCCTGTGAAACACCAGCACCTGCTCACAGGCTCTGCTAAACCATAGGCCATCACACGTACATCTGTTAGCATAATGCATAGGTGCAGGACACCCTACAAAGTCTGTAATATAAGATGCCCACACTGGTAAAAACACACGTACCCACGCACGAATGTACGCGCGCGGCTACGCACTTACCAATGCACGCACCAACGTACGTGGCTAGGCACACTCCGAGGGTGTTTTTCTGACACCAATACTCAGCGTAACGAAAAACATGCCTCCTCTTTCCTTCTGTAATGTACAGGATGATGCCTGAGACAGCCTTTTGCATTAGGCACACTGGGGGCTCAAACCCATGCTGCCTGTAACAGAGGTCAGTACCGTAACCATTGTGCTACAGCTCTGTTTCAGTGCTTTGTGTCTGTACGTCTTCTTACGATTAACGTGCAGTAACGCGGCACGGCGCCCGGTAACGCTCGTTACTTTTTCTAATGCGCGGTAGTGGTAACGATGTACCGCCCATGTCCTTATTTGGGGTTTCTTTCACTACCGCGGCTCCTAACGCGAACTGCACTAACGCGATTTAGTAAACATACCCCAAAATGTTTTAAAATCAACAAAGGTGTATGACAAGGCTGCAAAGTTTCCCCCTAGCTCTTTAATTTATATGCAGAACAAATCATCAGAGAAGCAGGACTGTATTAAGACAACCGAGGTGTGAAGATTGGTGGAAGACTCATCAACAACCTTCGCTATGCTGATGATACCACATTACTGGCTGAAAGTGAAGGTGATTTGAAACATTTGCTTCTCAAGATCAAGGAATATAGTCTTAAAATGCGTCTGCACCTTAACGTTAAGAAGACCAAGATCCTGACAATTGGCAAAATCAATAAGTTCATCACCGATGCAGAAGAAATTGAAATAGTTGACAGCTTACTTGGATCAACAATCAATAAAGAAAGAACTAGCAGTCAAGAAATCTGACGATGTATTGCTCTTGGTAGAATGGTTAGGAAGGACCTAGACAAGATCCTCAAGAGCAGAGATATCTCTCTCCATACAAAGATTCAACTTGTCCAGGCAATGGAATTTTCAATAATATCATATGGATGCAAAAGTTGGAGAGTGAAAAAGATAGACGGGAAGAAAAGTGATGCCTTTAAATTATAGTGCTAGCGACGAATCCCTCACTTGGTTTGCAGCTTGTCGTGCTGTGAGGGCTTGTGTGCATCAGTGATGCTGAGAGCTAAACTATCGGTAGTTTAACTACTGGCAGGGTCTCCCAAGATGGACAGGTCTCAGCTGAGGTGCCAGACGAAGACAAACCACCCATCTGGGCAGCAGCAGAATGGGATAGTGTTGACGGCGGAGGATCACATTTCTGTGACAATGGCAACAACACCAAACTTAAACTGCGCGGAAGGAAGGCCCGGCAATCTACTTCTGTATCTTGCCATGAAAACCCAATGGATAGTTACAACAAAACAAATTGTGCTATGGTGCTGGAAGATGAGACTCCCAGGTCGGAAGGCACTCAACTAGCTACTGGGGAAGAGCTGAAGACTTTTCAGAGTAAAGCCAGCATTTATGATGTGGTTGGATCAAAGCCTTCAGGAAGTCTGACTGCTGATGTAGCTGCGCATGAAATGAGAGTCAGAAGCTGTAAAGATGTCTTACACATTGGAACATGGAACGTACGAAGCATGAACCAAGGGAAGTTGGAAGTGGTCAAGAATGAAATGGAATGTGTACAACTTGATCTGTTGGGTGTCAGCGAACTGAAATGGACTGGCATCAGGCACTTTGCATCAGATGATCACATGGTCTACTATGCTGGAAATGAAAGACAAAGAAGAAATGGTGTTGCATTTATAATAAAGAAGAAACTTGCAAGAACTGTAATGAAATACAATGCAGTCAGCGAACGCTTAATCTCTATTCGTCTACGAGGATTGCCTATCAACACAACTATAATTCAAGTATATGCCCCAACAACAGCTGCAGAAGAGAATGAAATTGAAGAGTTCTATGAACAAGTACAAGCTGAAATTCACAGAACATGCAAACAGGATATCCTGATAGTCATGGGTGACTGGAACGCAAAAGTTGGCAACAAAGAAGAAGGCAAAGTAGTTGGAAAATATGGACTTGGCAACAGAAATGAAGTTGGAGAAAGATTGATAGAATTCTGCAAGACCAATGATCTATTCATCTCAAACACCTTCTTTCAGCAACACAAGCGACGACTGTACACATGGACTTCACCCAATGGATTGTATAAAAATCAAATTGACTACATCTGTGGAAGTCAACGATGGAAAAGCTCTGTAACATCAACAAAGACAAAACCTGGAGCTGACTGTGGTACAGATCATCAACTACTAGTATGCAAACTCAAGCTAAAGTTGAAAAAGAGCAAACCACTCATGAATGCACCAAAATATGACCTTGAGAATATACCACTGGAATTTAAAGACTGCCTGCAAAATCGATTTGCTGCCTTAGATACAAATGACAGAGCTCCGGAAGAGTTATGGAATGACATCAAGAAGGTTGTGCTGGAAGAAAGCGAGAAGTCTCTACAAAAGGTGAAAAAGCAAAAACGGCCAAAATGGATGACGGAAGAAACTCTGAAAATTGCCCAGAAACGCAGAGAAGCTAAAGCCAAAGGAGAAAGAAAGACAATCGCAGAACTCAACAGAGATTTCCAAGTGCAGCAAGACAGGACAAGGAAAAGTACTACAATGACACTTGCAAGGAAATAGAAGCAGAAACTATTAGAGGAAGAACAAGAGCGGCTTTCCTAAAGCTGCGAGAGTTAAAGAAAAAGTTCCAGCCTCGAATTGGAATGTTACAAGATGCTCAAGGTTCTATGTTGAATGATGCTGAGAAGATCAAGAAAAGGTGGAAGGAATATACAGAGTTTTTATATGATAAAGATCAAGTGGACCAACAGCCGTTTCAACCTATACCTTATGATCAGGAACCATTGGTGATGAAAGAAGAAGTTGAAGCAGCATTGAAAGCCTTATCAAAGAACAAAGCACCAGGCATTGATAGCATTCCCATAGAAGTATTGCAGCAATCTGATGCAGCTGTTACCGTACTTACAAGGCTCTGCCAAGAAATATGGAAGACAACATCATGGCCAACTGACTGGAAAAGATCTGTGTTTATACCAATACTAAAGAAAGGTGATCCAACTGACTGTGGAAATTATCGCACAATCGCTCTGATCCCACATGCCAGCAAGATTCTACTGAAGATTATTCAAAAGAGACTACAGCCATACCTAGAACAAGAACTACCTGAAGTGCAAGCAGGGTTCAGGAAAGGGCGAGGAACGAGAGACATCATTGCGGATGTGAGATGGATCCTTGAAAAGACTAAAGAATACCAAAAGGATATCTATTTGTGCTTTATCGACTATAGCAAGGCTTTTGACTGTGTAAACCATGAGAAACTCTGGGCCACATTAAGAAGCATGGGTATACCAGAACACCTGATCGTTCTCTTGCGTAATCTGTACATTGATCAAGAAGCAACAGTTCGAACGGAACAAGGAGAAACAGAATGGTTTAAAATAAGCAAAGGTGTAAGACAAGGCTGCATACTTTCCCCCTACCTGTTTAATTTATATGCAGAACAAATCATCAGAGAAGCAGGACTGTATGAAGACAACAGAGGTGTGAAGATTGGTGGAAGACTCATCAACAACCTTCGCTATGCTGATGATACCACATTACTGGCTGAAAGTGAAGATGATCTGAAACATTTGCTTCTCACAATCAAAGAACATAGTCTCAAAATGGGCCTGCACCTTAATGTAAAGAAGACAAAGATCATGACAACTGGCATAATCAACAGGTTCATCGTTGAAGGAGAAGAAATTGAAATCTTGAACAACTTTAACCTACTTGGATCAACTATCAATAAAGAAGCAACAAGCAGTCAAGAAATCAGACGACGCATTGCTCTTGGCAGAATGGCTATGAAAGACCTAGATAAGATTCTCAAGAGCAGAGATGTCTCTCTCCATACAAAGATTCGACTTGTTCAAGCCATGGTATTTTCAATAACATCATATGGATGTGAAAGCTGGACAGTGAAAAAGACAGACAGGAAGAAAATTGATGCCTTTGAATTATGGTGCTGGCGGCGAATACTGTGTATACCATGGACTGCCCGAAGAACAAACCAGTCGGTACTAGAAGAGATCAAACCTAAGCTTTCTTTAGAAGCTCAGATGACAAGACTTCGACTTTCATACTTCGGACACATTATGCGAAGAGAGAGATCATTAGAGAAAGACATCATGCTTGGCAAGATAGAAGGTCAACGCAAAAGAGGAAGGCCAGCAATGAGATGGATTGCTACAATAACAGCAGCTACGGGTACCAGTCTGTCAACAATGAGCCGCCTGACTGAAGACCGAACACAATTTAGGATAGCTATCCAGAGGGTCGCCATGAGTCGACTCCGACTCGACGGCACTTAACAACAACAACAACAACAGCGACGAATACTGTGTATACTGTGGACTGTCCAAAAAACAGTCAGTACTAGAGGAAATCAAGCCTAAGCTTTCCTTAGAAGCTCAGATGACAAGACTTTGACTTTCATACTTTGGACATATCATGTGAAGAGAAAGACATAATGCTTGGCAAGGTAGAAGGTCACCGTAAAAGAGGAAGGCCAGCATTGAGATGGATGAAACAATAATAGCAGCTATGCACACCACTCTATCAACAATGAGCCGCTTCACTGAAGACCGATCAAAGTTTAGGTCAACTATCCAGAGGGTCGCCAGGAGTCAACACCAACTCGACGGCACTTAACAAAACAACATGAGGCCAGTCCACACTCCCAAAGCTGTATGAGAGTACAGGAATTGCCAGCTGATTGATGACTTGTCTCTTATTCCATAATGTTAAAGCACTTTTCAATAACAATTTTAATCTCCTGTAATATTCTTTACTGATCTTTTCTCTCAATAGTTTCTGCTCGAATGTCATTCCTTCCTTTATCCCAAGATAGCTTCAAAAGGATATAAACAGGTTGGAGTCAGTGCAGAGGGTGGCTACTAAAATAGTTAATGATCTTCATTATAAAGCATATGAGAACAGACTTAAGAACCTTAATATGTATACTTTAGAGGAAAGTTGGGACAGATGTGATATGATTGAGACGTTTAAATGCACAGGAGGAAAGCCTCTTTCAATTGAAAGCAAGCTCTGCTACGAGGGGACATAGTATGAGGGTGAAAGGGGATAGACTCAGGAGTAATATACAGAAATATTTTTTTATGGAAAGAGTGGTAGATGCATGGAAGAGACTCCCATTGGAGGTGGTAGAGATGAGGACAGTATCTAAATTCAAAAAAGCATGGAACAAACACAGAGGCTCTCTAAAGGAAAAGAGGGGACTCTTGTAGTGGGTGATATGGAAGGGCAGACTAGATAGGCTATGTAATCTTTTTCTGCCATCATGTTTCTATGTTTCTATATGCCTTCCTGTTCAAGGTCCTTGATGTTACAACCCTCAGCAAGGGAGATATTTTCAGTTTTGCTCAATTTTCCTCTGAAAAGGGTTGCCTTAGTACACTTGTCAAGGTCAAAAGTCATCCTCATGTCATCAGAAAAGCTTTTCACCACACGAAGTTGCTCTGCTAATTGTTGGTTGCTGGAACTGTAGAGCTTCAGATCATCTATAAATAGTAGATGGGAAGTTGCTTCTGGGTTATTACCTTCTTTAGTATTCAAGCTAAATCCATATCCCAAAGAGTTTATGAGAGTACTCATTGGATTAAGCACCAAACAAAACAGAAGTGGCGACAAGGAATCCTTCTAAAGTATTCCTCACTGGATCTTAATGTTAGGAATGATGTACTGACCATCTTCATATCTCAAAAAGAGTGTGGTTTGCCACATTGTGATAGTGAACTTAATGTACTCTATCAAGCCAGGATTTATTTTATACATTTCAAGGCAATGTGCGTGTGGGACATTGTCAAAAGCTTTCTTATAATCAATCCATGCTATACTGAGATTTCTGTCTTTCTTAGCATTGGCCATGATGGCTTATTCAATATTAATTGGTCTTTGGTTCTATATGCCCCTCTCTTATTGCCCTTTTGCTTTATTGCCATGACGTTATTGAGTTCAATGCGATCGTATATTCTGTCTGCATCTATCACAGTTATCAGCTTATAGATTGTAGGCAAACAGGTTTGGTCTATAAGTTTTAGGAATGTTGCTCGGGTCTCCCTTCGGAAGAAGAAACGTTCTTCCTGTAGTAAGTCATTGCAGTATTAAGTCTGGCTGCTCGAACAATTGATTTTTGCAGTTTTCTAAGTCTTGGTGGAGTGATGTTAACTGTTTGAGCCAAAAGTTGATTACTCCATCTGGGCCAGGACTCTTCCAGTTTGGGGCTCCTTTTAACCTACTTTCCAATTCCTTCTTTATTACTACAGGCCATTCCATAGGTTTGATGTTTGTTTTTTCTAAATGCTCCTGTATGCAGGGTAACCATTCTGCTTCTTGATTGTGCTGTATAGGGTTCTCATATAGCTTTCTCCAGAAGCTTTCGTTTTCAGCTATGATTGGTGGTGCTTTTACAAGATTAATGCTTTTTACAAATTCCCTGTAGAACTGTTTTGGGTTCTCTTTAAATAGTTTATTTTGATATCTTTCTCTCCTGTTTTCTTCATATCTTTGAATTTTTTGCACTTCTACTGCTATTTTCAATTTATTGTTGGAATATATAAATGTCAGGTCTTCTTCTGTTTATGCAGCTTGGTGCTTTGGATGTTCCTTAATATCTTTGATGATCTTAATCCTTTTAGATACCCGTCTATCAGGGATACCTCTGCATGCAATAACTGTATTTTTCCTTTGATGCGCTCTTTCCAAGGAGGAACTATTGTTATTCTCTTTTTCTTCTGGCCCTGCACTTTAGTTGATAGTATTCTCACAGTAATAATTTTAGCTGCACAATATTATATTTGATTAATTTTGGTGATGTCAATGAATGGTCCCTTTATAATGGGTATGGCATGGTTCATCTTAATTATCATACTTCTAACCTTAGGTGTTAAATTTAGCTTGGGTAATCTTTCTGTTGCTTGGAACCCAGCATATTCATTTCTTTCCATGTGGACTAGGAGTTCTATCTTGAATTACTCCACCTCTAAGGGGTATGTTTACTAAACCGCGCACACGTGCGCGGCGCACAATAGCATATGCTAATGATGCACTTAAGTGCTCTTAAGTGCCGCGCACGCATGTGCGTCACATTAACGGGCCGGCGCACGTGTGCGGGGCGCTGATGTGCGATAGAGGCGGGGAAAGGCTTACGGAGGGCGGAGGAAGGCCCCCGAGGGGCGAAGGGATGGGGTCAATGGGTGGAGAGTGGGAGGGGAGAGGCTCCCCTCACAGGAGCGGAGCTGAATTTCGGCAAAAAAAAATACCGCGAGTGAAACACTCGCGTTAGAGCCGATTTAAAGGGAAGAGAAACCATTTCCGTCAGCAATGTACAGCAAAACCGGGGAAACCTGCAAACGTGAGCAGTGTGGTACATGTGCACAGAACAAAATAGCAAATATAAATTGAAAATGACCACAACAAATTCCAAATAAATTATAATCCAGCTGGGCAACAGTGATATTAATGGGCAACCATAAAAAACACTCGCAGGAAAGCTCCAAAAAAAGGAAATGATTTTTGGAAGGGTCTACGCTCCGTAGACAGGTTCAAAAAGCACTGCATTTTAATGGAGCTTTCCTGGGAGTGTTTGTCATGTTGCCCATTGATATCACTGTTGCCCAGCTTGGTTGTGGTTTTTTTCCCCTTTTTCGGAGGTCATTTGTGAGGTTTAATTGCACCTTTGTCCCCATTCAAGGTAAACGAGCCCACAGTAAAATTGTGCAGAGCAGGGTGTTTGACTCGTGCGGCCAGGTTACCTATCTCCAGAGAGTGCACTGTCTCTGTGGCCACAGTGTGGTGCAGCAGACACAGCCAGTGCCTGTAGGACCAGAGAATCACAGGTTCAAATCCCAGCTGGGGCTCCTGCCAACCCAGTCCCCATAGTTTTACCCACCAATAAAAACAGTGATAGTACAGACACTCCTTTATGGCAGAGAACATAAGCATGGTTCCAACACCTATATTTTACCCTACACCGCACACAAACCATAACAATGGGCATTACCTACAGCCGAGTCCCCCAAATTCAGTCCTGGAGTGCCACAACTCAATCAGGTCATATGCTTTTTCCCAGATAGGGACATGTCTGCATGTTGGCGGAAGGGTACAGGTGGTGGAGGGGGCAGTGGCTGCAAACCACAGCAGACGGTGGCCTAGGCCTGTGCAGGCTGGCACCGTCCACCGCAACAGACAGGCTCTGTCGAATGTACAGTCATGGACTCCCCAGGGAACACAGTATATCTGCGGCAACACAGTGGTGCAGTGCACACAGACAGTGTGTGCAGGAACAGAAAGTCACAGGTTCAAAGCCCAGCTGGGGCTACTGCCAATCCAGTCCACATATTTTTCCTACAACTAAACCGTGATAGTACGGACAAACCTTTATTGCTGAGAACATACGTATGGTTCATACGCCTATATTTTACCACACCAAACACAGACAGCATGAACAGCCGCATTACCTAGAGCCGTCTCCCAAATGCAGTCCTGGAGGGCCCCACACCATTCAGGATCCATGCTGCCTCTAATAAGGATGCCTGTGCTGCATATCTATGCACCACCCCCATGGTATGCTGATGTAGCTCATGCATATCTATGAGGGACAGCATGAAAACCCGAACAGTGGTTGGAACACCAGGACTGGAGTTGGGACACTCTGCCGTAAAGCAGCAGCCAACAGGGCCAGACCCCCCCCCAGGCCCCATTGGCCAATGCCTCCTGGAGAGGCAGGACATTGGGCCCTGCCTGTATCCCCCAATACTAGCAGTTGCATACCTTAGCACTGCCACCCTACACCTGGGTATATGGTACACAGCTATCAAACGTTGCCCATGATAACTGGCAGATATCAATTCCTACGTTAAGCACATTTTGCTCATTGATCTCCACCATAACAATCATTGTGATGTCTGCGGTGTGTGCTGCAGGTCTGGTCCCTGACAGTGTTTACCACCCTGGGGAGTGACCCCCAACAGTAGTGCGTACCATATCCATGCCTGTACTGTGCCCAGGACTGGTGTGGTGGGTATGGCTGCTGGACTCCTCTATAGTAGCACAATGCTGGCATAGGTGTGGGGGTGGCTGTCTGCCTATCCAGTGTGTGGTGGCTGCAAACACCTTCCACAGCCCACACTGCCAGCAATGTTGCCAGTATTGGGCTGCCAATGTGCATAATGAGGAGCAAGGTACCATGGGTATAGGCCGGACAGGGTGGCCTGGCCAGGGTGCATCTGCACAGGGCATAGGGCACTGACTGGGACATTTTAGTGCCCGGTCATCACCTACACAGACAGGGTGACCTCAGTATGTCCTGCTGAGAGATCACTCTCACCCTGACTGTGCAGTGACCACAGCATGGCTAGGCACCCCCATAGTGCTATATGGTATTTTTCTCATGTGATAGATATGGGTTTCCTTTTGGGGCCCAGTCACTGATTTATCTGCTTGCTGTGTATGCTGACATCCCAGTTCTGGGTGCATGCATCTCCACTGGGAACATGCACTGTGGACTAACTGTTTGCAGCTGGTATGTGTTGTGATGGATCAGCTTGTGGGGTGCAGTGGCTGATGACTTGCTGCAGGAGAATGTCAGATAGTGGTGGGGTGCAGCTCACCATATCCAGGCATAATATCTGTCTGCTATTGTGTTATGGATGTGTGTAGAGCTGCATTGACTGCCCTGTGGGGTGTCTGCTCCTCAGCAGGACTGGGGTTGATGGACCCCTCTACTGCCACCTTTGCAGGGAGGTAGAATGTGGATCTCTTGAAGGGAGACCCTGTTTGCCACCCTTGGCCCCTGGGGGGGGGGGGGGGGGGGGGGGGGTGGTGGTGGTACATGGCCCACCTAGGGGTCCATGGGGACTACACCTGACTGAAACAGACAGAGATATCCAAGGTGTTTGTGCAGCAACTACCTATCTCACACATTAACACTGCTTTGGACCTCCGGCATGGCCTCATTCAGCCATGGAAGGTGTTGTGGACCTGGCCCTGGATGCCTCATTGCACCCTCAGGGTGAGCACAGTACCCGCACAATGTTACGGTGTGTAGCTACTCTGTGCCAGTAAAAGACACGGTCAGTACCCCCTACCAGGCCGAGGTGGTGTGTGGGTGCACATGGTCACTTCCCTCTACCAGGCCGAGGTGCTGTGGGGGTGCATTGCCCATCTTGTGTTCATCTGTGGACAGCTGATTTGCATGTGCAGTGCATCATGGGTATGGGTGGGCTACCCTATCCTGGTGACCACAGCAGACTGTCTGTGTGGTGACGTGCATGCTCTCTGCAGCCAGCCAGGGGCTTGCTAACAGCTATAGAGCTGTAGCCCAATGGTTACTTCACTGCCTCTGAAGCCAGAGGTCATGGGTTCAATCCCACAGTGGGGTTATTTGATAGGGTTGTCCAACACATTTTATTTAATGTACATATTTTGAGGCCAGCAAAAACACCCTCAGCGTACTGTACCCATAAGGTGCCTCTGAGGGTGCTTTACAGGGCGCCCTATAGGGCACCTTATGGTTCCCATCCATATAAGGTGCACTATACAATATCCTGTGATGCAACCTATAGGGTGCCCTGTAGGGGACATTTTAGGGTGCTGTGGCGGACAGTGCAATTTCTAATGTGCCCTATGGAGTGCCTTATAGGGTGCCTTATATGGCACCCTCAATTACGGCACGTGAGGGCGTGTTTGCTGGCAGCAATTAATAACATAAAATTAAAGTGCTGCAGGACAAAATATGTAGAATGCAAAGCTGATGCCACAGCCAGCCTTACGTATTAGGCACACTGGGGAGCAAACTCCTGACCCCTGTATCAGCAGTCAGTGCCTTAACCATTGTGCTCCCCAGCTGCTCCTCCTTGCCTGTCAGCACACCTACTTATGCTTTTCATTCCTTAAACTGCACAGTGCTGCCATAAAAAACAGTACACTGACCTTGCGGTACCTCATACGGCACCCTCTAAAGCGCCCTTTAAGCAACATTCTAGGGTGCCTTGGCTGACAGCGCACTTTAAAATGTGCCTTATGGGCACCTTATGTTAACACGCTTTGGGAGTGCGTTTGCTAGTAGTGATAATTAAAATATGAATAAAATGCCTCCTAAAGCAATCTTCCCCATAATATGTTCTGCCTCAGCCAGCCTTGTTCATTAGGCACTTTGGGGGATTGAACCCCTGATCTCTGCACCATTGGTCAGTGCCTTAACCATTGTGCTGTGGCTCTATTCCTGTGACTGCACATCAGCGCGCCGCCTTATGCCGCCCAGTATTAAAAAGCCTCCTAAAACATTAGCGTACCGCCTTATGCCCATCAGCGCGCCGCCTTATACCGCCCATCATTTAAATGCCTCCTAAAATAATGCCTCAGCCAGCTGTCTCCATTGGGCACTGTGGGGGATTGAACCCCTGATCCCTGCACCATTGGTCAGTGCCTTAACCATTGTGCTGTGACTCTGCTCTTCTTCCTACACATCAGCGTGCCACTTATACCGCCCAGTATTATAATGCCTCTATAAACATCAGCACGCTGCCTTATGCTGCCCAGTATTTCTGTGCCTCATAAATTAACCCCTCAGCCAGCCATCTTCATTGGGCACTGTGGGGGATCAAACCCCTGATCCCTGCACTGTTGGTCAGTGTCTTAACCATTGTGTTGTGGCTCTGCTCTTTTTCTTGCACTTCAGCGCGCCACTTATGCCTCCCATGCAGCTATCTCATGCGCTAAGGTGCAGGGCGCACATGGGCGCCGTGCACCTTAGCGCATATGTAAATTCCGCCTTTCCTTTTTCAGGACGGAACGCCCACTCCTTATATGGCACCCGCACACTACCGGGGCCCGCACTTTACCGGGGTTTTAGTAAACATACCCCTAAGTCTTTCTCCTCTATTGCTTCTACCTCTTTTTCTTCTTCCTCTTCAGTTAATTTGCTGACCCTTCCTTTAATCTTTAATCTTTACGTTACATTTGATATGCTGCTCAGGCCAAAGCATCAGAGCGGTTTAGAATAATACATCAATATTACAGAAAAACATGAAAAGAACGCCATTTGTAAGATAGGGAAGAAATAAGAGATACAATGATAATCAAAGAGATAGGAGGAAACAAGAGCGGGGGAAACAGCAGGTTACATCCACAAGATACTGGCAAGACAATTGTGATCAAGGCTTTTTGTTTTAAGGTTTTGTCCTTTTCCCACGGACTCACGCCCCCTCAGGCGCAGGCCCGCAAGGCACGGGCGTGCCTCAGAAGCTGCGGTTTTAAAGCCATTGTGAAGGGCTGATGATTGGCAGGCTCTGGAGGTGAGGAGGAGCTCCCGCTCACACCCTCGGATGGCAGCCGCTGCTCTCCCCGTTCTTGTGAGCACCTCACTCTCCTGCAGTTCCAGATCTCTCAACTTCATCTCCCACTCAACCTCTTTTTCCTTTTCTGTGTCTTCTTTTCTTCTGGTACTCTCACCTAGGTCCCCTCCTCCCTGTATTTCTTTGTCCATGGAATCCCTTACTTGCTTTACGATGTTATCATTCACGTACTTCTTTTCTTTGATCTTTAAAATTAAAGATCTTAAATATGCATCTGTTGCTTTTTGCAGTTTTTCTAATGGCAATTTTCCTCTTTCTTCCAGCTTTTGGCAGACTCTTTTTGTATACCCTCTTGATTTATATATATAGGATTTGTAGCATAAAAATAGCAGTACATTATCTCTTCTTTATCTGCAAAATTCCACTTAACTGTAATTAATCATCTTAACTTTTTCATTAATTTCCATGGTTTATCTTCTGCCATAGTGGGTCCATGAACAGGCTCACCATGGCCTTTATCTGTGGCAGAGATGTTATCTGCATCTGCAGCACTTGCACTATCGCAACCACCATCATTAGCCCTAGTGCATAAGCTACGGATGTGCAATCTTTTATCCTGGGCAACATGCAGCCGGTGTTTTCCTTCTTCATTCCTAAAATACTTTAATACTCCAGCATTCCAGACCCCCCTTTTCTCTGCCGCCCAACCCAAGGTTGGCCTACCATGGCCTGGATCCGGTGGCAGGTACCCCCTTGCACCCTGCCCCAGCCCCAAGGGGGGATCCCCAGCCCTGGTCGTGGCAAAAGTGCTGCTTATTCCACCTTTGAGTTGGAATAAGCAGCGCGTCCCCATGGGCCCAGCAGCACATACAGGGTCGTGACCTGAATCGGCCCTGTACATGCTGCTGGGCTGGCCTACCCCTGATCTATCCTGATCCTGCCCCCTCACACCAACCCTCCCCCGCAGGCTCTCCCCATTCTGATGCACAGGACGTACAGGGAGAGCCAGTGGGAGAATTGGGCCCTGGTGGCTTGCGGGGCTGTATGTCCCGCCGGGATGTGCAGCCCCAAAACCCGCGTTTCGGAATGAGGCCCATATTGTTGAAACAAGGGTTTGGGTGGTCCATGGAGAACCCATATTACAGACAGAAAATTCCACTTTCTCCATAGATAAGGTGGGGAATAGGTCCATACTTGGGTGATTCCAAAGCTGAGGGATATGCTGTAAGGCACTCTGATGGTAAAAGAAAGTGTGGATGGTTGAGGCAAAAAGATTCCTCAGCATTGCCTCAACTTGCTATCCTTGGAGACATACTATCCACACTGCAATGTCTGGTAAAGGTATATGTTTGTTTATGTTTATTGGTGCTTCATATACCTCATTTCTTATATAGGCAAAGCAGTTTACAATAGTTGTTGTTGTTAAGTGCCATTGAGTCGATGTCAACTCATGGTGACTCCCTGGATAGCTGTCCTAAACTGCATTCGGTCTTCAGTCAGGCGGCTCATTGTTGCTAGAGTGGCATCCATAGCTACTGTATCGATCCATCTCATTGCTGACTTTTCTCTTTTGTGTTGACCTTCAACCTCGCCAAACATCATGTCTTTATCTAATGATCTCTCTCTTCGCATAATGTGTCCAAAGTATGAAAGTCAATCTTGTCATCTGAGCTTCTAAAGAGAACTTTGGTTTGATCTCCTCTAGTACTGACTGGTTTGTTCTTCAGGCAGTCCATGGTACACACAGTATTCTTCACCAGCACCATAATTCAAAGGCATCAATTTTTTTCCTGTCTTATCTTTTTCACTGTCCAACTTTCACATGAAAATATCATGGCTTGAACAAGTTGAATCTTTGTATGGAGAGAGACATCTCTGCTCTTGAAAATCTTGTCTAGGTCTTTCATAGCCATCCTGCCAAGAGCAATGCGTCATCTGATTTCTTGACTGATTGTTGTTTCTTTATTGATTTATTGATCCAAGCAGGTTAAAGTTGTCGACCATTTCAATTTCGTCTCCATCAACACTGAACTTATTGATTTTGCCAGTTACAATAGTACTGTATTAAAATCAGTAGAAGGAAAGGAGCACCAAAATATTAATAACAGGAAAGGAAGAGCGAGGAAGTCAGATATCCAGCGCGCTGATTTGCAAATGTACAGGAGGAAAACAGACTTGAGATTAACTACTGTTGTAGACTTGGCTCGCAGATGATGAGCTCTGATATGACTTGATGGAGACTGTTTTGCTATAGAATAACAAAACTCAATGCAGTCTGCTACCTACCTAGATAGTGTTTGCTTGTTGACTGCATGACTAGGGCCATCTGAGGAAAATAACTGTAAGTCTGTTCTTATTAGTTGGGTTGAATAGGCTGTTTTTGTAATGGGGACCACAGATACCATTGTTAATACCTGCAATAATACATAGACTGCATATACTGGGTCAGGTATTGTTTCTAGTACAGCATACTCAGAGGAAATTTCATTACAGAGGATTGGTCAACTGGTTGCATAGATAGCTCTTTTACAGTTAAGCATTGATCTTTCATTAGCGAAATTGTATCATGGACTTTGTCATCGAAAAGGTGGTCTTCTACACAGGGAGCATTCATCAGATTGTCATGCAAATCTTTGGGAGGTCAAGGCCCTGAGCCAGGCAGTACTTCTGGCTCCTTTGGATACGGCTGCAGCTGTATTGCACATGTCATAGGAAGAACGTGTAAGGTGATAATGGACCTCTTGCACATCCTGATTAAGATGAAACAATATAGCATGGTTTGGATGATCTTTTAGCTCTTGAAAAATGCTTTGTATTAATACATGTTGGTAACTTGGCATCTGCAACCAGAGTTGGTCCCAGAGTTTGTTCAAGGTGTTGGCACCCTATGCAAACCTTAAGCCTTATAACTGCCCTCTCCCTTGGCTATCAGAATCTATTGTTTTGCTTTGAATGCCCTGCTCTTTGCCCCCCCCCCCCCGAAGTTGCTACCCTAGGCAGCAGAATAATTCTGAGAGATAGCATCGAAATGTCACACTCTTTCCTACCCATAGTGTCCAGGGTCTTGGATTCCTTCCCTGGAGGGACATAATTATATGATTTTAGTGTTTTGTTTTCTAAAGGTTCGCCTGAGATATCACGGATTGATGTGACAGTTAAGGGTGCATATGTCCTGGTGCTGCTTGCACTGTGTACTACACCCTGTCATTTAACATGCACAGCTCAACAAAATATTGAGAGGGGGGTTTTCCATATTTGGAGCCAGGACCATACCTAGCCCGGTGCGAGTGGTGCAGCCACACAGGGAGCAAAAATCTGGGGGGGCACAGTCAGAAGGGACCAGAAATAAATTAAGCTTCCGGTAAGGCCAGGGGGTTCAGTAATTAACTATACCTCTGTGTGGACTGGTTATATTTTGCATTCGGATCCTCCTGCCTCCCAGTGGACTGGAGTCTGCACTCTATTACAACTACAGCCGTGGGACCTTTCTCTTTCAGTTCCTACTACTATACTACTACTATTTAGCACTTATATAGTGCCACGCACGCAGCGCTGTACAGGCATACATACAAGAAACAGTCCCTGCTCATCAGAGCCATACTCGTCCAAGCTTACAATCTAGTTGAGACAATAAAGAGCATTAGTCAATTCGGTGCAAAGCACAATATGCACTTTACAATTCGGTCATGAAAATTGATGGGAGTCAGGTTGAGATAAAGGCTGGCACAATCACAAAGTCTACACTGTTAAAGTGAAACGAGGAACTTCCTGTCTCTTGCGCAAGATGGAAGAAACACAGATATTTGGGGTAAGAAGGAAGAAACAAGGTGGATGTAGAGAGAGAGTGGAAAAACATAAGAGACAATAGAAGAAAGGATAAATGGACAGGAAATTTGTGCTTCAGTTCTTCTTTATTAGTTTGGTTAGTGAACTTTGGTTTACAACCCTATAACATTATACTAAATATTTACTAAAGACCAGTTTTCTACTTATTAATTTTGCCTTTGTGGAAGGTGAAGTCACATTTGGCTAAATTTAAATATAAGCTAGCTTTTGTATCAAGATAGAAACATACAAACATAGAAAAATGATGACAGAAAAAGACCACATGGCCTATTTAGTCTGTCCTTCCATATCAACAACTACAACAGTCCACTTTTTTCCTTCAGAGATCCTCTGTGTTTGTCCCATGATTTTTTGAATTCAGATACTGTCCTCATCCCTACCACCTCCACTGGGAGACTATTCCATGGATCCACCACTCTTTCCATAAAGAAATATTTCTGCATATCACTCCTGAATCTATACCCTTTCACCCTCATCCCATGTCCCCTCATAGAAGAACTTGCTTTCAATTGAAAGAGGCCCTCCCCCTGTGCATTTATGCCACGGAGGTATTTAAACGTCTCAATCATATCACCTCTATCCCACATTTCCTCTAAGTTGTTCATATTAAGATCCTTAAGTCTGTCCTCATATGCTTTATAATGAAGGCCACTAACCATTTTAGTAGCCACCCTCTGTACTGACTCCATCCTGTTTATATCCTTTTGAAGATGCGGTCTCCAGATGACACCTACATTAGTTAGAACAGCTCCTTGTAGACTGTTATCTGATAGTGTTTTTACATGGTTGTATTAGACAATAGACCTGTGTAAAGTTGACTAAAGTTGACTGTGGGTTGCATAGACTCTTGACTTTAGTTAACTTTATACAGGCCTATTGTCTAATACGACCATTTTTTTTGTTTTATGATGTTTTCCGTTTGTTATTGTCTAATTTATTGTTATGAATGTTAATTTGTAAGCCTCTTAGATTTTGATAAGTGGCATAGAAATGCTTTTAAATAAATAAAATATATAACTGATAAAAGTCTGATGTCATGAGGGGGGGCACCAGTTTCACAAGTTACACAGGGCGCAGTTATAGATTGGTACAGCCCTGTTTGGAGCTGTAAGTCCTGGAACATTTGGTATACTGGGGTAGCAAGATCTTCCTTAGGTGAATTCATGGACCACATGATAGGGTTGATGTCTTGCAAATTCCACTGGCTCTCAGGGAAAGTAACTTGACTAGCTTTTTAGGAATTTAAGCTAGGAGATGTTCTTCATTTTGAAATGTTTCTATGTTGATGATATTTTATTTATTTATCTGTATTTATATCCCGCTTTTCACCAGGTCAAAGCAGTCAATTAGGAGATACATTTAACACAAGGGGATATGAGACACATATGCTAATACTTACAGGGAACATGGGCAATGGAGGGTTAAGTGGCTTGCCCAAGACCACAAGGAGTGCCTATAGGACTAGAAATCCCAGTCCCTCCAGCCTGAGATTGCTGTCCCCAGGTGGGACTTGAACCCCCGGCCCTCTGGCCTGAAGTACCTTGTCCTAACCACTAGACCACTCCTCCCTCTAAAGTCCCTTACATAAGGCAATGAGTAATCGGCTTCGCAGTTTTGTATTTCTTTAAGCTCCATCAAGCAGACCTCATCTCCTCAATTATCTGCAAGCATAAGTGGTTCCCCAGGGAGTTCTCAGAGGACTACCAGCCAATATAGAAGGAATGTGGTGAGGGCTCATATTGAAGAGGTACCTGTGGAGGAACAGGAAAAGCATACTGCAGAGCTTACTGAGCTACTAGGTGAGGGGGGCAGAGTCTCTATAGTCTGAAGAAGCACAGATGTTTGCGAGAAGAGGTTGTGTATTTACTGAAGAAAAGCAGAGGCACTACTGTCTCCCAGAGTGGTTCAAACTGTCATCAGCTGATGCAGGGCAGGCATTGTCTGAGAGGAGGAAGTATCCTGTTTGCTCCAAGGATGGCTGCACTGAGGCAGAGTCATCTATTTCTTTCTTATGAGAATTTGAAGATGGTCAGCTCCCTTTTGGGAATGGCTGACTCTCCAGGTCTTTTGCTTGCCATATATTTTGTTGAGCTGTGCGCGTTTAAGAGGTGCTGAAGCAGCTGTAGAGGTGAAGCTGTCACGGTGGGAGGTGGATGAGCAGAGGCACGGCTGCCTACCTTAGAGGAAGTTTGTTTTGCCTCATGGTACTTTAATCAAGTCTGCTCGGTCCTCAGGACACTTTATAGTCCTGGCTGTTCCTGTTTGAGGTCCCTGAAGAGATGTTCGGTTTCAGCAGACAAGTTACTTTTGGCCCCTATAGCATTTATTTTTACTATAGGTCTGTCATCATGTGACAAAGAATTCACTGCTTTTATTTTGTCTTTTCTTTCTTGTTTTTGGTTAAGGCTTGGAGACAAAAGTCAAGCATCTGGTAGGATCATGAAGATAGATGAGATTGAGCAGGAAGCCGGTGGACACTGGACACAGCAGATGCCACACATACTCGGGAGAACTCTCAAAGCTCCTGGGCAGGACTGGAGAGCACAGGTCTGGATCTTGGCAGCAATAATGATGTGGATCCATTCCCCACCTTGCCCAGGAAGAACAGGAAGAAGGGAAATCCCTAGCACATCCTTGGCATATAACCTCAAAGAAGCTCTTGGCACTAAATTGGGTGCTCCAATTCTCTTTACTGGGTAAAATGTGCATACTCATCACAGTATCTGATTACAGTCCTCTCTTCAATAAATACCCAGACATTGGTAACATGGATTGATTCCACACTAGGCACAAATAAAAATAAAAAGCTGGGCCTCTGTGCACAAAGCACAAATCCACAAGCCACACCCAACTCTGTTCAGTAGGGTTTTATAAGGGCAGGCAGAACCAAAGCAGCCATCCCACAAAGGGGACATTACAGCAAGATGGCATGCATCTATTGCTAAAGCTAGAAATGGTATAGTCCCGCAGACATACAGCTAGGTGCAGAAGCCCTGCTCTAGAGCCCAGTGCTAAAGGTCTAGCAAAGAGTTTCCTAATGCAAGTTTAATGCAGAGGTTTTCATTACAGATGCCGTAAGCAAACAACATGCAAATAAACTGTGCGCACAAAGTCTGTGCTCAGCAAGAAGATCAAGACAACTGCATACACAGCAACTTGCGAGAAAAAAAAAGTTTTCCATTTGGGCACATATGCTGGAATGCTATCTAGCGCAGAGCAATATTATTCTGCATAGAGGTTCTGCCCAGAATAATTTAAGTGTTCACAAGCAATAATATTATTCTACACAGAAATTCTGCGCAGAATACTAATGATGTTTATGTGCCCGATAGCATTCCAATATATGCGCATAACATTGTTCCAACACACTCCCTGCACCATTTTTCCCCACTGCCTTCATCAAAGCCAGAAAAACGTTGCAAGTGCTACATGCCCAAGAGACATTCCTAAATTCCTCAGACTTATAAGATAACCCTTTACACCTCTTCAGATCTCACGTTAAAATCCCAGCATTGAGCTCAGCCACTTTGGTTGTCTGTGCACCTCTCTGTATCTGTGCTGCATGGCTAATTGCTTCATTACTAAACGACGAAACCTAGAAACAGCACAAGCACTGGCAAGTCAAATGCAAGGCATTGATAACGCAGGCAAAGGGAGAATTTGAGAAGAAGCTTGCTGCGGAACAAAAACGCAAAATAAAGACTTTTTCAAGTACATTTGTAGCAAAAACCCTGTGAGAGAGTCAGTTGGTCCATTAGATGATAGAGGGGTTAAAGGGGCACTAAGAGGCGACAAGGCGATAGTGGAGAGACTGAATTAATTCTTTGCTTCGGTCTTTACTGAGGAAGATGTAGGGATGTTACCCATGACTGAAGTGATATTTAAAGGTGCGGAAGAATTGAAGGAAATATCGATACATTGGGAAGATGTATTACAACTATTAGATAAACTGAAGAGTAGCAAATCACCTGGGCCGTATGGTACACATCCAAGGGTGTTGAAGCAACTGAAATATGAGATTGAAGACCTGCTATTAGTAATCTGTGAACTATCATTACAATTATCTCTAATACCTGAAGATTGGAGGATCGCCAATGTAACACCAATTTTTAAAAAGGGTTCCATGGGTGATCTGGGAAACTACAGATGTCAGTACCAGGAAAAATGTACCTGATGTCAGTAGCAGGAAAAATGGTAGAAACCATCATAAAGAATAAAATTACTCAGCATGTAGATAGTCATGGCCTAATGGGAGACAGCCAACATGGTTTTAGACAAGGAAGATCTTGTCTTACTAATCTGTTATGTTTTTTTGAAGGTGTGAATAAACAGGTGGACAAAGGTGAGTCAGTTGATATAGTGTATCTGGACTTTCAGAAAGCCTTTGACAAGGTCCCTCATCAGAGACTTTTGGCAAAACTAAAGAGTTATGGGATAGGAGGCAGTGTACTACTGTGGATCAGGAACTGGTTAAAAGAAAGCAGAGGGTAGGGCTAAATGGCCAATTTTCCCAATGGAGAAAGGTGAATAGTGGTGTACCCCAGGGATCTGTGCTGGGTCCGCTGCTTTTTGACATATTCATAAACGACCTGGAAAGTGGAATAACGAGTGAGGTTATCAAATTTGCAGATGACACAAAACTATTTAAAGTTGTTAAAACCCAAGTGGATTGTGGAAAATTGCAAGAGGATCTTGATAAATTGGAAGACTGGGCATCAAAATGGCAGATGAAATTTAATGTGGACAAGTGCAAAGTTATGCACCTAGGGAAGAACAACCCAAACTATGGTTACACGATGCAAGGTTCCACATTAGGAACCACCACCTAAGAAAAAGATTTAGGCGTCATTGTGGATACCATGTTAAAACCCTCGGCCCAGTGTGCAGCGGCGACCAAGAGAACAAACAGAATGCTAGGTATCATAAGGAAAGGAATGGAAAATAAAACAAAAGATATTATAATGCCTCTATATCGTTCCATGGTGAGACTGCACCTTGAATATTGTGTGCAATTCTGGTCGCCGTATCTTAAAAAGGATATAGCAATATTAGAAAAGGTTCAGAGAAAAGCCACCAAAATGGTAAAGGGGATGGAAGGATACTCCTATGAAGAAAGGTTAAAAAGGTTAGGGCTCTTTAACCTGGAAAAGAGACGGCTGAGGGGAGATATGATAGAAGTCTATAAATTAATGAACAGAGTGGAACGGGTAAACGTAGAGCGATTGTTTACTTTATCAGAATATAGAAAGACTAGGGGACATGCAATGAAGCTACAGGGTAAACTATTTAAGACTAATAAAAGAAAATATTTTTTCACTCAACGTGTAATCAAACTCTGGAATTTGTTACCGGAGGATGTAGTAAAGGCTGTTAGTGAAGCTGGGTTTAAAAAAGGTTTGGACAAGTTCCTGGAGGAAAGGTCCATAAACCATTATTAAGAAGGGACCCAGGATATCAATGTTTGACCGAGTACAAGCATTGTGGAACCTGTGTCTTTAGGGGAAACTGCTAGGTACGTATGACCTAGATTGGCCACTGTTGGAAACAGGATACTGGGCTTGATGGACCTTGGTCTGACCCAGTATGGCATATCTTATGTTCTTATAGTACCTTGAAAAGATTTAAATGCGCTGTTCTCTGGTGTCTGCTCGAGGCTTTGCGCACGGATAGCTTGTGTGCAAAATTTTTTTCTTGTACCAAGCTAACCTGTGCTCAAAGCCTAGTGCACTTTTCTGCATCAGTTTGAGTGCATGCTCAGTGGTTCCCAATCCAGTCCTCGGGAACCCCAGGCCAGTCAGATTTTCAGAGTACCCACAATGAATATGCATGAGATAGATCTGCATGCACTGCTTCCATTTTATGCAGATCTCTCATTGTATGCAGATCTCTCTCATGCATATTCATTGTGGGTACTCTGAAAATCTGACTGGCCTGGGGTTCCCCGAGGACCGACGTTGGGAACCTCTGGCATGCTGGAATGGTGAGCATCCCAAAGGAATCCTTACGCTTACATGATGTAACAGATCACTACCACATCACAGGGTACATGCAGCAAAACAAGCATTGGGCTGGAAAGACCTGGAAGGGAGTCCCGCTCATCAATCAAGAATGCCATCGATTGGTTTACTTAAGAGGGCACTGCTAAGACTTATTGCAATGGTTGGGCTAGATGGGAAGGGGGGAGGCTGTAACTAAAAATGGTAAAAAAAAAAAACCACCTGGTATCTGCTAATAAAGGCTTGTGGCACTCCAACTGCAGATTGAGCAGATTTCAAGTGACGTGGATGCCCAAAATGAGCCAAAGAAAGCTATTAGACAAAATGAATGAATAATGCAACCTGCTTGTCTGCATTGACTATGTTGTTACTGACAAATTGCACCTATCTTTTCACAGACCTCTCAGAAGCTTCCTGTTTGGCATCACATTCATAAACTTTTCCACTCAGTCTGTCCTCAGTGCTTTTGTGCAATTCAGAATGTGTTTTATAATGAGGGCTTCTATTCTTAAGTGTTTATAAATTGTAAATTTAGGAATTTATTTTCCAGCTAACTAGGCATTCTTGGGGGATAGGAATAAAATTGGTGTTTATCTGTGTTTTCATGCCACAGGTACTGTTGCTGGGTAGCTTTGCCAGAGGAATCAAATATCTATGTTTACATCTCTTAGGATTCGTTAGCATAGAAAAGGCACAAAACTGAATGGTGGATACAAGCCAAGGCAGGGGAGTGGTGAAAGAGAACTAAGGGAAGTGGGATTTTTCTAGTGTTTATCCAATAATTACCTATTTTTATTTTTGGCATCGGGGTGTTTTATCAGTGTTGACGGGTTAAAACCTAAAATCAGAAGCCCTAGTTATATATACCGATAAATAAAAATAAAAAAATAGAAAATAAAATGATACCCTTTTATTGGACTAATAGTATATTTTTGGACTAGCTTTCGAAGGTTAAAACTATCTTCTTCAGGTCAAGACAGTATCAGCAAAAGATGACAATACCGTAATATATAAGTGACTCACAAAAGCATTTCAGTGACGGTCTTAGGGAAAGGGGAAAGGGGGCAGGAACAGTGGAAGAGCTGGCTGAATGATCTGAAGGTGACAGGACTGTAAATTGTATGGTGGGGGCATATCCAACTGTGGCAGTGACACTAGTTATAGTGCCTAGCTGTTGCCACTTTAATTTTAAACTGGATATTCAGAGGTGGAAAATATCCAGTTTCTGCTGCTAAATATCTGGGCTCGCTAACCAGATAGCAAAAAACACTTAAAATTAGGACAGCTATTCATATGACCTAACTTTACTCAATTTAGCTATCTAGTTAGCGGCTAAAGATCACTGCTAACTGCCCCCAATTCACCCCGGTTTTTAACAGGGCGGGGTTTTGGGGGTTTTTGCGGTCTCTGGGGATATTCAGTGGCAGCAACTCATTAGTGATGCAGAATATTGGGCTGATTTAGTCAGTTGGCTAAAACACTTTGAATATCAGCTCCATGGTTAATAAAGTGATAGAACGCCCAGATCTTTTACATTCTGTCTGGTCCATTTGTAAGTGTCTTATCTTAATTTCAAAAGTTTTACATTCCTGGATTGTTTTGAACCTTCCCCTTAGGACTTTCACCATGAAGTCATCAATGCACTGTTCTACGTATCAGGAATGGGGTGCATTGGCTCTGAGTCCTCTGGCTGGGGTGTCATTTATTGTTTATCAAGGACTTTATATACTGCCTTGCATCCGAACAGCAAGGCGGTGTAAGAATCTCAAACAAAAAACATGTACATAATACATAAAATCACACCAAGATAAACAGAGAATCACAACAATAAACATACAGTGTAGCATCAAAAACAACTGTACTGCAACGTGTCCCAATCCCTGAGCCCTGAAATGCCAGGGAGAAAAAAGATATGCCTTTAGTCTTACTTTAAAGCTCTTTCACAAACTTTCCATATTCAAGCAAGGCAGAAGCGAGTGCCACAAATAGAGTTCCAAATAGTAAAGGCTCCTCACCTTGATGCCTAGCCAGTAGTGGTATAACAGACTTTAATAAGTGATACATGATACTCTAGCCATGCCTCTGACATGGAAGGAAGGGTCAGAAGATTTATGTCTTGAGACCAAAAGGCTCTGCCCGGCACATAAGCAGTCAACCAATCTGCTAAATAAACCGGCTGTCCCATATTAAAAACCTTGTAAATGGCAATAAGAATCTTCAATTTAGTTCTAAACCTAACAGATAATCAACGGAGCTTTGCCAGTAAAGGTGTAGTGTGGTCAAATTTACGCTGACTGGTAAGTAATCTAATGGCAACATTCTGAACAGTTTGCAATCGTTTCAAAGCAGATCCTGGGAGCCCATTGTATAAAGAATTGCAATAATGCAGTCCAACATGAGTCAAAGTGGCAAGAGCTGCCTATCTAAATGGGTTCTTAATTCCCTAATACAGCGAAGGCTAAAAAGCAGCCCATCAACACATTAGAAACTTGTCCCTCCAAAAAAGGTTGGGCCTCCACCTGGACCCCAAGAATATGGAGTGAGGAAACTGGAGACAAACATTGATCTAACAATATTAATGGGGAGGGCAGAAAAGCAGTCCAGAGCGCCTAGGACTTCACTGATTCAATTTTAAGCAATGGCTAGCAAGTCACCCCACTATAAAGGCCAAACAACTATCAATAAACAGTAAGTCCACAGATTCAGGTTTACCAACCAAAAATTGGCTGAATATCATTAGTAAAAAAAAATGAATACTTGTCCTGTGCTCATGTTGTGTTTCCTGATACAATACTATATAGGCAGTTAAACCAACTCACATCCAAGAAAAAGATCCAGTCTCTTACAATTCAACTGTTTATTGTAGCAAGTAAAATGGAAGACTTACTGTGAAAGCTGAATGAAGAGATGCTGCAATCTTGGTTAGACATGTAGCATACTGGATCTGTCTGTATTATGACTGAGGATGGATTATGGAGTTGTCTGAATGGCTGGGTACAAACTGGAGCAGGTTGAAAATATATGATTCACACTGAAGGAATGACGCTTTTTAAACAGAATTTGCAAACTTAAACAGAAAATGGGAGCAAATAGCAATACTGCTGCTGATCTTAGTGAAAATGAGAGCCTGGAAAATTAGCAGGAACAGAGGCTATTTCTGAAAATGATCCTTTCTGGAAAAAGTGTCTGTCTTTCAACTTCACCCCCCAACTAAGAGTGCAGACTCAAAGATACTGGAGGAAGCCACCATATCAGTCCACGGATCATTAATTGAAATTAATCTTCAAAGTGGAAAGCTTGGGGCTTTGATTAAAGTCTTCTTTTGCAGAACCAAAGAACTGAAAATTTCAGCAGAATGTTAGAATTCTGTCTATGCAACAGGCATCATTACCCACTGATGACTGCTATAAAGGGCTGGAACCTCGTGCTGCCTGCCTCTCTCCCGATCGCCCAACCACCGCACTGATCTGCTGACCACTGCACTGACTTGCAGTGTCTCCGATTCCGACCTGCCTGGCCCAATCAATGGCGATCCCACACAGCTGTGCCTGCACCAGTCTAACCTGCTGCCTCCACTCGCATTGACTGTGCGATTCCAACAACTCCGCTGTATCCACCACTGCTTACCCCGAATGATAAACAAGGCAGCAAACTAGAAGCCCAGCACAAGCCCACAGCCAGTAAGCTCCACCTAGGAGAAAGGCATCATCACCTGCAGATGATGATACTCAATCATACTCAAGTGGGCCCTCGCCTAAGGGCCAAGCCAAAGGGCCCTTAGGCATGACCCTTAGCGTGAACTGCAATGCTCACAAGCACACTTCAGACAATCAAACAGATACACTCTTCGCAACTAATTCCTACACAAAGGTAAGAAGAATGATGAAAATGAATGTGCTAGCTGACTATCACTGTTTAGAGTGCACCCACCGCAGCACATCACATTCAACCTTGATTACTATGAACTCTATCAATCAAACCATCACCCACGCCAGTGACCTATGCAAGAGCACCCCCATAAGCTCACCAAGACAGCACAATCATGACACACTTGGCTATCTTCCTCAGCCTGCTCTACCTCTTAACACTTATCACCCACTTGAAAACACAGTCACCGCTCTTTTCTCACATATCAGTCATCCACACCTATTCTCATCATGGAGCACTCTCCGCATCGATCAACTCAAGATTCAAAGCTCAATGCCCTCATCAAAATTACACTGCACTTGTGCCAGTACTAAATCTAAACCAAATCAAAAACACCACAGTACCTGAAATGCATACTCCTCAATGCATGATCAGCCAGAAACAAAATCCATTCCTATCCGATTATTTCCATGATCAGCAAATAGACATCATGCGCGTAGCCATATCATGGTTCAATAACTCTGACAATGTTCTGATTAATCAGCTGATAACACCCAACTACAGCCTATTCAGCTGCCCAAGAACTAAACATAGAGGTGGAGGGGTTTTCATTCTAGCCAGAAACCACTTGAATTTCCACAAAATTACTAATAACACAGGAGGAGGCATAGATATAATAACTATTTCAAATAAATACTTAATCTACAGATCTCCCAGAAGAACTCACGATTCTATTGGAAACAAGATGTAACCATAACTTGTATGCGAATCAACTCATACTCCTAGGTGGCCTGAACCTCGCATCAACAAGCCTAAGGATGGTGAAATCTTTCCTAGAAGCCATGGAGACACTTGAATACACTCAGATTATTAATGAGCCAACACCTAACAAAGGAAACACTCTTGACCTCATCTTTGCTCCAAGGCAAATGTTTAAGGATAACTACCTCCCTCCTCCCACGTTGTCAACCATGACTTGGATCAATCACAAAACAATCACATTCTACCTTCGACAGAGCATGCATGACTGCAAAAACTCACCTATACAAGCATCAACCCAGAGATTCTGGCATTTGGACAAATGAGACTTCATAGACAAAATCCTACCACATCTCAAAAACAACTCAGAGATCATTGACACTTTAGTACAAGGCTGGAACCTAATAATAAGTCAGCCATAAAGCCACAAACCACCACAACCTGCAGAGCATGCACCGCAACAATCTAGTAATCTGCAGAACTAAAAAACACTAAACGCCTGCTTAGAAAACTAGAAAGGAAATGGAGACAGTCTAGAACCACAGATGACCTTGATGAATAAATGGCCAAGCTAGAGTACCAGATGTCCACAAACAGAGAAAAGAAAAAATATCATACGCAACTAATCTTAAAATCACTAAACCGGCCTAGAGATATTATTAAAATAGTTAAAGCATTAGTAAAGTCCAATAATCAAGAGAAGGTTGAAAGCAATCTATCCCTACAGATCATGGCAGACTACTTCCAGAATCAAATCATGGCTCGTTACAATGGAACAAGCACAGCATTGGCACAAGAGGAGGGCAATTCTCATACTCGTATATCACTTGGCATTCCTTCACAACCATCTCCCCTGAATACCTAGAAAACATTATCAATAACATAAACACCACCATATCCCCACTTGATCCATGCTCCGTGAGCTGGATCAAGATGGCCCAAATAGAAATGATCCCCACCATACTCAAGATTACCCAACTCTTGCTTACTCAAGGCTGTATGTCCACTGAACTTAAAAGCGCATCCATTTGTCCGATAAAAAGGGGACTGGGACAACCTAGCTCATACAGACCCATCACTAGTTTGCCTTTCCTTGCAAAGGTAATCGAGAAGACAGTACAGCTCCAACTCCTGGAGCACATTAACACACATGCTCCCCTGGACCTGCATCAATACAGTTTTTGGCTCATCCATGATGCTGAAACACTATTAACAGCCCTCATCAACAGACTTGTAAGTAGCATTGAAAAATCACACCAATGCTTTATCCTGATATTTCTAGATATCAAAGCAGCTTTTGACTCAGTTCCCCACAACATGCTACTCTCCCGGTTACAAACTCCAGGACTGGGTGGCACAACATTAAAATGGTTTAAATCATACCTAGCAGAACATCATCTACAAGTCAAAATAGGAACACAGAAATCAACTCCATATGCTCAACACCAAGGAGTCCCATAAGAATCTACCCTCTCCTCACTCCTGTTCAATATATTTCTATAGGGAGGAGTGGCCTAGTGGTTGGGGCAAGGTACTACAGGCCAGAAGGTTGCTGGTTCAAATCCCACTAGAGAACAGCAACCTTGGGCCAGAAGGACTGGGGTTTCTAGTCCCACAGGTGCTCCTTGTGGTCTTGGGCAAGCCACTTAACCCTCCATTGCCCATGTTTCCTGTAAGTATTAGTGTATGTGTCTCATGTCCCCTTGTGTTTAAATGTATCCCCCAACTGCTTTGACCCAGTGAAAAGCAGGATATAAATGCAGCTAAATAAAATACAGCCACTCTGCATAATTATTCAATTACACAACATACTGTATCACATCTACACCAATGACATATTTCTCTATCTTCCATTCTCCACAGTAAAACCAGTATGTACCTCCCTGGTAAGATGTTTTAACTCTGTAATGCAGTGGTTATTAGAATATAATCTGAACATAAACTACAACAAGACAAAAGCTCTCTACATCACCAAAGACACCAATTTCACTCCACCCACCTCAATAGCTGTTGCAGGAGCGAACTTAGAGGTAAAGCCTGAAGTGCATTACGTAGATGTAACCCTAGATCAGCAGCTGACCTTCCTCCCACACATTAGTAACATTACAAGGATGGTATACCACTACTGGACACACAAGATTTCTGGACAGTATTTCAGGCAATAATATTCCTTCACTTTGACTACTGTAACCTCCTCTTCCAGGGCCTACCCAAATATGCCCTCCATCCACTACAGCTGGCCCAAAACATGGCTGCCTATATCCTCTGTAGCGCCACCAAAACTGGCCACATAACCCAAATACTCAAGCAGCTACACCGGCTGCCCATCACTCAACGTATAAAATACAAAGTCTTCCTCACGATATTCAAAGTCGCCCATGGCCTCTCGTCAATATACCTACAATCATTACTGTAAGAAGTCCCCAGCAACAGAACTAGAAGGACAAACTCCCTAAACACATTCATAATACCGGCCATAAATATAAAGAGCAACCAAACCACATCCAATAGGGCTTTCATGCACTGCGCCCCAACCTTATGGAATGCACTTCCAGAGTTCTTGCATGCTATTGCTGACTTAACTGACTTTAGAAGAAAACTAAAAAATCCACTTATTTATGGAGCACTTCAGTAACAAGAGCTAACCTCACACCCTTTTGTAACCATAAGTATCCACCATACCTCATTACTATCACCCATAACTTTGCCTCTCTATCTCCACCCTAGGTAAACGTTAAAGGTTAGATCTAGGTTACATTAAAAGTTAGATGTATGTGCTGCCTAGTTGCAGCTTTATGTTAAAATTAGAGCTATGTGTTATCTAGTTGCAACTCTGTTCAATATAAAGCCACTTTGAGCTCATTGTTGTGTAATCTGTAAACCACTATGACTTTAGATATAATGGTATATAAACACAGCTAAATAAATAAATATGAAGTATAGATGGATGCAGGTGAATTTGTGATTGCTTGAATGATTTGCGAATTTGGTAAAAGGGTGATACAAATCCAAGGGAAAGAAATGAAAAGGAGAGGGCTGTAGAGCTTTGTTCTCTTCCCCAAAATGGACAGTCTGCACTTAAAGGAGGGGTGCATGGGAAAATATCCAAAAGGCCAGAGGGAGCTGCAATAGCCAAATGGGATCACAGATCACACTGTGTAGTTAGGCATGAAGCCAGGCAGGTACGTATTAAGGAGAGTGGAAAGAGTGGGTCACATGAACCTATTAAACCTATAGATGCAAAGATTACAACAAGCATGAAGCTGCTATCCCTAGCTTACAACTGGCAACAATGCATACTACAATGAAGGCATATACATGGACAATTGTGGAAGCAGAACACTACCCGCACAGAGATACCAAGTTACCCAGTTCCAGGGGTGAAACTGTAAGCCAGTCCTGGATTTCTGACAAACTCATCCTGATGCATTATGGAACCTGCAGCACTGATTTCAATGGGTAAAGTCAGGAATTACAAATACCGTACTGCTTTGCAAGGCAAATTTAAAACCAGAACTGGCCAAAAATCTCACTCCTGGAAGTGGTAACTTGGCAACTTTGTTCACACCAAGGGGCTGTAATAGGATTGAACAACGCTGATGAAATAACTGACCCCTTTGGCACCCCACACACTAATGGACAGGGTTCAGATTAGTATTAAGCCATTTAACTATAAATGTCCTAGAATCCAAAAATGCTTTGAACTAGGTCAACACCTTCCCTTGAATCCCTAGTTCTCCAAGGAGTAGTAATTAACAGATTAATTAACAGATTATTTATATACCGCTCCTTCCATTGATCAGGTGCGGTTTCCATATAACAACAATAAACAGTGTGGTCTGTTTTTACATATAACATTTGTAGCTAGGTAAATACAGTTAACAATTAACAATTAACAGTTAGTAAACTATGTACAGTTGAACATAATTAAACTATATACATTGTTCTGTTTTTCATTTACTTATTCGCTTTGTTTTAGGGTGTATCACTTCATTCTTTTGATGAGTTGTGTATTACTCGGGGTAGGATTATCCTTTATCCAGTTGGGGTGTGTTGGGTGTGCTGGTCAAAGATCCATAATGCTTTGTGAATAAGTGTGTTTTGAGTTTTTTTTCTGAACTCCATTATGTCGGGTAATTGTCTTAGTTCTATTGGGATTGTGTTCCACAAGATAGGGGCTGCATGGGAGAAGGCTTTCTTGTTAGTGGATTTATTGGCCCTAATGAATTCTTTTGGTGTGGTTAGTTTATTTAGCTGGTCTCTCCTTTGTAGATTATGTGTAGGTTCTATTTTGATAAGGTTATTTATGGGCAGGGGTGCTGTTTTTGTTATGGCTTTGTAGGTGGTTAATATAGTTTTATATTCTATGCGGCTTTGAATCGGGAGCCAGTGTAGATATTCTAAAATTGGGGTTATATGTTGGAAAGGTGGGGCTTTCGTTATGGTCCTTGCTGCTGCGTTTTGTGCTAATTGAAGTTTTTTTATAGTAATAGCAACGAATGATCCACTATGTCAAACACCACCGAGAGATCCAAAGAAACCACCAGCACTACTTCTTTCTTGTCTAGGATACTCCTAATTTCACTCAGCATTCCAAGTACAATCAACGGACCTGCAACAGAGCCTTCGAACTATACGCACCATCCCTCTGGAACTCCCTACCAAGACAAATCAGAAACAGCGGAGATCCTTCAACATTCAGGAAACAACTAAAGACCATCCTGTTCCAGGAATACCTCGGACCAGAAACAAACATCCATCACTGACTACCCCTCCAGACCTTCTAACATACCCACAGGTCTACCTCCATTGTCTAAGTCCTTACTGTCTGTTCAGATCATTAATGTTGGCCTCCCCGGTGACAGCCCCTCCACCCTAAGAATTGATTACTGTCCTCCCCCCCCCCCTTTGTTGTTAAACCGCTTTGACCCGGTGAAAAGCGGGATATAAATACAGTTAAATAAATAAATAAGTAAGTAAGTAAACAGATTTCTGTGCTGTGATTGCTCCAGAAACCTGATTGGAATGAGTATTAACACCGAGTATTAACACCGAGTATTAACACCGAAGATGTTGACCAAATGCAACTGTACAACGGCAAACAGAGCCTTCAGTCTTTACGTCCCCAAATGCTGGAATGCATTACCATCTGACATTCGAGCTATTGCAGACCTAACTAAATTCAGGAAGGCAATCAAGTTTCACCTATTCTGCCAATTCTACCCAGCCAGCAATGGAACCTAAAATACCCACCTAATAACACCCAATCTAAGCCATTATCACAGTCCCAAGCTCCTTCCTGCAGATCAGACAAATTTCGTCCTAAAGTAAGCATTGTGTTGCATATAACTCAGTGCAACTAAAATTTCATGTATATAATCCAACCCTGTTATTTAATTGACCCCTCATGTATATAGTTTAACCCCATTATCCAAGTTGATATTCCTGTTCTATGTAAAACCAAACAATTTGTGTTTAGGTTGTTTTTGTTATACTGTAAACCGCGCTGATACCGAATAGTGCGGTATATAAGCAACTGTAATAAATAAATAAATAAAATAAGTCATCTGACTTGGCAATAAAATTCTGGATTTGAGTATAAATGTCTTCTCTACCACTTCCTCAATAAATGAGATATTTAATACCGGATAATAATTCTGAGGAAGAGCTGTCTCCAACACATCTTTCTTTAATAAGGGATGAATCCGGCTTTTTTTTCCCAAAGGAACAGGAAAACATCAGTCTCCAAACAAGAATTAACTATAGTAAGAACTTGTGAGCTCAGGTCTGTGAAAACTTGTTTTAACATCTTAGAAGGCATAGGATCCAAATCTAAGGTGGGGGCATACAAAACAGTAATCACTGCCTCCAACCCAACTTCTAACAGAGGTGTGAGCACATGCCATTGGAAAGGCCTGTCCATGGACTCACTTAGAGTGGCAGAAATTGGATGCTCTTTCAAAAACTTCTGCAGAATCTCAGAACAGACAACTCTATCTGAAACACTATTTACATTGCTAGAATTTCGCAGCTCAATCACTGTATTCAACAAGAAGCCTGCCACATGTTCTGCAGTGGGCAAGACAGAAGTATCTAAGGATGGCTGGCTACCAACTGTATTGTAGATCATTCTCCAGCAATCTTAAATAATTCCTTAGCTGGAGAAAGGCTCTTCTGAATCTGAGAAGATAATCCCTCTTGTCTTTCCGAATATCACTCATTCTCAATAAACTGACAAAGATTCTAGATGTCAGCTTTTTCCATACAGGCTCCTCTCTACTCTGCCCTTTCAAGAGGTGCAATCCAGGATGATATGGTTGTTGAGAGAATCTAACCTTATGCCCTAATTTCATAACAAAGCTATCTGCTAAAGTCTCATGCCATGTAACTACTTGAGCTTCTAATGATAAATCAGAAAAATCCAAAGGAAAGACATAGCAGCAAAATGTTCCATATCCACATCATTTTGTTTCCTAATACCCTCCAAAACTTCTCCATGATGACTGGGGTTTGCTTGGACTTTGAACTCAAAAGCTACAAAGGCATGATCCGACCAGGGCAAGAAAGTAGTAGACATATTACCAATAAGAGCCCCTAAAGCCTCTGAAGAGAAGACCAAATCAAGAATATGTCCCCTAGCATGCATCGGATGTCCACATGCTTGAATAGACCCAGATCCACCACTAAGTGGCAGAAATCTCTATCTTTTGGCCTTCAAGTCTGGTCCCAGTTAACATTAAAATCGCCAAGAATGCAGAAGTGTTTGTATCGCGATGCTACTTCCAGATTACTATTATTCACATTCTCCCATGCTTTAGGTCCCAAAGTGGGGGGATAGTAGAGCAGCAAAACATTTCCAATAAGTGAAGGTCTATAGACAAACCAATATTGCCTCCAAATAAGCTGGGGAACAGGCTATCTCAGATACCAAAAATTCCTGGTGATAGAAAACGAGGAATTGGTAATAAACCATCCACTCAGATAGACTTCCCTATGCTAACATAGAAAAGAAAAACACCAGGAAGTACACCACACCCCCAACCAAGTTTCAACAATATAAAATACCTGTGCCCGTTATGGAAAATCAAGTCATGCACTAAATCTGGCTTCCTGTCTTCTGGGGAGGTGAGGATTCCCAGAAGACCCTAGCTGGTTCTAGCTCTACTTCTCAGAGGCAGTGGGTGTATCAAAATGATATACTGAGGTAGATGAGGAGATACTTTATCTAAAACACAGACTTGCAGGGGGTTCACGTGATGTGGTGAGCTGGGAGGACATCTTCATCTTGGCTCTGGAGTACTCCATCAAAAAAATGATGTAGATTTAAACTCTTGACATCCTAGTAACTCACTCATAGATCATGAATGTTGTGAGAATAGCAGCAGTGGGAGTAGTAGAGATCATGGTATCCACAGTATTGAATGGCGGCAAAAATCACCTGAAAGGATAAAAACCACAGCCTAGACGTAAAGATGGCAGATCTTGCCTCACCAAAAAGTCCAGAGGGAGCCATGGTGGGCTTAGTAGAGGAGGTCTCCCAAGCCATGGTAAGAGCCTTGGAAAGCAGATTGCGCGGCCTTTCAGACAAACTCTCACAGGTTGCACAAGCGGTATCAGAGTTTGGTGGCCAGCTGACAGAAACAGGAAAGTGCATATCGTCCGTGAAGGATCTGCAACAAAATCACTTTCAAATTCTCCAGAGGCTGGAATTGATGATGAACCAACACAGTGAAAAACTAGATGATCTGGAGAATTGAGGTTGCCGGAAGAATCTGCGCTTCATCGGAGTGGCCAAGTCAGAGACAGACAGAGAACTGCGTGGCTTTATAGAGACTTGGATTGTGATCTTGCTAAAGTTGGGAGATGAAGGCGGTAAAATTCTTCTAGAACATGTGCACTGACTGGGACAATGACGTGAGGGCACTAACCGCCCGTGAGTGGTCATTGCCCATTTTCATAATTGCATGAAAAAAGAAGCAGTGGTTCGGGCAGTTTGGGTGCAGTGCAGATCTGCGCAGATGTCAACAGATCTTTTAGTTTTCCAGGACTACTCATCTCAGGTCAGCCAAAAACGCAAGGCATTTGCTGTGGCCTGTGGGAGAATGGCAGCCGCTGGAATTAGATTCACCTTACAATATCCAGCGAAATTCTGGGTGGAGCATCAGGGATGCCACCTCTATTTTGTACACCAGTGGAGGCAACAACCTTTCTAGATAGTCTAGGACAAAAGCCTCCTAAACAGACGAGGAGAACGCGGAGGATTATCTGGGGATTAGTGAACGTGAGTGATGAATGGCTTTGGGGACAAGTTTGATTGTCACATAGTGCCCCAGAGGAAAGATCGGACTGTAAGGGGACAGAGGAAGATGCACCGCAGGCAGGCATGAACAATAACTTTGCTAGCTTGGAGCCCTGTGATGTAACTCCAGCTCCAGGAGGCAGTTCACTCCATCCCAGCCAGCAGTGTGGTAGTAGCTATAGAGATGTAGCCCACTGGTTACTTCAATGACTGTGGAGGTAGAGGTCATGGGTTTGATCCCACAGTGGTATTATTTAATAAGGCTGTCTGAGGCTTTTCCTTTTAATTTAAATCAGTGCTGCCAGCAAAATTCACCCTCACAGTGCCGTAGCCTAAGATGCCTATAGGGCACATTATAAGGTGCCTTGGCGGATCTGGCACTTTATAATGTGCCCTCTGGAGTGCCTTATAGGGCGCCTTATTTGGCACCTTAGGTTACGGCACTGTGAGGGTGTTTTTGCTGGCAGCACTGATTTAAATTACAAAAAGGAAATGCCTCAGACAGCACTGATCTAAATTAAAAGGAAATGCCTCAGACAGCCTTCTTACATGACACCACTGCAGGATCAAACCCATGACCTCTGCCTCCACAGTCATTGCAGTAACCAGTGGGCTACATCTTTATAGCTTCTAACACTGTGCTGGCATGAACTTAGGTTTAACGCGCGTTAACGTGCCACAGCGCCCACTATCGCGCGATACAGATTCTAGCTACCTTGCTGCCGGAACGCCCACTACCTTATATGGCATTCTTCACATTATCGCTGCAACTAGCGCTGGTAACATTAAGACGGTTTAGTAAACATACCCCATAATAACAACTTTTTCAAGTACATTCATAGCAAAAAACCATAGACTTGCTACATGTGTACTGTATTTGGCAGAATGCATTACAATGGAGCTGGTACAAAGTGCACAGTTTGATGGAGAGAGAGATGTGCATGTGGATGTATATGTGAGGAATGAACGTAATAGGTGTGTGCACTGTGTGTGTGTGTCTCTCTCTGATGTCCAAGGCCCCCATTCACTCATGCTTAAATGCACAAGGACTATTTTTATGGCAGTGGATGGAGGGTCCAGGGGCATACTTGGGCCACCAGGGATCTTGGGTGATCTGAACAGAAGTGCCACACTTCACCTCAGATCACTCTTTTGCTCTTTGATCTGGCATAAAGATTCAGCACTAGAAAAAGAGTTCAAAAATGGCACTTGATTTTAGCACATCTTTTTTTACACCAGGAGCGATTTCTTAATCAATGATTTGTATGCATTCTGCATGTCCACTGCACTACCCTTAGCACAGTGCTTTTATGCTGATTTTCCAACACTAGTATTTCTTACTGCATCAAAACTACAATCCACATGGGAAGATCCGGTGTAAACCATTGCGCTAAAGGATAGCACAGCTTACTGCATCGGGACCTTGGTGTTTTGCTTTACACAGTTAAGCTATCACTTAACTCCCTCAGCTGCTATGGTACAGTAAACCGGGGGGGGTGAGTGAATGCGACGTGCCTGAGATTCACTTTGCACAGTGATTGGGAGTAGTTTATGGAGGATAAACTCACCACTGTGATCGCTGTGAAGGGTCAAGCTCTTGGTGTTTCTGCTCTTTCTCAGCAAAGACTTGTTGCCTTTCTTATATCATAGGCTCGATGCAGAAACCTTGCGCTAGAACCCAGCAGTAAAGCTTTAGCACAGGTTTTCCTACTGCAAGTTTGGTGCAGAGGTTTTGCTGTAAGCACACAGTATGTAAATGAGCTATGCGCAAACAAGGAGAGCAAGCCAGGCACATGCACTCAGGGCTCCGCATTAGCAGCACCTATATCCTGCGCACAAAAATAAACACAATTTGGCACTGTGCGCATGTGCTGGATTGCAAGTCTGGCGTATAACCAGCACTTACTGTAAGTACTACTTGGAAAAATATTGCTACTTATGCGCCAGATAGCAGTCCAGCGCATGTGCATAAAATTGTTCCAGCATGCTTTTGCTGTCATTTATTTTTCAGCACTCTCTTCAGTAAAGCCAGAAAAAAATTGCAGGTGCTGTACACTGAAGATACGGGCATAAATTCTTCACCAGCACTGACCGCAGAGCTATGAGCTAACCCTGAATGCCTCGGCAGACCTTGCATTCAAATCCCAGCATTGAGCTCAGCCTTCCGGCCTTCTGCACATTTCTCTGCATCCGCACTGCATACCCAATTGCTTCCTTACTATCCATTTACCTGTATCTAAATGTGCAGTGTGCTGCCCTTAGTGCAGACATTTATGCAAAGATTATGCTTATTTTATTTATTTTATTTACATTCTCTTATATACCGCGCTATTCTGCATCAGTGCGGTTTACATTGAACAAACTGAAATTACATTGAACAGGGCATTATAACTTGGAGATAACTATTTTACAGGGAACATGTGTTAGATTCCTTCCTGCATGCTGCTGCACCCATGCGTGCGCAGAAAATTATGCACAAATCTAGCGCTATTGCCTGCGCTAACAGAAGCACACTGCTGCATCGAGCTGCATGTCTTTGTCTTATTCTACCTCGTGTTTGCCTCTTCGCTCACAAATTACTACTACTACTAATCATTTGTCTGGCACTACAAGGCATGCACAGCTCTGTACTATAGATGTAAGATACAGTCCCTGCTCATCAGAGCTTACAATCTAATCAAGACAAAATACATAGGGCCCGATTCTGTGTCATGAACAGCAGGGATGGACGTCCATCCCCGCTATTCATGCCTTCCCCCGCCACATCTAACCACCCCGCCGGTTGTGCAGGAAGTTAGATGGGGGTGGGGAAGGGGGCAGAATCTGGGTGGGTGGTCACTGGCCCTGCATGTACAGGGCCAATTCTAATGTTGGCTCTTTAAGTCCAAGGCTGACGACTTGTGTGGGGAAGTTATTCCACCTCCGGGATGGAATAACTTCCCTGGGTGCATTTTTTCTTGGGCCCAGGGCACGGAGGGGGCAGGGGGGGCAGGGGGGCAGCCCGTCCCTGGTCTTAGGAGGCCAGATCGGGGGTTGGGCTGTGGGGAATAAGCTTTTTTTTCTGGCTGATGGACCCACGGTGCCATGGCAACATGACGCCATGGCTCCATTGAAGAGCCTTGACTGAGCTAGCCGGGAAGGTCCTGTATGTGCAAGCTGGGCTGAATTGCAGACCAGGCCTGCATGAACAGGACTTATTGTGATTCTTATCCCACGTGGCTATACGTGCCCCACGGGATCAGAATCACGATCCCCTCTGTACATCCGACTCAGACCGGGCATACAGAGGGGATCTACGTCCGGGACAGAATGAGCCTGATAGTGAAACTAGGGACTAGAGTATGGTAAGATACACATAAGTAGTGGGCAAGAGAATGAGGAGCATCAGGATCCAAAAGCAGCCTCAAAGGGGTGGGTCTTCAGCTTGGACTTGAATAAGGCCAGAGAATGAGCCCGATGCATCAGCTCAGGTAGTTTGTTCGGGCATATGGAGCAGCAAGGTGGAATGGACAAAGTCTGGAGTTGGCAGTGGCACAGAAGGGCACAGATAAAAGGGATCTGCCGGAGGAGTGGAGTTCCTGAGGAGGAGTGTAGAGTGAGATAAGAGAGGAAAGGTAGTGAGGAGCTGCAGAATGAATGCACCTGAAGGTAAGTAGTAGAAGTTTGAACTGGATGCGGAAACTGATAGGGAGCCAGTAAAGTGACTTGAGCATAGCGACACTGGCGGAAGATAAGCCATGCAGCGGAGTTTTGAACAGATTGAAGGGGAGAGAGATGATTCAGAGGGAGACCAGCGAGAAGCAGGACATACTCTCTGCTCCACATGCTAATCTTGTGGTGCTCCTGGCTTAACTGGGATCTGAGGCTTCTTTCTTTGCCTCCTGGAGCATTTTGCACCTGAAAAGAAACAGTTTCTGGCTGAAAGCCAAATTAAAGGTCACTGAACTGAGCCCTCTGCAGCCCTCACAACAATATTAAAATCTCAGTCCTGAATGGTTCCTTACACTGCAAGCAGGCTCCTGCTTCAGCCATCCCTGTATAAGAGACCTTTTAAGGCAAACTGGAAGCCTCTATGTGTAGCTTTAGAAAGTCCTGTGTGATAACCTTTGAGAGGCCGCTCATAGAAGCAATTGCTTCTAATACTTAATTGTTATGTATTTTAGTACACTACATGTAAATATGTCAAATATAAATTTTCAGCTAATTTGGATATGTACTTCCTAGGAAAAAGCATGTTCCATTTGTGGAACGTTGGCCCCTCCAAACGTCATTTTTTTCAAAAATTTTAATTGCTTTTTTTATTGAATATCGTAAACTGGAAACAAACAAATACTTCAATTAAGCAATTTTTAAAAGTAATTAGACACAAACGGAGATGACTGTACAGAATAAAGCTTGAAGGGAAAATTTCAGCGAGAGTGAAAATCCGGAAAACATTTCTCGTGCAGGCGCTTGCCACAAAACTGGCACCATTTTTTGTATTCTTCGAGCAGACAATGCAACGACCTTGGCTTGTAGAAGACAAATAGTGACTGGTGTTAGCTGAAGCTGTAATAGCAGAGGGAATCGAAGCTGTTGGGCCACCTTTTCGAGAACGATAGCCCTCGAGTCCAACTTTCATAGCCACCAAAGCAACCTCGCGGCGGAAATCCAAGTGACTCAGGGCTTGTTTGCCCAAAAGATGACATTGCAAATGCCAGGCAGCAACAACGGCCATATTTAGACCATTCAAAATAGTAATGGTCACTTGAACGATAATACATACAATGCTAATCAAAAATATTGATCTTCTTTTAAAGTAAGAGTATTATTTGCACCTTAGGTCTCAGTTTAAAATGACACTGCTACTTAAGAGTAATACTTCAATAGTAGCACACGTGTTCTTTCACATCAATGACCTTGTGCTTTTTTATACAAATATGAATGCTCAGAAAATCTTTTAGCTTTAGGACCTCTATCAGTATATAAAAAGATAAATTAGTTCAACCGTGTACTCAGCTTTGTGAAAACAGGTGAAGCCCTTCAGCTCTCTCGCAATCCCAACATTCAGTCCCGGTACCAGCTGATGTTTCAGACTTTTCATCAGGGGACTGGCTTTTTACTGTGAAACCAACCACAAACAAACCATTAAAAATGCAAAAAATAATATCTCACTCATACTCTAAAACTATCAAGTAAATATAGTTCTATCCTTTAACTTTCAACCCTAGATCATGTTTGTACCTGTTGATGCTGCCCGCGTCTTCCTATTCTCTAAACTTTGAGAAGCACTGAAACACTCCCTCTGGTGAAAAACGCCGCGCATGCGTGGCAAAACCAGCTGTCTCCTTTTAAAACCAGACCCGCCAATCACGTGGCACTTCTTTGCTCAGTTTTATATAATCACTGCTCTAACTGCTATTTATTTATAAGCAGGCTAGCCATTCTATCTCATTATTTAGCCCATTCGGATCAAGTGTATTTAATGTAAAAATTAAACGTTCTCTTTTCAGTAATGTTTGATCTAATGTCCTTCCTTGACTCGCAAAAACTATCTGTTCCAAACAAAGACAGCGCAGTTGATCAAAAGTATGGGCTTTGTCTATGCAATGTTTAACTAATGGCGCTTGTAAATATTTGCATCGTAACCGGCTCCTATGTTCCCTCATACGGACTCGGAATGCCCGAATCGTTTTTCCAATATAACATAATCCACAGGGGCATAATACTGCATAGACCACATTTGTGGAATCACAAGTTGTCAAGCTCCGTAGGGGTAGCTTAATTCCATTATATTCAAAGACGTTTACCGTCAAAGTAAGATCACAAATATCACAACTCCCACAACATGAGTGGCCTCCCAGACTAGGGGAACTGCCGTGTAGACTAGGAATCTCATCAGTATTTGTTAATATCGGTATTTTAGCCGGGCTAAGAATGTCCTTTAAATTAGGGGCTCGCTGCCAGACACATCTGATCGTCCGCTCTTCTAGCCCTGGTATTGTAGCTATAATCTTCCCATGTCTACGTATTATTTTTTGTAGTTCACCACTTAAAGGAGAATAATGCGTGACCAGGTTAATTGGACCATTATTTTTAGCCTCTCTGGAATAGTTATTATTAGTCTTTAACAATGAGGGGCGGTGATTGTATAGTGCTCTGGTATATGCCTGCTTAATTACTTTTGTTGGCTAACCCCTTTGCTTAAAATGTTCCTGAAGAAATTTTCCTTGTTTTTTATAATCTGTCTCGTCCGGACAGTTTCGTCTGAATCTTAAAAACTGGGAAAAAGGGAGGCCTAATTTCATCCTTGGTGGATGTAGACTGGTATACTGAAGATAAGTGACCCTATCTGTCGGCTTTCTAAATACTGTGGTTTTCCATCCATCTATATCCCGACTAATATTAACATCTAAATAATTCAAGGAATCAGTGCTATGTTGATGAGTAAATTTGATATTGATATCCCGAGTATTTAACCATATCAAAAATTCCTCTAACAACTGGTCTGTGCCCTGCCAAAGCAGGAATATGTCATGTATAAATCGCTTCCAAAGGATTATAGACGATGAATACTGGGAAGTCTCTAACCATGTTTTTTCAAAAAACCCCATGTAGAAGTTCGCTATTGAAGGGGCACATGTCGCCCCCATGGCCACTCCTACTTTCTGCTGGTATATGACCCCTTGGAACTCAAAATAATTACATTTAATAGTCAAAGCTGCTAACTGAAGCAAGAAAGTTTTCTTCTGCTCTGTCATATCTTCCCTTTGACTAAGCACTTTCTCCACTACCAGTAATGCCTTTTCCTGAGGTATATTAGTATACAAGGAAACCACGTCCAACGATACCAGCTGTATGTGGGGCTGAGTTGCTATCAGTCTATTCTCTTCCAAGATGTTTAAAAAATGTGTGGTATCTTTCCTGAACATTTTAAGCAAAGGGGTTATCCAACAAAAGTAATTAAGCAGGCATATACCAGAGCACTATACAATCACCGCCCCTCATTGTTAAAGACTAATAATAACTATTCCAGAGAGGCTAAAAATAATGGTCCAATTAACCTGGTCACGCGTTATTCCCCTTTAAGTGGTGAGCTACAAAAAATAATACGTAGACATGGGAAGATTATAGCTACAATACCAGGGCTAGAAGAGTGGACGATCAGATGTGTCTGGCAGCAAGCCCCTAATTTAAAGGACATTCTTAGCCCGGCTAAAATACCGATATTAACAAATACTGATGAGATTCCTAGTCTACACGGCAGTTCCCCTAGTCTGGGAGGCCACTCATGTTGTGGGAGTTGTGATATTTGTGATCTTACTTTGACGGTAAACGTCTTTGAATATAATGGAATTAAGCTACTCCTACGGAGCTTGACAACTTGTGATTCCACAAATGTGGTCTATGCAGTATTATGCCCCTGTGGATTATGTTATATTGGAAAAACGATTCGGGCATTCCGAGTCCGTATGAGGGAACATAGGAGCTGGTTACGATGCAAATATTTACAAGCGCCATTAGTTAAACATTGCATAGACAAAGCCCATACTTTTGATCAACTGCGCTGTCTTTGTTTGGAACAGATAGTTTTTGCGAGTCAAGGAAGGACATTAGATCAAACATTACTGAAAAGAGAACAACGTTTAATTTTTACATTAAATACACTTGATCCGAATGGGCTAAATAATGAGATAGAATGGCTAGCCTGCTTATAAATAAATAGCAGTTAGAGCAGTGATTATATAAAACTGAGCAAAGAAGTGCCACGTGATTGGCGGGTCTGGTTTTAAAAGGAGACAGCTGGTTTTGCCACGTATGCGCGGCGTTTTTCACTGGAGGGAGTGTTTCAGTGCTTCTCAAAGTTTAGAGAATAGGAAGACGCGGGCAGCATCAACAGGTACAAACATGATCTAGGGTTGAAAGTTAAAGGATAGAACTATATTTACTTGATAGTTTTAGAGTATGAGTGAGATATTATTTTTCGCATTTTTAAGGGTTGTTTGTGGTTGGTTTCACAGTAAAAAGCCAGTCCCCTGATGAAAAGTCTGAAACATCAGCTGGTACCGGGACTGAATGTTGGGATTGCGAGAGAGCTGAAGGGCTTCACCTGTTTTCACAAAGCTGAGTACACGGTTGAACTAATTTATCTTTTTATATATTGATAGAGGTCCTAAAGCTAAAAGATTTTCTGAGCATTCATATTTGTATAAAAAAGCACAAGGTCATTGATGTGAAAGAACACGTGTGCTACTATTGAAGTATTACTCTTAAGTAGCAGTGTCATATTTAGACCATTGGCAAACAAATTCCACCACCATTTTTTGCTTCGTAATTTAGGACGGTAGCTACCTAGCAAACGATCTAACAAGTCGACACCACCCATACTTTGGTTATAAGCTCCAATCAATTTTGGCTGCTTGATAATGATTTTTTGCTTTTGTTTGACAGAATATCGATTGGCATTTTGAAGAGGTTTTGGCTGCATCCAATTTGACATGACTGTAACCACACTGTTGTCATTCCAACGGACACACACCACATTACCATCACCACGGTAATCATATTCGCCACGAGGCTTTTTGGCAAGCTCCTTTGAAGAAACCAAGGGGCACTTGCTGGTACGGTTTTCACGAACAGTTCCAACAGCACGAAAGCCTTTTGCTTTCAGATCAATCACAAGATCATATGAAGTGAAATAGTTGTCAAAAAACAAGCTGTGATGATTTGGATTTTCAACAACTGATATCAAATCAAGAACAACTCTAGTGCCAAGTGGAACATTGTACTGAGGACCATCTTTTTCCTTGGCACCAGTGTAAATTTGCATCGAAAATGGATACCCAGCAGGGCAGCACAACATCCACACTTTGTAACCGAATCGATTTGGCTTACCTCAAATAAACATTTTGCAACTGTGGTGCCCGTAATATGGCACCATTGATTCATCAATACTCACGTTTTCACTGAACACTCCACCGACTTTCACAAACTGTGCTGTGAGGTGATCGTAAAATGGCTCAATTTTTGCAACTTTTCCAGGTTGCAAATTGAGATTATCAATAATGTGGAAGTAAGTTTTCAAATCCCGGAAACGTTTGCAACTCATTACACAGGTACACTAAAAAAAATTTTTTTTAAACTGCCTCTAATGTTTCGATTGATTTTTACGTTTTTTGGTGCGCTGAATCCAAATCTGGTAACCAATTTGCTCCATCACGTACAGATTTTTTGCTACTTTGGGTTAGCAGTTTGAGGTGAACGTTTCAGATTGAGTGCGATCGAGATAAAAGTTTATTGGATGAATTCTTTATACTAATTGTTTAGTAGTTATTCAAATAAGAATAAAGAAAATTGTAACAAGGCAGCACATAAGAATAGAGTAATGTCAACAAAACACACTGTGATGGTAGCAAAATTGTCTGCACTTAAAACAGCCACATACATGTGCACAAACATTGAGCATATAAGAGCGAGGTTAGACACAAAGCAAAGCAAAGAAATGTGCAAAAAATGTTGTACAGGTATGTATGTAAGAATAGAAAACGCAAACCGCACCATTGCAATACATGAAGACAAACACCCGATGGTGTGAAAATAAAATTCTAATAAATGAGATCCGACACTGTGGTAATAACTAGCAAATTTTTATTTCAAAGTTTAGTAAAAACACGATATTTGTCAACACAGTTTAGATTTTAAAGTCATTCTTGGGTCAATCAATCTCCTGGTGGGCCCGTTTCTTCTTCCCCCGAATGCTTCTCTTGGTGCGCTGCTTGGCGTATTTTTCATCTGGGGTTTCCCGCAGCAGCAACCAGCAGAAATCAGCCATCATAGTGGTGTTCCATCTTCCTTGGTACCTTCTCTCTGCGTCCTTGATGTCCTGGTGAAACCTTTCACCTTGTTCTTCACTGTACGCCCCCAAGTTTTCGGGAAAGTAGTTCACATGGGAGTGCAAGGAATGGACTTTCAGGCTCATGTTACAGCCTTGTTCTTTGAAGGCATTGAGCATCCTGGCAACAATATCCTTATGGTTCTCATCCCGCCTGTTCCCCAAGAATTTGAGAACAACATCCTTGAAGGAATCCCAGGCTTCTTTTTCCTTCTCAGACATCGTTTCAGCAAATGCTCCATCTGAAATGAGTTTCCTTATATCAGGGCCAACAAACACTCCTTCCTTTAGCTTTGCTTCAGAAAGACGGGGGAACTTTGAGCAAAGGTACCGAAAGCACTCACCATCTTTTGGAAGGGACTTGATGAATTGCTTAATGAGACCCAACTTAATGTGGAGAGGTGGTAATAGAATTTTATCACGAGGTACCAAGCTCTCATAAAGAACATTTTTCTCACCGGGTCTCAAATACTCCCGAATTGGCCAGTCTTTTTTCCCCCAGTGTAGGTCGCGGGCCTGGCTATCCCACAAGCAAAGGAAGCAGGATATTTGGTGAAACCGGATTGCTGCCCTAATAGCATGGATAGAATTTTAAAGTCTCCACAAATCATCCACTTATGCTCATCATAACGAATCTTCTGAAGAATCAGGGCCAAATTCTCATATTTTTCTTGGAGAATAACAGAGTGAGCAATAGGAACTGAAGCGAATGTGTTGCCATTATGAAGAAGAACACCTTTTATGCTGTCTTTTGACGAATCAATGAACAGCCGCCATTCAGCAGGATCATACTTGAGTTTAAACTTTTCCATCACTCCGTATATATCGTTGCAAAATACCAAATCTTCCTCTTTGCTGAAATACTTCAAAAATTGTGTCTTGCGGTTGCGGTACCAATAAAAAGTTGTTCCTGGTGACAATAGATTTTTCTGTTTAAGCCGAGAACCTAGCAGTTGGGCAGCATCTTTTGGGAGTCCTAAATCCCGGACTAAATCATTCAATTCAGCTTGAGAGAAAAGTTCAGGTTTCGGATCTGGTTCAGATTCAAACTCGGAAGTACTGGACTCATCGGGAAAAGCCATCTGATGAGTCTCATCATGATCAGAACCGTCCACACAAATATGATCCAAAGATTTTGGTGGTTCAGGCACAGGTACTTCGTTGCTATGAGGTATAGGCCTAATTGCTGAGGGAAGGTTGGGGTAACTTATTACGTTCTTATTTTTTAAGTTGTATCCCTTCACAATGCAAGAGCAAAAATAGCAGTCACTGCTGTGGTCTCTTTGTTCACGCCACATCATAGGTATTCCGAAACGAAATGCTTGTTTTTTACCTTTCATCCATAAGCGTAGATCTTCCTCACATGTCTTGCACACTTTGTGAGGAGCCCACGGTTTGTCTTGATCGCCTAACTTCTAACCGAAATAGGCGAAATATACTTTTTTTTTAAATGCAGTAATGTTCCTCTGCCGCTTTTTCACGGTATATTCCCCACATATAAAACAAACTGTCTGGAGAGTTGTCGCAACCTCTGGCTCTGTGAGCCATCACAAATACACAGCACTGCAAACTACAACTGTAGTGAACCACTTCGGAATAAAGCTGGATTACGACTGAGCAAACAAAAGGTAATAATGAACTTGCAAAAAACTGAAATTTGACAGGAACGTTCATGTCGCAACCACCGTGTTTGAGCGAGCGAACGAGGCGAGGCGAACAGGAAAGAACATGCGCCGGCGCGAGTACTGCATTTAGCCCCCCGCCTCCCAATTGTCCTGTTAATGTATAAAATGAATACAAAAATCTCTAAAATATCATGAGGGAGTGTTTCTAGTTAGTTAACCATTACAACCTCTATTTTGGGCCAAGAAAATAAACTGCAGTCGGCTAAAAAGAAATTATGTGAACATTCCTTATATGGGTAAGAAATCTAATTTTGCAAGAAAACGTGATATGATGGAACATTTTGGCTATTTTTCCTGGATTCAGCACCCCAAAATCTATAGGAATCAGTTGCAAAACTGGAGGCAATTTTTTGGTAGTGTACCTGTGTTATCTTTGGGACAATATTATTGCTCAAATCCTCGGCGGTCGACGAATAGTGACTTTCTTTGGGCAACTGGTGGTATCCACTGAGGAGCAAAATGCCAAAAAAACCAATCAACTCGTCCCCATTTGTATCAATATTTGCCAATTTCTGCTGAGCATAAATATTGGTCATACTGGCAAGATGATCAACGTAATCATCACCAAAAATTTGCATAAAGAGGTCAAAGGGAGATTTATCAATCAAATCAGTGCGAAGATCGGCTAATTTTTCGGGAGATGCTTCTGGCATTAGAGTCAAAAAGTCGTCCCTCTTCATCCATTTTGGGGTTGATTTTATCCACTTACGCTTTTTTGCTGGTTGAGCTGACTGATAATTAGATAAGAGCTGACTGTCACTGTCACTGTCTACCAGCTGATCACTTCCCTCGGATTCCACATTAGCAACTTTTTGAATATCCAGATCTAATTCACCACACACTTCGCCAGGCTCAATAGACTCCAAATTTTCTTCATCAATTTCTTCAATGTCTGAAGCAGCCATTTCATCATTGGGTGGCAAAATCAAAATGTCGGCTTCTTCTACATCTGAATCTTCCGCAATGCGTGTTACTACTGCTTCTTGAAGCGTCAGGCAATGGTATTTAGGGCATTATAACTATATAGAATTAGTTGAATAACAATCCTGCAAAAAATATGGCAGAAATTGTAAAATGAAAAAAATGACACCCGGAAGTCCCAACGTTCCACAAGTGGAACACATGGAAAGAAGTAATCACAAAAACATGAATAGGTTACCGGCATGCATAAAACCTGACCAACACACTCATAAAACATTCCAGAGTATGAATCTCACCCTAATAAGACAGAAGGGACATGTGAGAACAAAATTGTAGTAGGGATATATTACATAAAGTGCCAACTTTGGTCTACTTTGGCATACTGTAGAAGGGGTATATCGCCAATTGGAAAAAAAAAATTTATTGCTCAAGAGGGTCAATGTCTATAAACTCATTGACAGAGTTCATCTAATTTGCCTGAAAATTGATAAAGCTATATCATTGCAAAAATATGTTCCACATGTGGAACGTTGGCGCCTAAAAGGTTCTGGGAAGAGAATCATAAAGAATGCTGAATGAGTCGATTAATATAGTGTAGCAGTTCTTGTCCTTCCCGTTGTAGCCAAGGTCCCTCTGGTTGTGGGGCAAGTCATACCCTAGAATACTATGGCCCCACCATGGAAGAGACTGAAGTATAAGAACTCACTGGAGTAACCTAATAACCTGCTAATCACTATAATGACTTTAAATCTCACTGACCTCTCCTGCAACAAAAGTTCATGAACTCAATCCATACTGCAACAAGGTTGCCTCTAGATACAACTATAAAATGTAACCACAAGAACCACTTTCATGCAAGAATGCAGATGTGCATAGTTTAAGAAGTTAAATGTTATATACTCCATGTAAGCCAATAGGTTATTCCTCCCTGTTCTATGTAAAGCTTGTTGCTATAATTGTTATATGTAAACCGCTTTGATTCTATGAAAAGGCAGAATAGAAAACCTGTTAAATAAATAAATACCCCAAGGACCAGCACACAGCAAGTTACTTCCTGGGTCCTCTCCCACTACCTGTTCTTCCATTAGGCCACCTGAGGCGATGGCATCGGGCAGTACTCTAATGCCACTCTGAGGGGGGGGCAGCACTCTAATGCCACACTGAGGGGGGGCGGCACTCTAATGCCACTCTGAGGGGGGGGCAGCACTCTAATGCCACTCTGAGGGAGGGGACGGCACTCTAATGCCACTCTGAGAGGGGGCAGCACTCTAATGCCACTCTGAGGGGGGCACTCTAATGCCACTCTGAGGGGGGGCAGCACTCTAATGCCACTGTGAGGGGGGCAGCACTCTAATGCCACTCTGGGGGGGCAGCACTCTAATGCCACTCTGAGGGGGGGCAGCACTCTAATGCCACTCTGAGGGGGGGCACTCTAATGCCACTCTGAGGGGCGGCACTCTAATGCCACTCTGAGGGAGGTGGCACTCCAACGCAATTGGCACTCCGGCTCTGTTTTAATTTTAGATTTTGCAGCCTCTTGCCTGCCTCTGATTTCCCGCACGGGAAGGCAGAGGCAGGCCAGAGGCTGCAAAATCTAAAATTAAAACAGAGCCGGAGTGCTGTTGCCAGACAAATCAGTCTGATCGCTTGCAGGAACCCTGCAAGCGATCAGGCTGATTCATGCGGCAGCGGCAGCACTCCGGCTGTTTTTATTTTAGATTTTGCTGCCTCTGGCCTGCCTCTGCCTTCCCGCCACTTTTTTTTCTTGCTGCAAGCATTCTTGAGGAAAAAAAGCAGCGGGAAGGCAGAGGCAGACCAGAGGCAGCAAAATCTAAAATAAAAACAACCAGAGTGCCACCGTCAGATGAGAGGTGCAGGTGGAGGGAGTGGGGATAAGAGGAGGAGAAGGAGAGACAAAGGGGAGAGACAGGGAGGCAAATGCTGGACAAAGGGGGAGACAGGGGGACATGTTGGACAAAGGGGAGAGACAGGGGGCAAGTGCTAGACAAAGGGGAGAGACAGGGGGCAAATGCTGGACAAAGGGATGACAGGAGGGAAAATGCTGGACAAAGGGGGAGACGGGGACAACTGATGGACAAAGGGAAGAGACAGGAGGCAAGTACTAGACAAAGGGGAGAGGCGAGGGTGTAAGTGCTGGACAAAGGGGGAGACAAGGGGCAAGTGTTAGACAAAGGGGAGAGACAGAAGGGCAAATGCTGGACAAAGGGGGAGACAGGGAACAAATGCTGGACAAAGGGGGGAGACAAGGGGCAAGTACTAGACAAAGGGAAGAGACGGGGCAAATGCTGGACAAATGGGGGGAGACAGGGAGCAAGTGCTAGACAAAGGGAAGAGACAGGGTGCAAATGATGGAGAAAGGGGTGATGGGGGAAAAATGCTGGACAAAGGGGAGAGACAGGGGGCAAGTGCTAGACAAAGGGGGAGAAGGAGACAGGGAACAAATGCTGGACAAAGGGGTGACAGGGGGACAAGTGCTGGACAAAGGGGGAGACAGGGGGCAAGTGTTAGACAAAGGGGAGAGACAGGAGGGCAAATGCTGGACAAAGGGGGAGATAGGGGGACATACTGGACAACGGGGAGAGACACGGGTACAAGTGCTGGACAAAGGGGGAGACATGGGGCAAGTGTTAGACAAAGGGAAGAGACAGGAGGCAAGTACTAGACAAAGGGGAGAAACGGGTGCAAGTGCTGGACAAAGGGGGGAGGCAGGGGTGCATGTGCTGGACAAAGGAGGGACAGGGGGCAAGTGCTAGACAAAGGGGAGAGACAGAGGGATAAGTGCTAGAAAACAGGGAAGCAGGGCAGGAAGACAAATGCTGGGCAATGTGGGGGGAGGAGACAAGAGGACAAATGCTGGATAACACTGGGAGGGGGACAGGGCGACAAATGCTGGACAACACTGGGAGGGGCCACAAAAAAAACAGCACTAGCCACTCAACCAGGCAGTAGCAAAAAAAAGAAGCGGCAGATACACACCCAATAAACTTAAAAACTTTATTAAACCAAGGGGTGGCCAAAACCCTTTTTTTTTTTTTCTTTTAGTTTAACTTAAAAACTTTATTAAACCAAGGGGTGGCCAAAACCCAACACAGGCCGTGTTTCGTAATTACTTCATCAGGGGCTATCCAGGCACACTAAAAAACAAATATATAGATTAATAAAATCAAATTAAAAAACAATAATCATATAGAAAATGTGGAGAATTAAAATAATAGAAATAAAAATTATAAACATTGATATATAATATAAGCATAAAGGCCAAAATGGACCATATCAGTGACCAAATATCTTAAGAACCTTAATAAAAATCATAAAAACCAAATAACTAACGTATTTGATTAACCAACAACTCCATAAATAAACACAGAAAATTCATCTATATACACATATATAATTAAATATGAAAATATGTATAATATAAATAAATAAATAATTAAGAATATGAACACTAAATTGGAATACAAATTATGATAAAATAACTAAAACATTTATAAGTATAAAATGCACAAAGAATATAAAACACAACTGTAATTCATTGCGAAACAAGAAGGGATGAGGAGACTGGAAGAGGAGGACCCATCTAAAAACCATTTATATAAATGCCAATAAAAGCTCATACTACAAAGATGGATATTACCTGTGGGTGTGAAGTACAAAAACTTCACCAGAATCGGTAAAAACTGGCAGAGACAAATATCAGAATAGCTTCTAGAAAAAATAAAAAATAGTGGTAGTAAAAAAGGTAATTATAAACCTGTGACCCATATGCCATATAAAAGAATTAAAATAATATTAGTTATTTGAAACAATATTTTACAATAGAAAAAAGATAAAAATTATGAGTGTGTTTACATAATTATAAATATCAAGAAACCATGGCTGTTGCCCCCATTGACATATAGATTGTGTATCTTTTTAAATCGAGCGTTTATAATCCCCGATGTTTAAAGAAAGACTTTTTACTCACTCCTTTTTAAGCTTATCGTTAATCTTGGTACTTTCCTTTTCCCCTTTCTCCTCCCTCCCCTCCTCCCTACCCCTTCCTCCCCCCCCCCCCTTTCCCTTTTCCCCTCTCTCCTCCCCCCTTTCCCTTCTTCCCCTCTCCCCTTCCCTTCTTCCCATCTCCCCTTCCCCCCCCCCTTCCTTCCCTCCCCTTCCCCACTTTCCCCGGGTGTTTTATTTATAGCTTTTTATATGAAATGTTCTTTCACACGATTGTTTAAACGCCTTAGTTTTAAATACAATTCCATCCTTTATGGCAGTCCGGTTTCTTTTAACAGTTGGATTACATTTATTTCATTAGGCACTGATCATTTTTCGTTTTTTGACCTTTAATACACAAGTTCGTGCCTTCTAATTTAGCGTTCACCTGGACCTTTCCTGCACCCGACATTTTTGACGTTGTATTAACATATTGATGTCACTTTTAAGGTTTTTCGGTTTATGCGCCTGAGACTCGGATGGGATAGCGCGGCACAAGGAATACACTGGATATTGTTAAGGCAAGAAAGATTTTAATGTGTTCATAATTCCTTTCTTGGTTTGTTTTTGCATATCTTTCGATTCCCCTTCTCTTTTGATTTTCATTAGGTTCAACTATATCCTCATGATGTTCAACACGGTCTTATTAGTTTCAACAACCGATGAGAGGTTGTCTTGTTTGTTTCTACATAAGATTTTCTAGAGAACCCTCTCTCCTGTTTACATGTTTTAACAACCGTTGGGTGGTTGTCTTGTTCGTTTTTTAGAGAATCTTCTCTCCTATTTACATATTCTATATAATATGCCTTTATGTTGGTTCTTATTCTTTTAATCAATACAATTCATTGTATAAGGGCTAATTTTATAACTATAGAAATAACTTCCCCCCTACCCCCCTTTTTTTGATTATTTTATGCTCATGAGTTTTCTAATAGGGATAGTATTAAAATACAATTTTATGAGAGTTATACTTACATTTTTTTAGACATACATTTAAATCAATGTATATTGAGCCCTCGCTAAGATGATTTCATTTACTCAATCAGGGTTTAGTACTGGTTATATTTATCATTATGAATTCTTAAGAGGGACAGTACGTTTAGATTTTAAATAAAGATACACAATCTATATGTCAATGGGGGCAACAGCCATGGTTTCTTGATATTTATAATTATGTAAACACACTCATAATTTTTATCTTTTTTCTATTGTAAAATATTGTTTCAAATAACTAATATTATTTTAATTCTTTTATATGGCATATGGGTCACAGGTTTATAATTACCTTTTTTACTACCACTATTTTTTATTTTTTCTAGAAGCTATTCTGATATTTGTCTCTGCCAGTTTTTACCGATTCTGGTGAAGTTTTTGTACTTCACACCCACAGGTAATATCCATCTTTGTAGTATGAGCTTTTATTGGCATTTATATAAATGGTTTTTAGATGGGTCCTCCTCTTCCAGTCTCCTCATCCCTTCTTGTTTCGCAATGAATTACAGTTGTGTTTTATATTCTTTGTGCATTTTATACTTATAAATGTTTTAGTTATTTTATCATAATTTGTATTCCAATTTAGTGTTCATATTCTTAATTATTTATTTATTTATATTATACATATTTTCATATTTAATTATATATGTGTATATAGATGAATTTTCTGTGTTTATTTATGGAGTTGTTGGTTAATCAAATACGTTAGTTATTTGGTTTTTATGATTTTTATTAAGGTTCTTAAGATATTTGGTCACTGATATGGTCCATTTTGGCCTTTATGCTTATATTATATATCAATGTTTATAATTTTATTTCTATTATTTTTAATTCTCCACATTTTCTATATGATTATTGTTTTTTAATTTGATTTTATTAATCTATATATTTGTTTTTTAGTGTGCCTGGATAGCCCCTGATGAAGTAATTACGAAACACGGCCTGTGTTGGGTTTTGGCCACCCCTTGGTTTAATAAAGTTTTTAAGTTAAACTAGAAAAAAAAAAAAGGGTTTTGGCCACCCCTTGGTTTAATAAAGTTTTTAAGTTTATTGGGTGTGTATCTGCCGCTTCTTTTTTTTGCTCCTGCCTGGTTGAGTGGCTAGTGCTGTTTTTTTTGTGGCCCCTCCCAGTGTTGTCCAGCATTTGTCGCCCTGTCCCCCTCCCAGTGTTATCCAGCATTTGTCCTCTTGTCTCCTCCCCCCACATTGCCCAGCATTTGTCTTCCTGCCCTGCTTCCCTGTTTTCTAGCACTTATCCCTCTGTCTCTCCCCTTTGTCTAGCACTTGCCCCCTGTCCCTCCTTTGTCCAGCACATGCACCCCTGCCTCCCCCCTTTGTCCAGCACTTGCACCCGTTTCTCCCCTTTGTCTAGTACTTGCCTCCTGTCTCTTCCCTTTGTCTAACACTTGCCCCATGTCTCCCCCTTTGTCCAGCACTTGTACCCTTGTCTCTCCCCTTTGTCCAGTATGTCCCCCTATCTCCCCCTTTGTCCAGCATTTGCCCTCCTGTCTCTCCCCTTTGTCTAACACTTGCCCCCTGTCTCCCCCTTTGTCCAGCACTTGTCCCCCTGTCACCCCTTTGTCCAGCATTTGTTCCCTGTCTCCTTCTCCCCCTTTGTCTAGCACTTGCCCCCTGTCTCTCCCCTTTGTCCAGCATTTTTCCCCCATCACCCCTTTCTCCATCATTTGCACCCTGTCTCTTCCCTTTGTCTAGCACTTGCTCCCTGTCTCCCCCCCTTTGTCCAGCATTTGCCCCGTCTCTTCCCTTTGTCTAGTACTTGCCCCTTGTCTCCCCCCTTTGTCCAAAAAAAAAAAAAAAAAAAAGGGTTTTGGCCACCCCTTGGTTTAATAAAGTTTTTAAGTTTATTGGGTGTGTATCTGCCGCTTCTTTTTTTTGCTCCAACACTGGGAGGGGGACAGGGGGACAAATGCTGGACAACAGGGGAGGGGACAGGAAGACATGCTGGAAGGGGTAAGCAGGGAGACAAATGTTGGATAGGGGGAAGTAGGGAAACATGCTGGACGATGGGGGGAGGGGAGACAGGAGGACAAATGTTGGACAACACAGAGGGGAAGGAAAGCTGGGAAATGGAAGGACTGGGGGTGAAGGTTGAAAAGCAGTAGGTAGATGGCGTGAAAAAGAGAGAGATTGAGAACTGGATAGTAAGGAGTAGTGAAATCTGGGTGGCCAGAGAGAGAGAGAAATAAATGGAAAAAAAGTGGAAAGAAAAAAAATCAATATCCAAGATGGAAGGAAGTGAAGAAAACAAAAGGAGAGACAAGAAATGGCAGATGGAGTCGAGACCGTAGAAAGAGAGCTAAGAGAAGACAGAAGAAAGCAGAAGCTTCAGATTGGGACCAGCATGATCAGAGTATAAAATGGTTAGACGACAAAGGTAGAAAAAATAATTTTATTTTCAAATGAATGATTGCACTATTTTTGTATTTTACACAGTACAGGGAAATGAGTCTCTTTTATTTCATCCCTCGCCTTAGGCAGTAGATTGCCTTGAGCCGCCCCTGCCCAATACTTTACTCATTTGGCATTCGCCCTTATCCAAAGTGAGCAGATTCTCCACAGGGAGAAGGCAAATCACTTCAGGACCCAGATGCAAAAGTCCAAGAATCTTTTGACACTGATTAGGGTGCTCCAGCTTACTTTACTGAGTATAATGTATATCTCAGAACAGTATCTTCTGTATATAGAGTATACAGTCCTTGGTAACATGGACTATGTCACTTTAGGTATTCGTGTCTGTGATCAATCCTTGACTGTCCTGCAATAGGCATTGTCCCTGTCATGGGCTCCTAGCATGATGAGCAGACCTTAAAGTCTTTTTCTATCTTCACTGGCTTCCTTGCACCCAGCTTTTAATCGGTTTGAATGGGAGTATCCCAGCTGATCATAACCTCTTCATTACCTCTAGTGGAGCCCCTCAGTGTAGAGTCTCTAGAGACCTTTCCTCTGAGGCTTTCTGAGAAGGGCCGGCCCGTCCATTGAGCAAGAATGTTTTTTTGCAGAGGGCCCCACGCAAAAAACATTGTGCATCAGCAATCAGCCCAGCTAGATAATAAAAAAACACAGACCGGCTGCTGCTGCCACTACCGCCGTGGCAGCAGCAGAATCAAGCACCCTGCAGGCCCCCCCCCCTGCCCTGCAGAGTCCTCCCCTTTCAGCATCAGCTCCCTCAGCATCGGCTGCCAGAGCCGCAAAGGGAGAGCTTCTCCTCTCGCGGCTGTGTTAATCCCGCCACGGGGCTGATGGGAAATCTGCTACCCCTGTTACCCATTTCCATAAAGATATTTAATGTATCACCTACCTGGGGGCTTTCTTCACCCATCCCCAACGAATCTAGTTTAAAGCCCTCTTCAGTAGATTAGCCAGTCTACTACCGAAGACGCGTTGACCTTTCTTGGACAGATGGATGCCATCTCTGCTCTGCAACCCTTAGAACAACATCCCATGGTCTAGGAAACCACAACGCTCTCGATGACACCATCCACACAGTCATGCATTCATCTCCAGGATACGAGCCTCTCTGCCTTGGCCTTTACCCTCAACAGGGAGGATTGAAGAGAACACCACCTGGTCACCTAACTGCTTCACCCTCTGTCCCAGAGTCATGAAGTCACTTTTGATACATTCTGAGGTATACCTGGCAGTATCATTTGTTCCAACATGGATTAGCAACATTGGGTAATAGTCAGTGGGCTTGATGAGTCTCGGCAAACTCTCCGTAACATCTTGGATTTTGGCACCAGGCAGACAGCATACCTCTCTGGACATCAAGTCTGGTCGGCAGATGGACGCCTCAGTACCCCTCAGAAGAGAGTCACCAACCACCACTTCGTTTCCATCTGGTCACTGATTCTGCAACTTTGGGGTACTTGAGCTCTGGTTCTTCCCTTTCCAGGGATGCTTTCACCTCCTCCACTTCCAGGGCTGCATAATGGTTCTTCAATTCAAGGGCTGGAGAAGTTGGATTGGTGATTTTGCAGGCCCTGGTGACTTGTGTCCAACCATCGACATTCTGTTGGCACCCATCTTCTCCTCTGCTGGAGAGCTTGGTTGCTGCAAGAAGCATCTCATCAATGTACTTCTCACTGTCTTGAATGCTCCTCAGCCTCGCCACCTCCTCTCTGAGTTCCTCCACTTGTTTCCTCAGAGCTTCAGCATGCAGGCACCCTGCACATGGAACCGGTCCTTCAACTGGCATTAGGACCTCTGTCTGGACCGAGGCAGAAGCTGTAACGAGGGCAACAGCTTTAGCGATACGATTTTTCCCAGCTATTGTTCTGTTTGTGGAGCTTAGGTATCTGTTAAAGCAAAAGAGAGAGATCTACCAAGTACCAGCCAGTTTCCCAGCTGTCCTTTCAGAGAAAAAGCAGTTAAATCTCTTTAATTATATTCAAAATGTGCTGGTCCAATTCTCTGTGCTTTGTTAAATGGGGAGGTGCCCTATAAAGCAAGGCTGCTCACCAGGGGTGGGTGGGAGATGGGTGGGGGTTAGGACTGGAAGTGGGCTGATGGGAGTATTTGGATTGGTAATGGGCTATGGGGGGGCTAAGACTGAAAATGGGGTGATGGGGTTAGGACTGGAAGTGGGCTGATGGGGGGATTTGGACTGGTAATGGGCTATGGGGGGGCTAGGACTGGAAATGGGCTGATGGGGGGTGTTAGGACTGGTAATGGGCTATGTGGCGGGCTAGGACTAGAAATGGGCTGATGGGGGGTTACGACTGGTAATGGGCTGATGGGGGGATAAGACTGGAAATGGGCTGATGGGGGGATTACGACTGGAAGAGGGCTGATGGGGGGTAGGACTGGTAATGGGCTGAGGGGGGGAAGACTGAAAATGGGATGATGGGGGGTTAGGACTGAAAGTGGGCTGATGGGGGGCTTAGGACTGGTAATGGGCTATGGGGGGGCTAGGACTGGAAATGGGCTGAGTGGAAGGGGGGCTTGAACTGCAAATAGCTGATGGGGAGGGGCTTGGAATGGAAATGGGCTGTGAGGGGAGGGAGCTAGGACTTGAAATGGGCTGAGTGGGGGGCTAGGACAGGAAATGGGCTGATGGAGGGGCTAGGATAGGTTTGGAAATGGGCTGTTGGGGGGTGCTAAGATTGGAAATGGGCTGTAGTGGGGGATTGAATTGAAATGGACTCAGGGAGGGGCTAGAAATGGAAGTAGGCTCATGGGGGGCTTGGACTGGAAATGGGCTGAGTGGAGGAGAGCTAGGATTTGACATGGGCTGATGGTGGGGCTAGGAAAGGACTAGAAATGGGCTGATGGGGGGGCTGGGATTTGAAATGAGCTGATGGAGGGATAGGACTGGAAATGGATGGGGGAGCTAGGACTGGAAATGGGCTGATGGTAGGGCTAGGATAGGAATGGAAATGGGCTGATGGGGGGCTAGGACTGGAAATGGGCTGATGCAGGGACTAGAAGGGAGTGGATGCTGGGTGGGGCTGGAACTAGAAGGGAGCTGATGTTGGAGGAGGATTAGAATGGGATGGAGCTGGGAGAGTGAAATGGAGAGGGAAAAAATATTTTGTGTGGGAGGGAAGAAAAATCTACAATTGGCCGGCTATTGAGGCTGGAGGGGTAAAATTGGAGTGGACGAAATAGGAATGAGGAAAGAGCAAAAGGAGAAATATTCGTATATTAAAGCAGATGTAGAGAGAGGATGGAAAAAAAATAGAAGAGAGAAGAAAGGATGAATGGACAGCAGACGGTGGAGAGTTAGCAGAAGACACGAAGAAACCAGAAGAAAGTAGCTGGAGCAATTGCAACTGAAAAAAAATGCACAAAAGGTAGAAAAATACCTCTTTATTTTGAATTTATTAACTGGGAATATGTCAGCTCTAGGAAATGTGCATCATTAACGTCTGCGCTTTGTTTAGTACAAGAGGAAATTAATTTATAGTTTTATTTCTACAGTGTTGTTGTACATTCCAAGTTTGGCTTTTGGGGTTCCCAGTTTAATTATTGTCTTCCTGTTTCTAAATTGTGATTCCTTGTTTGGTGATGGTCTATGTTCTGCATGTGTAACTGAGCTGAGGTATTCTGTTTATGTAATTCCTATTTGACATTGCCACTTGTTCTCTTTCCCCAGTAGGTCATGTATAGTTATTCTCTGAAATGTATTGGTTTAATATTTGCAGTGTTGCCTTTTGATAGGTAGGGTATGATGCTTTGTGAGTCCTGATAGTGCTGTTAGGATACGGCGGGTTTGCTATGGGTTCTAAATGGGCAGTGTTTGTAGTAGTTCCTAATGTGCCTGGCGGTTGGCACTGGATTATACGTAGTAATGTAGAAATCTTTTAGTCTTTCTTTATCCATACACTAATTAAGAGGCATGTTTACTAAAAGTGAGTGTATGGTAACATTATGCAAATATTTATGCAAATGAGGTACCTTATGCAAATTAGGCCCCGCACTGAGTCTCCGCACATGGCCCCGCACCCCCCTTGGGCCGCCCCTGTTCCTGAGCTTCTTGTTTCCTGTTTCTTGTCTGGCCTAGAGACCTCCAGGAGCTGAACAGCAGGGTTTGTTTCTGTGTTTTCATGGACATAATAGACAGCACTTCTCAGATGGAATGTAGGTCAGTTTAATTGAAAGTTGCTTCACCAATGAGGTTTTTCCACTCTTAAATGCCCAATGATGATAGATTAATTGCAGTCAAAACTGATTAGATGGACAAATCAACTGATCTATAGGAGCACTTGCTGTCAATCGTAAATCTTCTTCCATCTAATTTATAGCAACCAAAGTAACTAGATAATAAAAAATGGGATCCAAATGCAGCTGAGGCTTCAGCAATGTGCTATTTTGGTCTCTACTGAAGGACAGTCTGGAGTACCTGCTCCTCAGTAGGCCTCTGTCTAAGTGATGTAATGAGGAATGGCCTCCTCTGTCAGTCAGGCGGAGTCACCTTCGCACTTTTAGAGAGATATATAAAGGGCTCCCTTGGATTTTTGAAGCCCAAGTGCATGACCCTACATTTAATACTAAAAAATGCAGGGTCATGCATTTGGGCTGCAAAAATCCAAGGGGGCTGTATAGAGAGTGAAGTACTTCTGTCCATGAAAGAAGAGCGGGGCCTGGACATAATTGTTTCTGATGATCTTAAGGTGGCCAAACAGGAAGAAAGGGTGACAGAAAAAACTACTACTAATCATTTATATAGAGCTACAAGGCATATGCAGCACTGTACAAACACATATAGAAGACAGTCCCTGCTCGTAGAGCTTACAATCTAGTTAAGACAGACAGCACATTACAAGAGAAATAAGGGGGTAACTAGGGAAAGGAGACACAATGGGAACAAGGAGGGAGGAGTGGTCTAGTGCAGTGTTTTTCAACCTTTTTTGTGCAAAGGCACACTTTTTTCATGAAAAAAATCACGAGGCACACCACCATTAGAAAATGTTAAAAAAATTTACCTCTGTGCCTATATTGACTATATATAAAGTAATTCTCTTGAATAGGAATCAAACACTCACACCAACCCCCCTCCCCTGCTGGTTCACACCAACCCCCCTCCCCTGCTGGTTCACTCACACCCCCCCCCCCCTCCACTGCTGGTTCACTCACCAACCCCCCTGTCACTTACTCACCCCTCCTGCTGGGTCACTCACTCACTTACCCCCCCCCTCCCCTGCTGGTTCACTCACACCATCGCCCCCCCCCCCTTGCTGGTTCACTCACACCACCCCCCCCCCTCCCCGGCTGGTTCACTCACACTCCCCCCCCTTGCTGGTTCACTCACACACACACACACACACACCCCCCCTCTGCCCAAGCCGCTGCTTCTGCTTTGTACAGAGCAGCGGCTGCACTACACTTACATTGAAAAGTAAAGAGAAACTGTGTCAGGAGCCCTCCGGTCATCGCAGAGCCCGAGGAAGTGATGTCATGGGGGCGGGCTCCTCACAGGCTGTCTTTCCTTTTCAAATTAACTTTATTGCAGCTAAAGTTAATTTGAAAAGGAAAGACAGTCTGTGAGGAGCCCGCCCCCATGACATCACTTCCTCGGGCTCTGCATGATCGGAGGGCTCCTGACACAGTTTCTCTTTACTTTTCAATGTAAGTGTAGTGCAGCCGCTGCTCTGTACAAAGCAGAACCAGCGGCTGCAATGCTATAGGGAATCGCGTTCGCGCCGCGGACTTCGGCACAAAAGCCGGTTTTTTGCTCTGGCCGCTCCCGATCTTGCGGCCAGAGCAAAAAACCGGCTTTTCAATGGCCGGTTTTACAACTGTGCCGGCAGCCGGCCTGGCCATGGAAAAACCGGCCAGGCCGGCTGAAAACCGGCCGGTTGGCAACCCTAATTTGTGAGCCGAGGCCACATGTTACGGATGAAATTGGAATTTTTCCCACGGCACACCAGACAATATCTCACGGCACACTAGTGTGCCGCGGCACAGTGGTTGAAAAACGCTGGTCTAGTGGTTAGGACAAGGTACTTCAGGCCGGAGGGACTGGGATTTCTAGTCCTATAGACACTCCTTGTGGTCTTGGGCAAGCCACTTAACCCTCCACTGCCCATGTTCCCTGTAAGTATTAGTGTATGTGTCTCATATCCCCTCATGTTAAATGTATCCCCCAATTGACCGCTTTGACCCGGTGAAAAGCGGGATATAAATACAGCTAAATAAAATAAAATAAACAAGAGATTAGGATCCAAAAGCGACTTCAAAGAGGTAAGCCTTTAGCATGAATTCAGAATTTAGAAGAATGCTTGGGTATATAGGGAGACGAAAGGCCAACAGGAAGAAGGAGGTGATAGTGCCTCTGTATAAGTCTTTGGTGAGACCTCATTTGGAGTATTGTGTGGAATTGTGGAGACCACACCTTCAAAAGGATGTAAACAAGGTGGAATTGGTGCAGAGGGTGACTACCAAACTGGTCAGTGGTTTTGGTCATAAGGCAAATGGGGACAGACTTAAACATCAAAATACTTATACTCTAGAGGAAAGGCGAGGGAGGGGAGATATGATACAGACATTTAAATACAGCCATGGCATAAATGCACAGGAGAAGAGCCCTCCAACTGAAAGAAAGCTCTGCAATGTGGGGGTATAGGATGAAAGTGAAAGGAGATAGACTCAGGAGTAATTTGCTGAAATATTTCTTTACGGAAAGAGTGGTCGAGGACCTCTAAAGGTAACAAAGGGGTTGCAAAGCTTAGTAGTTGGTATGGGAGGGCAGATTGGATAAGCTGTATGGTCTTGATCTGCTGTCATGTTTCTATGTTTCTAAATGCCAGCGGCCAGCATTTTCCTTCACAGGAGTCTAGGGAATGAGGGGAGGTTGGCTGCCCCCACTCATAGCCTACAAGCTGCTGCCTGTGTTCCACCCAGCCACTAACTACAGTTAGATTCGATCAAGCAGTTTACTGCACAGTCTAGAGAAACAAGTACACAGACAAGGGAGTTCTTTGTAAAAGGGAACACGCAGAAGCAGAGGAGCTGGTGTACCAGCAGAGGTAACCATCTACTTATTTGTGGGTAAGAAAAGGTAGTAGGAGGGACCTGACACCTGAGGGCTCAAGTACTGTGTGTGGAAAGGGACCTATCTCCCAGATGCATCCCTAGCCGCCCAGAGTGTTGCTTCATACCTATCTTGTGGAATGCATTTTAGCCCAGGATAGGTTTTAGGCAGGGTAATTCTTTGATAGCATTCGGAAATAAGAATTTGCAAATTCTGAGGGCAAATGCCAGATTTTAACTATCCTGCTAGGCCTTCAGTTTTGCCACTCTCTGTTTTGTGTGTGACTGCAGCTGCTTCCAGAGTGAAACCTTCCCTTCCGCTGACTCTGCACAGGGGATTTAGCCAGTGCTGACTGCTGCTGGGAAAGAAGGTGCTCTTCCGGACAGCACTGCTGATCCACAGGGCAAACTATTTTTGACACACCATAATTCTGGACCCTCGGAGATTCAAACATCTATAAATGTTTGTAGTTGGGAATGTTGTGGGTGGATGTTTCGCAAGCTCTTGTCCTTTGCCAAATCTAACCTACATCCTGAGGAAACAGCCTGAGGTTGGTAGTTTTTATTCTGTGTTCCTTGCTCACTGTGTAACATCATTCTGCATTAAAACATAAATGGAGTCTGCGGAGCTGCCTGCCTATCCAGCAGCCCTACTACTGTGATGTGAGGGTGGCCTCAGGGAGTACATAAAAGTAGCAGGAAACACCCAAAAATAGAAAAAAAAATGTTTCTGTTGGATGGGGGAGGCAATATGTCCCAAGGCCTTCACTGGATTGACACTCAAAAACTTAAAAGAAGTGCAAGCACTCACAATGGGGTATCTTTCAATAGAACCTCCTTTTTCTAGTGTTTCTACAAAAATAAAATATACAGTAAAAAAGGCAAAAGCTTCAGCATAGCCCTAAATGTTCTTATCGCAAGCTCCTGGGTCTTGTGCATGCTCTTTCTATTATTATTCCTTCATAATCCAGTTCTACAGCCCTAAGCCAAGTCCTCTTCTTCTCTCTTCAAGGTCCCAAATTGTAAAAACTACTCACAGGAAGAGAATGCTTCAAATCATCCGTGTTCCTTAATCAGCACCTCAGGGAGTATCACTGCCCTGGACTCTTGATTAGCAAAATGCAAAAATCACTTCAGAAGAAATCTCGCTAGCACCCCAGAGGTCTTGGAGACTCTCATGTTTATAGTTTATTAAAATTTGCTATACCGCCTTTCAAGTCAACAGCCTCTGTTAGATCTAGAAATCTCAAACTGTCCCCATGTTACCAGGACTACAAGTAAACTGAGAGTGAAGACTAGTCGTGTGCGCATCAAAGATTTTCGGGCTTGTTTTTCTTCATCAGAATACACCCATTTGGTTAGTTTTGGGGCACCGAACCATTTGTTTATTCATCCCACTTATCCCCATTAAAGTCTATGGGGGAAGCTATTTTGCAATGAAACAAGTTTCCCATCTTTTTTTAAATCAAACCAGCTAATAACTTGGTGGCGGGCAGCTGTAACAGTACTACAAGCCATCAAGAGTGTCACAAATCCCCCAGGGGCACCAGAAGAGGGTCAAAGAATATGGACAGTGGCACAAAGAGTACTAGAAAACACCATTGGAAGGGTATAAGAACATAAGATCTGCTATACTGGGTCAGACTAATGGTCCATCAAGCCCAGTATCTTATTTCCATCAGTGGCCAATCCAGGTCACAAGTACTTGGCAGGATCCCAAAAGGTAGATAGATTTGATGCTGCTTATCTCAGGGGTAAGCTGTGGATTCCCCCAGTCCTTTTTAATAATGGTTTATGGACTTTTCCTCTGGGAACTTGTCTAAACCTTTTTTAAACCCAGGTACACTTAAGACTTTTACTAAATCTTCTGGCAACAAATTCCAGAGTTTAATTATGCACTGAGTGAAAAAATATTTTCTCCCATTAGTCTTAAATGTACTACTTAATAACTTCCATAGCTTTTGTACTTTTGGAAGGAGAAAACAACCAATTCACATTTACTCGTTCCACTCCACTCAATTATGGAGGGGGTTATTTTTTTGTTGGCGGGGGCAGTTTGGGGGTTGTGAGAGTATAGCTGTATTTCACTGTATACAAGTTTCTATGTTACAGAAGCTGGAACCCCTTCTCCCATAGAAATACATTGAGCTCGTTTTTGAGAGGCTTGTTTCTCTGGAATTCCTGGTCCAATTTGGCCCATTTTGAACTTGATGTGTCTTTTTACCAGCACATGCTAAGTTTGTATCCCATTCAGTTAAATTTTTGGAGCGGTATTTTGTCTTCAGACAGACATTTTCGACCTCTTCTATATAATTCTTTCCAACTACTGTTGGGTTGGAAAGAATAAAAAGGAACAGTATTAGTGCAATGAAAGACAAGACCAAGAAATATTAGATTCAGGATATGGGCAAGAAGCTGCTTGGAGGAACTGAGCTGTTCTTGATCCTTTAAGCCTAGGCAGCTTTCAGATGCATTTATGTGTGATGGAAAACACATGGCAGATAGTTTAACCTAAATTTGTATGACATGACCACATTGTTTTAAATGTGGGGGCAAAGGGAGGCTGGGGAGCACTGGCTGTGGTAAGAAACACGACTCCTTGTGGGAGCAGGAGAAGGAATGTAACAGCAGTGGGAGAGAGATGAAAAGCGACAGCAGCTTAGTATTAAGAAGAGCAGAAACTGACAAATTCAAGAGCGACGTGGAGACGGCCAGAACTGACAGCGGGTCAAAAAGTACAATATCGCTCAGCGAGGTGCACAACTGGCACTTAACCTCAACCCACAAATCAACATGATGAATGCTCAGATTTTCTTAAAGCCTCAGCAAATGACTGACTTTCCTATTAATTCCAGCATCTTTTTTGTCAGGTTTTCCAGCTACAGCCAACGAGAGTAAAGATGTGAGTAGCAAAGGAACCGAGAAAAGCTAAAGCAAGTTATACAAGGCGAGAAATGTTCAGGTGCAGTGCAGTTTTAATTAAAATGGTAGATGGTGTTGTTGCAGCTTTGTATACCAACTTCATAGTTGTCAAGGGATTTCTTGCACGAAGTTCAAATAAAGGACCCCAAGAAAATAAATATTAGAAACGGCCCACAGAGTAAGGTTAATCCACGTCAGAAGATAGGGGGCTGCTTGCATGAAAATGTCACCACTTCATGCAGCTCAGCTCAGCTGTAAACAATATTAAAGGTGGAACAGATAGTTTCCCCCAGTTACTTCCAAGTTGATCTCCCCGTTCATTGTAAATACAACGCAGAGTGCCTGCGTTGTATAGTTGATGTTGAATGTAAACCGCACTGATCTAAATAGCACGGTATAGAAGAAATGTTAAATAAATAAATAAACTGGTGACTTTTAGCTAATATATTATAGTTTCATTCACGTGTTAAAATTCAGGGTATGCTGTGTTCTGTGTACATAGTAGTGTGATATGAACACAGCTCGTGGTCTACTGTATGTTCTAATTTAAACCCATTAGAAGAATGCTTTTGTAGCAGAGCCGTTATGCTATGTCTAAGGAAGAGTGACTAGCCCTCAGCAGTAGTAGATAACGTATTTCTGTGACTACATTTATGAAGTGTAACAGCATGAGTGCTGTGATAAGCATGCCTTTTTGAAGGTAATTTTATAACAGGTTCCTTATGTGTGAAAACCACAGAGGCACCTATTTTATAAGGACATATAAGTACTAATGTGTCTCTACGAAATACTAGTGCATATCTGGCAGAAAGAGCAGCTAGACTGAAACCACAAATGTTTACGCCTGTTCCATAAAATATGCATGTAAATCGTGACCCCGCTCATACTCTCTCTCAAACATGCCAAAAGTTGCATATTTTTACAAGTGAGATAATTTTATAAGAGGCCTTTAAGATGCATATATTAGCATATATAAGATTACTTTCTATATACAGTTGTGGTCAACATTATTGGCACCCTTGCATTTCAACCTCTTAATGTCCAATATCTCCTAAAAAAAAATGTGGAGAGGGAAATGGCTTTGGACTATACATACACACATATTTGACACATAAAAGAATCAAATAAAACAAGACCAATTAAAAAAGGAAATAGTATAAAAACTGGGACATTGCCAGGACATGATTATTGCACATCCAAAAAGTATAAATCATCCTACGATGATGCAGTAGCTCCCAAAAATAAAGTATTTTTGCTGGACAAGCTGGCGTGAGAAGCAGATTAACGCCCAACTCACAATCCAGCCAAGTCCATTTTAATCAAATAGGTTCTAAAATAAAAACCTGTAAAGGCTTATGTGAAAAGTGTGAGTGTGGCGCTGCCGGTATCCAGTCCGGAATAAGTCGAGCTGCAGTGACACACTTGCACTTCTCAAGCTAGGTGTGGGTCAAAGGTCAGGGTCCTCCAGCAAGACAATGACACAAAACATACATCCAAAAGTACAAAAGAATGGTGAAAAAGGAACAAATGGACTGTTTTAAACTGGCCAGCAATGAGTCACAATCTCAATCCAATCAAGAACCTTTGGAAAGAGCTGAAATCTGCTATAGGTAAAAGGAATCCTGGAAACATTCGTGAGCTGAAACAAATCACAGTTGAAGAGTAAGAGAAACTACCAGCAGACAGATGTACAAAACGTATAGATGACTACAAGAAACGTTTGGAGGCTGTCATCACTGCCAAGGGTTGTGCAACCAATTATTTGTAAAGGGTGCCATTATTCCTGTCCAGGTCATATTTTGTTTTATCTCAGAAATTACTATATTTAAGTTACACAACTCTTTTTTTCTTGTATACCTTTGAAGATACTGTTAAAATATTATGATGACATACAGTTGGAATATTTCCAATTATTTCACAAGATATTATACACAACATACCTAAACTGCAAGGGCACCAATAATATTGACTACAATTGTATATGTCTACTAGTTGCCACAATTGAATATTAAGCGGAAGATATTTGCCTCTTCTCCCTTTTACCCAGCTCATATAGCCCAAACACAACAGCTCTCCCAACATCTTCTTCCACCCAACATCACCATCATACCCATTTCCCTTCTCCTGATGCTGCTGTAACCCCCCCCCCCCCCTTTCTGTGGTTCAGGCAGCTGCCCTACTAGCCACTTGGCAGACTAGAGGGAACATCAATCCAAGAGCTTTTATGCAGTCTTTCAGTTTTTGGCTTTTGGAGTTAAATATCAGGGTTCCTTGATGGGGGCCAACAATTGTGTTCTGAACCAGGAGTTTACTTAGCTTTAGGGTCACTGAGCAATAACAACAATAATTACTGGCAGAGGCAACAAATAAGAACTGTTGCAAGCAGTTTGACTGTCTCACCCTTATTTAACTGTGTTATATTGTATTGTACTTCATTTATTTTGTTAATTATTATGGATCATAAGCTGCTTTAATGTTCTGTGCGCAAAGTGCGCTTTGACCCTTTGACCCAGTGAAAAGCGGTATATAAATACAGCTAAATAAATAAATCAAATCACAAATCTAATGAAGTTTTACAAGAGTGGTCAGCACAGAGCCGTGGTTAGAACATGACTTGTACATCTGGATTTGCCATTTTAATTTTCCTAGCAACCCCTCACAGTGCAGCCTTGAATAAGCCACTAAATCGCTGTGCCCTGTTTAAATTTACGGGCATGGGAGCATGTAAGCAGCTGAACTATCTTATAGAAATGGTATGTTACATGCTCTTTTGCCTCCATTGACTTGCTTGGAATTGTTCTTTCTACCTTTCCTGTGATCATCGTCGTGATGGCAAATGGGTGCATACCAGGCGACTCTCACGTTCCTGTGCTACAGAATGATTGTTCTCACTGGCATCTCTCTTCCGGCTTACAGATCTGCAACTTGCTTTCTTTATGACACCTGATAACTCCGCTTTGCTGGCTTGCCCCTCCTGTTTTCTCCCAGTGCCCCAAGGTACATCTCTCTCTATTTTTGCCAACAGCTCAGGTGTCGTCTCTCTCCATGGCTCTATAGATTAAGTAGGACAATGGATATGGCACCAGCAATAAGTAGCCAACTGGCATCTCCTGGTTCTGTTAACATTTATTTAAACTTATTTATATTCTGCCTATCACATAGTTCTAAGCGGGGGACAATAAAACATCTAAAACGATATAAAAAGACAATCATATAAATCACAAAAACTATTGGGTCATGAGCATCAACACAGTCTATCAGTACCCATAATAGATGGTTATGGGTAGCACCACGCCCACGTCCAAGTATTTCACTATAGTATCTAAACAGATGCTGTTATGTAAAGGTAATATTAAAGGTTAAGATTTCTAGTTACTAAGATGCACTAATATTAACGTGCATTATTAATAACTAGGTCTCGTTGAATAACATGGGGCCTGTGTTATAATAACACGTGTTAATGGAAAATTAACATGCGTTAATGTTACAATGAGAGCATGACAGTTATTGTATGAGAATTCCTACACTAACTCCAAATCGCCCATTGGAGTGTGGAGAAGGCAGGTTCGGGGCACGGAGTAGGCGTAGAGAGCATATTTGTAGTTAGCATGGGGAAATATATCACATGCTATCAATGTTGCAATTAGCATGGGCGCACCTAATGCCACCTCAGTAGGTAGAGATAGGTGCACTCATGGTAACTGCTGTGTGTTTGGATACGTTTCTGCATTCATGTCTGTGCATTAACTCCAAGCCCGTATATCTGCCTGCCTATTTCACATTACTGCCTGGATGTCTCACCACTGCTTGAAATTGAACATGGCCAAAACCAAACTTCTTATTTTTCCCCCTAAACCCTCTTTCCTCCTTCCTCCTTCTCTATCTCTGTTGATAACACTCTTCTGTTTCCTGTTTCCTCAGCCTGCAAACTTGGCATCATCTTCGACTCCTCCCTCTCCTTCTCCATACATATCCAATAGATAGCAAAAGCCTGTCGTTTCTTTCTCCACATTAACAAAATTCACTCCTTTCTATCTGAACATACTACTAAAACACTCATCCACTCTTTAGTAACTTTTTGCCTCGACTATTGCAACCTCCACCTTGCTAGTCTCCCTCTGAGTCATCTTTCTCCCCTTGAATCTGTTCAAAACTCTGCTGAGCGGCTAATCTTCCCCAATATATTCATATAACCCCTCTTCTCAAATCACTTCATTGGCTTCCCTTCTGTTTCTGTATCCAAAACAAACTTCTCCTTCTGACCTATAAGTGCATTTTTTCTATTGTTCCTCACTACCTTTCCTCTCTCCTCTCTCCCTACACCCCTCCTCTTGAACTCCGCTCCTCCACTGGCTTTTTTCTCTCTATGCCCTTCTCTTCAACAGCCAGTTCCAGACTTCGATCCTTTCACCTTGTTGTTCCTTATGCCTGGAACAAACTACCTGTATCTTTATGTCAGGTTTCATCTCTCCCCCCCACCCCCACCCCCTTTTCAAAGCCATGCTAAAGGTTCACCTCTTTCAGGCCACTTTTGGATCTTAATCCTTTGTTCTCCTTCTGTCTCATTACCCTTCCGTACTGTACCCTGTTCTCATCTATTGTACTGTCTTGATTAGATTATAAGCTCTGATGAGCAGGGGCCATCTTTATATGTGTCTGTAGAGTGCTATACGCCTATATAAATGATTACTAGTAGTAGTAGTAGTAGTAGGGAACATGCTGGCCAAGCCCTTTACATTTACTACAGAGGCACTGCAGTTAACGACATTAATTTCAGTGCTAGATGCACATTAAGTGCAAAAACTAATGAACTTCAGTAAAAGTGCCCCTTAGTAACTAGTTCCCTCATCTTTAAAGAGGGAACAAATGAATTTATGGATCTGCATATCATTTTATCTCTGGCCTACTAGTTCCTATATAGCTGAGGTCAGTAGTGATCTAAAAGTTAAACATTTGGTGGGTCACGAGAAATGAGCTAGTGGTCTTCGCTACATTCCTAATGAATAGATATCCACACCACTAAAAGCCGCCTTCACAGTGTAGCACTATCTGTCCTCCTTGTTAGTGGCATGAGCAGAGAGGTCAAAGACTGTATAACCATGAGCAGAGGTGGAAAGAGACCAAGATGGTGTCATGCGGGGCCAAAGTTCTAAGTCGACATTTTAGCTCCTGAGCTAGGCAAATGCATCTTCATCCCTCCTAATCTGATCCCCTCTCCTCTCTCCCTTCACTCAATCATTTCTCCTCTTCCCCTCCCCAGCCTCCACCCACTTGTATGGTGAGTAATAGCAATCTGCTGCACCTGCATGTTCATCTACTGTTATTGATACTTGCATTGCAGCCATTTTTTTGTCCCCAGGTTTGTGTCCTGGGTGACTACCCCTGTCACCCATCCCTAGTTAGACCACATGCTAGACAGAGGGTGAGATCCTCTTCGAGAGACATAGGAATAAAGAATGTAAAGAATAAAGTGCCTGAACGCATTGCTCAAGTATCTAAATATAAGAACATAAGAAATGCCATACTGGGTCAGACCAGTCTTCCAATTTATCAAGGTCCTCTTGCAACACAGAGGCTAAGGTAGAGGAAATGTTATCTGTTGTGACCAAATGATGATGACAGTTGTCAGCAGAGCCACATGTGGAAATTGATATTTTATGTGCTTCCTTTTAATCATGACTATTATGCATGGATTGAAAGAATCATTTTCCCCCCTTTCATTAGCTGCTTCTGTTTTATGTCTCATGCTGTAAGTGTCAAACTACCTTCTGAATTCTTTGTTTCAGTCTTTACTGAAGAAGATGTTGGGAAGCTACCCACACCTGAAATGGTATTTAAAGATGATATATCGGAAGAACTGAAAAAAATATTGATAAACTGGGAAGATGTATTACAAGTATTTGATAAACTGAAGAGTAGTAAATCACCTGGACAGATGGTGTACATCCGAGGATGTTGAAAGAAATGAAATATGAGACTGCAGACCTCTGTGTTCAGCTGTTTATATGAATATATCATGCACCATGCTTGCTGCTGCTATTTATGAAGAGTGCAGTAGAGAGAGAAAAAATCCCCAGACATGTTATTAGCTTCATAGCGAGCCTTTGTGCACCCCCTCCTCCCATGTTTTGATTGGATCAGGGTTGCAAGATCATTTCCAAAGTTCCAGCCCAAACTAGGTTAACAATTAGACCAAAACCACTACTCACCCTTGGCCTAACCTTCCCCTTCTCTTGGACCTACCACCACCTTCCCTGACTGGCTGGTGTGGCAGTCCATCAGTTGTGGCCATGCCCACTCTTCCACATGGTCATGCCCTTCCCTGATTTGCTGGAATATGGCAGTCTATCATTACCGCCCTGCCACATCTCATTAGTCAGCTGCTTTGGGTCCTGACCAATGAGATGCAGCTAAGGGATGTAACCTTTTTGAAGCCAGAGTTTGCTTTTTTTTTTTTTTTTTTTGCCTTATCTTGCATGGTTTTCTCATCCAAAGTGGTAGGGCAAATCAACCAAGAAAAACACGGGTTGGGCAAAAAAGTCATCCAATTGGGCAGGAAAACCACAGAAATAACAATACTGGAATGAACCAATCAGGGGTGAGCTCAATAACCTGGAGGGAAAAAAAGCATTTCTTTTTCTACAAAAAGGAGGAAAGGACAGTTGAGGAGAGGCAGCTGAAGGGGAAAAGTCCTTCCAAACAAGACAGAGAGGAATTCCTGTTTGTTTGACAGACAGTGCGCATCTACTGCAGGAGTTGGGGCCTTGCTTGAGAAGGGTTTGCCAGCTAAGATAAGCCTCTCCCAATTAAAGTCAGACAGTGAAGGGGGGTAATATAGCAAAGGAAGATAAAAAGGAACAGACAAATTGACCCATACTAACAGTGATCAAGATAAGCGAGGTTAGAAAGGGATAACTCTATCATAGGTAAGACACTGTCAGACAGAAAAACAGCTCCTACAGGGGGTAGCCTCATCGCCTTCTTTCAACCACGTCCTCATAATCCCTAAGACAGAAAATCACTGTTCAAGAATAAAGTCATAAAGTAATCACTTTTACTCTTTAAGATATCTGACATTCAATAACCCTAAAGAAATGCTTGAGGCGGGAGCCAAAACAAGAGTCAGAGGGTAAGGAACCAAAAAGGCTGATCCTCCAAATGATTACAAGGAACCAACATCCTTACTACTCAATGTCTAGAACAATGCTTCTCAACCACTGCGCCTCGGAAGAGTCCTTGGTGTGCCTTGATGGTGACATCCAGGGCCATGAGCAAGCTACACCTATGAATTTCATGCCTCATCTCTACTGGACAGTGCCCTGGAAAAAATCTCTCTGTTTCCTGCTGCAGCTCCTCCCCTCCTGGGCAGCATGTAGGGAAGAGGAAGGGAGGGGTGAGCTTGGAGCAGACTGAGCAATGAAGAGCCGCTCTGCTCTGTAATCTGCACCACCCTCTGTCATCCAGGGATAAAAGAGAGAGATGCAACTGGAGCAGACACTGCATAGCAAAGAAAAGCATCTACACTTACTTTCTTTTCAGTCCTAGAGTCAAAAAGCATCAATTGTGAGTGGGAGCAGAGAGGACAGGAAGTGAGGGTTCGGAGTAGAAAGCAGTGGAGATCTTCTTTGCCTTGCTGCCTCGGCTCCTGCAACTTTTCTCTCCCCACCCACCAAAGTTGTCTGTTGTCTGCAGGACCCAGAGGAGGGGAAGGGCTGGGCAGATGCATCCCCAGGACACGGCTATAACTCCTGTGAGTGAGGGGAGGATGAACTGCAGGTGAATGTTGCTTCCTTCCAATGTTGCTGAAATTAGCAATGCAAACTTGGATTGTCTGTCAATATTTTCTTCCCTGAGGTCCATGCTGCCTTTTTTTTGCAATATGTATGAGACGAGGGTTGCGGAAATAGAAGGGGTGAGAGACAATCAAGGTAGGGGGGTGCATGGAAACCATATGGGGGATGGGGTTGTATGTGGCAGGGGAGCATGGGGCATAAGAGCCAGGGAAAATGAGTCCAAGAGTGGTTGAAAGCATGAAAGAGGATAATGGGGGATGAATGAGTTAAACCAGAGGTGTACGAGAATGTGAGAGGAGTTGAGTAAAATTAAATGGTTGAGGTGGGGTAACGACAGGGAGTGAATAAGAAAGAGAGGCTATGGGGCAAGAGAGTCAGTGCGGGTATGACAGGGAGTGATGAGACTGCTAGAAAGGGGTGGATGTCGGGGAATAAAAAAGCCATAGAGTAGAACATTGATGGAGGGGGAACCCAGTAAGAGGCAGATGGAGAACTGAGAGGGCAAGTGTTGAGACAGGGAGAACTGGAGGATGAAAGGTGGTAAAGAAGAGCAGAGAGATATGATTGGGAAACCGGCAACCTTACCCTCCCTCCCCTCTTCTCACTGGCAGGAGTTCAATGCTTCCTACAGGTGCACCTCCTCTGCCGGCTTCAATCTGATGCCAATGCTTGGGGTCCGCTAGCTCCATATGTTCAGGCATCAGACTGAAACCAGCAAAATAAGGCATACAGAAGTAAAATGTGTCACTCCTCTGCTGGTAGGAGGGAGTGGGGAGAGCTATGTACAAAATTTGGTATGGCATGCCACAAAATAAAAAAGATTGAGAAGTACTGGTCTAGAATGAGGCAGTCTCCTTCCCTATAGAACTGGTATAGGACAGGAAGCCATCCTAAACCATAACAGAAAAACACTAAAGGCTCTCTGAAGAACTGCAACTGAACAACTCCCACAGTTACCTATGCAGTGCCCAGAGACACCCCAAAGCGCGCCTAAAGAGCACGACCTGCTCCTTGGTTACACTCTGGTGCATACTGCCACGGCTCATCACTATGGCTGATTTGGTCAATAACTACAAGGAAGGCTGACCACCTCTGGGAACTTGTGGGCAGGACCAGCAGCTAAATCAGGAGGGAGAGGAGCTAAGAGAAAGACCTATTCCTAAAGATTAAAGTAAAGTCTTAGGCCTGGCAGAACTGAAGGAAGAGAAAAAAAAAGATAAATAGGACATGTAATCTATAGTGATGAAACCAGAAAGAGGCAGACTGAATGGAATAGGTGGGACACAAGTCTGGGTTGTTAAGTGGAATGGGAGGAAGTGAGTCAGATAAGCTAAATGGCCTCTTCCTGTGCTCATATGCCTTATTAAAAAATAAATAAAAGCTTGGTGTATTCATATCTAAAGGCAAGACGTTTCTTTGCCTGGCATTTAAAGCCAGAGCAAAAAAAAATTCAAAACCAAAAAACAATAACCCCCTCCCTAAACTCCCCAAACTTTCATTTTAGATCACTGGTCTCACATCTGACCCAAATTTCGGAATCCCAGATGCCCTCTCATCAGATACCTCACACCCATAAGTCATGGGAAGCTAATCTAACTCATTTATTTTCATCAAAAGACTTCTGTATCACCTTCCTACCCAGGGGTTTCCACAATGTGTACATTTGTTTTTGAGAGGGTTCCAGACATGGCTCTGCGTCATGGCGAAATGACAAGTCTGTCTCTATCTCATCCATGCCAAGTGAACTCCAGGGATCACAAGCAAATCCTCATAGACTCATAGGCAAGCAGACATTGCAAACTAGGCAAACATTACAGAGCACAGAACACCGAAAGCTGCAGACTGGATGGATAAGGCAGGATACAGGTTTCTCAATTTGAGCAATTTGAGCCTGATAATCTGAATGACCTTTTCCTGCTCTTACATATTTTTAAAGCCTTTGTGTGCTTGCCTTGCTGGTGACCCGTTGGAAGCATGTGGGAACACAGCATTCTAGGGAATTCTCAGACATATTTCACCTTGCAAATGCACGGATTTGAATAGCATACATAAAATCTCACAGCACATTTATTGAGTCACCACAACACATCACCAAATCCATGTTTCCTTTTCATTCCTGCCAGCCCGGTCCAGATGTATGGGCAATGCCCCTTCCATCACCATCTGGAGACAGAGTAAAATGATTGCTCTCCCATATAATCTGGTCCAGAAGGAGAACCTATCAATATTTTCTGTCACCATCAGTGGAGATGTCTGGATTGGTGCAGGAGGATCATTGAGGCTCTAATAGCAGAAGCTGCATTCTCCCTCCATTGTGGAAGCCTGAATCAGAACCAGGAGACTTCTATGGCAGCAGTCTTTGTGGCCGATCCTCCTTATCCTCAGGAGTACACAGCCTGTACAGTAACTCTGGAGCCTTCTCCTTTCCTCAGGGCTCTTTGCTACATGCACAAAGCTTATTGGGGGAAAAGAGTCTGCGGTGTCATGTTGGGTCACTCATCCCCCACAGTTGCAGGCCGTGCTGGAAGTTTGCAGCATGAGCAGCCCACACTGTCAGCCACCAGGATGTTTGTGCAGTTGGTGAAGTAGCTGGAGGCACAGTTCCATGATAGATTCCTTCTGCTTTTGATGCAACTGCTCAACCATGTGGAAGCCAGTTATAATACTGAGATTCCTGATCAGGACTATGAAAGCCTGTAGGTTGGAGCCAACTTGCGTTGGATCCAAAGAGAGGAGGAGGAGGAGGAAGAGAACTGTCAAGGTTCCTCTCTGGGGATTTTCCCCTCAGACTACGAAAACTAAATACACAGTCTCTCCTGGTTAGATCTACACCTTGCTAAGTGAAAGAAGAGGCCCAGCCTCCAACAAAGTCTTATTCAGAATTTATTCAATAGCCTGGGTCCTCACACCTGATCCTACAAACAGAACCAGCAACCATGAGACCCAAGGTGGACTGGACCAGTACCTTAAGAAGACAGAGAGAGAGAGAGAGAGAGAGTCAGTGTCTTTTGCCTCTCAGTTTTGGCCTGGAATCGGCCACTGTGGGCAGTAGTCAGGAACTAAAGAAGGGGAAGGTGAACAATTCAGAGGAGGAACACTCCTCTGTATTCACATTCTTTAGAAGAGATTCTTGACTCTTTCAGGTCACAAGGGTATTGAAGAAATTTGAGAAACAAAAACAGAATGCCAAGGTGCCAGGGGATCCCATACTGAATAGTATCAATAGATTCATGAAGGCTTTTCCTGTCTATCCTACCATTAAGAAGATGGTTCTGGAGTATCAGAAACAACTGTATGTGAAATTTAGAAGGACTAAAATGTCAAACAGGTTATAACCTCTGCCCAAGGAGGTTCAGGAGGCCTTTGGCAGCTGCCGAAGGTGGGCTAAACTGGAACCGATTGCCTCTTTCCTGACAGATTCTCAGTACGACTTGAATAGACCCTTGACAAAGGCAATGACCATGTTGGTCGGGGTGTCTGTTGTTTTCAGGAGGGATAGGCAAGCTATTTTAGAACTATTTCTTAGTGGAATGCAGGATCTAGTGCAAGAAGTAACAGTTTTGGGGCCACTTGTCAACAGCGATCATAACATGAGCACATTTGATTTAATAAATGGAGGGAGGATAGCAAGGACATTCACTGCGCTAGCATTTAACTTTCAAAAAGGAGACTATGATAAAATGAGGAAAATGACTAAGAAAAAACTGAAAGGAGCAATTGTGAAGGTTCAAAGTTTACATCAGGTCAGGGCGTTATTTAAAAATAGTCTTAGAAACCCAGACCAGATGTATTCCATGCTTTAAGAAAGGTAGAAGGAAAACCAAACCAACAAAGAATAGAAATGGAGGCAGGCACACAGCCCAATGTAGTCCAGACAGGCATCTTTATTCCAAGATGTAAAAAAAGACCCAACTCAGCTGAGTTTTGGCAAACTAGCCTGCATCAGAGTCAGATCTCTCAGAGGAAGCAGCAATGTGAATAAAGTAAAAATCCTAGCAATGCAGTAAAAGATTGCTCAGAGGACGCACCTCCTGCTTCTGAGAACGAGGTACTTTCCCACCACTTTCTATAGTACCCGATGCCTTTCCCACTTTGTAACCTGAGTAGGAAAGGCATCGAGTACTATGGAAAGTGGTAGGAAACTACCTCATTCTCACAAGCAGGAGGTGAGTCCTCTGAGCGATCTTGTATTGCATTGCTAGGATTTTAACTTTGTCCACATTGACCTCTGATGCACTGAAACTCAGCTGAGATGGATCTTTTTTACATCTTTACATCTAAAAAGACTAGAGAAAGCTAGGGGAGAAAGTTACAATGTAGCACATTTAAGACTAATCAGAAGAAATATTTTTTCACTCAATGCATAATCAAATTCTGGAATTTGTTATCGGAGGATGTATCAAAGGCTGTTAGTATAGCTCAGTTTAAAAGAGTTCCTGGAGAAAAAGGCCATAAACCATTACTAAAGAAGAAAAGGGGAAGTCCACTGTTTACCCCTGGGATAAGCAGCATGGAATCTGTCTACCTTGGGAAACCTAACAGCTACTTGTGACCTGGATTGGCCACTGTTGGAAACCAGATACTGGGCTTGATGGACTCTTGATCTGACCCAGTATATCTAAAAAAAAATCTTGTGAAGAGTCTGTGGGGTGCAGAAACCTCAGCATCTATCATTATTATTATTATTATTATTATTATTTATTTGTAGCCTATCAATCCAAAGTCCTTGTTGGATAACCACAGAACATTTCAAATAACCAAACATATAATCAGAAAATAAACATGAAACAAGTACAACTCTAACTATGACAATGTTGTGTCTAGGGGTGTGCATTTGTTAGCACACATTTGGGTTGCTATTGTGCCTTGAAAAATGTGGTGCAAACTTAATTAATTTAACATGCACTAATCAACTTTGCATGCCTTTAATTATTGGTTAGTGCATGTTAAATCAATTTAGTATGCACTAAAAATTCCCCATTAAAACAAATGTGTAAAAATAGCTGTCAAACACCAAAAATTCAGGAAACATTTGTAAAAAAGTGAAAACTAGAAAAGGGATCACTTAGAAGCCCATTATGGATATTTCTGATCTCCAATGTAACTCCAAGAAGTTTTAGAGTCCAGTGTCAAGGCCAGATGTTACAGGGTCCCAGAAAACGGCCAGCTGGTCCATAAGCAGTCAGGCTCATCTCTGATTTTTCTCAAGAATGACTCAACAGGAAGACAGTGAGGAACATTCAGTGCTGGCAATCTCCCCCCTGTAAGACCGATCAGAATCGGCCCGTACAGAGGTAGATCCAATTCTGATGTGCAGGGGCTAGACATGTCCACAGGATGAGAATCGTGTCTACGGCCTGGACATGCAGGGCTGTGCTCCGATTCTGATCGGCTGCACATCCAGCCCATATATCCTGCTAACTCAGTCTGGCCCCTGAAAGAAGCCGCAGTGCCACGGCATTCCATCGCCCTGGCACTGTGGCTCCATTCAGGAGCCACGATCCCCAGAAAACAATCTTCGTTCCCTGCAGCCCGACCCCCGATCACTTGTTCGTACAGGGAGTTCTGTTCTTGGCAGGCTGCCTTGCCGTTTAGCGGGTCTGGACATCTGGATCGGACGTCCAGAACCACTAAATAGTGTTCAGGTTGACTCAAAGTGTGGGTGATATTGGTCAATCGAACTGTAAGACCATACCAGAAGTCAACAGGTAGCTTTAGAAGCCAGAAGTATTGTGACTTGGTTCCAGCAGCATCTACATGCCATGAGGAGTGGAGAATATAGAGGCCAACTACCTGAATCTGCACACCCTGAAGCTTGTGGAGTAGGAAGTCTTTAACGAAGCCTTCATCCTGATCTTGCAGCTTACACAAGAATGCCAAAGTACCAGGATTCTTCAATCGTAGAAGGGCATCAGGATCCAGGTGCAGAGATGTGATACACTGTACAGCCATGGCCTTAAAAAGGATTGCTGTACATGTTTACAACCTGGTCCTTGGTGGGCTAGACAATACAAAAGATTGCCAATGATGTAAATTTGGTAAACCTGGTAGCCCCAGATTGGCCAAGGAGATCTCAGGAAGCCAGAGGGTAAATGTTGTAGTTACGAACATAAGATATGCCATACTGGGTCAGACCAAGATCCATCAAGCCCAATATCATATTGCCAAATATGGCCAATTTAGGTAACAAATATCTGTTAGGTTCCCAAAAAGGTACACAAATTCCATGTTACTTATACCAGGGTACACATTGGATTTCCCTGGCACTCTTTACACAGCACAAGAGGCTGCTGAGGCGTAATGCAAGACTCTGCTATGTACTCACTTATGCTGTGGTGCTTGAGAGGGCAACCCCAAGGAGAAAAATGTATCTGCCAATATTGGTCTCCACAATGCTGAGAGCAAGGAAGGTCACTATATCACTAACATATGTGAGGGTATAGGGCCACAGTGCTGAACATCTTATAATTTCTATTGTGAGATCTAGAGAAGAGCCTGCCTATTAACTCCACTAGGTTGCAGATTGTGAAATTAGTGCACAATGAGGGCACAATACAGACAGCAACAGAGAAACAGATTAGTCCCCCAGTATGTCCAACACTGCCTTGTCAAATTTTGTGTGAATTTAGGAGCCAGGCCAAAATCTTAAGAGACAGTGTTTATGACCTCTTCACACCCCCCCCCCCCACCCCCATTGTGTCTTGCGCTAGTCTCATGTTCTCAAGTCTCGTGAGACCCACACCAGAGTTCCTACACTGAGAGATCGATAGCAGATTAAAGACAAGATGGTTTACAGCAAGCATTGAAAAAACTGGCAACACAGACATATATTGATTCTATAAGAAAGACCTGGAACAGTGATCACCTTATAGCTGGTTGTGAAGTTTTGATGGCAGCAAATTTCAATACAGAAAGGCACAACAAAGTAGGACACCTCATCCACTGGAAACTCTGGAAACACTACAACATCACTCTGCCTGAAAAGCACTGGGATCATGACCCTAAGAGAATTACAGAGAATGAAGAGGTTATGATTGCCTGGTACATTCCATTCTGATGGATAAGAAACTGAATGCGAGGAAACCTGACAATGGTAAAGAAGTAAAACACCAAGTGATTATTCTGCGAATCATGTGGAGAGGCAGAAGATCCTGAAGTACCAAGAAATGCAGTCAGAGACCAAGAAAATGTGGCAGAAAGATACAAAAATCTTTCCCATTGTACTGGGAGCCACATGCTTGATAAAGAAGAATTTCCAAACACACCCTGACAAACTACCCATACATGTTACATTTTATGAACTCCAGAAGGAAGCTTTCTTTAGCACAATGCAAGTACTATGCAGAGCATTAGCAGTAAATTTGAGAGACTCAGATCATACTCCACATACTCTGGCTCAGAAGTAAAGTTCATGACTGTCAATGGTATGCGCAAAATGAACCCATTTGGAGAAACTGCCACAGCATTTTTGGATAACGACAGTTGTACCTTCAGATAACAAGTGTCTGTGTGGGTGTGTGGTGCAATGGTGGTGTGACAGTCTGTGCATGGCATGTGGTGGTGGGTGCCTTTGTGTGGGTGGGGTGACTGTTGTAACAAGGAAGATCTGTCCCTTGCCTCAAGAGCACAGAAATCTGCTAGCTTCAGCTTAGATTCTGACAGGCAGGCAAGCCACATGATTCCCAGTTACCATAGGCAACGTAAACAGACTCAGACACGAGGTCTGAAGCCTCGCCCAGCTGGAAAGCATTCACCAGCTCTTGGCTCAAACGGCTTTCACCTGTGTAAGGGAACGCCCAGGAAACAGTATAAAAAATGCTTAGAGCAGTCAGAGTTAGACTCACGTGGCTCAGGGGGAGAGGAAGGAGATTGCAGAGACTCCCGAGATTCTGGAGACTCAGGAGACTCCAAAGATTCAGAGGACACAGACACCAATGCAGAGCTGCAGGAAGGTTTATGCAGGAAGCTGCAGAGAAGTTCACACAGAGAACTACGGAGGAATTCACACAGAGAGGTCAGCTGTAAGGATTTGTTTCCTGTGACGCAGTTTGTTTTGCCAAAGCACCGGGCTGTGCAGAGTGAGTGGAGAGCAGTGAAAGGAAAACCGTATGTATCTGAAAAGTGTGGCAGTTTGAAGCAAGTACAAGCCCTAGAAAGGGAGAAACAAGTAGTTGAAGATATCTGTATGTCTGAGGGTGAAGAGTTCTTACCAGTTAAATCCCGAAGGAAACTTCCTAGAGAGAAATCTTCTCACGATAGAAGAGAACAGTTCTGTGATTCACAGTCCAACTGGGAAGGTAGGACACGTAGAAGCTCTAAGGGAAAAGCCTATCATAAGAAGGGTGTTTCTCCTCCCTGCTATTATGAGTCATACGATAGCTATTTACCCTGCTTTAGAGGAGGCTGTCTAGATGAGCCTGCTGAAGAGACGGGATTGAGAAATGTACAAACTTCATGTTTTAAAGAAAATGTTTGTAATGAAAGAGCACAGCAAGAACCTATGATACTAGATGCTTGTGTTGAATCTCCTATTGAGGAAGCCATGGATTGTACGCTAATTTTGTCTGATAAGATTTCTTCTCTATGCTAAAGCCAAAGTTTGAGCGTTGCTTGAGAGCGCTGTGAGGAGCAGAGGAAAGACTGCTGAATATCAGATGAACCGTATGCTGTGTAAAATAGTACCACTGATTAAGATTTCCTTTAAGAGGCAAGATGCTATATTTGAGTTTCTTCAGTTCCTTACCAGTGTATATGGTTTTGTCCTAAGTTTTGTTTGTATATTATACCTTTGAGAATCCAACCCCGGGAGTGGAATAAATCCTTTTGAAAACCTGACCACTTGACTCACAACTACTACTTTCTACAAAGAGGGTCAGTCCCAGCAGTCTGGCTGTTAGCCTTAGCCACAGTCCAGCCCCTGCTGGTCACATAAATGGCGTAGTATTCTGGATTTTTGGAAAAAAAAAATACATTACAAAAGGACATTCTTTGAGAGAATACAACTGGCTGAAGGAAGAAGCCAAGTTCAGTAAACCCTGATAGAAGAAAACCTGGTTTGGATTTTCCTGTGACTGAGTTCCAAGCAACTGGATTTCCCACATCCTGACCCGGAAAAGAGGCGTGGAAGGACCTTTCTCAATGCGAGATCCTACACCGTGCTAAGGTACTGGTAGGTGGGCACGGGTGGCTAGGATTGCTGAGAAAGAAAAGGAGATTTGTACCCTGAGAGGCAAGCAGGAAAAAGAAAATCTGTGCCGCACTTGGTGGGCCCTGTTTTTTTTTCTCCCTACAGGTACGCTGCAACGCCGAGATGGATCCTCAGGATATTCAGAAGTGGATGGAAGCCCAGTGGAAAGCCCAGAGTGAACTTGCAAGGATGACACAGGAACGGACTATGGCAGCACTAGCTGCGCAGCAACAGCCGCTCCTAGAGCTTCTGGTAGCTCTGGTGAAGAGGACACATGCAGCTGACGGAGCTGACACATCAATACCCCAGGGGGTAGGACTACAAAATTGTAGTGCATTGGCACTAGGACAATTACAAAGTAATGAAAATTTTGACGACTTCTCTGACGCTTTTGAGCGAATTGCAGAAGCGGCTAAATGGCCACTAGACCAGTGGGCCGTTAGGTTCGCAATGTCCCTGACTGGAGAGGCATTAGCGGCCTACAAGGCAATGCCCGCAGATCTAGCATCCAGTTACCCAGATGTAAAGTTTGCGGTAAGAGATAGATTGGGATTAACTCCTATTCATTACCGGCGTCTTTTTAGAGAGGCAAAGCTTATGCCTAAAGAAACGCCTAAGGCATTAATGCAAAGGTTAAAAGGATTGGCAACAAAATGGCTTGCTCCTGAAAAGGCAACAGTAGAGTCTTTAATGGACGCTGTTCTTCTGGAGCAATATTTTGAAGCCGTGCCACCAGAAATTAAGGCTTTCTTAATGCTACAGAAATGCAACTCCACTAAGGAAGTGGCTGACCTCACCGAATGCTATTTTGAGGCGGAGTTAGCCGGGGCTTCCAGGGGTAACGTTTTAAAGGTAGCAGGCATGGAGAAGATGTCAAGGTTAAGGAAGACCTTTAATTCTGGGGTACGTGAGGAAAAGAGGAAAAGGTACGATTCTATGAAATGCTTTCACTGTGGTAAAATTGGTCATATACGCAGGGAATGTAAAGAGCGTACTGCCCTTGTGTCAGGAGGAGAGAGACACACTGGGGAAGGATTTGTGCTCAATGTCCAGGTGGAGGGTGTAGATGCTGTGGCACTCCTTGATTCAGGAGCAGACCAAAGTATGGTTTCTCAAAAGATGTGGAAAACCATTCAAGCCCATAACCCTTCCTTTTTGAATCACATGGATGGACGGGTGAAAGTAAGATGTGTGCATGGGGCATCCTCTTTTTATCGAATGTATGAATGTGTGTGAATGGATTGGGTACTAGGGAAAGAGTGCAGGTAGCAGTTGTCCCCCGACTTCCTTTTGAGGTAGTCTTAGGGCGTGACTGGCCCCCATTCGAAAAGGAAATGGAAAAAGGCCTTAAGGGAAAGTCAGGTTCAACCCAGATAGAAACCCTAGGAGAGAGTAAGGTACAACCTGAGACCCCGAGAACTGAGGCTATTGCTCAGAAAATCCCAAATGCTTTGTTTGAAAAACCCCATGAGGCTAATATCCACTCCCAACCACGGGTAGGGGTTGGATCCTCAGCTCAAAAGAAATTTGTTTTGCGATTTACAAAAACACTCCCACACGCTAAAAGTCCACAAAGAGCTTCTGAAGCCGCAGCAGGCTACGATTTATTTAGTAGCGAGGATACAGTGGTTCCTAAGGGAGGGAAGGCCCTTATTGACACTGGGGTGCAGATCCAGATCCCTGAAGGCTGCTATGGCCGTATAGCGCCACGGTCCGGCCTAGCGGTCAAACTTTTTATTGACATCGGGGCTGGGGTGATAGATCCCGATTACCGTGGGGTAGTTAAGGTCCTGCTCTTCAATTTTAGTAAAGAGGATTTTGCTGTGAGAAAGGGCGAAAGAATAGCGCAATTAATATGTGAGCGTGTGGGTTTCCCCAGGGTAGAAGAGGTCCCTTCATTGGCTTCTACAAGTCGTGGAGTAGGAGGGTTTGGCTCCACAGGGATGAGGGACATTAAAGGCCTGACAGCCCTAGCAGAAGAGAAGAAAGAAGAGGACTTAGGTCCACAACCCTCAGATTGGAAGGAACAGCCCGAGCTGAGAAGAGGAACAGACCTGTCAGAGCACCAACAGGCAGAGTTAACCAGGGTATTGAGGAAGTTCTCGGATGTACTGACAGCGGTGCCTGGCGAAACGCGTATAGTGGCACACGAAGTCATCACAACACCGGGGAAAGTAATTAGGCAACACCCGTATAGATTGCCTGAAGCAAAAAAGAAAGAAGTTATTGCCCAGGTTAAGGAGATGGTAGAAATGGGCGTAATTGAAGAGTCCCATAGTCCATGGTCTAGCCCCATAGTATTGGTCCCCAAGCCTGACGGAACACTCCGCTTTTGCATTGATTTTAGGCAAGTCAATGCCATATCCCAATTTGACGCATACCCAATGCCGAGAATTGACGACTTGCTGGACTGCTTAGGACAAGCTCGGTTCCTAACCACGCTAGATCTCACGAAGGGATACTGGCAGATCCCATTAACCCGGGATTCTAAGCCAAAAACAGCCTTCACCACTCCGATAGGGTTGTACCAATTCTGTCGCATGCCATTCGGGCTACACGGTGCGGCCGCGACATGTCAGATTGATCAGGTCTTGAGACCGCACCAGGACTATGCGTTAGCCTATATGGATGACGTCATCATCTATAGCAGTACCTGGGCTGAACACTTGTCCCGAATAGAGGCAGTACTGCACGCCATTCGGAAAGCTGGTCTAACCCTAAACCCAAAGAAGTGTCGTTTTGCAACTAGGGAAGCCAAATACCTAGGTCACGTGGTGGGGAATGGGCTAGTTAAACCACTAGCAAGCAAAATTGACAGCGTGCGGAACTTTCCCCGACCCGTGGATAAAAAGCATGTCCATAGCTTTTTAGGTCTGATAGGGTACTATCGCAGATTCATTCCTAGGTTTGCCGAAGAGAGCAACATTTTCACGGAAATGATTAAAATAATGCGCCAAACAAAGTAGTATGGACTTCAGAGGCGGAGGAAGCTTTTGTCTCCCTTAAGGAGAAGTTGTGCAAAGCTCCTGTCATGAGAGGAGTCGATTTTAGGCTACCTTTTATAGTTCAGACGGATGCCTCTGAGACGGGGTTGGGGGCAGTCATGTCTCAAAGGTTTGATGGTGTAGAACACCCAGTTACTTATCTAAGTAGAAAATTGTCAAATGCGGAAAGGAAGTACTCCACAGTGGAGCGTGAATGCCTCGCCATTAAATGGGCGGTGGAGGCATTGAGATTCTACCTGACGGGGCGAAACTTTCTCTTCATCACGGACCATGCGCCGTTAAAGTGGCCTTAGCCAAATGAGAAATAACAATGCCCGACTGACACGATGGCACTTAGCTTTACAAGCTTTCAATTTCGAAGTGCAGCATCGAGCCGGAAAACTACATGGCAACACTGATGCCTTAAGTAGGATTACGCGCTGTCCGACTGGGGAGTCTGCAGCTCGTAATATCTTAAGGAGGGGGATATGTAACGAGGAAGATCTGTCCCTTGCCTCAAGAGCACAGAAATCTGCTAGCTTCAGCTTAGATTCTGACAGGCAGGCAAGCCACATGATTCCCAGTTACCATAGGCAACGTAAACAGACTCAGACACGAGGTCTGAAGCCTCGCCCAGCTGGAAAGCATTCACCAGCTCTTGGCTCAAACGGCTTTCACCTGTGTAAGGGAACGCCCAGGAAACAGTATAAAAAATGCTTAGAGCAGTCAGAGTTAGACTCACGTGGCTCAGGGGGAGAGGAAGGAGATTGCAGAGACTCCCGAGATTCTGGAGACTCAGGAGACTCCAGAGATTCAGAGGACACAGACACCGATGCAGAGCTGCAGGAAAGTTTATGCAGGAAGCTGCAGAGAAGTTCACACAGAGAACTATGGAGGAATTCACACAGAGAGGTAAGCTGTAAGGATTTGTTTCCTGTGACGCAGTTTGTTTTGCCAAAGCACCGGGCTGTGCAGAGTGAGTGGAGAGCAGTGAAAGGAAAACCGTATGTATCTGAAAAGTGTAATAGTTTGAAGCAAGTACAAGCCCTAGAAAGGGAGAAACAAGCAGTTGAAGATATCTGTATGTCTGAGGGTGAAGAGTTCTTACCAGTTAAACCCCGAAGGAAACTTCCTAGAGAGAAATCCTCTCACGATAGAAGAGAACAGTTCTGTGATTCACAGTCCAACTGGGAAGGTAGGACACGTAGAAGCTCTAAGGGAAAAGCCTATCATAAGAAGGGTGTCTCTCCTCCCTGCTATTATGAGTCATACGATAGCTATCTACCCTGCTTTAGAGGAGGCTGTCTAGATGAGCCTGCTGAAGAGACGGGACTGAGAAATGTACAAACTTCATGTTTTAAAGAAAATGTTTGTAATGAAAGAGCACAGCAAGAATCTATAATACTAGATGCTTGTGTTTAATCTCCTATTGAGGAAGCCATGGATTGTACGCTAATTTTGTCTGATAAGATTTCTTCTCTATGCTAAAGCCAAAGTTTGAGCGTTGCTTGAGAGCGCTGTGAGGAGCAGAGGAAAGACTGCTGAATATCAGATGAACCATATGCTGTGTAAAATAGTACCACTGATTATGATTTCCTTTAAGAGGCAAGATGCTATATTTGAGTTTCTTCAGTTCCTTACCAGTGTATATGGTTTTGTCCTAAGTTTTGTTTGTATATTATACCTTTGAGAATCCAATACCGGGAGGGGAATAAATCCTTTTGAAAACCTGACCACTTGACTCACAACTACTACTTTCTACAAAGAGGGTCAGTCCCAGCAGTCTGGCTGTCAGCCTTAGCCACAGTCCAGCCCCTGCTGGTCACACTGTGTGTGGAGTGAATGTGTGGCTGTGGTGAATGTGTGTGTGTGCTGCAGAGCTGGGGAGCCTCTGTGTGCATGATATGGAAGTGAAGTGCCTGTGTGTGTGTACGTGTGATGCAGAGATGGGCTGCCTGTGTACGTGTGTGTATGTGTGTGATGCGAAAATGGGCTGCCTGTGTATATCTGTGTGTGTGATGTGCAGATGGGCTGTCTGTGTATATGTGTGTGTGTGTGTGTGTGTGTGTGTGATGCAGAGATGGGCTGCCTGTGTGTGTGTATGGTGTGGAGTTGGGGCGCCTGTGCACATGTATGTATGTATGTGTGTGTTTTGCAGAAATGGGGTACATGTCGGTCATGCAGAGGTGGGGTGCCTGTGTGTGAGTATGTGGTATGGGGATGGGGTGCTTGTGCGTGTCTTCTTGGGGGGACAGGGATACACCTTTTGGCAAATGCACACATTGTGCCCTTTTGTCCCCAAGCATTCATCCCTTTAATCTCCAACACCTTGAACTTTTCCTTCCCCCCTCCAACCCCTCCCCACTCCGTTCCCCTTTCAAGCTCTTTCCCCTTCTCCCTCCCCCTAGCACTCCCACCCCATGCCTTCCATTCCCCTCATCTTCCTTCCTTTTTCTTTTTAAGCTACTAGCCCTTTAAGGTTTTTCAGCTTCTCTCCCCCCTTCAACCTTTTTTTTCTTGCAGACCTTAGTCCAGCTGTCCTATTTTGCCCACAAGAGATGGACTCCCCACAAGTAGACAGCTTGCTTCTCAGCCGTGATTGTAGCGTTCCCCTTCTCTTCTGCCTATGGGGATCCGATCTCACATTGGCAGATAGAAGGGGTCTTTGCCATGAACATAGCTGAATTTTGCCTGTGATTGTTCATTTATTAATTTTCAAAAAAAAGAGGGGGGGGGGGAGGCAAGAAAATCCCAAGCAGCAGGTGCAATGGGATTTGTCAAGCCCTGCACCCCTATTTGAGTCTCTAAAGCAGGCCTCACTTTATAGATAAAGGCCATTTTCCTGGTGTTAATTTGTTCAGTCAGGTAGGTATTGGAACTTCAAGCTCTCTCTTGCAGGGAGCCCTACCTCAGGATGCCCATTGATGAGATGTCCCTGTATTCGGTTCCCTCCTTTCTCCCTAAGATGGTATCTCAGTTCATTGTAAAACAAAGCATTGAACTATCAGCATTTAGGGGACAGCAAGGGATGAGAAAAGGCAGGGCCTCTATTTCTGGATATGCATAGAGTACTCTGACATTACCTGAAAGTGGCAGAGCCTTTTTTGAAAGACGGGAAGGCCTTTTATCTTACATGGAGGATCAAGATGGATTAAAGAGGCAATTTTGGTAAAATATTTCCCCAAGGGGCATGAGGTCCCTCCCTAGTTAAGGGCCCATTTTACAAGAGCTTAGACTACTTTATGGGTAGAGCATCAGTCTATACTGCCAGAGGATATTTGCAAAAAATCTTGCATTCATTTTCAAAACACTATCAGTTGGACATTCAGGCTAAGAAGAGCATAGATTCTCAAGACTGACAATTTCTCCCACCCAGTTTAGAATCAGCTTGGATATATCTCATACATCTGGACTAGGCTGGCAGGGATGAAAAGGAAGGTGATATTATACATACTGGTCCCGAAAACTTATTTTCCTTGAGTCCTGCCTTACCAGCCCAGAGGTAGTGCTTACTGAAGTTTTGGCAACCTCAGGAGACGTGGGAAAAGGTGGAGATTGGCCGATGCATAGGTATGAAAAGAATGAGCACTCAAGTTAGCTGCTGCCAAGATAAAAAAGGAAAACAAATTATAAAAAAGAAAGCTATGTCAAAAGAATGATAGATCCTCCTGCTGCACTGGACAAAATGGAAGAGCAGTTTACTCTGTCTCCAGCTGCTGGTGGGAGGAGCATAATCCATATATCTGGACTGTTCTGGTGGGATTTAAGGAAAAGAAATTATCAGGTTTCTATAATTTAACCGTCACATGGACACTTTGCTTCAGATCCTGCTTCTGCCACTCTTTGGTAAATCAGGTAACCCCTTTGACTGTAAGTCATTTGTTGTTGTAAAGCACCCTGGTTTATGGAGCTCTATAAATTTATTTATTTAGTTATACCTTACATTTCTTAACATAGGCAGGCAGGACCCATTGTCTCAATGAAGAAGTCTGAAGACCAAGGCCTGCCCATCATAAGTAACTGGACGGACAATCACGAGTCTCTTGTTGGGAGTTAAACAAGTCACACCTTTACTGCACACATGACACTTAACAACATTACAAACATTTGAATCCGAAGCTAACAATACAAAATTTTACTTAGCCACTTGCCATACCCATGCAACCTAAGCAGCTTCCAGACCTGCAGATGCTCATGTGACTCACTTCTTATATCAAGCTTTCTGCTTTGTCAGTCTTGGCTATCATATCTTCAAGTTGGCACTCACCATGAAAACCAAGTGAGACACCACCATCGAGTCAATTAGTCCCAGGCCCATGGATAGGGAGCCAATGAAGTGACTTAAGAAAGGGAATTACATGAGCATAGTGACACTGGTGGAAGATTAGCTGTGCAGCTGAGTTTTTAATGTATTGAAGGGGATGGAGATGATTCAGAACAGAAGTTGTCAAGAAAGTGGATAATGGTCTTGGATAGTGTGTTCAGAAAGGAAAGGATGAATTTTGCTGGTTTTGCAGTAGCTATTTGTTGGATATGTACAGAGAGGCAGCAATAAGAGTCAAAGATGATCCCAAAGTTGTGAGCTGAGGAAACAGGGAGGATGACAGTGCTATCCACAGAAACAAAGAAGGGAGGCATGGGAAAGATGGGTTTAGGAGCAAAAATAAGAAGCTGACCATGTTCAGTTTCAGAAGGCAGTGGGACATCCAGACAGCAACTTCAGACCAGCAGGCTAAAATTAGGTCCTAGATTGAGAGTTTTCTGGTGTAGAGAGGTAAATCTGAGAGTCATCAGTGTAAAGATGGTACTGAAAACCATGGGAGGAGACCAGGGCATCAAGGGAATGAATATAGATAGAGAAAAGAAGGAATCCCAAGATAGAGTCCTGAGGTACACTGACTAAAAGTGGGATAGCAGCGGAAGAAGATCCACCAGAGCATACACTAAAAGTGTGATGGGAGAGTTAAGAAGTAAACCAACACAGAACAGATCGAAGAAATCCAAACAAGAACAGGGTATTGAAGAGATGAAGATGATCAACAGTGTCAAAAGCAGTAGATAGGTCAAGAAGGATGAGGACTGATGACTTCTTGAAAGTCATTGAATAGTAAATCTTCTGCTATGTCAGAAAGATGTATTTGATGCTTGTGGAAGAGCCTGGGATATCTTTTGATCCAAGGTTTTGATTCCATCCACTAATTCGGCAATTGACTTCTTGTAGGCTGCAGTTCCAAAGCTTTCAGCCAGCTCAAAGGAGCTATGGGATAATATCTGAGCACTGTTGGGAACAACCTTTCAGAAGAGTCTTCATCAGCAGGGCCGGCCCGTCCATTGAGCAAGAATCTTTTTTGCACAGGGCCCCGCATTTCGGGGGGCCCCGCACAAAATACATTCTGCATCAGCCCAGATAGATTTTAAAAAATGGCTGTAGCAGAATCAAGCATCCCGTGGGGCCCCCCCTGCCCGGCAGAGCCCTCCATGCAGCATCAGCTCCCTCAGCGTCGGCTTTCAGCCACGTCGGGATTAACAGAGCCGTGAGAAAGGGAAACTCTCCCTTCGTGGCTCTGAAAATCCCGTGCTGAGGGAGCTGATGCTGCAGGGAGGGCTCTGCCGGGCGGGGGGGGGGGGGGCCCACGGGACAAATGATTCTGCCGCTTTCAAGGCGGCAGCAGCAGCCATTTTTTTTTAATCTATCTGGGCTGATGCCACAGTGCCAGGCAGGGGGGGGGGGGCCCACGGGATGCTTAACTCTCCCATCTGGCAGCAGCAGCCAGTTTTTTTTTTTAATCTACCTGGGCTGATGGGGGGGGGGGTTAGGACTGGTAATGGACTATGGGGGGGGGGGTTAGGACTGGTAATGGGCTATGGAGGGGCTAAGACTGGAAGTGGGCTGATGGGGGGCTAGGACTAGTAATGGGCTATGGGGGGGCTAGGAATGGAAATGAGCTGATGGGGGGTTAGGATTGGTAATGGGCTATGGGGGTGGCTAGGACTGGAAATGGGCTATGGGGGGGCTAATACTGGAAATGAGCTGATGGGGGGGTTAGGACTGGTAATGGGCTATGGGGGGCTAATACTGGAAATGGGCTGATGGGGGTTTAGAACTGGTAATGGGCTATGGGGGGTATGACTGGAAATGGGCTGATGTTGGGGGTTAGGATTGGAAGTGGGCTGATGGGGGGGTTGGGACTGGTAATGGGCTATGGGGGGCTAAGACTGAAAATGGGGTGATGGGGTTAGGACTGGAAGTGGGCTGATGGGGGGCCTAGGACTGGTAATGGGTTATGGGGGGGGCTAGGACAGGTAGTGGGCTATGGGGGGGCTAGGACTGGTAATGGGCTGAGTGGAAGGGGGGCTTGAACTGCAAATAGCTGATGGGGACGGGGGCTTGGAATGGAAATGGGTTGTAAGGGGAGGGAGCTAGGACTGGAAATGGGCTGAGTGGGGGGCTAGGACAGGAAATGGGCTGATGGAGGGGCTAGGATAGGATTGGAAATGGGCTGTTGGAGGTGCTAAAATTGGAAATGGGCTGTGGTGGGGGCTTGGATTGAAATGGAATCATGGAGCGGCTAGAACTGGAAATAGGCTCATGGGGGGCTTGGATTGGAAATGGGCTGAGTGGAGGGGAGCTAGGATTTGGCAAGGGCTGATGGTGGGGCTAAGAAAGGACTAGAAAAGGGCTGATGGGGGGCTGGGATTGGAAATGAGCTGATGGAGGGACTCAGGACTGGAAATGGATGGGGGAGCTAGGACTGGAAATGGGCTGATGGTGGGGCTAGGATAGGATTGGAAATGGGCTGATGGGGGGCTAGGACTGGAAATGAGCTGATGGTGGGGCTAGGATAGGATTGGAAATGGGCTTATGGGGGGCAAGGACTGGAAATGGGCTGATGCAGGGACTAGAAGGGAGCGAATGCTGGGTGGGGCCGGAACTAGAAAGGAGCCGATGTTGGGGGAGGATTAGAATGGGATGGAGCTGGGAGAGTGAAATGGAGAGGGAAAAAATATTTTGTGTGGAAGGAAAGACAAATCTACAATTGGCCGGATATTGGGAGAGTAAGTACGGATTGAGGATGGAGGTGTAAAATTTGAGTGGATGAAATAGGAATGAGGAAAGAGCAAAAGGAGAAAGATTAGTATGTTAAAGCAGAGGTAGAGAAAGAATGGAAAAAAACTTGGAGAGAAGAAAGGACAAATGGACAGCAGACGATGGAGTGTTAGCAGAAGACACGAAGAAACCAGAAGAAAGTGGCTGGAGCAATTGCAACTGAAAAAAATGCACAAAAGGTAGAAAAATATCTCTTTATTTTGAATTTATTAACTGGAATATGTCAGCTCTGGGAAATGGAAGTAACAACAGAGGAGCAAGACCCCCGCACACAGCACAGGAAACACAAAAGGCGAAGATCGGATATACTGGAGCAAAAAGGTTTTATTTCAGGAACCCCAACGCGTTTCGGCGAGAACACCTTCTTCATGGAAAACGCATCTTTGAACATAAAATATGGAAGATGTACTTACGAAGGCACCATGCAACACGATTTAGTCTTGAGAAAGACTCCGACGAACCAAATAAATGAACTAGAGTGTAAAATATAAAGTATATTACATTAAAATGAAATACCCAAAGCCAGGTGTTGCATGGTGCCTTTGTAAGTACATCTTCCATGTCCTTCATTGAGCTATATGCTACTTTTTATAGTCTTCATTTTATTATCTATGCTATGTTTTAATGTTTGCTTGTTTATTTATTTATTTATCATTTATTGATAATTCTTAAATTATGGAGTTTTGATTAGTTATTATTATTATTATTATGTATATTTATTAGAAGTTTTTAATGTTTTTTGATATTATGTTTTATACTTGTATATTATGTTAGTTCATTCTTATTTTATGTTCAAAGATGCTTTCCCCCTGAAGAAGGCATTCTCGCTGAAATGCGTTGGGGTTCCTGAAATAAAACCTTTTTGCACCAGTATATCCGAGCTCTGGGAAATGTGCATTATTAACGTCTGCACTTTGTTTAATACAAGAGGAAATTAATTTATAGTTTTATTTCTACAGTGTTGTTGTACATTCCAAGTTTGGCTTTTGGGGTTCCCAGTTTAATTATTGTCTTCCTGTTTCTAAATAGTGATTCCTTGTTCGGTGATGGTCTATGTTCTGCATGTGTAACTGAGCTGAGGTATTATGTTTATGTAATTCCTATTTGACATTGCCACTTGTTCTCTTTCCCCAGTAGGTCATGTATTGTTATTCTCTGAAATGTATTGGTTTAATATTTGCAGTGTTGCCTTTTGATAGGTAGGGTATGGTGCTTTGTGAGTCCTGGTAGTGCTGTTATGATACGGCGGGTTTGCTATGGGTTCTAAATGGGCAGTGTTTGTAGTAGTTCCTAATGTGCCTGGCGTTTGGCACTGGATTATAGTAATGTAGAAATCTTTTAACCTTTCTTTATTCATACACTCATTAAGAGGCATGTTTACTAAATGTTAGTGTATGGTAACGCCGTCAGGAGCGCCCGCGCCGGTGGGCCCGCGCCTGAGGGCCTCGCCAGAGTGCCCTTTGGCTCGGCCCTTAGGCTGAGGACAAGCCTTGAGGCATACAACTTCAACAGGACTGGATGGAACAGAAGCAAACCCACTAAGAGCACTCCTTAAGAAGCAGTAGACGCAACAGTGACCCGAATGATAGTCTTAACCAGCTAATTACTCTTCTCTCTGCTACATGCTGCAAGTATAGTCACTGCTGTTTGTTTCAATTATTAGTACATTTCTATTAATAACAACGATACTCTGCTACTAGTTTTGCCAGTATTCTGCTATTATTATTGCCAGTAATTTACTGCTAGTGTTACCAGTATTATTGCAGCTATTGTTTTTTGCAAGTTCCTACCTCAACCACTAGTTAAACACCTCATAACACATCACACCACACATCTTTCAGTGAGAAGGCCCTACCAGCTTATGCACTCCACTAAAGAATTCCTCCCACTCATAGGAAACCTGGAACCAGCCCAACATGACTATATCCATCATGACCTTATCCAGTTTATACCTTCTCAGCATTTCCCTCATGTGCACTCTATCCTCCGCCACCACCCATAACACAATCCCAATAGTGCAAACTCAAGGAAGGAGACAATACAGCAACACACACCATATACTGACAGAACCCCCCCAAAACCCTCACTCATACTTAATCCACATACCACTCCAACACACCACAAAACACAAAGAGGTGAGGACCCCACGCAACCTAAAATGTGCACTCATATATGCACGGTCAATCTGTAAAAAGTGGCCAGCCATTATTGACCTCATAACACAGCTCACACTAGACATCCTGCTGCTAACAGAATCATGGCTCACTACCTCACACTCAATACTTATCAATCAACTCATCCCCCCGGATTTCTCAATACACTCCTGCCACAGAATGGACCGCAGAGGAGGTGGTACCCTCATTCTGGCAAAAGTGGATCTCCAATACCAAATGATCAGCTCTAATAGCTCAACCCATCTTGATATAATCACTATATCTAACAACCATAGTACTATTAACATTGTCTACAGATCCCCGACTGCTTCCCCTGAAGATCTCGCAAATATAATTGACCTAGCCTCCAACCCCAAAGACACACATAAGCCATACTGGATACTAGGCGATTTCAATCTGCCAGTCCTGCCGGACAATCATGCCAATGCCTTCCTTGAAGCTTTCAACAACCTAGGATATGAACAAATAGTTGATGCCCCTACCCACCGAAAGGGAAACAAACTAGACCTCATTTTCATCCCACAACCTGTTGATAACTCAAAATACAAGCACAACATAGTTATTTCACCAGTCCCATGGTCGGATCACAAGCTAATACAATTCCAAATACCTCTTCAGCAAGATAGTGAACAAAGAGACTAAATGAAAAACCAGCAACACCCACAGGGCGATTCAGACCCCTTGACAAAGAGACAATCATCAAGGAGGTCCTACCTAATATCATATCCGCACCTTCAATCCTCGAAGAGATGATGGCTTCATAGAACAGCTGCCTGAGCTCCTTTGCCCGCAAACCTGCTCAAACCAAACTTCTCGCCCCAGGCAAACGTCCAGGAAGTAGAAAACCCGCACACTGGTACACCGCCGAACTAAGAACCTCACTACTACTACTAAGGAAATTAGAAAGAAAATGACGTCATACACGGGCCCCAATGGACCTGACAACATACACCTCCCACCTTAAGAAACATTGGGAATTAATATCAGCGACAATGAGAGAACATCACTCAAATCTCCTGAACCGTGCCTTGAACAAACCCCATGAGCTTTTCAACATTGTAAAAACCCTAACGAAGGAGCCCTTGCCCCCCCAACTAGACATAATTCATCCACAGGACTATGCAGATTACTTACTGGCGAAAACCAACAACGTCAGCAAAGCCACGCTATCCAACCCCAGCAGCAACTCAGCACAACTCCAACAACTTACCACCATCGTAACACCAACAGCTACACAAGTTGAGGACATCATCACTACCGTCAATGCCACCACTTCCCCAAATGACCCCTGTCCAGCATTCTGGATAAGAGCTCTACGAAAGGAAATCAGCCCTATACTGTGCAAGATCATGGACTTATCCTTCTCCACAGGCCTATTTCCATCATGCCTCAAGCAGACATTAATCCGGCCTCTTCTGAAGAACACCAAACTTAATCCACAGAAGGTCGAATCATATCAACCAATATCACGCATTCCGCTGTTAGCAAAGCTAATTGAAAAGGTAGTTCAGCGCCAAGTTCAGGACCACATTGACTCCACGGCTCCCCTGGACCCAGCCCAACATGGCTTTCAAGAATTACACGGCATGGAAACTCTCCTAACCACACTAATCAATACACTAATCATAGGAACTGATAACATTAAACAAGGATTTGCATTGATTTTCCTGGACATCGCCACTGCGTTCGATTCCGTAAACCATGAGCAACTCCTAAGACGGTTTCAAGATAAGGGAATCAGCGATCTAGCATTGAGTTGGTGCAAATCGTACCTAACGGATAGATGTCAGCAAGTTCGTACAGGTTCTACAATCTCTAAACCTTTCCAACAAAAACATGGTGTACCTCAAGGCTCCTCTCTATCTGCCTTATTATTCAACATATACATGCAACCTGTATGCGAAGTAATCCGCTCCTTCAACGTCTCATGTCTAATCTACGCTGACGATGTACTACTCTTCATTCCATTCTCGACTGACAAGCCGGATTTCTCTCCTCTAATAAAATGTTTTGAGGCTGTAACGGACTGGTTCCACACACAAGGCCTTAAGATAAACTTCAGCAAAACAGATGTGCTCTTCACTACAAGAAATCAATCTTTCTCCCCCCCCCCCCCCCCCCCACCGGCGCTAAAGACAAAAGACGCTGAACTCACAAGCAGACCCACTATCCGCTACCTTGGTGTTACATTAGACCAGCAGCTCGATTTCAAAGCACACATCAGTAACATTGTCAAGCAGATCCACCATAAAATACGAACATTGACACATCTCCGACCTCTACTACAACCAAGCGACTTCAGGACAGTATTTCAGGACCTCGTGACCCCACCACTTCGACTATGCCAACATGATTCTCCATGGCCTACCCAAGTGCTCATTAAGTCCGCTACAACTAGCAATGAATACCGCGGCACACTTCCTACAAGGAGCCTCCAAAGGAGACCATATCACCCCGATTCTAAAGGAATTACACTGGCTACCAATCTATTGTCGGACCACTTATAAAGTAGTCATAACATTTAAGGCCATCAACAACATGTCCTCCTCCTCCCTAACAGGTCTGCTCCACATTACCCCGGCAAACAGAGCGAGGAGATCATTCGCCATCAACACCCTTCAGACCCCCAACGAAATAACCAAATGCACCCAAGCGACAAAGAGCAGAGCTTTTAAGTTTTATGCACCCATCTGCTGGAATGCGCTCCCACCCTCCATCTGAGCAATTACCGATATTGCTCAATTCAGAAAGGCACTAAAACACCACCTCTTTCTCTTACACTACTCACAGCCCAATATTATCCACAGTACACCCAGCTAAACAACGATAAGCCACAAAACAATTCATAGCTATAATGTACAAAATTGTAGATATTGTATATAGCCCCCCCAGTTAAAATCCAAGTTCTATCCCCCGTTCTCTGTAAATGCATATCTGATATACCGAAATGCATAAATGTTACCTGTAAACCGCAATGATTTTAAAGAGCATGGTATATAAAAGCAATAAATAAATAAAATAAAAACATTATGCAAATATTTATGCAAATGAGGCCCCTTATGCAAATGAGGCCCCTCACTGAGTCTCCGCACATGGCCCCCACACCCCTTTGGGCCGCCCCTGTTCATCAGGAAACTATGGCTGAGATTACCCCAGCCATGGAGCTTTGCAAAGAATATAAAACATGATATATGTGCAGAAACCGTGGAGCAGGACAGTCTTTGATTACAAGCATAAATGGCATATTTATCGATCAGCAACTGTGGGAGTGGGCCCAGCTGCCATTCTCTTGCCAACATGAAGGCCTGGATCATGTCAAATGCTCAACGATACTGTGCCCATTCTGCTGGTGCCAGAGCTTTTCAGATGAGGTCATTCATGTGGCCACTCCACTCTTACATAGTTCCTCTAAATCAGACGTGTCCATTTCATGTGTACTGGAAGCCAGCTGTTGAAAAGAGGCCATTGGAAATAGGGCAAGGCATAGACAATGCTATTCTGCATACCTGGCACATATTTTCTGTGTACCATGACATTAATTTGCAGGCAACACAGCACCATTTCCACATTGCTCACATAGCCGCATTGGTCTTGTTCCTGAATTTGTTCTCCCAAATCGAGTGCTACCACAATTGGAAATAACTCAAAGAAGGTGAGGTTTCTAGTGAGACTACTTTCTTCCAAGCAGCTGGCTGAATGGGAGTACGCCAAATACCTTGACAGTAGGCACAGAACCTAATTAAGCCCCTAGAATCTGTGAATATATTAAGATTTCTACTTGTAAATGGGCCCTTTTGCCATAGTGCTACACCACTGAATTCACAGAGGATTATGCACCATATCTACAAATCTTGTTTGATGGGCCACATTACCTTTATCTGGTGATGCCCGACAGATATTCCAACAGTTGCTATTCATAGCCTGCACAAGAAAGCCCTGCCCATTGGTATCACCCAACAAGCAAACCTGAATGAGCCAATAAAGAATGAGGTTGTCTCAGGGTAGATTTCTTGGACACTAAAGCAGTGTTGACTCTCTCTCTAAAGCCCTCCAACTTGTCTAAGGACTTAGGAAAGGGTGCGCACTATTGACGTGATTGAGTGCACTGTTAAAAGAAAACTATAGAAAGACAAAAAAATTAGAAAAATCTAAATGAAACAAAGTGACATTTTTTGCCCTATACATCCCTAGTAATTACATATCAATGAACACTCCAAGAATTCACTACAGTTGCATTAGCACTAGTTAATCCAAATAAATGGGACCTCAGTTAAGGGGAAAAACTACAGCATATATTTGCTATTAAAACCTTCGTATGATTCATCTTTGGTCCCACATGTAAGTTTTCTATATTTTTTAAAATTGCATTTAAAATTAATGTTGTGAAGTTAGTCACTTATCTATCCATAGCTGCTCCAACACTCCAGCATTAACTCCCAGCTCAAGTTTCACTGAATTTTCTCTACTGCAGTTATTTTTATAAGTGGAGCTTCATCTTAATCCAAATGTGGAGTTTCTCTTTCAAACTTTTACTCCTGGTGGCTGCACCAGCACATACCACTCATATTTTTCTGCTGGGTACTTAAAACCAGCCCACTCCAAAGGAACAAAAGCAACATCAAATGCATCCATTACCTTCACTGTATATGCTACTCATTTATTAAATTAAAATATTGATATCCACACAAGAGCTAACTATGTTAGGACCACCTAGCACCAGTGATCATAACATGATCAAATCTGACTTAATAACTGGAATGAGTATACAAAGTAAATCTACTGTCAGCATTTAATTTTCAAAAGGGAGATTATGATAAGATGAGGAAAATAGTTAGATAAAAACTAAAAAAAGTAACTACAAAGATCAAGAATTTACATCAGGCATGAGCATTGTTTAAAAAGAGCAGTCTTGGAAGCCCAGATAAGATGTATCCCATGCATTAAGGAAGGTGGAAAAAAGGCCAAATGACAGCCAGCTTGGTTAAAAGGTAACTTAAAAGAGGTTATTAGAGCCAAAAAACCTCTTTTAAAAATGGAAAAAGGAACCAAATGAAGAAAATAGGCAACAGCATAAGCACGGGCAAGTTAACTGCAAAACATTGCTAAGGAAAACAAAAAGAGAATTTGAAAAAATGTTTGCCATAGAAACAAAAATTCATAATAAAAACTTTTTCATGTACATTCAAATCAAGAAACCAACAAAAGAGTCAGTTGGACCATTAGATGATTAGAGAATAAAAGGGGTGCTCAGGGAGGACAAGACCATTGCTGACAGACTAAATGAATGTTTTGCTTCGGTTTTTACTGAGGAAGCTATTAGAAAGGTACCCATGCCATAAAAGGTGTTTAATGGTGATGAGTCCGAAGAGCTGAATCAAATCTCAGTGAACCTGGAAGATGCAGAAGAAATAGACAAATGAAAGAGCAACAAATCACCTGGACCAGATGGCATATGTCTAAGAGTGCTGAAAGAACTCAAAGATGAAATTGCAGAACTATTATTAAAAATGTTTAACCTATCATTAACATCATTTATAGTACCAGAAGACTGGAGGATGGCCAACGAAATGCCAGTTTTGAATAAGTTGCAAAAATGTATTCTCTTAAGGATAGCACACATCGGGCTGTGTGGTTATATACATGGGGCCTGTATGAGGAGTGTGCCTAAGTGGTATTGTGTCTATATTTGTTTTTATCTGGAGAGTGTAGAGGTGGGCGAGTGAGTGTGCAAGAGGGATAGAGGAGGGAGGATGTGAAGGCTGAGGGTAAGAGGGGCGTAAGGGATGGGAGTGAGTGGGAGTGTGCATGTGTATGAAAGATTTCTGTCTATGTATATCAGACATGGGGGCTGAATGGGATGTTTGGGGTATATCGGTAGGGTAGTTTTTGGGTTGTGGAGGCAGTTTGTGAGGTGATGGAGCAGTTTGTAGAGTGTGGGGTAGTGGCAGGGTAGTTTTTGGTTGTAGGAGCAGTTTATGGTGTGATGGGGTAGTTGCAGTGGGGTATTTTTTGGGTTGCAGGGACAGTGTGTGTAGTGGTAGGGCAGTTGGGGAGTAGTTTTGGGGATGGGGCAGTTTGCAGTATTGGGAAAATACAGAACAGGGAGAGGCAGTTTGAAAGAAGGAATTTCCTAACTACTATGTTTCACAGTATGCGTGTTTCGATGCTACAGAAGCTGGAATTCCTTCTCTCATAGAAATGCATTGGGACATTTTTTGAGAGGCTTATTTCTCTGGAATCCCCTGTCCAATCTGTCCCATTTTGGAACTCAATGTGCCTTTTTCCACTTAAAAAGTTTCATACCATTCTTTTCTTCATCACTATCACTGGCTGTATGGTGTGCACGTTTCTGTTTGATCAGCACATTTTCTGAAGTGCTCTTGTCCTCCATATTTTCTACATTTTTGTCCCTAACAGGGCACTGATTATAGGTAACATAGTAACATAGTATATGACGGCAGATAAAGACCAGCATGGTCCATCTAGTCTGCCCAGCAAGGTGGCAAGAGCAGGTGTACCTGCCGCTCCGTGCAGGTCAACCAACCCCATGCCTTTGCTTAGGAGTGTACCCACCGCTCTGTGTAGGTCACCCTTATTTGTTGTGTAACAAGGAAGCCTGTTTTGAGCCTATGAGTATAGAAAAGGCCAATGACTTTAACTTAGAGAAAGGAGAAATCCCTGCAGGGCATGGATTTCAGGCCCCTCATAGAGAAAGAAACCTGACGGAGAGAAAGTTCAGGCAGCCACACCCTAACTCCTATGATGTAACTGCAGGCTTGAGAGGTGATTACAATCACCTGGGAGGAGTAGAGGAAGGGCTGGAGCCCTGGAGAGGGAAAGATAAGCCTCTGCGAAAGCAGAGGAAAGGAGAAGCTCAGAGGAAAGGAGAAGCTCAGGAGGTTCGGAAGACTCAGAGGATTCAGGGGAATTAGAAGTGGAACCAGGAGCACCTGAAGATCTCCAGGAGAGAACCCAGAGAGGAATACAGAGAGCTGTTCCAAAGAGGCTGGAAGGAGACAAGGAACCGTAGTGAGCACAACCAGGGAGAACTGCCCAGTGCTTCAGGTACTGACTGTCTTTATCGGGGAGAGTTAAGCTCAGGAGAGACATCAGAACCCCCAGGGAGGCTATATTCTGAGCACTGTGTCCAGAGCTCAGAACAGGACACTGCCCTAACAACACCAGAGGATATGCAGATTGAGTTGACAGGGGAGAAATTGCAAGATCTAGATATCCCCATGGACTGTACCCTGTGTCAAGCTACAAGCATGGAATTATTATGCTAAAGGCCAGCATTGAATGAGAAGGTCTCCTAGAAGCAGGTAACTGGAATTGAGCCAGGAATTGGGTTTGAAGAAAACTCCACGTGTTTGCATTTCTCAGGCAAAGTGCTGAGTCACGTTGAAGAGAAAGCTTGTGAATGTTTGTTACTTGTTTTCTTATTTTGAGTTTAAAACCTATCCTGAAAGGAAGGAGGGAAAGAAGAGGTTGTTCCAGAGGAACTGAGTTATTCTTTTGTTGTTAAGTGCTTCACAAACACAAGGTTAAAAAGAAGTATTTTTACCTTGCTGAGCAGAGCTGTTTCTCTAAAACTGAGCAACGTTTGGTTCTTAAGAGCCAAACTACACGTCCCAGAATCCACCTGAGGAAAAGCTAGTTTATTTGAGCTCACCAAGAGAAGTTCTCCGTTACCTCGCCCCTCTAAGCCAGAGGCCAGGGGCAAGGGCGTGACAGTGGCGTAGTTGTATGGATTTTGTTGCCTGCATCAGAATATACAGCCACAGGATTTACAAAACGTGAGCGGAGATCTGGGTTGCGAGCTTCACTGGGATTCGCTGGCAAGGTCGACCAGGACGATGGAGCGGTTCCATGAAGACACCCTTCTTTTTTAAGGCCACAGTCAGCAACTGACCCAGGTAAAAGGTACCTAGGAGGGGGTCAGCCTGGATCAGAATAAAAGGGGAGGCAATGTGAAAGCGTCCAGATAAAAAGAGCACATTAGAGCTGTAGTGTGGTACCGTGCTTGGTGTTTTTCTCTTTTCTCTTGCAGGTAGTCGTTGAGATGGAGCCCAAGGAGCTAATCCAATGGATGACCCTACAGTTCCAGAGACAGCAAGAGATGGCCCAACAAGCCCAAGAGCAAGCAGCAGCTGCTTTACAAGCACAACAGAAGCCAGTGCTAGACTTGGTAGAGGCACTGATTGCCAGCCAGCGAGCAGGAGCTGGAGGTTTTCCAGCCCAGCCAGAACTAATAGTGCCACAGAATGTTTGTATGCTAGGACCACAGACAAGTGGGACATTGTCTTTTGGCAAACTTTCTGTAGAGGATGACATTGATGACTATTTAGAGTCTTTTGAAAGAGTCGCATATGCTATAGGATGGCCAGTTGAGCAATGGGCTGTAAGGCTAGCCACCTCTTTAACAGGGGAAGCATTGGCTGCCTATAGGGCCATGCCAGCTGCCCTAGCCACGAATTATTCTGAAGTGAAAAATGCCATAAGAGATTGCTTAGGTTTAACCAAAATGCTATATCACCGCATGTTCAGAGCCACGTCCCTAAAAGCTGGAGAAACACCTAAGGCCTTAAGCCAAAGGATAAGAGGCTTAGCCTTAAAGTGGTTGGTCCCAGAGGGAAAAACTGTTGACATGGTGGTGGATACAATAGTATTGGAACAGTTTATGGCTGCAGTTCCTAAGGACATACAAATTTTCTGATACAGCAAAACTGCCAGAGCATGAGAGAGGCAACCCTTCTGACTGAGCGCTATTTAGAAGCTGAATTAGCTCGTCATCCAAAAGGGGGCGCTCCAAAAGCAGGAGGAGAGGCCAGTTTTGGTCAATCAGAAAAGAGACAAGGGAACAATGCAGAATGTGTGAAAACTAGTATGCCTGTTCAGAAGGAAAAGTGGGTTGAGAAAAAATGCTATCGTTGTGGGAAGATGGGACACCTACAGAGGGGGTGCAAAGCCCGCATAGGATTGATGGGTGCTAATGTGAAACATCTGAGAGAGGGTTTCCTCTTAGCTGTTAACATCCAGGGGATCAGTACCAATGCTCTGCTCGACTCGGGCGCTGACCAAAGCATGGTATCACGGAGGCTTTGGTGAGCAATTGAAGCTCAGGATGAGTCGGTCCCGAGGAGACCAGAGGGTAGAGTCCAAATTAGATGCATCCATGGGGCTGCCTCTTTCTACCCCATATATAAGGTAGTGATAAAAGGGTTAGGGGTACAGAAGGAAACCCCCGTGGCAGTGCTCCCAATCTCCCCCATGACCTAGTATTAGGAAGAAACTGGCCCCAATTTAGAAAAGGGATAGAGAAGGGACTTGGACAGAAGGTTGGACTTGTGTCTACCTGGTCCCAGACTATGGCCAATGACCAAAGGGACGGGTCCCCGGAGGGTTCCCTAGGAGCTTTGCCCTCACATGATGACCTAATGGCTTCCCTATCTTCTAGGATTAGGAAGGGGAAAGCTGTGAAACGTCACGAGGGAAGAGGTAGGACTCAGGGGAGGGCTGGGGTGGTAACTAGCCAAGGGTTACCCTGGGTGCCTGCAGAGTTGATTGCGAAGTTTCCGACTTTTCCAAAGGAACAACAGGAAGACCCGGCACTCATCCGAGCATTTGAATATGCTCAGGTTGTGCGAGATACCCTTCCGAGATTTCTTTTAGACAAAGAGATATTATACAGGGAAAGCCACGATCCCCAGACAGGGACGGTCAGGAAACAGCTGGTGGTGCCCGCAGCTTTCAAGGGGTTGGTCTTAAGGCTCGCCCATGACCACCCGGTGGGTGGCCACAAAGGGGTGCAAGGGACCCTGGATCAGATCCTGGTACGTTTCTACTGGCCCGGGGTCTTTAAAGAAACTGCTCGATATTGTGCTGCTTGCCCGTCATGTCAGCGGGTCACGGCTGCCCAGCCTCCTGTAGTACCCATGATCCCGACACCCACAATATAAGACCCCATTGGATGAATCGCCATGGATATAGTTGGGCCCCTGGTAAAAACACCCCGGGGATTTCAATATATTTTAGTCATGGTTGATCAAGCCACCAGATTTCCCTGGGCAGTTCCTTTGCGCAATATCTCTGCCAAAACAGTAGCATTGGAAATAGTGAAACTGTTTTGCGAAGTGGGTTTTCCCCGGGAAGTGTTAACCGACTGTGGGACCAATATGTCCAAATATCTGGCCCAGGTCTGGGACGCTTTTGGGGCGCAGCATGTAAAAACAGCCGCCTATCACCCCCAGTCTAATGGTCTAGTAGAGAGGTTGAATCAAACATTAAAACAGATGCTAAGACGGGGTTTAGATGAGAATGTGACAGAATGGGATGTTTTGCTTCCTTTCGTGCTTTACGCCTGTAGGGAATGGATACAAGCTTCCCTAGGTGTATCTCCCTATGAATTAATGTATGGCCGAGCCCCTCGGGGAGTCTTGGACATATTAAGGGAGCAATGGATAGAGCCGGAGAAGGAGGCTATGGGCATCCCTCACTTTCTCCGAGATTTAAGAGGGCGGTTAAATAGGACTTCCCAGGTTGCCGAAGAGAATTTACAAGCTAGTGAAACTCGCCAAAAGGAGCGATATGACCAGAGGGCAAAACCCCGCCAGTTAGTTCTGGGAGAGAAAGTCCTAGTAATGGTGGCAGGCGCCACACCAAAATTTGAGGTCCAGTGGAAGGGACCATGGAAAGTGATCAGAGAAGTAGGTCCAGTGTCTTATGAGGTGGAGAGTAGGACAGGTCGCAGACAAGTTTATCATATAAATGTACTTAGGCCCTGGCAGGAAAGATCGGCAGTGGCCAGTCTATCCAAGATAGAACATAGAGCAGGGAAATTACATCAGAATGCAGATGCCTTATCAAGGATTACGGACTCTTCGGAGGAACTTTCGCCAGTCCGTAATATCTTTAGTAGGGGGGTATGTGACAAGGAAGCCTGTTTTGAGCCTATGAGTATAGAAAAGGCCAATGACTTTAACTTAGAGAAAGGAGAAATCCCTGCAGGGCATGGATTTCAGGCCCCTCATAGAGAAAGAAACCTGACAGAGAGAAAGTTCAGGCAGCCACACCCTAACTCCTATGACGTAACTGCAGGCTTGAGAGGTGATTACAATCAGAGGAAAGGAGAACCTCAGAGGAAAGGAGAAGCTCAGGAGGTTCGGAAGACTCAGAGGATTCAAGGGATTCAGGAGTGGAACCAGGAGCACCTGCAGATCTCCAGGAGAGAACCCAGAGAGGAATACAGAGAGCTGTTCCAAAGAGGCTGGAAGGAGACAAGGAACAGTAGCGAGCACAACCAGGGAGAACTGCCCAGTGCTTCAGGTACTGACTGTCTTTATCAGAGAGAGTTAAGCTCAGGAGAGACATCAGAACCCCCAGGGAGGCTGTATTCTGAGCACTGTGTCCAGAGCTCAGAACAGGACACTGCCCTAACAACACCAGAGGATATGCAGATTGAGTTGACAGGGGAGAAATTGCAAGATCTAGATATCCCCATGGACTGTACCCTGTGTCAAGCTACAAGCATGGATATTATGCTAAAGGCCAGCATTGAATGAGAAGGTCTCCTAGAAGCAGGTAACTGGAATTGAGCCAGGAATTGGGTTTGAAGAAAACTCCACGTGTTTGCATTTCTCAGGCAAAGTGCTGAGTCACGTTGAAGAGAAAGCTTGTGAATGTTTGTTACTTGTTTTCTTATTTTGAGTTTAAAACCTATCCTGAAAGGAAGGAGGGAAAGAAGAGGTTGTTCCAGAGGAACTGAGTTATTCTTTTGTTTTTAAGTGCTTCACAAACACAGGGTTAAAAAGAAGTATTTTTCTCTAAAACTGAGCAACGTTGTTAACCAGCTGCATGTGTTTAAAAGACTGTGAAGCAGTTATACTGATCTAAATGCTCTGTTGCAAACAATCCTGAATGGACAAAATTCCTGTGTACAGTTTACTTGAACCTTTACTTTAAAATAAATTCTGTCATTTGCCTTAACATCGGACCATGACTACACTTCTTCTTAAGAGCCAAACTACATGTCCCAGAATCCACCTGAGGAAAAGCTAGTTTATTTGAGCTCACCAAGAGAATTTCTCCGTTACCTTGCCCCTCTAAGCAAGAGGCCAGGGGCAAGGGCGTGACATAAGATATAAGAGATCGGTATCTTTTATTTTGATTTTATCCTGTTGCTATAAGGAATCAACTGTGTCTGTCCCATGCCATTTTGAATTCTGACACTGTATTTTCCCCCATCACTTCCATTGGGAGGGCATTCCAAGTACCACCACTCTTTCAGTGAAAAAGTATTTCCTGACATTGCCTTTCAATTTACCCCCTTGCAGCTTCATGTTATGCCCTCTAGTTTTACAACGTCCCTCCTCTCCTCTAGAGCATACATATTTAGGTCTTCAAGTCTCTTCTCATAAGTCTTCTGATGCAGGCTCCAAATCATTTTGGTCTCCTTCCTCTGAACCATTTCCAGTCTTTTTATATCCTTTGCGAGATATGGTCTCCAAAACTGAACACAATATTCCAAGTGAGGCCTCACCAGTGACTTGTATAGTGGCATTAGTACCTCTTCCTTTCTGCTGGTAATTCCTCTCTGGATGTAACCCAGCATCCTTCTGGCTTTTGCCACTGCCTTGTCGCACTGTTTCACCACCTTGAGATCCTCAGAAACAATCACTCCGAGGTCCTTCTTCTGGTCCGAGCACATCAACATTTTGCCCCCTATCACGTACAATTCCCTTGGATTTCTGCTTCCTAAGTGCATGACACTGTACTTCTTCACATTAAATCTTAACTGCCAAGCATTAGACCATTCTTCCAGCTTTTGTAGATCTTTTCTCATGTTCTCCACTCCCTCAGGGGAGTCCACTTTGTTGCAAATTTTTGTGTCATCTGCAAAAAGACAGACTGTTCCATTCAGCCCTTCGGCAATATCACTCACAAATACACTGAACAGTACCAGTCCCAGGACCGAACCCTGGGGCACACCACTAATCACCTTCCTGTCATCAGAGTGAGTTCCGTTTACCATCACCTTCTGTCGTCTGTCAGTCAACCAATTTCTGATCCAGTTCACCACCTTGGGACCTATCCCCAAGCTGTTGAGTTTATTGATAAGCCTCCTATGAGGAACAGTATCAAAGGCTTTGCTGAAATCCAGTTAGATGACATTCATCGCATGCCCTTGATCTATTTCTCTGGTCACCCAGTCAAAGAACTCAGATTTGTTTGGCAAGATTTTCATTTGGTAAAACCATGTTGCCTCGGACATGCAACCTGTTGGTTTCGAGAAAGTCCACTATTCGCTCTTTCAGAAGCACCTCCATTACTTTTCCCACCACCGAGGTAAGATTTACTGGCCTGTAGTTTGTCACTTCTTCCCTATTACCACTTTTGTGAACTTCTCCTGTCTCCAAGGATCAATTAAAAACATCCTTTAACGGCCCTGAAAGAACTTTCAGTATCCTGGGATGTATCCCATCCGGTCCCATGGCCTTGTCCACAGGACTGACATGTTTTTTCTTCACATGCTATTCAACTTTACATGCAGTTTATTGGCTTTCTGCTCCATTGCATTGAACGTTCACTCCTATGTACACTCCTCTTCCAGCCTCTGAATGGTTGTTTTTGTCCTACTGCAACAGCCATTACACTACCAGTACCTACCAAGTGATTAAGTAGCTTCACATTGTGGCAGTCACCTCAGGATGAAAGGAATTCAGCCCCTGGCTAGTAAATATGCCCATGCAACAAATTGCATAGACCAACAGCCAGAGAAGGGCTGTGCTGTAATCCAAGGCCATTTGTCCCATTTGTAGCCCACAGGAGGGGCTGCATCTGTAGCCCACAGGAGGGGCTGCCCCTCACCCTTTCTCTTCTTTGTTCTCTTTGTTAGGGTTCTGGTTTTGATTCTGGTGCTGTAGGGGGAAGGGATAGCACCTTACCTAAGGGAATATGATTGGGCAGGCACCCAAGGCAGCACCAGTCAGAAACCTGAACGTAGGTATGAACCGATGATATGAACTGAGTATATAAGGATTGTACAGCCCCTGACTCAGGGTTCAGAGTTTTTGGAAATTATTCCTCTGGGTCTGTGCTAGAACAATAAACTTTGGCTTGTATTCCCACGAGACTCTGGGTGCCCTTTCCTGACTCTTTCGCCACAGCATTTCTCTGGTTCCCTGACCGGAAAGCGCAGTTAGGTTTTGCGGTAAAGATTCGGCATTTACCGCCTCTGGGTTTGGACCGGTCGGAACCGGGGAGTGCTGAATGCAGGGGGAATTCTCAGGCGCCACCGGGTGGTTGTTCCGGTGAGAATTTCCTTCTTGCCTCGCCAGAGCCGCCGGTTCCTTCCAACCAACACCCTTGAACCCGTGAGGAGTTTGGGAACCAACCCTGTCCTGTTACCTGTACCGGATCCAGTGAGTACTAAGGAGATATAGTTAGACTGCAAGGTTGGGTCTTTTATGAGAGCATGATCACCTCTCTGGTCAGTCCGAGTAAGCTGCTTTTGCGACTGAAACCACCGACCTTTTGTTAGTCAGTAAGTTACTGGGATTAACGGGAAGTGTCTGTATGGTTGCTTGTGCATGTATGAGAGGTATTGAGAATAAATTCCGAGTGATTGTGGACTCCTGAGTAGCGCATTTCCTGGTCGGGCGACCGTGCCCAGGTTGCAAAAATGAGGAAGCGTGTGGTGTTTGTCTCTCCTTCTTTGTTTCTAGGACTGGACGGACCCCTTACCTCCAGTCCACCTACCTGCTCCTTTTGTTTGAAGTCCGTGGGTCATTATGGGTGGGTCCGATTCCACTTTGACGCCTCTGAAATGTATGATCAAAAACTTTAAAAAGGGTTTCTCTGGGGATTATGGTGTAAAAATGTGTGTCCCTAGATTGCAAGTGTTATGTGAGAGGGAGTGGCCAATTCTGTCTACCTCATGGCCAATGTTCCCTCTAATTTTCTGTAGGCTGTGTGTGCATAAAATATCAGCTGTGTGAAGCTTTTGAAGGAAGGTTAAATTTTTGTGCGCCACATAACGACACTCGGAGCTATATACTTTAAAATTTGACTACACGTCAGAATACAGTATGTACACCACATTGATTTTAATCAAATTAAATGAAAATAGACAATTACTAAATGAAGCGGGAAATTTCTGGCAATTACAATCATAACTTTTAAATTTTAAGACGTCTGTGTTGTTTTCTATCAGAATCAGAGCTGCAATTTTTGTGCGCTCTGTTGTAAAGTATGTGCGCTCGCTCGGCGAGGTGTGTGCACGCGCACACGCGCACAGCTTAGAGGGAACAGTGCTCATGGCCCACCTCAGGGACTCTGGATGTCGGTATTGTGTCTTTAGTCCATCAAATTGTTTGCCAAGAGCACCCAGATCAATTCCCATATATAGATTAGAGTTCTGCCAGAAACGACCCCCTTGGATAACTAAGTGTTATGAGGAACATTGTAGGATTCTAGTTTCAAAAACGATAGGAAGTATAAACCCTAACCGGACACTCCGCCCTCCCCTGAACAACCGGACACTCCGCCCTCCCCTGAACAACCGGAGCCCCAGCCCCTCCCTCAAGGTTTCCTGTATCGGAACAGTGCCCCTGTCCCACCGCCATATAGGGAGCCTGTGGAACAGGCTGTGGGTGATTCTCCCGCTACCCCGTCAGGCATAGGTGCCCCCTCCACCAGCCATCCTATGAACCCTGCTCTTCAGTCCTCTCCCGAGGACAGGGACCCCCCCACCAGCCCCGACCCATCTGACTCAACATATGTGGATGATGGGGACACCCGAGACTCGTTTGCCAGCATGGGGTCATCCTCCGATACCTCCAAAACCCTGCCAAAACAATCAGAGAAGAACGGCTTAAGGAATCTACCCGGTCGAGATGCTAAGGCTATGCCCTTGCGTGAGGCCCAGAGGCTCCCCACGCTGAACGAGTGACAGGAAATCATCTTGGGCCCTCCGAGTCTAGTCTATGTACCCTTTTCCACCACCGACTTGCTTAACTGGAAGACCCACTACGCCTCCTATACAGAGAAGCCTCAGGACCTCACTGACCTTATGGCCACTATTATGCAGACTCACCAGCCAACTTGGTCAGACTGCCGACAACTCTTGTCTACCCTTTTTAACACTGAAGAGCGGTCCTGAATATTAGTGGCTTCCATTAAATGGTTGGAAGGAAATCCTTCTGCCGGGGCCCTTAATGCGCAACAGGACGCGGCCCAGGATTTCCCGGGCGAAGACCCTCACTGGGACCCGAATGATACAATTGGCACAGCCTCACTAGCCCATTTTCGCCAGGCCCTAATGGAGGGCCTGAAGAAAGGCGGCCAGAAAGCTATGAACATCGGAAAGGTTTCTGAGGTTCTGCAGTGACCCGATGAGAGCCCTGCCGTTTTCCATGAGCGCCTGTCGGAAGCATATCGTCTCTATACTCGATACGATCCGATGGCCCCCGAGAACCAACGAATGGTAAATACCGCTTTCGTGGGACAGTCCCAGGGGGATATCAGGCGGAAGCTACAGAAGCTGGAAGGATTCGCGGGCATGAACGCTACACAGTTAATGGAAGTTGCGCAGAAGGTATTTGTGAATCGGGACCAGGAACAGAGGAGAGAGAGTGATCGGAAGATGAAGAAAACGGCTGACTTCCTAGCCGCCGCTCTCGTTGAGCATCACCGGGAAGGGCAACCTGCTGGAAGGATGAAGGGCAGAGGTAGGGGTCATTTTTCTTGTTTCCTGCTACGCGACCCCCCTTAGGCGCAAATCAGTGCGCCTATTGCAAGGAAGAAGGACATTGGAAGAATGAATGCCCGAACCGCGGGGCCCCACGGAATGGAGAGCGAGGAGCTCTTGCATCAGGGAGAAGGGGGGCACAAAACGGCGCTGAATCTCAACATCAACACCAGTGGAGGGAAGATACGGCATTTGAGGGCCTGGTCGAGGTAGAAGAATACTACATAGAGGACTACTAGGCCAGACCGGGCTCCAAGTTTCTGCTAGGTCCCCAGGAGCCTATGGTCAGTTTGAAAATTGGGGACCAACCTATGGACTTTATGGTGGACACGGGGGCCGAACATTCTGTGGTGGCAAGGCCCGTGGTCCTCCTGTCTTCCCGTGCAGTCACTATTGTGGGGGCCACTGGTGCTCGGGCTACCAGATCCTTCCTGCAAACTCGTACGTCTGAACTAGGGGGACAGAGGATATCCCACCAATTTCTGTACATGCCGGAATGTCCGGTCCCCCTCCTGGGCCGTAACTTGCTTACCAAACTTCAAGCACAGATATCCTTTGCTGAAGGGGGACATATGGAAATGACACTGAAAGGGAAGCCCGCCGGCATACTGGTTCTGTCCGTCCCCCGTGAAGAGGAGTGGCGACTCTACATTACCTCCCCGTCTAGGCCCCCAGACCCCAGTGTCCCACCCGGTGTCCGAGCCCCACCCGAAGTATGGGCAGAAGGAAATCCACCCAGTCTGGTGAAGAATGCCCCCCCAGTCACCCTCAAGCCAGGGGCGGTACCAGTACGTGAAAACAATACCCTCTCCCGCGGCCTGCGGTAGAGGGGATCCACCAGCATCTGAGAAAACTACTTAAGTATGGACTACTGCGAAAATCTCAATCACCATGGAATACACCCCTCCTCCCTGTCAAGAAGCCCGGAACGGGGGATTATCGTCCGGTCCAAGACCTGAGAAGGGTAAATGATGCAGTCGTTGCTATACACCCTGTAGTCCCAAACCCCTGCACTCTCCTGGGACTGATCCCTGCCAAGGCCACCCACTTTACAGTATTGGACTTAAAAGATGCTTTCTTCTGCATACGCCTCGCAGCAGCCATCCAACCTCTATTTGCCTTTGAATGGGAGGACCACATCACCGGAACACAGGGCCAACTTACCTGGACCCGATTACCTCAGAGCTTCAAGAACTCGCCCACGCTCTTCAGTGCAGCCCTCAGTCAAGACCTAGCAAATTATCCTGTCACGCTTGGCAAAAGGATCCTACTGCAGTACATTGATGACCTCCTAGTCACTGCAGACTCCCGGGAAGAGTGTGTGCGGGCCACCAACGATCTGCTTTACCTCCTGCGGGAGGCAGGATACAGGGTCTCCAGAAGCAAGGCGCAGTTGTGCCAAACGGAGGTCAAGTACCTGGGATTCCACCTGTCCACCAGAATCTGCCGACTAGGTCCCGAAAGAAAGGAGGCACTGTGTCATATACCCATCCCCCGGACCAGGAAGGAGTTGAGGGCCTTTCTAGGGGCCACAGGTTATTGTCGCATCTGGATCCCAAACTTTGCACTGATGGCGAAACCCCTCTACGAGGCCACAAAAGGAGCAGAAATGGCCCCCATGGAGTGGGGGGCTGAACAAGATATGGCCTTCAAGGCCCTGAAGAAGGCTCTGATGTCATCACCAGCCTTAGGACTCCCAAATGTACATAAACCATTCTGCCTCTATGTCAATGAGGTCGGAGGCACTGCCCTGGGAGTCCTAACTCAGGCCCTTGGTTCCTGGCAGCGCCCTGTCGCCTATTTGTCTAAACAACTGGACACAATTGCCAAAGGATGGCCCCTGTGTTTGCGGGCCATTGCAGCCATGGCACTCCTGGTGGAGGAGGCAGACAAATTAACTCTGGGCCAGAACCTACAGGTCACAGTTCCACAATCCGTCCTGACCCTCATGGAACACAAGGGAAACTATTGGTTCACTAACTCTCGGATGTTCAAGTACCAGAGTCTGTTGTGTGAAAATCCATTACTTGAGCTACTCTCCAGCCAGAACCTGAATCCAGCCACGCTCCTACCTGCTGGTCCTGGACCCCCTGACCACGACTGCCTGGAAGTTATGGATACTGTGTTTTCCCGCCGCCCGGACTTGACGGACCTCCCTCTCAAGACCCCAGATGTAATCTATTTTGTGGATGGGAGCAACTTTATAGCCAATGGTCAATGGCGTGCAGGGTATGCGGTGGTGACCCTATGTGCGGTAATAGAGTCCTCGGCCCTTGCCCTGGGAACCTCGGCCCAGAAGGCCGAACTGGTGGCCCTTACTATTAGGGGAGGGTCTGTGGATAAATGTGTACACCGACTCCAAATATGCCTTCACTACCTTGCATGCCCATAGAGCCCTTTACAAAGAGCGAGAGTTAATAACATCGATAGTATGGTCGTGAGATCCTGACCCTGTTGGATGCCGTTTGGGCCCCAAAGCAAGTTGCTGTAATGCACTGTCGGGGCCACCAAAGAGGGGGAGTGGAGGTTGCCAAGGGAAACCGGATGGCTGATGCCGCTGCCCGGAGATCTGCCCTCTCCGAAGTCTCACTGAGGGATCTTTGCCCTGTTCATGCCCCTTTGTTTCCAGTGCCTCTTAGCCACTGGGTGTGCCGCTACACCCTGGATGAGCTGGATTACTTTTGCTGTAAGGAAAGGGGATTTCTGAATGACCAAGGCTGGATAATCCTACCCCCATACAGGAGGAACCCTCCGCCTGGCCCCACTGTTATCCCCGAATCCCTGTGCCCTGCTTTTGTTAAAACCTTCCATCAGGCTACCCATTTTGGAAAAACCGCCACAGAAAAGGCTTTGAGACCCCATTTTTACATCTCCATGCTTGGGCCCTTGGCCACTTCAGTAAACCAGTGGTGCCTGACCTGTGCAAAGAACAATCCGCGACAGGATCCCCTGCCCCCACCAGGAACTCAGTCCGTAGGTACAGCGCCAATGGAAAACATTCAAGTAGACTTCACTGAGATGCCTCGGGCAAACAGCTACCGTTATTTGTTAGTTCTGGTCTGTACCTTTTCAGGGTGGGTGGAGGCATTTCCCACTAGAACTGAAAAAGAAGGGAAGTCACCAAAGCCCTCCTTCATGAAATTATTCCCCGGTTTGGTATGCCACTTGTCATGGGCTCAGATAATGGCCCTTCTTTTGTGTCTCAGGTTACCCGCAGCTGGCCCATGCCCTACAGATTAACTGGAAGTTACATGTAGCCTACTGCTCCTAAAGTTCAGGAAAGGTGGAGCACATGAACCGTACATTGAAAGCCCAGCTCTCAAAGCTCTGCCAGGAATCTCGTCTGAACTGGCTCCAAGTTCTACCCATAGCACTCCTCAGGATACGCTCCTTCCAAACCAAAGCACTAGGGGTATCCCCATTTGAAATCTTGTATGGGAGGCCACCCCCCATTGTCCAGGGTATAAAGGGGGACATGGGCCAGATCGGGTCGGAAATTACTAGGCAGGAACTGTTAGCTTTAAGTTCTGTTTTGCAGAGTCTCCGCACTTGGGTTCAGGACCGCTTGCCTGTCTCGCTAACCCAACCTCTGCACTCATTCCTGCCTGGTATCCGGGTGTGGGTCAAGGAGTGGAAAAAGGACCCTCTTACCCCCAGTGGAGGGGGACCTACATTGTCCTACTCTCAACACCGACTGCAGTAAAGGTGGCCGAACTCACTACATGGATACATCACAGTAGACTGAAACCAGCAGCGGACGAGGAAGTCGACCCTTGGACCTCTGAAAAACATCCTGGGTTTCCTTTACGTCTCACCTTGCGCCAGCATCGGGTCGAACCCGTTGGAACCTCCAGCCCTACTCCTGTCACTACCAAAAGCTGACAGGTCTACGTACGGCGGAAGCTGTGGAAAGAAGGAGAAGGACTTACTTGTTTTAAACCTTAACGGCAGTTCAGATCACTGTAGCTGAAAATGTTTAACATATGTGTGTTTATTGTCCTTGCAGTAGCCCTGGGTTCTTCCATTGCAGTCCTGCCTTCCTGTGCCCCTTGTTTAAAGATAACTAAAATTGGCCAGAAAGTCACCCAGACCCTTGTGTACCATTCCCATTACGCCTGTAACTCCCGAAATACTACCCGGTGCCATCACAATGGCACAGACTTAACCATTTGAAATGTACCAGGGAAAAACGCAACATGTTATGACCCCCGGTCTAGCCCCACCTATTAGGTTATCGAGGTTCGCTCTCTCTCAGCTGATGGCCGTCTTCTGAACTCCACTAAGATATCCTCCCCTACTATCCCGACCTCCCTTTTCTTTGATGCCTGCACTGCCATAAATACCAACAAGTGGCCCAGGGCAGGGTGCGGCTCTATTAGTTGGGAGCACACATAAACACACAATGACAAAAATATGTGTCCAGCCATAGCACAGAGGGCCCCGTCTTGTAAGGGACCGGGAGCCCGTGATCATAATTTTTGTCCCACCTGGAGCTGTGTTTATTATGCATCCTGGCCGAAAGCACTGACAGGGCACACCCAGGATTCCCGCAAGGCGGTTCTGACCAGGTTACCTGCCATGTCCAACTGTCAGACAGGTACCTGTAAGCACCTCAATCTGACCCTTATGAACCCCAGCACCTGGGCCACCAGATCCACCTTTGGCCTCCAGATACTGACCCTGGCACCCTTATACATATCCATCTAGTCACAAAGTCCCACACCTCCCAAGCCGCCTTGGTCCCAAATAGAGGTGCCCACCGCCACCCGGAACCTTTTCATCGAATTGGCCAAGACAGTGGCCACAAGTCTTAATGTATCCAATTGTTTCTTCTGTGGTGGGACAAACATGGGTGACCAGTGGCCATGGGAAGCCCAGGAGTTTAACTACTCCACCTCCTATGATCAGTCAACACTAAACCGTACAACTAGTGAGTGAGTATTGAAGACCTCCATTGTAGACCATACCTATATTGCCCGAGCAGGACCTCAGTTTACTACGCAGGTGGGAGAGCTGGCCTGCCTAGGGCAGCAGTCCTATAACGCCACCACAAAACGAACCACCTGGTGGTCGGGTACTAACTTATCCGCACCACAGAATCCGTTTGAAAATTTTTCTCACCTGGTTGGCGTCTGGGCCAACCTGGCAGCTACCAGCACATGGGAGGCCCCTCCGGGCCTATATTGGATTTGCGGGCCCCGGGCATACACCCAGCTACCCAGAACCTGGACTGGGGCATGTGTATTCGGCACAATCCGACCCTCCTTCTTACTCATCCCTATCCCTCAGGGAGAAACATTGAGTATCCCTGTTTACGAGGCCCGCAATAGGCGCTCCCCCAGGAGCACCGACTCCCTATGCATAGGTAACTGGAAGGAGAATGAATGGCTACCTCAACGTATCATACAGTATTATGGCCCCGCCACATGGGCTGAGGATGGAACCTATGGCTACCGCACTCCCATTTATATGCTGAATCGTATTATCCGCCTGCAAGCTGTTGTAGAGATTAATATTAACGAAACCAGCAAAGCTCTAACCCTTTTAGCGAAACAGAATACCAAAATGCAGGCAGCGGTCTACCAGAATCGCCTGGCCTTGGATTATCTGTTGGCCACGGAAGGAGGAGTATGTGGAAAATTTAATTTGACAAATTGCTGTCTACAGATTGATGATCATGGCCAGGTAATTGAGGAGATCGCTGACCGGATGTGGAAGGTAGCGCATGTACCTGTCCAGACTTGGAGCAGGATTAGCCTGGATGGATGGTTTGGGTCTGTATTCTCAAAGAGTACTCACTTCTTTTTTTTATTTTTTATTTATAAAATCATTTATAATATGCATCCAAGAATCACTTGAATGATAAGAAAAATGGAAATTTAAATACAGAAGAAAATTGCATTACCACAAATGAATTCCATATAACAGCCCACAATAAAGAGAACCAAGAAAAGAACATCGGTCCCGATTTTCGAAGGCCTTTATATGGGTAAATTATGCAGTGTGGGGGCGGAGGAAGGGGCTACACGGGTAGCAGTGATTTTCGATGCTACCCGCATAACCCTCTGCGCCTTAAAGATAGGCGAGGTTTTTCCTTGCCTATCTTTAAGGAGCAGAGGCTAAGCGAGTATCATCGAAAATCGCTGCTACCTGTGTAGCCTCTACGGCTGCCGGTGTATCCAGACCAACCTGGATTTTTCACTTCTGCCACCGTGGGAGTGAAAATTCTGGGTAAGGGGATCAGCGGGCAGGCTCTGCGCCACTGCGGTGCATAGCCTGCCTATTTGAAAATCGGGTCCATCATTCATAAAATAAAATAAAAAACCCATGTTAAGCAGTTAACCGGGAGTGATGCCACAAGCCGGCGTTCCCTACATTCATCCTTCGGGAGTAGCTACCTGAATCATGGAAGCCTCCTCTGCAACCAAAAATTCACATATTTGTTTAGATTCAAAGAACACAAAGTGCTTGCCCTCATATAACCATACATTTACAAGGAAATCTAAGAATCATGGAAGCACCCACTTTCTGGACCCTATCCTTAAGGGCCAGAAACTCACGGCGTTGCATCTGGAAAAATCTGTATCTTAGAGCCCAGAAAAAACTGCTGACATATTGCAAAAATAAAGTCTCAAGACAGCATTCTGATGAGCCTCAAAGGCAAAGCAAGCCACTAAGGTCGTCCTATCAGTTATAACCTCCTAAGAGGTCTCCAGAAATTCAGTCAAATTAAAGCCCTCAGGTTGACCCCCTCCCTGAGTCATCAAAGAGGCCCTAGTAAAAGAGTATTCACTTTCTCACACCCACAGGGGCAAAATTGTTCCCCCCATCCCACACACCCCCAGGCTCATTGCATTTAAGAGTAAGCCAGGATACATGAATAAGCAGAGGTGCAGTATCACCTGCTAAACTGAATCTCTAGATAAATGGTAAAGCAATTCCTTTTCCTGTGTAATCTGTGCAATTTTAATTTTTTTAGGCCTTTCTTTCAAGCAGAGGGTTTGCACTGTCCTTCCAGTGCATTTCATTTATACATTTAGTGCCAACAATGTAACTCATTTCATTATACCTTCCCTATGTAAATTAGCCATGGGAAACCCAATACGAAGCATGGTGGAATGATTATTTGGCAGTTCAAATATGAGGTGAATGAGTCTGGACACTGCAGGACCAGTCTTCAGAACCCTTATCCAGACATCAAATGGTAGACTGTCCAGGTAAAGATACTGAGTGAGATATTCAGTGGTACTATTGGGATAGTGTCGTTGAATATCTTCACAGACAGCCCCAGCATGATCTAATTAGTGCAGGGGCGGTTTGTGGACAGAGCAGGGACAGAACTGGTGCTACCCAGATAAGTCAACCGGCACTTATCCGTGCGGTTTAGGCCATTTGAAAAGTAGTCCTCAGCTGCTCTCTGGGTAAGTGCTGGAGCCGCTCAATCTGGATATTCAACAACAACTGCTATCTAGATACTGCTGCTGAATATGACACCAATGTTTAAGTGCCATGGCTGACGTCGTGGCCTTTCAATAACGTCCTTTCTGAAAATTAAGTGCTATAATTCTTCTGAGTCATGACCTTGCTGTTGAACTTAAAGGTTCTTATTTGTTTTTTTGACATGTGTCTGTTTTTACTAGACTAGGACTGCCTATTCCAGGAGCAGTTATCACACTGCCCTCCTTGCTGCGATGCCCACAGATATCTTTTATCAGAAAAGTTTGCATCAAAGCGCATACAGACACTTTTTCTGTTTAAAACACCATGTATATTTTTGAAATACAAAGCTGCTTGCATTGCAGCAATCTTAGCCTTAAGCCCACCCCAATGAATGCAGGCAAAGTATGCATGTTGTTCCACAACACATCTGCCTTTACATGTACCTTACACAGGGTGAACAATTTTCAGATGACCCTTTTAGACATAGACACAGCTTTTGGAATTGTGGATTATGTATAATGTAGGAGGAGTGGCCTAATGGTTAGAACAGCAGGATAAGAGCTAGGGAAGCCAGGGTTCAAATCCTGCCTCTCCTAATGATGCTCCTTGTGAGCCTGGACAAATCACTTCATTTCCTTGCCTTAGGTACAGCTTTGATGGTAAGTCCACCTTGGCAGGGAAATAAGTGGTCTACCTCTTTCTAACTTGCCTAGAGCTCAGATTTTAAAAAGGCAATAAGTAATAAATCCAGAATCGAACTCCATATAGTATAGGCTATAGAAATGATCCCAAGATCCTGTCAGGTACTTGCGACCGCATTGGTCACTGTAGGGAAAAGGATACTGGGTTTGACGGACCTTTGGTATGAGCCAGTATGGCAGTTCTTATTATTAGGATTTATTAACCACCTTTATGAAGAGATTCACCCAAGGCCATGTACAACAGGTATATCTTGATATAGACAACTTAAGTACATTGTAGTAGTAGATTAACAATAGTAAACTGACCATTTGTTAGCATAATAGACAATAAGAACAGTGAGATAAACTTAGAGATAGGCAAATTAAATTCCAGTGACAGCAATAATATGATATGGTGTCAGCGGAGCATTCATATGATGGAAATATGATACAGTATCATCAAAATACAAGTGATACAACTTAACAGGCAGCACAGTAGAACATTCAAATGACTTTAAGACTAGTAGGCAGCAGAGGGAACTACTGCCATTGGAACACATAGACAGACAAGATGGGTAAGACTAAAGCATAGGGATAAATAAAAATGGGTAGCTCTGTGTACAGATGATAGTCAGAAGCTGTAAAGATGTCTTACACATTGGAACATGGAACGTACAAAGCATGAACCAAGGGAAGTTGGAGGTGGTCAAGAATGAAATGGAACGTGTACAACTTGATCTGTTGGGTGTCAGCGAACTGAAATGGACTGGCATCGGGCACTTTGCATCAGATGATCACATGGTCTACTATGCTGGAAATGAAAGACAAAGAAGAAATGGTGCTGCATTTTATAATAAAGAAGAAACTTGCAAGAACTGTAATGAAATACAATGCAGTCAGTGAACGCTTAATCTCTATTCGTCTATGAGGAATGCCTATCAACAGTATATGCCTCAAAAACAGCTGCAGAAGAGAATGAAATTGAAGAGTTCTATGAACAAGTACAAGCTGAAATTGACAGAACATGCAAACAGGATATCCTGATAGTCATGGGTGACTGGAACGCAAAAGTTGGCAACAAAGAAGAAAGCAAAGTAGTTGGAAAATATGGACTTGGCAACAGAAATGAAGCTGGAGAAAGACTGATAGAATTCTGCAAGACCAACGATCTATTCATCTCAAACACCTTCTTCCAGCAACACAAGCGGCAACTGTGGATCACTTTACAGCAACAAGATTAAATCAAAATAAACTGAACCATCTAATTTCTCTACAAATAGGGGTGTCCTACATGGAGCGATGGGGGGAGGAGCGGTGTGTTCACCCCTAAACAAACAAAGATATGGGGAGGGGTGCACCTGCTCCTGGTGGGTGCACCACTAAGCAAAGACATGGGTAGGGGTGCACCGACTCCCTAAAAGACATGGAAAGGGGTGCACCTACTCCTGTCATATTGCTGGGCAGACTAGATGGACCATACTGGTCTTTGTCTGCCTTCATTTACTATGTTACTATGTTACTATGACTGTACACATGGACTTCACCCAATGGATTGTATAAAAATCAAATTGACTACATCTGTGGAAGTCAACGATGAAAAAGCTCTGTAACATCAACAAAGACAAAACCTGGAGCTGATTGTGGTGCAGATCATCAACTACTAGTATGTAAACTCAAGCTAAAGTTGAAAAAGAGCAAACCACTCATGAATGCAGCAAAATATGACCTTGAGATTATATCACTGGAATTTGAAGACTGCCTGCAAAATCGATTTGCTGCTTTAGATACAAATGACAGAGCTCCAGAAGAGTTATGGAATGACATCAAGAAGGTTGTGTTGGAAGAAAGCGAGAAGTCTCTACAAAAGGTGAAAAAGCAAAAATGGCCAAAATGGATGACGGAAGAAACTCTGAAAATTGCCCAGAAATACAGAGAAGCTAAAGCCAAAGGAGAAAAAAAGACAATCACAGAACTCAACAGAGATTTCCAACGTGCAGCAAGACAGGACAAGGAAAAGTACTACAATGATGCATGCAAGGAAATAGAAGCAGAAACTATTAAAGGAAGAACAAGATCGGCTTTCCTAAAGCTACGAGAGTTAAAGAAAAAGTTCCAACCTCGAAATGGAATGCTACAAGATGCTCAAGGTTCTATGCTGAATGATGCTGAGAAGATCAAGAAAAGGTGGAAGGAATATACAGAGTTTTTATATGATAAAGATCAAGTGGGCCAACAGCCGTTTCAACCTGTACCTTATGATCAGGAACCATTGGTGCTGAAAGAAGAAGTTGAAGCAGTATTGAAAGCCTTATCAAAGAACAAAAAATACAAAAAATCCCAGCCTAAATAGTGCGACCTATATAATTATTTTTTTGTCGAAGCTAACCGTAGGTGGGTCGATAGGAAAAACGGCCCACACCAAGCGGAGAGCTGCTTTTATTTTAATATATATGGTTCTTCACCAACAATAGAAATTTTAAAAACCAAAAAAACAGAACTTATCTTCTTAGTCCAAAGACCACTGCTTGTATAGATCCACTGCACAACGTGCACGTTTCGGGCATCTTTGCCCTGTTTCAAGTGCATTCAACCATGAATTTCTTTAACAGTCAGCCACAGAACACCGTCAGCGCAGCATAGGTCTAAGAAGATAAGTTCTGTTTTTTTTGGTTTTTAAAATTTCTATTGTTGGTGAAGAACCATATATATTAAAATAAAAGCAGCTCTACGCTTGGTGTGGGCCGTTTTTCCTTTCGACCCACCTACGGTTAGCTTCGACAAAAAAGTAATTATATAGGTCACACTATTTAGGCTGGGATTTTTTGTATTTTCGGTAATTTACCCGGACCTTGAGGTCTTCTTTTTTTGGTGTTATCAAAGAACAAAGCACCAGGCATTGATAGCATTCCCATAGAAGTATTACAGCAATCTGATGCAGCTGTTACCATACTTACAAGGCTCTGCCAAGAAATATGGAAGACAACATCATAGCCAACTGACTGGAAAATATCTGTGTTTATACCAATACTAAAGAAAGGTGATCCAACTGACTGTGGAAATTATCGCACAATAGCTCTGATCCCACATGCCAGCAAGATTCTACTGAAGATTATTCAAAAGAGACTACAACCATACCTGGAACAAGAACTACCTGAAATGCAAGCAGGGTTCAGGAAAGGGCGAGGCATGAGAGACATCATTGCGGATGTGAGATGGATCCTTGAAAAGACTAAAGAATACCAAAAGGATATCTATTTATGCTTTATCGACTATAGCAAGGCTTTTGACTGTGTAAACCATGAGAAACTCTGGGCCACATTAAGAAGCATGGGTATACCAGAACACCTGATCGTTCTCTTGCATAATCTGTACATTGATCAAGAAGCAACAATTCAAACGGAACAAGGAGAAACAGAACGGTTTAAAATAAGCAAAGGTGTAAGACAAGGCTGCATGCTTTAATTTATATGCAGAACAAATCATCAGAGAAGCAGGATTGTATGAAGACAACAGAGGTGTGAAGATTGGTGGAAGACTCATCAACAACCTTCGCTATGCTGATGATACCATATTACTGGCTGAAAGTGAAGATGATCTGAAACATTTGCTTCTCACAATCAAAGAACATAGTCTCAAAATGGGCCTACACCTTAATGTAAAGAAGACAAAGATCATGACAACTGGTTCATCGTTGAAGAAGAAGAAATTGAAATCGTGAACAACTTTAACCTACTTGGATCAACTATCAATAAAGAAGCAACAAGCAGTCAAGAAATCAGACAACGCATTGCTCTTGGCAGAATGGCTATGAAAGACCTAGATAAGATTCTCAAGAGCAGAGATGTCTCTCTCCATACAAAGATTTGACTTGTTCAAGCCATGGTATTTTCAATAACATCATATGGATGTGAAAGCTGGACAGTGAAAAAGATAAACAGGAAGAAAATTGATGCCTTTGAATTATGGTGCTGGCGGCAAATACTTTGTATACCATGGACTGCCCAAAGAACAAACTAGTCGGTACTAGAGGAGATCAAACCTAAGCTTTCTTTAGAAGCTCAGATGACAAGACTCCGACTTTCATACTTTGGACACATCATGCGAAGAGAGAGATCATTAGAGAAAGACATCATGCTTGGAAGATAGAAGGTCAACGCAAAAGAGGAAGGCCAGCAATGAGATGGATCGATACAATAACAGCAGCTACGGGTACCAGTCTGTCAACAATGAGCCGCCTGACTGAAGACCGAACACAATTTAGGATAGCTATCCAGAGGGTCATCTTGAGTCGACTCCGACTCAATGGCATTTAACAACAGCAACATGTACAGATGAATAAGTTACATGGAAACTCAGGTACAGGATCTGCAGCAAGCTGGTGCTGAAGTGGGATGAGTGAATGAATAGTCAGTCGTCATAGCTATTGAAGGCTTATGAGAAGAGCCAAACTTCTACCTGCTTCCTGAAGTAGAAATAGCCATGAATTGGCCATAGCCCCTCTGAGCATAAGTTCCTAAGAAAGCCCTCTGGAGGGTGTCACATTGCATGATTTTCTTTGGCGAGCGTACAGTTAGGGATACTCCTTGAGAGGACTTTAGAGACCTGAAAATTGTGCAGAGGGCTAATTTGTTCTTTAGGTATTCTGGTCCATTTCATCTGAGAGCCTTGAAAATCAGATGTATATTTTTAAATTTGGCCCTATACGAGGGGGTACCCAAAAAAAACAGGAATAACATTGCCGTGGGCGGATCTTGTGTAGTACACACTTCTGCCGCTAGGCGTGTATAGTGCAACTCATTGTCAGTTCAGTGCCGCTTGTGTTGTCGACCTGGCTTGTTCTGTTCATCTGCAGTGATTGTTTTTGCTAGCGCTGTTTTGTTCTTGTTTCTTTTTTTATGATGACAAGTTTAAATGAACAACGTGCAGCTGTGAAATTTTGTTTTCTACTCGGTAAAAATGCTGCTGAAACTGTTTTAATGTTGAAAACAGCTTATCAAGATGACGCTATGGGAAAAAGTCAAGTGTACCAGTAGTTTGCTCGGTTTAAAAATGGCGACATGTCGATTGATGACAAACCTCGTTCTGGGCGTCCATCAACTGCCCGAATCGACGAAAATATTGAAAAAATTAGAGAGCTTGTGCTCACAGACCGTCGACAGACAATTGATCAACTGTCAGAGATTAGTGGGTTATCTTGGAGCTCGGTTCAGCAAATTTTAACAGAAGATTTGGGAATGAAAAGGGTTGCTGCCAAGTTTGTTCCTCGGGTTCTGACTGACAATCAAAAGGAACATCGAGTTGAAACATGTCGTGTTTTGAAACAACAGCTTGAAACTGATCCAGATTTTCTGTCAAAGGTTATTACAGGTGATGAGTCATGGTGCTATGGTTATGACCCAGAAACAAAGCAACAGTCAAGCCAATGGAAGACGTCATCGTCACCCCCGTCCAAAAAAATGTTGTCAAGTCAAATCAAACATCAAAACAATGCTGATTTGCTTTTTTGATGCCAAGGGGGTAGATCATTCAGAGTTTGTTCCCCCAGGTCAGACCGTCAATCAAACCTTTTATTTGGAAGTTTTAAGATTGCGCAACAGTGTTCGACAAAAAAGACCCGATTTGTGGCAGACAGGAGACTGGTTCTTCCACCACGACAACGCACCTGCACACACAGCCATCTCTGTTAGACAGTTTTTGGCTAAAAATGGCATGGTTCCGCTGCCCCACGCACCTTACTCGCCTGACCTGGCTCCGTGCGACTTTTTCTTATTTCCACGCATGAAAAGGGGCATGAAAGGACACCGATTTGACAACATTGAAGAAGTCAAGAAAAAAACGAGGGAGGAGCTGTCAGCTGTTTCTAAAGATGACTACAAAAAATGTTTCGAACAGTGGAAGCACCGGTGGGACAAATGTATCAGTTGTAATGGAGAGTATTTTGAAGGGGATAAGGTTGTTTTGTAAAGAATTTGAAATAAATAGCTTTTAAAAAATAATTCCTCAGGCTAGCTTACCTTCGGAGCAAGCCGGTTCCAGCATCACTGCTCAACGGACTTTGCAGATGTGCGGCTTCCTTGGGTCGAAGGAGCAAGCAGCGTCTTCGGCAGGCCCTGAGGGTTCTCAGGACCTGAGCACATCCGGGGTTTTCCTTTCCCCGGAGCAGTGGGCCCCCCCGCCTTGTCCCGGATGCGAATCCCCTGGCAGTAGTGAGGCGCTTGCCGGCGTGACAACTAGTACGCCGAGGCAGGCTGCCGCGGAGGGTTTCCCTGCCGGTGGGAGCGCTCCGAGTGGGCCCCCTGGAGCGATTGGGGGTTCGGAGAGGAGTACATCTGCCATGCTCCAGGAGATTGTGTCCCCAATTGGCCATTCTGGTGTCGGCGGTTTGGTGAGACCTGCAGTGGTGACTCTTGAGGTGCTGTGGGATGCGATAGCAGCAATGAATTCTTCTCTACGAACTATTACTGCTTCATTATCTGCGGAAGTTGTAAGTTTAAAGACTGATTTTCAAGGGGTTGCTCAAGTCCAAAAGGAACAGGAGGGTAGTTTGGCACAGCTCCGTTTAGATCTGGAGAAACTTCAAGAACAAAACCTGGCCCACATAAAAAACTGGAATGTACAGACTAGGAGGATGGAGTACCTAGAAAACCAGGTCCGGAAGAACAATTTGAGACTGGTAAATTTTCCTAGGTCTCCTGTGATTTCTCCCTTGGAAATGGTGCGCGAGTACTTCCAGGAGGTTTTGAAAATCTCCAGGGAGGACCTTCCTCCATTGACAAGAGCCCAGTATTTGTCTGTGGGTAGGGGGGTTCAGGAAGTTAATGCTGTCTCTATTGGGGCTACGGGAGACCTTAATGGTTTTCTTGAGAGCTCTTTAGAGGTTATTACTGGGCGCACTACACTTCTTATTACATTGGCACTTGAGACCGATAAAGCATTGATTTTGCGAATGTACTTTCGGAACTTCAGTGAGCAGTTTCTGGGCTCTTCTGTACGTATTTTCCCTGATTTAGCTAGAGGTACCCAACTGAGACGAAAAGAATTCTTAAGTTATAAACCTAGGGTTCTATCTCTTGGTGGGACCTTTTTGTTAAAATTTCCTTCTCGCTGTTGTGTATCTTATCGAGAGCAAATGTATATGTTTTTTGAACCCAGTCAACTCCTGGATTTTCTGAATGCTAGAGAGGAGCCTGTTGTTGTCGTACCACCCCATACGGCTGATGTTTAAGTCTTGCACTGCCTGTTATATATACATTTATTTTTCCTTTTGAAACTTTCTGATGCCTCCTGTATTTTTGTGGACTGAATAGGGTAAAGTGATATAGTATGTATTGCCTTGTGTTAATTTTTTGGGTTATTGCTACTTACCTGTTTTTTCTTTCATTCTTGTCGAATGTATAATTAAAAACTTAATAAAGATATAATCAAAAAAAATAAAAAATAATTCCTGGGTTTTTTTGGGTACCCCCTCGTATATACTGGTAGGCAGTATAGTTATTGAAGGAAGGGTGCGATGTGGTCATGCCACTTGCAACCCTCTATCAGTCATGCTGCAGCATTTTGAATTAATTAGAGGTGGTATAAACTCTGTGGGGTATGTCTATTAAACCACACAGTAAACAGCAAATCTATGTGATATCTGCAGGGGGTGTTCCCTGGGGAGGTTCTGCAGATACTGCAGAGGTTTGGATTTCCTGCGGAGACATCTCATTATCTACCTTGGCAGATACTGCAGGAAAAGTCCCACAGTGCCTGTGGTAAATCCGTGGGGAAGGATGATAGTGATTGAGTGCATAGAGCTGTCAGCAGTTCTGTGTCCCAATTGCTACCATGCCACCCCCCAACTTCCATGATCAGGCTTCTCCCCCCCCCCCCCACCACAATATTGTTGGTGCCCATGGTACTGTGATCTGCCTCACCGACAATATAAAAAATAAATATGTGTGCCCTCCTTCAGCACTGATCCCCCTGCACAGCTCTTAATCCCCATCAGGAGCTGCCCACGGGGAATTGGTGCATCCCTCAATGTTCCAAATGTCCAGCTAGCCAGTCAGATTAGGCATTCCCTCCCTCCCCCATGCATAATAGCAAGGGTGGGTGTACCCGCAACTACCCCACCCTCCCCCTGCCACCTCCCATTTCAAAAAGCTTCCCAGCTAGCCATCCAGTACGGGGGGCCTTATGGCCCCCTTAACCCCTCTCCCCCCCCCCCCCCCAGCACATACCTCAAGATCCAAGGTGATCTAGTAGATGAACAGGGCAGGAGCAATCCCATATGCTCCTGCCCTGTCTAGCGGCTAAACTAAATGGTTCCTTGGGGGCAGCACCGTGAGATCGTGGCCATCTTTGTTTGGACCTATGAGAAGGGCAGGAGTCAATTTATTCATAGCTGTGGGTAGATCTGGTTCGATGGGTATGAGTAGCTGTACATCAGTGGAGTAGATATAGAATGTTGTGCCATCCTCAAACTAAAGGCTTGAGGTAGATATTAAATAAGATAGCTGACAATATGGATCTTTGTGGTACCCTGCAGTTCAGCGTCCAAGGTCATGATGCGGTAGTGTTGAACAGAACTGACTGGGGGAAGGAGCCTATGTGTTGGTGTCCTACCTGGAGTAGTGAGGGAGCTCGGTGCTGGTTCGTTCTTGTTCCTTTGGCCCTCTTCCCAGCATTACTATGCTGGGTAAGAGGAAAGGGAAGCTGAGGCGAGGTAAAGGCACAGGTTACTTTGGGTGAGTCCCCGAGCTTCTCCCTGTTGATATCGGCAGAAGCTGTGGCCGGTTCAGGCTCTTTAGTGCAAGACCGGAGCACCGAGGGGGCTTCGTTAAGCCCCGAAGTGAGAGCAGTTCCCCTGCATCCCAGAAGTGGTTTCTGTAGTGGCTCTGCAGTGCATTGAAGTGTGTCATGAGAACCGGCCGTGCGTCCCAAGGTTGCTCAGAACCATCTCAGCACTTGTCCCGCCCACCCAGGAAGTGACGCGGCCGCGAACACGCGGCCATGCGTCCCAAGGTTGCTCAGAACCATCTCAGCACTTGTCTCGCCCATCCAGGAAGTGACACGGCCGCGAACACGTGACCGTGCATCCCAAGGTAATCCCCGGTGCATCTGCAGCCATATAAAGACGCCTCCAGCACCGCCGAGTCCTGCTTCTACTCCTCCACTAATGCTGACATACCTGCTGATATTGTCTTTGCTGTTGCTTCTGATTTTATTGCTGTCTGTCTCCTCCAGGTTGCTCAGAACATGCGGCCGTGCATCCCAAGGTAATCTCTGGTGCATCTGCAGCCATATAAAGACACCTCCAGCGGCGCCGGTTGCCTCCGCGGCGCGCACCTAAGGAGCACGCCGTGCTCCTTAGGTGTGCTCCTTGGGGTTGCTCCGCGGGGGTCTCCTTTCATTGCAAACATCTCTTGGCTTTCCTGCCGTGTCTTCTCATCCTTCTTGACATTTGGGCTCTACCTGCCCTGCTCTCATCATTCCAGGTAGGTCTGCAAACCTATTTTTCTATGCCTCACAACCTCTCTGATAATTCCAGTCTGCTCTTCCACACTATGTCCGCCATTCCGGTGATCTGGGGACGTCGTCCTCCCCCTTTTCACTCATATTCTCTGACACACACTGGCTCTTCTCGAGTTCTGTCCAACTTACGACCCTGCCTACCTACTATTATTCCTCCCCATGCTCCCCGGGCCTCCCCTTCCTCATGGTTGCCCATTACCCTTATGATAGGCTCTACAAACTGTCGTTCTCTATGGTCAAAGTCCCTCCTAATACATGACCTTCTTCTTCAAGAGTCTCTGGACATTCTCTGTCTCTCCGAGACGTGGCTTAGAGATGGTGAGCACCCCCTCCTTTCTAGATGTTTACCTCCTTGCTTCTCCGCCTTTTCTATTCCACAAGAGGGCCGCCACAGAGGTGGCGTAGCCAGGGCCGGCCAGTCCATTGAGCAAGAATGTTTTTTGCACAGGGCCCCGCGTTTCAGGGGGCCCCGCGCAAAAAACATCTTGCATCCCATTAAAGTTTTAAAAAAATCATAAACCGGCTACGGCTGCCGCTGCCGCCGTGGCAGCGGCAGAATGGAGAATCCCGCGGGGCCCATTTACAGTCCTTACCACCCCCCCCCCCAAATCAGCCCAACTAAGTTAAAAAAAAAACCCCAGAAACCGCTGCTGCTGCCGCTGCCGCCGTGGCAGCGCCAGAATGGAGACTCCCGCGGGTCCCCCCTGTCCCGCAGTAGACTCTGTGGCCTCAGTAGGCTGTCAGAGCGGCGCGAAGAGAGCGAGCTTCTCCACTCGCAGCTCTGTTAATCACGCCGCGGGGCTGATGGGATTTCCCATCAGCCCCGCGGCGGGATTAACAGAGCCGCGAGAGAAAGGGAAACTCTCCCTTCGCGCGGCTCTGAAAAGCCCGCACTGAGGCCGCATCAAAGACTGCTGGACAGGGGGGCCCCGCGGGATTCTCCATTCTGCCGCTGCCACGGCGGCAGCGGCAGCAGCAGCCGGTTTCTGGGTCTTTTTTTTTTAAACTTAGCTGGGCTGGGGGGGGGGAAGGACTGTAAATGGGCTGATGGGGGGGGAGGGAGGGAGGGAGGGAGGGGGTAAGGACTGTAAATGGGCTGATGGGGAGGGAGGGAGGGGGGTAAGGACTGTAAATGGGCTGATGGGGAAGGGGGGGGTAAGGACTGTAAATGGGCTGATGGGGAAGGAGGGAGGGGGGTAAGGACTGTAAATGGGCTGATGGGGAGGGAGGGAGGGGGGGATAAGGACTGTAAATGGGCTGATGGGGAGGGGGGGGTAAGGACTGTAAATGGGCTGATGGGGAGAGGGGGAGGGGGGGTAAGGACTGTAAATGGGCTGATGGGGAGGGAGGGAGGGGTGGGGGTAAGGACTGTAAATGGGCTGATGGGGAAGGGGGAGAGGGGGTAAGGACTAAATGGGCTGATGGGGAGGGAGGGGGTAAGGACTGTAAATGGGCTGATGGGAGGGGGGGGGTAAGGACTGTAATGGGCTGATGGGGAGGGGGGGGGAGGACTGTAAATGGGCTGAGGGGGAGGAGACTGTAAATGGGCTGATGGGGAGGGGGTAAGGACTGTAAATGGGCTGAGGGGGGGGGTTAGGACTGGTAATGGGCTATAGGGGGTTCGGACTGGAAGTGGGCTGATGGGGGGGGTTAACACTGGGAATGGGCTATGGGGGGTTAGGACAGGTAAAAGACAATGTAGGGGCTAAGACTGGAAATGGGCTTCTGATGGGGAAGTTATGACAGGTAATGGGCTATGGGGGGCTACGACTACAAGTGGGCTGATGGGGGGTTAGGACTGGTAATGGGCTATAGGGGGTTCGGACAGGTAATGGGGCTGATGGGGGGGTTACAACAGGTATGGGCTATGGGGGGGGCTAAGACTACAAGTAGGCTGATAGGGGGTTAGGACTGGTAATGGGCTGTGGGGGCGTTGGGCTGGGGGGGGTTAGGACTGGTACTGGGCTATGGGGGGGCTAAGACTACAAGTGGGCTGATGGGTTAGGACTGGTAATGGGTTGATGGGGGGGTAAGACTGAAAATGGGCTGATGGGAGGGTAAGGACTGGAAGTGGGCTGATGGGGGGGTTAGGACTGGTAATGGGCTATAGGGGGTTCGGACTGGAAGTGGGCTGATGGGGGGTTAGGACTGGTAATGGGCTATAGGGGGTTCGGACTGGAAGTGGGCTGATGGGGGAGCTAGGACTGGTAATGGGATGGGGGGTTGCTAGGACTGGAAATGGGCTGAGTGGAAGGGGGGCTTGAACGGCAAATAGCTGATGGGGACAGGGGCTTGGAATGGAAATGGGCTGAGTGGAAAGGGGGCTTGAACTGCAAATAGCTGATGGGGAGGGGGCTTGGAATGGAAATGGGCTGTGAGGAGAGGGAGCTAGGACTGGAAATGGGCTGAGGGGGGGGGGGGGCTAGCACAGGAAATGGGCTGATGGAGGGGCCAGGATAGGACTGGAAATGGGCTGTTGGGGGTGCTAAGGTTGGAAATGGGCGGTGGTGGGGGCTTGAATTGAAATGGACTCATGGAGGGGCTAGAACTGGAAGTAGGCTCATGGGGGGCTTGGATTGGAAATGGGCTGAGTGGAGGGGAGCTAGGATTTGACATGGGCTGATGGTGGGGCTAGGAAAGGAATAGAAATGAGCTGATGGGGGGCTGGGATTGGAAATGAGCTGATGGAGGAACTGATAGGACTGGAAATGGGCTGATGAGGGGCTGGGATTGGAAATGAACTGATGGATGGACTCGGATAGGACTGGAAATGGATGGGGGAGCTAGGACTGGAAATGGGCTGATGGTGGGGCTAGGATAGGATTGGAAATGGGCTGATGGGGGACTAGGACTGGAAATGGGCTGATGCAGGGACAAGAAGGGAGCAGATGCTGGGTGGGGCTGGAACTAGAAAGGAGCTGATGTTGGGGGAGGATTAAAATGGGATGGAGCTGGGAGAGTGAAATGGAGAGGGAAAAATATTTTGCGTGGGAGGGAAGACAAATCTACAATTGGCCGGATATTGGGAGAGTAAGTGGGGATTGAGGATGGAGGGATAAAATTTGAGTGGATGAAATAGGAATGAGGAAAGAGCAAAAGGAGAAAGATTAGCATGTTAAAGCAGATGTAGAGAGAGAATGGAAAAAAAAACAAGACAGAAGAAAGGACAAATGGACAGCAGATGGAGAGTTAGCAGAAGACACGAAGAAACCAGAAGAAAGTGGCTGGAACAATTGCAACTGAAAAAAAATGCACAAAAGGTAGAAAAATATCTCTTTATTTTGAATTTATTAACTGGAATATGTCAGCTCTGGGAAATGTGCATCATTAATTTTTGCGCTTTGTTTAGTACAAGAGGAAATTAATTTATAGTTTTATTTCTACAGTGTTGTTGTATATTCCAAGTTTGGCTTTTGGGGTTCCCAGTTTAATTATGGTCTTCCTGTTTCTAAATTGTGATTCCTTGTTTGGTGATGGTCTATGTTCTGCATGTGTAACTGAGCTGAGGTATACTGTTTATGTAATTCCTATTTGACATTGCCACTTGTTCTTTCCCCAGTAGGTCATGTATTATTGTTCTCTGAAATGTATTGGTTTAATATTTGCAGTGTTGCCTTTTGATAGTTAGGGTATGGTGCTTTGTGAGTCCTGGTAGTGCTGTTAGGATTCGGCGGGTTTGCTATGGGTTCTAAATGGGCAGTGTTTGTAGTAGTTCCTAATGTGCCTGGCGGTTGGTACTGGATTATAGTAATGTAGAAACCTTTTAGTCTTTCTTTATCCATATACTCATTAAGAGGCATGTTTACTAAAAGTTAGTGTATGGTAACATTATGCAAATATTTATGCAAATGAGGCACCTTATGCAAATGAGGCCCCACACCGAGTCTCCGCACATGGCCCCGCACCCCCCTTGGGCCGCCCCTGGGCGTAGCCGTCCTTTTTCGCTCATCCCTCCCTATACTTCAGGTTTCCTCTCCTCTCCTGCACTATCCTGAATCTCTCCTCCTATGTCTTCAGTCTTCTCCTCCTCTCCATTTGCTTATTCTCTATTCTCCCCCTTCCCTCCCTGGCTTCCTCTATGATGCACTTCTTCAGACTATTAGTGATGTCTCTTTACAATACCCTCACTTGCTCATACTTGGTGATCTCAATATTCATTTTGATTGCCCCACCTCCACTAAAGACTTATCCTTCATTTTTCTGCTGCATGATCTTTCTTTTCAGCAGCTTGTCCTCTGTCCTACCCATGTAGCTGGCCATATTCTTGATCCCATAATTGTCCCATTATCTCCTCCCTTCTCAATCTTTCAACTCTCAATACAGCCTCTTCCCTGGACAGATCATCATTGCCTGTCATTCCTGCTTCACCCTCCTTCCCATCAGTCACTCTTGTCACAGGCCTCCCCCTCCTCTACCACTCCCGCTCCTTCTCCCGCCGCTCCTTCATGTCGTCATTTCACTCCCCTTACCCTTCAGCAGTTCCCTCCTGCTCATCAGCTCTTTCCAGACACCTTTTCTACACTTTCTCCGGACTCGCAGGTCTCACTTTGGACTTCCACTCTATCTTCCACTCTTGACTTACTTGCACCCTTTCAGCCAGTTCAGTCTAGATGTCCTTCTGTTAGACATCCCTGGTATCATTCCGGGCTGCATCTTCTACATTGCTACTTAAGACGTGCTGAACGTGCTTGGCATAAACACCCCACTTCTTATTCTTTGGCAAAGTTCCACGAATCTCACCAGCACTACCGCTCCTCCGTTCATCAAGCAAAACATACCTTTTTCTCAAACTGTATCTCTACAGCTACTAATCCTTCTAGACAGCTTTTCTCTGTACTCCGTACCCTCACTTCACTTAACACTGGCCCCCCTTCCGTTTCTTCCCAGTCCCTACCCTCTCCATTCAGTCTTGCTCTGCACTTCGATTCTAGGATCTCAGCCTTATGCTCTGCCCTTCCATTCTGTCCTCCTCCATTTTCTTCCCCCCCCCTCCTCTTTCTCCCCCTTCCTCCCCCACTTCTTCTCTCTCCCATCGCTGGTCTTCCTTTCATTGCATCACCTCGCCAGAACTTTTGACTCTCATCTCCTCAATGCGAAAGACTACTTGCCCCCTGGATCCCATTCCCTCTGGTTGGCTTATCAAACCTTCCCTTGCTCTCTTACCTTACATTCTCAACATAATCAATTCCTCCCTTTCTTCAGGATCCTTCCCTTCTCTCTGGAAACATGCTCTGGTCCGTCCCATCTTGAAAAAATCTTCCCTTGATCCACTCATCCCAGCTAATTATCGTCCTGTCTCCAATCTGCCTTTTCTCTTGAAAATCACAGAAAACATTGTCTTTTCCCAACTATCCCAGCACCTACTCTCTATAAATTTCCTACACCCAAGACAGTCAGGTTTTCGCCAGGGCCACAGTACAGACACAGTTCTCTTAGCACTTCTTAATGATCTCCACTCTACACATGATGAAGGGCGATATCTCAATGGTGGTTTCGTTAGATCTTTCAGCTGCTTTTGATTTAGTTGATCACTCTCTCCTCCTTTCTCGTCTTTGGGACGCCGGTCTTCAGGGCACAGTTTACCACTGGTTTCATTCTTTCCTATCTTCCCGCACTTTCTCTGTGGTTTCACACTCTGGTTCACACTGCTCTTCTGCTCCCATCTCCCTTCCCTGTGGTGTTCCTCAAGGCTCAGTTCTCGCCCCCCTTCTGTTCAATCTTTTCCTTGCACCCCTTGCCCTCTGCATTCAGCAATCTGGCCTTTCTGCTTTTTTCTATGCAGATGATATCATTATTTTACATCACACTAGTCCTCTCCACCCTGACCTTGCCCCTCTTAACTCTTGTCTCGCTCTTCTATCAAAATGGCTCTCTTCTAATTGCCTTCATCTCAATCTGACCAAAACATCCTGTACTTGGTTCACTTTCGGGAATCCTTGTCCTTCACTTACACCCTCCATTGATGGTGCCCTTGTTCCTCTGGTCCCTTCCTTTTGGTATCTTGGGGTTTTGCTTGACTCAACACTTTCTTTCGAGGATCATATCTCTCACCTCACAAAAACTTCCTACTTCTTCTTGCGTCAAATACGTTCCATACGGCCTTTTCTCTCTCCCTCTGCTCTGACCACACTCACATTATCTCCTGTACTTTCTCATCTTGATTATTGCAACTCTGTACTCACTTGAATCACCTGTACCCAGTTACATCGCTTACAACTTTTACAGAACACTGCAGCCCGGATTATCACTTGTTCATCCCGCAGGGACCATGTCACACCACTTCTGATTCACCTGCACTGGCTTCCCGATGAATTCCGTATACACTTTAAAATTCTCACCTTAGTCCACCGAGACATCTATACTCATACCCCACAATATCTCACTGACCTCCTTCAGTTTCACACCCCCACTCATTCCCTCCACTCGATCCATGTAAACCGCCTTCATCTCCCCTCACCTGCATGTGTTCACCTTCAATCTACCTGACACTCTGCTTTCTTCTTTCATGGTCCATCTTTGTGGAACTCTCTATCCACTACACTCCGACTCGAAACAAACTATTCCTCCTTTAAGTCACAGTTAAAAACCCATCTCTTCACCACGGCTTTCAATCTTCAAGTTTCTCAAGCGTGACCTGGTTTATTTATGTTTGTCTGAATCTGTATTTTTTTCTCCTTTTCTGTCATGATTTGTAGTTCCTTTTCCCTTTTCCTGGCCTTGTGCCTTTTTCTCATTGTTAAGAATTGTAAACCGCCCTGAGGTAACATAGGGCGGTATATCAAATACAACTAAACTAAACTAAACTAAACCGTGGGCCATTGGGACAGCCAAGGCAGATCTTCCCACAGGTGGAGTTGAGTGGAGAGCGAGCAATGGGTCCTTCTAGAGGAAGCATGGATGAGATGGTACAACCTGCTTGTGTTTCATTGCAGATGCTGTGGGAAGCCCCGAAAGGCCTGGAGTCTTCACTAACTGCTTCAGTGACTGCTTTAAAGATGGAGGGGGAGAGATAGAAGTCAAGATGGCCGCTGAGTTTGCTTTCTTGTCAAATGCTTAAGTGCAAAGGGAAACTGAGGGTTTTCCCCTCGAAGCCCCAGCCTCCGATCAGTGGTCTGATAGATTGTTTTGTTATGCTTACCCAGGCGCAGAAACAGGAGATTCGCTCCGGCTTAATGGCGACGACAGAGGAGAGTTCTTCACTTCCCTCGGAGTTTGAGATCTCATTGTCTCCGGTGGAGAGAACGCCACCACAGTGCCCTGGTGCTCTGAGCCTGGCCCCTGCAGTTTTGGTGCTTCCTCCCTCATTGGAGGGGAAGGAAGACGTCGGTCAAGGGGAGAGTGTTAGGGTTTCGGCTCAGTTGTCCCCCGGGGCCTCCGGGGAGGTTTCAGAATCACTGCGGCTGGCAGAAGCTCTGTTGGTCACTCGTTTGAATGGTGAAGGTATTTCCCCTCAGTCTTCTACTTTGTTCACCTCTACTCCTGCGCGTGTTTCTCTTCTTAGACCCAAAGTCTTCACATTGGAGGTAATTTGGGAGGCAATTGTTTCTCTTTCAGATGCAGTGAATAGACAGACCATGGCTCTTTCCTCTAGGATTCAGGAAAACTCGGCCCAAATTGATTCCATTGTGACTAACTGTGAACATTTTAAATTGCAAGTAGAAGATCATGGAAGTCAATTGGTAACATTGTCAGAATCTACTACATCTTTGCTTAAGGATAATACGGCTCTCCGGTATAAAATGGAGATTCTGGAAGATGCAGCTAGGGCTGTGAACCTGAGGGTTTCAAATTTTCCCAAGATGCGGGGTGTCATGGCCCTAGATATGTTTAAGATATACTTACAAGAGGTATTGAAAGTGCCTCCAGATTTAATTCCACCTTTGACAAAGGTTTATTATCTTCCACAAGGAAAGAAAGAACCAATGGCTTTGGGAGAAGATTCTAATATAGAAGTTCTAAATGTGTCTGAGTTTCTTGAGGACTCCGGTGGTGGGACATATGTCTCATCTATATTATTGATCTCCTGTGCATTGATTACCGATAAAGAATGGTTGCTGAGAATGTTCTTCAAAAAAAAGATTGGAGACTTTTTGTGGCCTTTCAATTTCCATGTTTCCTGACATAGCTAAAGAGACGCAGAAGAGGAGGAAACAATTTCTTTTACATAAACCTGGAGTTATACAGATTGCGGGGTCCTTTTTCTTAAGATTTCCTTGTAAATTCTTGGTGTTATATACATCATTGAAATATGTTTTCTTTCATCCTACTGATCTTTCTACTTTTATTAATGCCAAGTTATTGACAGATAAGTGTCAGAGTAATATAGTTAATATCTCTCCTACTATTTAGCCTGTGTTCTCAGGAACTATCTTGAATTTTTGAATTTATTGAATTTGTTATGTTCTTTTGCCTTTTAATCTGCCTGAGGTTCTCCTGCCTTGGGCTTTGTTAGGCCTCTCTACCCTTCAACATGTGGACTACAAGAGATCATTTGGACTTTGTTTCCTTTTTTTAATATCTATTATGGTAGTGTATTTCTCCTTTGTATTTCTTTTCTCTCAAGATTTGTCTTGATGATTATATATAAACTTAATGAATATTAAATATTAAAAAAAAAGATGGAGGTGCAACTGTTACCACAGAGTTTCCTGGTCAGTCTCAACATTTGAGCCAGGTGGGAGAGAGAGTCAAGAAGTTGGAACAGCAAAGCGTGTGCCAGAAAGAACCTTTGTTGGCACACACTAAGGAAAAAGAAATTCTGATCTGGAGGATTGACTTCCTGGAGAGCCAGTCTAGGAAGCATAACCTTCGCTTTCTGAACTTCCCTAAGTGTCTGTTAATCACTTCTGTGGACATGGTGAGGAAATATTTGAAGGAAGTGTTGGGTTTTCCACCAGATAATCTCCCTCCCCTGGTTAAAGCTTTTTATATCTCAATTCCAGGGGGTGCAGGAAAGGTTTCTTCTTCGGGAGATCCGGAATATAGTCAACTTTATTTAACTTCTTTGCTGGAATCATCCCTGGAGATAGTCACTGAACATACTACTCTGGTGGCTACCTTTGTGTTTGATACTGACAGAGACTGTGTTAAAATTGTATTTCCGTAATATGCAATATGCGTGTATTTTCTGACTTTTCTCTGTCTACCCAGGCCCGAATGAGAGCCTTCTTGGCCTTGCATTCAAGGGTGGTGGCCCTTGGGGCTGGGTTTGCCTTAAAATTTCCTTGTAAATGTGTGCTTTCTTTTGAGGGTAAAATGTATTTGTTTTTCGAACCTGGACAGCTAAATGAATTTGTTTGTGCTAGAGAGGGTGGTTTGGGAAAAGTAGGGTGAACACAGTAAGCACGTTCTAGTTGTTTCTGCTGTACTTGGCCCTCTCCAGTATGTGGGAAACCTATGTACACAAAGTTTCCTAGAAATCTTCTATTCTCCACCCCCCTTATGGTGGTCTGTCATGTGAAGATTTGTATTGATTGTGTTCTTGTTATTTTTTTCTTCTGTGCTTTGCCTGATTTTCCGGGTGATATGTATTTATTGAAAACGTGGAAAATAAAAAATAAAAATAAAAAGAACAGAATTGACTATTATCTATCTAACAGAAGATTTGAAGCATGCAAATACCATGCCATAGATATCATTTCTGCCAGCCATGCAAGCATAATATTGTGGTCTACAGTATTAAAGGCTGCTGAGAAATCAAGGAGTTCTAATATCGTGGCAGATCCCCTGTCACAATTTCTATGCAGATTATCAAATAGGGATACAACAACTTTCATTGTTACATAACCAGGTTTGAAGCAAGACTTACATGAGTCTAGTCAATTTCTTTCTTTTTAGCCAATCGTTTAGTGAATGTAGATTGTTCTTCTAATTTTTCCCAGAAAACGGGTGCACGATATTGGCCAGTGTTTTTTTAAACTTGCCCTCATCAAAGGAGGTTTTTACAAGAGGGGTGCATCACAGCCTATTATAGTATAGTGCTGTTCGCAGCTGCCCTTCCACAAGAGAGGAGTTCACAATTTTATTGGCCCCTTCAATGAGACCTCAACTAGTCAGCTGTTCTATTTTTGCTGGGCAAGGGTCAAGGGGGCAGGATGTCGATGAAATTTAGGCCAGGGTTTCCTGAATCTGGCCTTCGCCGTGTATCGCTAACCAGGCAGCGGCTCAATATCGAGCATTGCCACTTCAACTCTATCCCGGAATGCCCCCGACACACCCCGATGCTAAGCGGTTAACATTGGGGCATGTAGAGCCAGCAGCAATGGATATACAGCGGCACATAGCCTGCCCAAGTGAATATCGGGCCCTTCATGTCTAGCATGTTTCCCTTTTCATGGGTCAGAGATCATTTAACCTGTGTGAATCCTAGTGCTGCCATTGTGTCAAGGAAACTGCTAGTGATAATTTCTGGGGTTTCAGTATGTAGCTTAAAGCCTCCCATGATCACTAACCTAGGGAAGCTCAATGTTACCTCTGGAACCAGACATAGGAGTCTTTGCATAGATGTGTTGTTGCGAAATACTCACTGGATCAGAAGCAACACAATTGACTCCTCATCTCTTAACTGTATTAAGAAACATTCTTATACAGGTGAGGGATGCAACACTGCATGATTTGATTGTCCCTCAGATCAGGACTGCTATCCCTCTACCCTGCTTCTCTGGTCTTGGTTGGTGTCGGATGGTAAATCTTGTTGGACATAGCTCAGTCAGTGCGACTCCCCTAGTTTCGTCAGCCAGATCTCACTTATTCCTAAGATATTTATGATGACATAATGAAACATAAAAAAATTCTTATTGGCCGACCTGGCATTCACCATGCTTAAGTTTCTGAATGGTGGTCTAGTCGTGATGGGGTAGCTAGGTGGTTATAGGCAGGTAGTCGTGGGGGTGTAGTCAGATATGTATTTGGCCTTTTGATCTTGTGTCCACTTGGCAGTCAAAGGAACCTATAGCTACCTCTTCCCCACACTGCTAGGACATCTGAAGACCTTTGGTTTACTGGGCTGATGCACATCCTTGTTGTGTATGAGGGATAGCAGGATTCTCTTGCTGTGAATGTATGTCAGGGGACAAAATATAATAATAATTTGAAAAGTGCACACTTACTGTGATAAAGTGATGTATTTCCCTTCCTCCATTCACACAAAGACATGTCTTCTGAGGATCTGGGTGGGAAGAAACATAATAACATATCTTGATAGGGTGATACCGGCTGTGTGTGTGTGGTGGCTGCTAATGTATGAGTGGTATGGTATGTACTTTTGTAACTGTGGAGCATATGTGAAGATATCTTTGTACAGGTATGTGTCAGCCAGCATGTTTCTAGCTCTAAATATTCTACCCACTCTCTCATAAACGCTTGCCTGCTCTCTTGCACTCACTTCCTTAACCTCCCATCCACCCTTTCACTGTCTTCTTCCCATCCACCTCTTCTGTCTTGCCCCGTCTTCCCTTGCACACCCACACCCAAACATTTAAGCTTCCATTCCTCTCTTCCTGCACACATTCTTCCATCCCTCCCTTCCCTCTTGCACTCCCTCCCTCCTTGCTGCACATTTCCATCATTCCCTCCCTTCTCTCCTTGGTGGGACACTTCCTCCTTGGTGGGACACACCCCTCTCCTTCCTCCTTGTACTCTCCTCCTCCTTGCATTCAACTTTCTAGGACCGTACCTAGCTGGTGCGAGCGGTGCAGCCACTCAAGGTGCAAAAATCTGGGGGCGCATTCAGAAAGGAACCGGAAATTAAGCCCTTACCTCTGGTGGGGATTTCGGCATTAGACCTCTGTGCTTTCCCCCCTCAGTTACTCACATCTTATTATTCTCCTACCTCCCGGTGGACTGGACCTCTCTGTGGTACTCACAGTCACCACACAGCCACGGGACCGTTCTCCTTCAGTCCTGCAGCTGTACTAAACTGCAGCCGCCGGCACAATTGCATTGCCCACACTGTTCAAAAGTGAGACAGGAAGTTCCCCGTTTCGCTTTTAACAGTGTGGGCAATGTGATCGTGCCGGCGGCTGCAGTTTAGTACAGCCACATGACTGAAGGAGAATGGTCCCGCGGCTGTGTGGTGACCGTGAGTGCCACGGAGAGGTCCAGTCCACCGGGAGGCAGGAGGATAATAAGATGTGAGTAACTGAGGGGGTAAGGCTGCTGTTGGGGGGGGAGGCATGGAAGGACTGCAGCTGGTGGGGGAGGCATGGAAACACTGCTGCTTGGGGGCAAGGACCAGAAGGGAGCTGATGCTGGGAGAGAAAGGGACTGGAATGGAACTGATTCTGGGAGAGACTGGGACGGCAGGAGAGTTGATGCTGGGAAGGACTGGGACTGCAGGAGAGTTGATGCTGGGAGGAACAGGGGCTGAAGAGACCTGATGCTGGGAGGGACAGGGACTGGTGGGGCCTGATGCTGGGAAGGGCTGAGACAAGAAGCAAGCTCTTGCTGGGAGGGACAGGGACTGGAAGGGAGCTGATGCTGGGAAGAGCTGGGGCTGAAAGGGAGCTAATGCTGGTGAGGACTGGAAGGGGGTGATGCTGGGGAGCTGAAAGGCAGCAGATGCTGTGATCAGGGTGGAGAAAAAGACTGGGGCAGTGAGGATGGAGGGGAGGACAGATATTTTGTGTAAGAGGGAAGAAAGATATTTTGTGTAAGAGGGAAGAAACAAGGCGGATGTAGAGAGAGAGAGGAGAAAAAGATAAGAGACAAGAGAAGAAAGGACAAATGGACAGCAGATAATAGAGAGTTAGCAGAATATATGAAGAAAATCAAAGAGAGATACTGGGGCAATTGTGACTGAAAAATAAATTGACCAAACAACAAAAGTAGAATGAAATTATTTTATTTTGAATTTATTAACTGGAATATGCCAACCCTGGGAAATGTACATTACTGATGTCTTTGTGTTCGTTCAGTACAAGTGGAAATGAATTTATAGTTTTATTTCTCCAGTGTTGTGGTGCATTTCAAGTTTGGCTTTTGGGGTTCCCAGTTCAGTCACTGCCTTCATATTTCTAAATTGTGATCCCTTGCTCTGTATTTGATGATGGTCTGTTTATGTTTTGCATATATGATCGAGCTGTGGTATTATGTTTGTGTAGTTTCTGTGTAGGAGTCCTACTTGCTCTCTTTTCCCAATAGGAGATGTATTGGTTTTCTATGAGGTATACTGGTTTTATATTTTCAGTGCTGCCTTTTTATATGTAGAGTTTGGTGCTGTGTGAATCCTGGTAGTGCTGTTATGATATGGCAGGTTTGCTATGGGTTGTAAATGAGCAGGGTTTTGTAGTACTTCCTAATGTACCTGACACTGGAGTATGGTAATGTAGAAATATTGAAGCTTTTCTTTATCCTCACTATCCATGCAAATGGTATTAAGACACTCATTAAGAGGTATGCTTAATAAAGATTAATGAGTATTCACAAATGTTAACACTCACTAAGTGCAGCAGCGCCCATTTATTTCTATGGATGTAGTGACATTTAATTACATTAATGTTTACTCAGCATGACCCTAATTCATTGCTGGGACAAAAAAGAGCTCCTTTGAAAGCCTCCTAAAATTTTAGATGGACTGCATATAAATTTTAAAATTAAATATATGCAAATTAGGCCCAGTGGGTATGGGGGGGGCCCATGTTCTCAAGTCGCACAGGTCGCAGTTATGGCTTGGTACGGCCCTGCAACCTTCTCTCCATGCCCTCCCTTCTTATACTTACCGTTCCATCTATCTCCTCCCTCTGGCACTCTCATTTCCATCCCTCCCCTCCCCTCCCCTTCCTTCCCCCTTCATCTCTCTCATTCCTAGCACTCCCTTTTACTGTACATTCAGTCTTCAAGCTGCCTTGCACTTTCTCTCCTTACATCACCCTTCCCTCCTATCCTTCTTTACACCTCCCTTCCCCCACTAATTCCCACTACCTTATTCCACTCTTTCTTTCCTTGGCCACTAGGGTTAGCCTCTTGCTCCTTCCTTCACCACGACCATGCCTCCACGTCTTCCTCCACTGCTGAGAATTGGGTCCCCTGCAGCATTCTGGTAACAGCACAGCTACATGGACATTTTCACTTTTTTTAGTGTCACAGGGACTGTGGTCCTTTGTGGCACCAACTTTCTTTTGTTCCCCACTCATCTTCAGGTAATAAGACCTGACTTCACCGTTACTCTGCTCGTTTGTTTTCAAGCACCGTTCTGCCCTAATCCACATGCATAGGCTTGTTTGCACAAATGTAGGTGGATGGACAGAAGGACAGAAAAACGGACAAATGGATGGCTGGGCCCTCCCTAACAGGCACTATTGCATAAGCGAAACGCTCTTAATAATGCACACTGAATGTGTGTACAAGGGGAAAAACTGATCATGTGACTCATCACATACTCATCTGTAGGATGCCAGTGGTAATTTTTTGGGTTTCAATAGGAAAAATCTAAATATCAATTGAACTTGTCTGTAAGTAAATATTGGCCTGCTCAGTGGGGGCCAATTCAAACCCATTATACAGTCATGCATCACCACAAAGAATGAATGCACAACCAGAAAAACTTGGGTCAGTCCATTTGGCAAGCAGATAAATTTGAGCTAAGGTTTAGAAATTTCCTTCAATTTTGTATCTATGGGTTACATTATTAGGACTGTCGAAAGATTCTCCATTGACAAAGAGTGTGAGAAAATCTTTGCCAAAATGTTTGTTTAGTGAACTGACATTCAAAAATTAAGTGATCTTTCCTAACCTCTCTTGCTTAAATTGCTGATCACAGACACTAGTACTATGATATCATTTTTCCACAGTGCTTTGTAGGACTACAAACTCAAGAACAGTGTTTTAATGCTTCATTTCTAAAGAAAAATGAGGAGATGTAATTTACTATGATTTATTTCAGTAAATAAAAATACATTTCAAACTGCAGGCTCGATCCATCAAGTGGTTTCTTTTATTCCATCCCTATGGAAAACACTTGATGGATTAGGTCCTTAATGTTAATTAGTTTTAACTTTCCCATGATAAGAAATAATTTGTTTTTTACCACTTGACCTAGTTTATCTGAAATTAAAGCCTGTATGGCAAGAATAAGAGTTTTAGTCGTTTTTAGTGAAATATCTGGCATTTCTTGTGGCCAGCTTGGAAAGCCTTGCTTCTTTGTATATTTTCAGGCTGGAAAGAGCCTTTCTCCTTTAGGTATTCGGTGAAATATACCTTTACCAATACCCCCAAAATGAAATAAATTTATAAAAGAGTTAAAAGAATGTCTTCTCAAAGTCCAGTCATACTGTTCTTGATGGAGTTAATGAAAGCTGTGCTGTATCTAATAGCTTAACTTGATTTTTTTTTCTGGTGTTTTTAGTTTGCATTTTCTTATTTGGGAAAAAAATTATTCATTTGAAATTGCAGTCTCATTTATCTGCAAAAGAGATACAGCATGGGCAATGATAATACAGTTTTCCCACACGGCCCTACACTGTAGGGAATGGTGAAAGGGTGCAATACTCTGCTGTCAGTATGCAACCTTTGGCTCTCTACTGAGACTGCCAACAGGGTGCCAGTTAATGCTAAAATGTGCCCCCTAAGAACTCATTTGAGACTAGGGATGTGAAGGCAAAAGATATGGTATTTATTTAGTTCTTTAACAGCTTTTTTTATACTTCTTTAACTGGAAGCCAAAGTGGTTCACAATTAACGTGAATGTGCAGAAAATTACAGAAAACATAACATAGGTTTTAATACAACCAACTAACTAATTACATGTCATATTGAAAACTTTAGTGATGGAAGAGAGAGAAGGGGCAAGTAACTTGGGAAGGTACAGAGAACAGTCGTAGGATTATGGGGCTTGTTTAGAAAGCCGCGGTAGTGGCTTCCACCCAATATCGGAGCCGCGGCCCCATTGAATTCAGTGGGGCCACGGCTCCGATATCGGGCGGAAGCCGCTACCGCGGCTTTGTAAACAATATATGTGTCTACTCAGGTACGACTGTTTGCAGGACATTCATAACAGCCGTGCTAGGTGTTATCTCCAAAGTATTCTGAGAATAGGTGAGTCTTTAGCTTCCTGCTGAATTTGGTTATGAGGTCTAAGGATATGAGCCCTTTAGAGAGTGAGTTCCAAACTGAAGGGGCGTAAAGGGAGAATGTGCATTTGCCAAGTGGTCTGTCAGCTGCTCACCTTAAAGGTAGGGATGGTGAGGAGGTTCAGGGAGTTCCACCTTCGTGTTCTGTTGTTCGGGGATCTTTTGTATTAGGGTTTGCAGACTTTCTGCTGAGAGGATGTGAAGAGTCTTGAAGATGTTCAGTTTCACCTTGTACTTTATTCTGGATATTATAGGGAGCCAGTGCAATTGTTTTAATGTTGGTGTGATATGTTCTTGCGTGCAGTGGTGTTTTGGACTCTCTGTAGAGGGTGTAGTGCATGTTTTGAGATTCCTTGATACACTGTGTTACAGTAGACTAGTGTAGGTGTGGAGTTAGTAATGCCTGGCATTCTGTCCTAAAGTCGCTAAGGTTAAGAAGTTGTCTGAGATTTTGCAGGGTCTTTATCTTGTGGTACATAGCTCTGATGTGTGATTGTAGGTTGAGCTTTTGATCCAGAGTTATTTCTAGGTATCTGACTTCCGGTTTGACTTTCTATCATTTCTTTTTCCAATGAAAGTACTAAAACTTCCATCTTGTTTCGTCTTTTTCCTTTTTTTTGTCACTTTCAGGTTTTCATCACCAGTGTACCCTAATATGCAATAGCGTGTGCTATTGATGAAAACCTGGAAGTGATGAAATTTCATTATTTTCCTCTCTCATTTCTGTTTGAAAACAATGCAAAACAAAATGGGAAATATCATTGACATTTTACCATTTCATTTCTGATGAATGTACATCCCTAAAATTTGAGATCACCAACTGATTTGACATAAGCTGCAGAACATCTCTCAAAGGGTATTGACATATTATTCACACATCTCAGAGGGTTATGACTTTATTTTATTTGTTTGCTGCTTTAGTTTCTGCCTTCTTTCCTTTTCCAGGTCAGTTGCGAATCAGAACTGGGATCAGGTATCATAACCCTGTGTTTTCAACTTTTTGGGGGTTTGTTCTAGTTTTATATCTTTTTGCTCCTTATCCTAACTTAATCATTACAGCAACAGACCTCAGCCAAGGCCAAGCAGCAGGGCTCCTTCTGCAACCTCAAAATCATGGCAACAAAATAGGCCAATAACACAGATGCAATCCCTCACACGCACAGTCAAGGATATGATGCCATTTGCTTCTATTTTGGGAACTTATGGCATGACAGCGGCATTTGTGCAGAACTTAACACATTTCTGTATTTTGATAGTAGTTTTGGGATGCAATTATTCATGTGAAGACAAATTTTAGTTAGCATGTGGAGATCGGAACTGAGAAGTCAAGGCTGCAGCATACCCAGTTCTGCCGGCATTTTAGTAAGGACTGCCAAACGCGGAGCCTTTTCTAAAATAGTGCAGGAGCGCATGTGTAGTTGCTGACATATGAAATGGGGAATACATGTGTAGATTTTTGAGTTGCCCAGGCCACGCCCTAACCAGGCTCCCAACACACCCCCATGCAATTTCTACATATTCTGGACATCCATGTGTAAACCTAGCCCTTTCTAAAATTACCGTTCAACTGTGGATACCATTTATATGTGTGCGTGTCAGATTTTCCACATGTGACTTGCAAATTAGGCTTCTAAAATAACTCCCGATGTGTCTATAATGATGGGAAGCAATAGACATTGCCTGGTAGAGGACCTTGCTTATATACACACATAATAAGGGTTTTGCTTATAATAAGTTTTTCTACTGTATGTCTACTGATCAGCCTGAAATGTACAAGCTGAAGGAATGAACAATGATAGAATAGCAGAAGCAATATATTGTATCTGCTTCCTTGCTCTTGCCTCCGGTTCCAGTTGTCGATGGCCCACTGGTGAGATCCTATATGCCTTGTCCCCACCTCTTTTTAAAGACAAGCTTTTTGGGTCACTACCTAAGGTGGGTAGAGAAAGATTTTAGTTGGAATGGTGACCTTTAGGAAGTGACAAATTGTTTCTTGTTTTATAGGTATAACTGAAGTTAGGGCTGATGGGGAAGTTTGATGAGTGCTATGTTTTATTTTTTTAATATGATCTTGCAGATCTTGTTTTTATTTTAATTTGTTACTATTAGATGTAATTTATTATTATGTTATGGTCACATTGTTTATTTTGATTATGTTGTTAGTGATGTTCATTTATTGTAATTATCACTATGTTATGCCTGTGCTGTATGATTTATGAACTTATAAGTTGCCTTGAGTATCCTTTCAGATCAGAATTGCAGGGTGTAAGTTAAATTTTAAACAAAAAGAAATGCAAATAATTTTAAGGGATGTTTGCCTTATAAAATGAGAAGATGCTATCAAAATAGGTAAAAAAAAAAGTTATGTGTAAAACACAGCTAGCAAGCTCTACTTAAAAGCAGCACCATCCAGCCTAAAAGTCTAATTTTGTCTGATGTTTGTGAGGTTAGGCTCCTTTATACAGTAATCATATGGTCTTGGGCAAGCCACTTAACCCTCCATAGCCCATGTTCCCTGTAAAATAGTTATCTCCAAGTTATAATGCCCTGTTCAATGTAATTTCAGTTTGTTCAATGTAAACCACACTGATGCAGAATAGCATGGTATATAAGAGAATGTAAATAAATTAAATAAAATAAAAAATCACATAGTTCTCTTATGAGAGGCAGACTGATCCAGTCCTGGTGTTGCCCCTTTACATCAAAGCAAGCAATCAGACATGAGAAAATGAATGTTGTGAAACTGCAATGCACATACTCTGGAAATGCAGGCACTGAATTCTGCCTTGTGTTTTCATAAATAGCCATACCATTAAGGGGTCTGTGTATGAAATTGTAATAATTTTGGACGATTAGACAGAGTAAACGACCCAAGCCATTTTTTGTAAATACTATGAGAGTACTGTACATGATAACCTTGTGTGCCACATCATGCATGATCATGCAGGTTGCATGCAGTAAGGTGTAACAATGCCATAATGCATGCTCACAGTTTATTACATGGTAGTAGACAGAACTACATTGAGATCCTGGAATGAAACTGGTTGGCAAATTGAGGGTCCGGTGTTGGGTAATTCCTTCATGAATGAATCCCGACACCAAGGGATGGAAGAAAATAGATTGTTGTTGTATGTGCTCATAGTAAGCGATGATAGAGTTGAGATTAAAATGTACTAGACTGGTCTTTAGTCTTGAATTCAAAAGGTTCATTAGATATTGCAGTAGGTCAGTAGGTAAAGTAAAATGGAGTTAATTCTCTAAACGCTGCACTTGTGAAATATTGTGACCACCTATAACAATACAAATTCCTTGCGGATAGCCTGCAGGAAGAAACCAGGATTTCTTTTATTGGCTTGTTACCTGAAAAGTGGTAACTAATCACCTTTCAATGGCTAGGCAATGAGATGCAGGAGAGCATGTCTGGGTGCAGCAGTACCTGCCTGTTGAGTGAGGAGGATGAGATTCACTCCTAGTGGAATAAAATGGTCTTGAGCAAGGGCTAGAAGCCAAGGGAACAGACTTGCCTCGATCAATGTATGGCTATTAAAATAGACTTCAGAGTCCTGCATTTCCTTCTGGATGACTTTTGAGATTGTTTTATTTATTTATTTAACTGGTTTTATATCCCGCCTTATCAAGGCAGTTTACAGAAAACATGATAACGAGGCCTTAACGTTGGAACATAATGTTAAGGTTTATATGGAACTGGGCAATATAACATAACGTAATGGAACATGACAACGTAAAGTGAAAGTCTCAACTTAACAATCAAGTGAATAACGGAATCAACTTCTGTAACCCAGGTGAACAACAGCTTTGTGAAAGGGAGGGGCGATAGCTGACCTATAAGTGCATTCACTCTGCAGCTCCCCCCTACCTTTCCTCTCTTATCTCTCTCTACACCCTTTCTCGGGAACTCTGCTCTTCTTTATCTATGTCCTTCTCTTCTACTGCTAACTCCAGACTTTGCTCCCTTCACCTTGCTGCTCTTTATGCCTGGAACAAACTACCCGAGTCTGTACGTCAGGCACCTTCTCTGGTCCTTTTCAAATCTAGGCTAAAAACTCACTTCACTGCCGCTTTCGGATCTTGACTCACCTGATCTCCTTTGTGTTTCCTTATAATTCTCCTTAGATGTATCCCATGTCTACACTTACTGTGGTGTCTGTCTTGACTAGATTGTAAGCTCTGATGAGCAGGGACTGTCTCTTACATGTCTGTGCAGTGCTGCGTAAGTCTTGTATCACTATACAAATGCTCAGTAGTGGTAGTAATAGTAGGAAGACCTCGGGGTATCAGTAGTCTGTGAGAGGTGGGCGGGAGGAGTGGAGGAAGGGGAACAGCAAATTGGGTGGGTGAGAGGGTGAGTGTTAGTTTGGAAGAATACAGGGGGTGTGGGGACGATTGGCAGGGGGGTGGGGTGAAGACATGGGGTCTGGCATGGCATAAGGTAGAGGATGACAGAACAGGGTATAGCTATTACAGTTCACTACAGAGTGCCATGGTGTGAGGGATGCAATTTGGTGCAGGTAACCATGGGGTCGTGTTTATGTGATTAGTATTAGGTCCCAAAATATTCCATAAAGAGATTAACTTTTATTTTCTTGCAGAATTCGCTGAGTTCCTGTGTGGCACAAATGTCGTGAGGGAGTGCATAAAACAAAGGATATTATAATGCCTCTGTATCATTCCATGGTGCGACTGCACCTTGAATATTGTGTGCAATTCTGGTCGCCGTATCATAAAAAGGATATAATGTTATTAGAAAAGGTTCAGAGAAGAGCCACAAAAATGGAAAAGGGGATGGAAGGATACTCCTATGAAGAGAGGCTAAAAAGGTTACGGCTCTTCAACCTGGAAAAGAGATGACTGAGGGGAGGTATGCTAGAAGAGTATAAATTAATGAATGGAGTGGAACGGGTAAACGTAGATCGATTGTTTACGTCATCAGAATATAAAAAGACTAGGGGACATGCAATGACGCTACAGGGTAACCAATTTAAAACTAATAAGAGAAAATATTTTTTCACTCAACGTGTAATCAAACTCTGGAATTTGTTACCGGAGGATGTAGTAAGAGCTGTTAGTGTAGCTGGGTTTAAAAAAGGTTTGGACAAGTTCCTGGAGGAAAGGTCCATAAACCATTATTAAAAGGGACCTGGGATATCATTCCTTGACCCAATACAAGCATTGAGGAACCTGTGTCTTTTGAGGAAACTGCTAGGTACTTATGACCTATATTGGCCACTGTTGGAAACAGGATACTGGGCTTGATGGACCTTGGTCTGACCCAGTATGGCATATCTTATGTTCTAATCCTGCCCATGAGGATTCATCAGATTCTGCAGCTCTCTAAACCAGCTGCATACACTGCTCTGCTCTGTTAGCTTTACCTGCTGCTTCTCTTTTCTCTCCTTGCCCTCCACCATCTCTGCCTTCCTTTGCCCCTCTGTGGAGATGGACCTAACACCTGTTCTTTCACAGTTGCACTGGAAGCTGCAGATACTTTCCTCTTTAGCTTGTTTGGTGAATTATAGAAGGCATATGCCTAGTTCTAGTATGCCCTATGGTTATGGCATCAGAGCAGTTTACAAGCATATACTAACAGGTACTTTCTATTCCCTTGTCCCCAAAGGGCTCACAATCTAAGTGTGCCTGAGGCAATGGAGGGTTAAGTGGCTTGCTGAAGGCCACAAGGAGTGGCCATGGGACTAGAGACCCCAGTCCCTCTGGCCTGAGGTTACTTGTCCCCATGCAGGAATTGAACCCCTGGCCCTCTGGCCTGAGGTAACCTGTCCCAACCACTGAGCCACTCCTCCCTCCTGTTTCTTCCTCAGCACTTGTGCCATTGCTGGCCCTAGATGTCTCCCTCACCTGGAATATTGTAACTCAATATACCATGGACTCCCAATTACCACACTCAACCCGCTTTGAACAGTGCTCAAAACTACAGCCAGGACCATGCAAAGGTTTAGAAAATTTGACCACATCACTCCAGTTCTGAAGAACTTACACATTCTTCCAGTAGAAGTGCGGATCAAGTACAAAACAGTAGTACTGATCCACTGGGCATGGGGGCCTTTCTTGACTGGGTAAAAGCGCTGTATATGAACCCTCTGGCTTGTGTAACTAGTGGAGGGACATATTCCCAGCATTTCTCTTTGAAAAGAGGCACTCGACAGGGGTGCCCTTTATCTCCTCTATTATTTGTTTTGCAATTAGAGCCTTTGCTACTTTCCCTTATCTTGGCGGAGGAGGTGAAGGGCATAGAGTGGCAGAATGGAGGCATCAAAGTCAGCGCGTTCGCTGATGATATGCTCTTATGCTTATTTGACCCGTAAAGTCATTGGAGCAGGCCTTGCGGCTAATCGAGCGGTTTGGCTTATTTTCGGGACTCCGTATCAATATAAGTAAATTGGTGGCCCTGGATGTTGGTGGTAGAGCTAGAAAGAGCTGGCAGGGACGGTTTCCATTACTTTGGGCGCAGGGGGAATGTCACTACCTTGGGATTCAGATACCCGATCATGTTGCAAAGCTATATGTGGTAAATATTAAGCTATATGTGGTAAATATTAAGCATATGATGGCTAGCACGTCAACAACATTGAAGCAATGGAGGGATCTACCTATCTCGCTCATGGGCCGCATAGCGCTAGTTCAGATGATAGAGATGCCCAGGTGGATGTATTTATTGCGACATCTTCCGATACGGCTGCTATGGCGGGATATGTTGGTGCTACAGAGGCACATTGCAAAATTTATATGGAAAGGGAGGAGGTCGCGCATTCCCCTAGCAGTGTTGATGAGCAGTAGAGAGGAAGGAGGACTGGGTCTACTATCATTGAGGAACTATATTCTTACCTGTCTGATCAGGCCTTTAAGGGACTTAGTGTTGGGTACAGCAGACATATTGCCGAAGGAGCTAATTGACTTGATGTCGGAGCCCGATCATAGGGCATATCTGCTCCACAAGAAGATTAAAGATCTCCCACAAGCTTGGAAAGCGTCAATATACATCAGAGTTTTAAGGCAGGCGTGGAGAGTGTTATGCCAAAAAAAATAAAGGATTAAACGGATCCACTGGGCATTTCATCTCCAGCAACCATCACAGCTCCACACCTTGATAGAAAAATCAAACTTAGGAAAATCAACATGGCAAGTTACAAACAACGTGCTTATTGTGCCACAAAGTAGGACCAAATTTAATCAGCAAACCTGCAAGTCCGTACCTTTGAACTTTATGCACCTACATTATTTATTTATTTATTTATTTAGCATACATTTATAACCCGCAACTTCCAGAGTTCAGTTGCGGTTCACAATAAACAACAATCCACAAAGCAAAAGCTTAGTTTTACATTGAACATTTTGTAACAATAAAAGTAAATGTAAACAGCATGAACTTATGCATAATAGCAAAATTGGCTGGTAAATTATATACAATAAACTATTACAAATAAATTATATACAATAAATTATATACAATAAACTATATACAAATATATGTTGTGGGTACTTTAGAATTGAATCATGGTGTTTTTATAATAGTGTATTGTCTGTTAAGTTGTTGGAAATAGTATTACTCAGTCATGATTTTTAACCTTTATCTGAGTGTATCAAGGGGTTATCTATGTTGCCGTAGTGCATGGAGAATAAGTAGGTTTTTAGTTTTTTACGGAGTTCCATAATTTCGGTTATAGTTCGTAGGTCCTCCGGAAGGGAATTCCAAATAGTTGGGGCAGCATGGGAAAAAGCTCTGTTAGTTAATTTATTTGCTTTTATGAAATCATTAGGAGTATTTAGTTTATTTGAGTATCCTTTTCTGTGTGTGGTTTTTTGAGATTCCATGCTAATTAGTTTGCTTAATGGGATTGGGGCCATGTTATTTAAAGCTTTATATGTAGTTATTGTGGTTTTATATATTATCCTACTTTGAATTGGCAACCAGTGTAGGGAAGCTAGTATTGGTGTTATGTGCTGAATTGAGTGTGCTTTCGTGATAATTCTAGCTGCTGCGTTTTGTGCTAATTGGATTCGTTTTATGTTTTGTTTCGTTATACCTAAGAGAATTAGGTTGGCAAAATCAAAGTGCGGTGTTATTGTAGCCTGTATTATATTAATGAAGTCTAGTTGGTGTACTAACGGTCGTAGTTGTTTAAGGATTTTAAGTTTAAAGTATATTTTCTTTATGGTGTTTCTGATGTGAGTGTTCATCGTCAGATGAGTATCTAGGATAACACCTAGGTATCTTATTTCGTTTTTTATTTTAATGTCGTGGTTTTGCAATGTTATGTGGGTTGGGGGGATATATGATTGATTTTTTGTTACAATTAGAACTTCTGTTTTTGCATGGTTAATGTGAAGGTTTTGAGCTTTTAGCCATGTTGTAATTTAATTGAAGCAATCAGATAGTAGTTTTATTGGTAAGTTAGGGATTGTAAATGGGATGTACAGCATAATATCATCTGCATATAGATGATAGTATACTCCGAATTTTTTAAAGATATCACAGATAGGTTTTATGTAAATATTAAACAGGAGGGCTGATAGTGCGGAGCCTTGTGGGAGACCAACTTCTTGTTTATATATGGTTGATGTTTGGTTACCAATTCTTACATTTTGTGTTCTATTATTTAGGTAAGAGGTAAACCATTTATGTACAGTGTCTTTTATTCCTATTTGATTTAGGTTATTAAGCATTATAGTGTGGTGAACACTATCAAATGCTGCCAAAATATCAATAAATAAGAGTATAAATGCTTGTTTATGATTATTAATCCCTTTGAGTAGTGTATCGGTTAAGACTGTTAAAAGTGTTTCAACTCCATGTTGAGGCCTAAATCCATATTGGTGGTCATCAAGCGGGTAGGATGAATCAAGGTATTCTTGTGTCTGAATTTGTACCACTTTTTCTATTATTTTAGCCAAAAAAGGGATACTTGAAATGGGTCTGTATGATTTTGGTGATGTTTTATCAAGCGTGTTATTTTTGAGAATTGGCCGGATTTGTGCGTGTTTGAGCGTAGAGGGGAGGTGTCCTTGAAGCAATGATAGGTTTACTATAGGGAGGATGTATGATAGAAGTATTGGGAGTGTACTTTTTATCCATGTTACTGGGCATGGATCAAGAAAGGATGTTGTGGTGTTGAGGTTAGTAATGATTAGGTTAGTAACTCTCTGCCAGCTAAACTCCAATGCAACAAAGAACTATCTACTTTCAGAAAACAGCTCAAGACCCACCTATTCAGAGAATACCTCGGCATCGAACAGGACAACAACCCCCTCCCAAGATGAACACCGAAACTACAACAGAGCAATCATAAAACATATATGAACTGCTAAAACAAGATTGCATATATGTAAATATCCCCCTTCCCTGGTGATGGGTCCCCTCCTTCATAGTATTATTGCCCCTCCCCTTTTTATTGATTGTAAAATCCCCTGTCTGATATTGTTTTGCTGTATACCGCTTTGACCCGATGAAAGGCAGTATATAAATGCAGCTAAATAAAATAAATAAATAAAATGTCTCATCTGCCTTCCTTTTTTACATTTCTTGACCATTCCACACCTATCCTTCGCAAGTATTATGATGCAATCAGACTAGATTGCAACTTCTATGGAACAGGGACTGCCTCTCTTTTATGTGTCTTTAGAATGCTTCTTTAACCTGGTAGCAATTTGGAAATTATGTCGGAGTGGTGTTAGTATAACTAATACTGTGATTTCTCACATATAGGCTGAGTCCTTTTAAGAGCCTTGCAACCCCCTTCAGTCACTAGTGTCCTCTTGCTGCTGTTCTAATCAGTTGGAAGAAGCTTTTTTACAGACTGTAAAGCGGGATCCTTTCTCAAAGCTAGTTTAGCTTTGAAAATTTTAAAAAAAAGTCCTATAGGGATCTTAATCATTTTATACTACATTCTTGATATATTATACTATATGACTTTTCTGTACAGTCAATGGGTGAGAGATTGTTACAAAGAAGTCACTTCTCTGTCTCTCTGCTTGTGAGACAGATATACCAAGCTGTCACTCAAACATCTGTACCACATACTGTACACTTCCCTGCCTACACCAGCTAGAAACGCTGACAAACTCACTAGTCCTATCTTTCCCAGTTTCCCTCTCTGTCTTCTGTACTGATCACTAGAGTTGGCAGAAAGCAAACACTTCTTTCTCTCCAGTACCCAGCAACCATGACAAACCTAGAAAGCAAGCACACACAGAGATCTTGTCCAGTGTGTGTGATCTGAATGTTTTTTCTTTATTTTTTTAACACCTTCTAAACTTTTTTCAGAGCAAATCAACATGGTCTTCAACTCTCTCTGAAAGCTTCAGGTAAATTATTCACTGTCTTGATGCTCTGCTCTGTCTTATAGCTCACTGTCTCATCGCCCATGGTCTCTCCAATCCCCCCCCCCCCCCCCCCGGCCAAACCTTCATATCTGGCACATTAAATTTAGTCAAGAAACATAATGCATAAATAAAATTGGTATTGTTTATTCTGCAATATATTGTGTACAAGCTTCAGACAGTCACAAAGGGTAGTGTTTTACATATTACTGTGTGTTTTTTGTTAAGGAAACATACATTCATAGATCTACATACATAAATTAAATTACACATTGCACACAGAGACAAACATGATATCCACACTTTAAACTAAATAGTATATTTACACAGGGATATCTTAGTACAAATTTTACACACAATTTATGACCAGGGAATTTGTTGTTGAATTCTAAGCCTTCACGGAAGGTGAAATTGATTGTTTGAAGCTCAATACTGATTTGTACAATACCAGACTCTGTTACAAAACACAGGAATCGTAATTACAGTGTGTTTGAGAGCATGGAGTTGCAACTGCTAAACATGTCACAAGCAGTATGGCACTTTGCCCCATTTTCTGCTGGACTCATCTTTTTAGTGATTCTACCTTCTTTACTTTTTTCCCTCACTTTTCAAAGAAAGGCAAAGTGAGCTTCTTCCATAACAGCCTAATTATGAGATGTTAACCATTTACTGAATGTTGCAGAGCTTCAGGGAGCCACCAGGTCAATGTTATCTAAGAATCTGACAGCGCTTTCTAACACCCAGGCTAAAGACATCATAAGCAGATTTTCAGGGACAAAAGCCCCCATAGTTGATGCACCCGTATTGAGACACATTGACAAAATCAATAACAATGGAAGATTTTTGTTTCAAATTAGCTGTACAGAAATATTGAGAGCCCCATCTGAAGTGCCCCCCTTTTTGCTAATCAGCTTTACACCATGATAGTCACGTGTAGGAAGTAATCTTACAAATAAACCGAGATTGCTTTAACCAGAGCTGTTCCAAGGTGAAGGCCAGGATGCACACAACATGTTGCTTCTCAATAAATTTAGGCATTGACAACTGAAGTGCTCCCTTCTTACAGATTCTGTGGCTAGAGTGGGTAGAACTCCCACACCTAAGTAATAAATGGTGCTGTGTCCCTTGAAGACAAATCACGTGATCTCTCTACCTGCAGTTTCAGAAGAGCAGCTCCCAGACTTTCTCTATCCACTCCTTTAACTCATCTTACAAAAATCTGTTTTGAATATGTACCAATACAGAATAAAAAAAATTAATGATGAAGCAACAAATAAACTGCAATATCATGTCCCTCAATTTCTAATTGCTTAGACTATATCAACTTTATATTCATGCTCTTTGAAGTGCACTGTGAGAAAGAAAGCTTCCTCCGAAAGCTTTATTAATGATGAAAGTGACTATCCTAGATTCTCCTTTTTATACTGGTTGGAAAGCAGATTTTCACAAAGCGTTAATATTGAACATTCATTTCTCCACTGAAAAGTAAATGTGCAGTATTAACTCTGTACAATTGCTTACCTAAGTATATTAAAAAAATCCCAAACACAGTGATTACCATAAAATCAGAATGAAAAAAAGTCACCAAAAATTTCAGAAGACCCTTAAATCCATACATGTTCTTTTTGTCGGATATATCAACAGAAGAGCCATTTCTTACTCTTGAATGCTGATATATCCATTTTAATCAATATGGTTCTAAAAACATAAACTTCATACTTATCTCATACATCGTCCAAGCTGTATTGAGAGCTGTTCCAAATCCAAATCCTGTATCCAAATCCTGCCAAAGTGACTCCCAAATTGCTATGTGCACATTTCGAGTCAACAAAGGACTCTGTATCAAACGCTGCAGAGAAATTGTAGTACACCCATAGGATGCACGTAACCACCAAAAAACGCCAAAGGCATATTATTAAGAGTCTGCATGCGTTATCATTAGCTATACATAGACCTGTGCATTCAATAGAACCACCAATAAGAAATGAGGGAACCGGATTTCGAAACTTCAATGGTTGGAACAACGTTGGATATATCGTCCAAACACTGTTCATCCCCATGGTCTTAACAGGGAGATCGATTGGCTGAGTATGTTCTAAGATGACCCAATGGGATGTGGGTTTCCCCAATGACAAAGGGAATTCCCTCCTTTCTTATTGGCGGTTATATTGAATGCACAGGTCTATGTATAGCCAATGATAACGCATGCAGACTCTTAATAATATGATTTTGGCATTTTTTGGCGGTTACATGAATCCTAGGGGTGTAATACAATTTCCCTGTAATGCTTGATACAGAATCTTTTGTTGACTCGAAACGTGCATGTCGCGATTTGGGAGTCACTTTGGCAGGATTTGGATACAGTCCTTCAGCTTGGACAATGTATGAGATAAGTGTGAAGTTTATGTTTTTAGAACCATATTGATAAAAATGGATATTATCAGCATTTGAGAGTGAGAAACCGCTCTTCTCCTGTTGATATATCCAACAAAAAAACATGTATAGATCTGCAATTTTTGGTGATTTTTTTTCATTACCTAAGTATATGGCATACAAATTACAACCACTCATCTAATGTATGTTGCTATATGATTGTGACAAGAAACCTGATATTTTTGTAATAATTTTACTTGATTAGAAATCACACATAATTAGCTGTATGATAGATACACAGTTATTACACCTTAATCCTAACGTTCCATGGGAGCCCTCCGCACACATTGCTGCTGGTGGGAGAAAGGTGCTGAGATATCATCTTTCAATATCTTCTCCTTGCAACTGAAAACATGATTTCACAGTCCTTCCCCCCACCAGCCACAGTGTGGGCAGAGGACTCTCGCACAGCTTCATGGGAACGTTGTTTCATTCAGGAGAAAATATGAGCATTTACTGATAACGTTCCAATTCATAATACAGAGCACTGGTTAGTCAGATATGCTTTTTAGCGTGCAGTCTATAACAGGAGAAACCTCCTCAAACACATGACAAAAGTGACAGCAACAAATAATGGCACAAAACAGAAAACGTTATTCGATTTTTTAAAGTTTAAATTCAGTATCCTAAAGATCTCTGAGTTGTAAGCCGAATCCTCAGCAATTTCCCTTGACTTCATTAAAAAGAAAATTGGAAAATGGGAAATTATCTGTTAATAATACCTAGCATTATAGCACGGAGTACCGATGCGCATCTGGTGTGTCCACAAGTGAGACTTGAGATCTTATAGCGGGGAACACTATTTTACGCTTTGCAGCAACTTAAACATATAATTAAGTTTGCATACATCTATTATACAATTTCTAGATGTGTGAGATCTAAATTTCAGAGAAACTAAAGCTTCCCACTTTAAAGTTATTTGTCATAGGCTAATGGTTAACAACCCTGGACAAAATCAACTCAGCAAAATTTCCTATCAAGAATAGCTAGAGAGTATGATCATTTGATTTGAATGTTGATGAATCTAAGACCAGCAGAGTGTTTCACCCCTTTCCCCCCATAAGCTACATTTTCAGTCCCCATGACTATATACAGTATTAGAAGAGACAGCTAGTATGTTGGCTTCAGCAGTACACCAATGTAAGACTATCCACACACAACTTTGTTTTAATAGGACTTTGAAAGCAAACGTTACATGCAAATATACATAAAAATCTAAATATTATTACTGGCACTAAAGTGTACAATATTAGAAAACATCAGATGGTAAAAATTACCTGTCGCTGAAGGATTTATCCACCTCTCTTGGTTCTGAATGCTGAGGGTTCTAGCTACTTCTAGCAAAAGAATTTTGAAGACATGAGACAGAGAGTCTTGCTTCTATGCCTGCTGCAACTATGAAATGACATGTAGCAACTCCTGAAGATAAGTTTTATCTAGGCACTTGGGTGCTCTTCTTGTCTCAGAGAATAGATTTTCATTGTTCTACCACTGATAAACAGGGTGGGATAAATTTGTTTGTTCTCAGTCTGAAGCATAGGGAAAGGGAATTGGATTTAGTTCATTGAAGTTCAAGAACAGTAGGTAGTTTCCTGTGCACAAAGGGTTTACAATCTAACAGGCCGAGGCAGAAAGTCGGCGCAAGACCCGTGCTGGATTGATTTTTTAATGTTCCTGGCAACGCACATATTTTAACATGCAATGCAGGAAGGTTAGGGTATTCAAATGCCCGCCATGGTAACTGTACGCATGCAAATGAGCCACCGCAGCGTTAAACTGGGACAGCAAACCAAACACATGTGCACAAGAAGTCTGCACTAGTTTGACATGCTCTCCAGGCACCGCATGGCTATTTGCATATCAGCCCCAACAGTGTTTTGATGGCATGGGGACTTTTCCCAATGCTGCGATCGTCCCCGGTGCCATCAAAATACTGGTGGGGGCAGTGTTAAAGATTTACTTCTACTCAGACCCTACAGTAAAAATTTTAGCGCTACGGCTGGTTGCGAAAGCCTCTATGCCTGTTTCTGCATACCAGCCCAGCTGATTAAAATACATTTAAATAATTAGTATTATAATAGATTTAAATACCTGTGGAGTTAATTGGGCGCTAGTTTTTCCATCCGTGTTTACGTCTATTTCCTGCATTTAAAGGATTGTAAAATGTGCTTAAACATGGCATTATGGGCTTGTAAAGCCCATGTTAGCTTTCTGCATCAGCCTGTAACTTTGTACCTGAGGCAATGGAGGGCTAAGTGACAAAACACAAGGAGCTTTGAACCTGGCTTTCCTGTCTCTCAGCCCATTGTTCTAACCATTAGGCTACTCTTCCACTCCTAGCACACAGTGCAAGATAGTGTGTTCTCATCAGTACTAAAAGAAGGAAAGAAATGCTGTCTGCCTTGCAGATCCCGGGGTATCACAGGACAGAGCCTGTCACACCTCAATTCATTTTCAGTTCCCTAGTGCCTCCCCCTCCCGTGAGATTTTGCTAAATAAACTCAGCTATCATGATCATCCCACCATGACCCGGAGAGATCCTCTAAAAACACCTAATTGGTCTTCATGGGGGTTATTTTGGAAGCCCTTTTCATGGTTTGGATGTCTGGAAACGGCCATAGAGACATCCAAAGCACGGTGACCTCTGTGGAGCCATTTTAGAAGCAGATCTGTGGACATCCCCAGCTCGAAGACATCCAAGTGTGAAAGGGGGCATGGCAGAGGTGTGGTTGGGGTGTTCCTGAGAACTTCGACATCACCGCCTGATCTCAGAAACATCCTGGAGTCACATCTAAGATTATACCTGCTCCAGCCATGAACGGGCATCTGAAAAATGTTCATTTTGTCAAGCAAATAACTGGAGGGTGTGGAGGAGGAGCTAAACGAATACCCCCTGTATTTACCATACGACAAAGAATACTGAATGGGAATGGGGGCTCATATTTTCATTTTGCTATGCTGCTGGATGTCCCCTTATCCTAGCTTGCATGAGATGGATATCCCCGCTCCATGCTTTCTTATGAGGGATGTCTATGTGGACATATGCATGGATGTCCACATAGACATCCCTGGCATTTTACTGTCCCACCCGGATTTGACTTGCATGTCCTTTCTAAAATGCCACATTGCATTTTTAAATATTAAACTTTTTTCATATATAAATATATATTCATTACACATTCACATACATACTGGAGTTAATTTCATAAACATAAAGCCTGTTTTACACAAGGAAAAGAGCTCTTAAAAATTGCATGGGCATATGCACATGAAAAAAGTAGGCACATTGCAAGACCATATGAGCCTATTCTATAAAGGGATATAGGTGCCTATGTTGTTTTTATAAAATAGGTGCTTTTTTGGAATTTTACCCTGATGAGTACAATTTCTAAAAGTCATTTACCTGGGCAATGCAGGCTATTTTAAAATCGCCCACCCTGCTTGCTTATTCTTGGAGTATGTGTGGCTGTCAGGACCTCTTGTATTGCTTTGACTATAGTTCCTCTTTGTTGCCTACCCAGAAGCTGCTGCCATAAGTGATTGCTTAGGCTACCTGATAATTAAACTAGCCCTGTGAATTCCTCTGTAATGTCCGTCTGTGACCTCAAGCAGGCACAAGGTGTGCCATCTCCCTTACCATTCCAAAATCACAATGTGATTCAGTTCAAAGAAAGAAAATAATGAAGGAAATCAAAAGGTATACTTGGTGATATCAGAAACAAAGCTGCCAGCTAACAGAATTTATATTTTAGGCTATTCCTTCTATATTTTTCTGCATTTATTTTTCTACATGTTTTACTATTTTTCTAAACTGACCAGTTTTATATTTTACGAACTATATTTATTCCATTTCAAGGATAAGGGGTTCTTTTTAAATGGATATTCCATATCGTCCTGCTAGACTAGTCCAGACAAGTGGGTTGTGTTCCCCTACCTGCAGATTGATGGAAACAAAGAACCAATGAAAAGCCCAAGTTTCAATGACATCACTCCCATGCCTCTATATGTCTCAACCACCAGAGATCTCTTCAGTATTTCTTTGTCTGCAGCAGATATGGATGGATTTTCTCCTCTCTGAAGAAAATTCTAAAAATCTGAGAGGAAAAGATTGATTAAACACTTGTGAATGACCACCTTGAGGGTGACTCTCTCACTTGAGCACAATGTGGGAGGTTCCATTAGATTGCAGTCTTTTCGGTAGCCATATGAGGAAGGAAAATTGTTTCAGATCCATGCACTTAGCATGATAAGAGTCTGTTGAGCAGTCAGAAATTGAAAGGACTAGAAGAGTGCAGCAGCCTCACACAACCTCAACACCCCCTCCCTCCTCTTCTGTTCTCCCCTGCTTTCTCCCTAAGATTGCAAAAGGTTCTCAGAGGGATCTGTCTGCCTGCCACCTTAAACGCAGTGCTGCAAAAGCCAGTGAAAAAATATCAAGACAGTAGAGCTGAGGCCGGCATGGATCCTTTGCCTGGGCCTCTCAGGGGGTGAGTACCAAGGCTTGGCCTGTCATTGTCTTTTTTGAGGCTCCCGATTACATTTGTGTGGGACGTAATTTGGGGTAGACCGCTGACAACCATTGGCACAGTGTGGGGGTTACCCACTGCTTTCTACATGTGTTGGTAGCATTTTCTTCTATTGTGTACCTGGTAGTCACGTGGTCTGTATGCACGTTCCGCCCAAGTGGCTCCAACGCACGTTCCTACCCTAGCATCTGTGACATGCACCACAGTAAAAGCATAGTTCACGCGTGCCTTCTGGCCACTGTGGCCCTAATATGTGCTGTTCTGATACTTGCCTTAACTCTCTTTGTCTTCTTCCAGGAATCATTGTTTGACCTGCGGCAAGCAAGGTGACTAATCTCCAGCTTCTGGACATTGCTGTTCTAGCACGGAAGCTCTTCAGTTGTCCCAGGAGGGATCGCTCCCCCTCTCTATACCGGAAGATGCAGTTAGTCCAGCCTTACCTGTCTAAGGGCAGGAGGTAGCGGATGGTGCCATGGTTAAGGATAACCAGCCAACTGGAGGTTCCAGTGACCATGATGTATGCTGATCCCTGTTCTCTAGAGGATTGATGGCAACTGTGTCCCCTGGTATAGAAGGGTCATTTCTGCAAGGAGAGCTTCTGGAGTCCAGATTGTCCTCCCTGGAATTCTTTTTCTTTTTGCAGGAAGCCTGATCATTCTGGTGTGGAAATTCAGACTCTGTGGCCTCTGGGTTCCCCCGAGCACAGTCTTGTGAGGGGCAGGCTGAGATTGGAAGCCCTGTTCAATTGCCTATGGCTAAGCGTCCCTGCAAAGGGTGCCTCCTGGAGATGGGGATCAACTGGGATCTGTCTGAGATCTGGACTGTGGCTTGGATTCAGATGTCTGATATGGATGAAGAAGTACTCTTCCCTTCAAAGGACTGTGAGGAGACTGATGTTATCCACCTGTTCTGGAAGGTGGAACTGGAGACATTGTTTCCCAGGGTCTCATCCACCTTGAGCTTGGTGGTTGCATCCACTCCTGCAAGCTGTGCAGAAACCCACTACTGTCATCCCATTCTCGGAGGTGCTCAAGGGCCTGTTTCAGTCAGAGTGGGATGCCCCCAACTGCCCGCTTTAGGGGCTAAGGGTGTATAAGAAGATGCCCACTCTCTCAGAGAAGGAGTGTTGTATGGTTTGATGTTGTCAAGGTGGATATGCAGGTCACGGCAGTTACCAGATGGACCACCATTCCTGTGGAAGGTGGATCAGCCTTAAAAGATACTCTGGACCAAAAGGTGGATCCATGTTGCTGCGGCGACAGCTATTCTTTAGCTGGCAGTATGTGCAGGTCTGATGACTCCAGCCTTGCTCCAGTGGATCAGGCTCTTCCGCTGAATTATTCTACCCCCTTTTTAGAGTCTGCTACTGCCTTTTTTTCTGATGGCTTGGTATGTCTAGCTGCCAGGGATTGTGCCCTGTCAGTGGTGACATGGCGTTGGCTTGGCTTGGACATGGGGCAGCAGACTCATCTTCCAAAGCCCAGTTTCCCATCTGGCCTTAGAGGGATGCTTCTGTTGGATACAATTTGGAGAAGATAGTGAAGGACCTGGGTGAGACAAAATCTTACCGCTTTCTGGAAGACAGGTCCAAGGGCCTGTGAAGTGGGCAGGAGCCTTTTCTGTCAGCCTCCACCTGCTCCCTGCGGGTGTGCTGGTTGGACTCCCGGGGGTCTCGGGACTCCCATCACCACCTGCCTGGAAAACCTTTTCTTCCCCCTTGCTTATGGTCTTCAGGCTCGTTCTCAGTGCTTTCGTCGAGCGCATGGGCCAGAGACCCAGTCCTATCCAGAGAAGAGACCTCCCAGCTGCACAGTGAAGGTTTGGGGGCCTATTTCCTGGTTCCACTGGTTGGTGACAGGCTTAGCCACTTCTTCAGGAATGGGCCCAGATCACCAAGGATGGTTGAAAGCTAGTCCCCTTTCAGTACGGCTATGACCTGGAATGCAAAGAGCCGATCCCAGCCGCATGTGTCTTCTCCCCTTGTGGGTTTATCAACAACAGGGCCACTGTATGGATCACCTTGGACAAGTTGCCTCTCCTGAAGATAGTGGTGCCCGTTGCCCTGGATGATCAGGACAGGGACAGATATCCCATCTGTTTCATAGTGGCCGACATAGAAGGTAGATTCCAGTCCATTCTGGACCTCAAGTATGTCAATGAGCATTTGCACATCATGTGTTTATGGATGGAAACTTTGCAATCCAGGATTCAAGTGGTACACAGAGGGGGTTCCCGGCATCTCTGGTTTTCATACTCTGCTCTGGGGGGGGGGGGTCAACAAGTATCTGTGCTTTACCATGCTTGGCTCTCACCTTCAGTTCGCCACACTTCCATTCGGACTCTCCACTGCCCGAAGGATGTTCTCCAAGGTCTTGGTGGTGGTGCGGCGCTACGGCACCAAGGGATTTGTGTACACCCATATCTGGACTACTGGCTCATGTGATCCCATTCTCCTTCAGAGGCATCTCAGGTGGCGCCCCATGTGGTGTCCTTTCTGTTGAGCCTCAGCTGGGTGATCATTTAGGGAAGAGCCAGTTGCTGCATTCCCGGTCTCTGAAGTTCCTGGAGGCATGATTTCGATACTCCAGTGTGCAGAGTCTTTCTGCCAGTGGAGAAAGTCAAGGCTGCTGGATTGCCTAGTGCTATTCTCTTTGCAGTAGGCTCCCAGAGTCCAGGTTGACCTTCATCTGCAGTTCAAGCTCAGACTCCCGCTCCCAATGATGGTGAAGGCCAGCCTATGGTGGTGACAGCAGCCCACTCTTCTGAGGAAGGGCGTGCCACCGGACGATTACTCATGGATCCTTCTGACGATGAAGACCAGTCTCTCAGGCTGGGGAGCACATTGCTAAGGTCGAATGGCCCAGGACTGTTGGAACCATGGAGAGGCGGTATGGTCCATCAACTGCCCTGAAGCGAGAGCCATTAGGCTGGCTCTTCTGTGTCTCCAGCCCCTCATTGAGAGCTGGGCTGTTCATGTGTTCTTGGACAACGCCACGGTGGCAGCTTATGTCGATTGGTAAAGTGGCACGAGGATGGCTCTCCTGTTTGCCTGGATGGCAAAGAGCCTCCTAGTCTGCACATTGCTGGAGTGAATAGTGTGGAAACACATTTTATCAGCTGGCACTCTCTGGTCCAAGGAGAGTGGAAGTTGAGTCAGGAGATGCTTTCAGTTGTTTCTGCACTACTGGAATCATAGAAACATAGAAACATGACAGAGAAAAAGACCATATGGCCTATCTAATCTGCCCTTCCATATCAACTATTATAGTCCCCTTTTTTCCTTTAGAGATCTTCTGTGTTTGTCCCATGCTTTCTTGAATTAAGATACTGTCCTCGTCTCTACTATCTCGACTGGGAGACTATTCCATGCATCTACCACTCTTTCCGTAAAGAAATATTTCTGCATATTACTCCTGAGTCTATCCAATTTCACCCTCATCCTATGTCCCCTCATTGCATAGCTTGCTTTCAATCAAAAGAGGCTCTCCTCTTGAGCATTTACACCTCAGAGGTATTTAAACATCTCTATCATATCTTCTCTATCCTGCCTTTCCTCTAAAGTATACATATTAAGATCTTTAAGTCTGTCTCCAAATGCTTTATAACTAGCCATTTTAGTAGCCACCCTCTGCACTGACTCCTTCCTGTTTATATCCTTTTGAAAGTATAGTCTCCAGCATTGCACCAGAGACTTATACAGAGGCACTATCATCTCCTGTTTTTTGCTGGCCATTCCTCTCCTTATGTACCCATGCATCCTTCTGGCTTTCACCCTCACCTTTTCTACCTGTTTATCTACTTTAAGATCATCAGAAGCAATCATGCCCAGGTCCAACTCTTCTTTCATGGACAGAAGTACTTCTCCCCCTACACTGTACCGCTGCCTTGGATTTTTGCAGTCCAAATGCATTACCCTGCATTTTTAGCATTAAATCTCAACTGCCAAATTCTAGACCATTCATCAAACTTAGCTAAATCCCTCTTCATGTTATCTACTCATTCCTGGGTGTCTACTTTATTGCACATTTTGGTATCATCTGCAAGCAGGAAACCTTATCAGACAGCCCTTCTGCAATATCACTAACAAAGATGCTAAAAAGAATTGGACCAAGGACAGATCCCTGGGGCACACACCACTGGTAACCTACTTCTTCTCTGAGTGAGCTCCATTAACCTGTACCCTTTCTCACCTCCCACTTAACCAAGTTCTAACCCAATCAGTAACTTTAGTGTCCATCCCTAGGGTGCTCAGTTTGTTTATAAGTCACCTGTATGGAATGGTGTCAAAGATTTAACTGAAATCTAAATACACCATATCTAGGGCTCTCCCTCGGTCCAACTCACTGGTCACCCAGTCAAAGAAATCAATCAGATTGCTCTGGCAAGACCTGCCTCTGGTAAACCCATGCTGCCTGAGGGGGATCTGATGGTGATCTGCTCAAATACTAAAGCGTGCCTCTTCTTCAGTCGCCCACACAGAGACAGGGTCCGAAGGTCTTTACGCCCTGGATCAACCTTTATAAGCACCTGCTGCAGGTGTTTCCTTCATGGCCCCTGGTTGGGTATGTGATTCGGCATATGGAACGCCATCTGAGAAGGATTATTCTGGTGGCATCAAGTTGGCTGAGGAGAGCGTAATGCACAGTTCTGAAGCGGCTCCTGCAAATGCCACCTCTTCGAATGCCTTTGTCTCAGGACTTATTGTGTATAAGTAGACTGTTAGCATGTACAGGCTACTCTCCAGCAGTGGTGTTTCACTCTGCTCAGAGCCCAGAGGAGGTCTACCAACCTGGCATAAGTGTGAGTCTGGTGCCTTGAGTGCTGGTGCAGTGCACGGCAAGTGGCTCCTGAGGTGGCCAATATGCTGTCTCTGTGGCTTTTCTGCAGCATGGATTGGAGAGGGGTCTTTTTTTGTTTTAGCTCTCTGAAGGTTCAGATGGCAACTTTGGCCTGTTTCACTACTATTACTACTGAGCATTTGTAAAGTGCAACCAGTCGTACGCAGCGCTGTACAGACATGTAAGAGATAGTCCCTGCCCATCAGGGCTTACAATCTAGTCAAGACAAAACACAGAAGGTGTAAGCAGGGATAGAACTAGGGGAAGGAAAGGGGAAAGAAAAGGAGATCAGGTGAGTCAAGATCCAAAAGCAGCAGCAAAGAGGTGAGTTTTCAACCTGGATTTGAAGAGGGTTAGAGAGGGTGCCTGGCGTACAGACACAGGTAGTTTGTTCCAGGCGTAGGGTGCAGCAAGGTGAAAGGAGCAAAGTCTGGAGTTAGCAGTAGAGGAGAAGGGCACAGATAAAAGTAGTTTGCTAGAAGAGCGGGTTTCCTGAGGGGGGTTATAAGGAGAGATAAGAGAAGAAAGGTACTGAGGAGCCGCAGAGTGAATGCATTTATAGGTCAGCAGAAGAAGCTTGAACTGGATGCGGAAACGGATAGGGAGCCAATTAAGTGACTTGAGAAGAGGAGTAATATGGGCATGACGAGGCTGGCGGAAGATTAGTCGCGCAGCAGAGTATTGAACAGATTGAAGAGGATAGGGATGATTCAAAGGGAGACCAGCAAGGAGTAGGTTACAGTAGTCAAGACGGGAGGTGATCAAGGAGTGGACAAGTGTTTTAGTAGTGTGTTCAGAAAGGAAAGGGAGGATCTTGCTAATGTTATAGAGAAAGAAATGGCAGGGCTTAGCTACGAGCTGGATATGTGTGAAGAAAGAGAGAGAGGAATCAAAGACAACCCCCGGATTGCAGGCCGAGGAAACAGGAAGGAGTACAGAGTTATCCACAGAGACTGAGAAAGGAGGAGGAGGAGGGGAGGTTTTAGGGGGGAAGATGAGAAGTTCAGTCTTGGCCATGTTCAATTTCAAGTGGCGGTGAAACATCCAGGCAGCAATGTCAGAAAGGCAGGCAGAGATTCGGGTCTGGATTGCCGTAGAGATGTCAGGCGTAGAGAGGTAGATGTGGGCGTCATCGGCATACAGATGGTACTGAAAGCCATGGGAAGAGATAAGCGCACGATTACTTTTGACACGACATAACATGTCGCCTAGATCTAAATAGTTACCCCAGTTTTATCCAAGTTGTAGTACCTGTTCTTTGTAAACACAGATCAGCTTGCTGCACTGTGCTAGTCATTCTGTTTCATGTAAACCGCACTAATGTTGAATAGCGCGGTATAAAAGAGACTTAAATAAATAATAAATAAATAAGGGACTGGGTATAGAGAGAGAAAAGGAGAGGACCCAAAACAGATCCTTGGGGTACACCAACTGGGAGCGGGGTAGCAGAGAAGGAGGAGCCACCAGAACACACACTGAAGGAGCAATGGGAGAGATAGGAGGAGAACCAGGATATTACAGAGTCACTAAAACCAAGCGAGGACAGGGTATCGAGGAGAAGGTCATGGTCAACAGTGTCAAAAGCAGCAGAGCAGTCAAGAAGGATGAGGACAGAGTAAAGGTCCTTGGATTTTGCCAGGAACAAGTCACTGGAGACTTTGGTAAGAGCCGTTTCAGTAGAGTGCAGAGGACGAAAGCCAGACTGTCAGGGATCCAGGAGGGCATGAGAGGAGAGGACGTCGAGGCAGTGGTGGTGAACTGCCTGTTTGAGTAGTTTAGAAATGAAGGGAAGGAGAGAGATGGGTCAGTAGTTAGAAGGACAGGTGGGATCAAGTGAGGGTTTCTTGAGGAGAGGTGTGACCACAGGAGCTCTCCAGATCAACCAACAGTAAGGATTTAAGGGTTTGTTTTATTATATTAAATTGTTAGCTCTCTGACTGGGAGCTCTTAAAAGGGTTTTTTGTACATTTTTAAAGCAAGGTTACTTTCTTTTTGGTGCTTTAGTGGGACTTTCCTTGAGCACAGTAGGTGGTTGAACTCCAGTAACCTCTTCAGCTTTGGGAACTGCTAACACCTAATCAGGTGTTAGTGGGACTGATTACCTGAGAGCAGCTGAGGGCCTGCATAAAAGGCTCCAGTGCCCTGCCCGGTTCAGGTTTTCCTACAGGAGCTCTACAGATCAACCAACAGTAAGGATTTAAGGGTTTGTTTTATTATATTAAATTGTTAGCTCTCTGACTGGGAGCTCTTAAAAGGGTTTTTTGTACATTTTTAAAGCAAGGTTACTTTCTTTTTGGAGCTTTAGTGGGACTTTCCTTGAGCACAGTAGGTGGTTGAACTCCAGTAACCTCCTCAGTTTTGGGAACTGCTAACACCTAATCAGGTGTTAGTTCCCTCCCTACCCACCCTGACTCCCACCCACCCCTAGCAAGTAGTCTTACTTTATAGGGCACCTCCCCATTTGAAAAAGCACAGAGAATTGGACCAGCACATTTTGAATATAATTAAGGAGATTTAACTGCTTTTTCTCTGAAAGGACAGCTGGGAAACTGGCTGGTACTTGGTAGATCTCTCTCTTTTGCTTTAACAGATACCTAAGCTCCACGAACATAACAATGGCTGGGAAAAATCGTATCGCTAAAGCTGCTGCCCCCGTTACAGCTTCTGCCTCAGTCCAGACAGAGGTCCTAATGCTAGTTGAAGGACTGGTTCCATGTGTAGGGTGCCTGCATGCTGAAGCTCTGAGGAAACAAGTGGAGGAACTCAGAGAGGAGGTGGCGAGGCTGAGGAGCATTCAAGACAGTGAGAAGTACATTGATGAGATGCTCTTGCAGCAACCAAGCTCTCCAGCAGAGGAGAAGATGGGTGCCAACAGAATGTCGATGGTTGGACACAAGTCACCAGGGCCTGCAAAATCACCAATCCAACTTCTCCAGCCCTTGAACTGAAGAACCATTATGCAGCCCTGGAAGTGGAGGAGGTGAAGGCATCCCTGGAAAGGGAAGAACCAGAACTCAAGTACCCCAAAGTTGCAGAATCAGTGACCACAAGGAAACAAAGGGTAGTGGTGGTTGGAGACTCTCTTCTGAGGGGTACTGAGGCGTCCATCTGCCGACCAGACTTGATGTCCAGAGAGGTATGCTGTCTGCCTGGTGCCAAAATCCAAGATGTTACGGAGAGTTTGCCGAGACTCATCAAGCCCACTGACTATTACCCAATGTTGCTAATCCATGTTGGAACAAATGATACTGCCAGGTATACCTCGGAACGTATCAAAAGTGACTTCATGGCTCTGGGACAGAGGGTGAAGCAGTTAGGTGCACAGGTGGTGTTCTCTTCAATCCTCCCTGTTGAGGGTAAAGGCCAAGGCAGAGAGGCTCGCATCCTGGAGATGAATGCATGGCTGCATGGATGGTGTCATCGAGAGCGTTTTGGTTTCCTAGACCATGGGATGCTGTTCCAAGGGTTGCAGAGCAGAGATGGCATCCATCTGTCCAAGAAAGATCAACGCGTCTTCAGTAGTAGACTGGCTAATCTACTGAAGAGGGCTTTAACTAGATTCGTTGGGGATGGGTGAAGAAAGCCCCCAGGTAAGTGAAAGCCCCCAGGTAGGTGATACATTAAATAACTTTATGGAAATGGGTAACAGGGGTAACATATGGAAAGCAGTGTGTATAAATGCCCGTAGCATGGGAAATAAGATCCCTGATGTTGAAGCTTTGGTGGGAGTGGATGACTTGGATTTAGTGGCAGTTACACAAACATGGTTCACAGAAAACCATGATTGGGATGTAACTAAAACTGGTTATACTTTATTCAGAAAGGACAGGGTAGGAAGTAGGGGAGGAGGAGTGGCACTATATGTAAAAACTACTATTAAAGCTTTGGAATTACAGAGCTTAAAAGGGAGAGGGGAGGCATTGTGGGTTAAACTAGAAAGAGGGAAAGAGAAATCTATTTACATTGGTGTGATATACAGACCTCCTTCACAAGAGGAAGAGGTGGACAGAGTTAATTGAAGACATGCGCAGCATTGCTAGGAAAGGGGAAGTGCTACTGATAGGAGATTTCAATATGCCAGATGTTGATTGGCACATTCCTGCTGCAGTATCATCTAGAAGTAAGGAGATCCTGGATTCTCTACAGGGAGAACTGTTCAGGCAATTGGTAACAGACCCCACACGTGAAGGGGCCATACTAGACTTGGTGCTTACCAATGGTGAAAGTGTTTCTGATGTTGTAGTGGGAGATCATTTTGCATCCAGTGATCACCAGATGGTGTGGTTCAGTATTAGAACTAGGGCTGTTAGAATCCATTCAAAGGCGAGGATCTTAGACTTTAGGAAGACTAACTTTGCGAAGATGGGCCAATACCTCAGGGAGTTGCTAGTTGGATGGGAACAGCTGAGGGATGTAGAAAAACAGTGGGAAAAACTGAAAGGGGATATTTTAAGGGCAACCAACCTTTTTGTTAAAATGGTAAATAAAGGTTAAAGGAAAATGAGACCACTATGGTTTTCGAAAGAAGTATCTGAAAAAGTGAAGAAAAAGAGGGAGGCCTTCATGAAATACAAGAGATCACAGAGAGAGGAAGACAGGCATCTGTATTTGGAAAAACTTAGAGAAGCTAGCAAAGTAGTCAAGAAGGCAAAGATTCAAAAGGAGGAGGAAATAGCCAATGCAATAAAATGGGGGGATAAGACATTTTTCAGATATATTAGTGAGAAGATGAAGGGCAAGAGTGGAATTGTCAGACTCAAGGGAGCAGGGGAGGAATATCTAGAAGCTGATAAGGATAAAGCGGAATTGCTTAACAAATATTTTTGTTCTGTGTTCACAGATGAAGAACCAGGAGCAGGACCTCAGAAAACACCCACAAATAGGAACAGAAGCAAAGGACATCTTGAACAATTTTCAAAAGACTGTGTTCGTGAGAAACTATCTCAACTTAAAGTAGACAAAGCGATGGGACCGGATGGGATACACCCGAGAATACTGAGGGAACTTGGGGACGTTCTAGCAGCTCCACTGAATGACCTTTTCAATGCCTCGTTGGAGTCGGGAGTGGTGCCAAAGGACTGGAGAGAGGCTCATGTGGTGCCTTTACACAAAAGTGGAAGTAAGGATGTGGTTGAAAACTACAGGCCGGTTAGTTTAACTTCGGTGGTGAGTAAATTATTGGAAATGCTGCTGAAAGAGAAAATAGTGAGGTTTCTGGAGTCCAGCGGATTACAGGATCCAAGGCAGCATGGATTCACCAGAGGCAGGTCTTGTCAGGCAAATCTGATTGATTTCTTTGACTGGGTGACCAGGGAGTTGGACCGAGGGAGAGTCTAGATGTGGTGTATTTAGATTTCAGTAAAGCCTTTGACACGGTTCCTCACAGGCGACTTATAAACAAACTGAGCACCCTAGGGATGGACCCTAAAGTTACTGCTTGGGTTAGAAACTTTTTGGGTGGGAGGCGACAAAGAGTACAAGTAAATGGAGCACACTCTGAGGAGAAGGATGTTATCAGTGGTGTGCCCCAGAGATCTGTCCTTGGTCCGATTTTTTTAACATCTTTGTTAGTGATATAGCGGAAGGGCTTTCAGGTAAGGTTTGCCTCTTTGCGGATGATACCAAAATCTGCAATAGAGTAGACGCCCAGGAAGGGGTAGATAACATGAGGAGGGATCTAGCTAAGTTTAAAGAATGGTCTAGAATTTGGCAGCTGGGATTTAATGTTAAAAAATGTAAGGTCATGCATTTGGGCTGCAGCAATCCAAGGGAGCAATATAGTATAGGGGGTGAAGTACTTTTGTCCACTAAAGAAGAGCGGGACCTAGGCGTGGTTGTGTCCGATGATCTTAAAGTAGCTAAACAGGTAGAAAAGGCGATGGCAAAAGCTAGAAGGATGCTTGGGTACATACGGAGAGGAATGGCTAGCAGAAAAAAGGAGGTGATAATGCCTCTCTATAAGTCTTTGGTGCGACCTCATTTGGAGTATAGTGGAGACCACACCTTCAAAAGGATGTGAACAGGATGGAGTCGGTACAAAGGGTGGCTACTAAAATGATTAGTGGTCTTCATTATAAAGCATATGAGGACAGACTGAAGGATCTTAATATGTACACCTTAGAGGAAAGGCGGGATAGAGGTGATATGATTGAGATGTTTAAATACCTCTGTGGCATAAACGTTCAGGGAGAGAGCCTCTTTCAATTGAAAGCAAGTTCTGCTATGAGGGGACATGGGATAAGGATGAAGGGAGATAGATTCAGGAGTAATATACAGAAATATTTCTTTACGGAAAGAGTGGTGGATCCGTGGAATAGTCTTCCAGTGGAGGTGGTAGAGATGAGGACAGTAACTGAATTCAAAAAAGCATGGGACAAACACAGAGGATCTCTAAAGGTAAAAAGGGGACTGTTGTAGTTGTTATGGAAGGACAGACTAGATAGGCCATGTGGTCTTTTTCTGTCATCATATTTCTATGTTTCTATGTTTCTAGCATGCTTCAAGTCTGCAGGGACTGTTGCGGTGGAGAGCGATAGGTTGAGAATATGAGAGACGGAAGGGACAACGGTGGAGGAGATGGGGCTTAGGAGATGGGTGGGGATAGGATCAGAGGAGCAGATGGTGAGTTTGGAGGAAAAAAAAGAAGGTGTGCAGTTTCCTCTTCAGAGATCACAGGAAAGGAAGAGAGGGTAGCAGAGGTAGGGGGGAGAGTTGGGAGTGGAGAGGGGGAGGAGGGGAAGTAGCTGAGTTTGTGGGGAATTGGAGGGTGAGCTTGTGAATTTTGTCATGGAAATAGTCATCTAGGGATTGGGCAGAAAGGGACGGAGGGATTAGAGGCGGCAGAACTTTGAGGAGAGAGCTGAGAGTAGTAAAGAGACAGTGAGGATCAGAGGCAAGAGAGTTAGTCAGATGGACATAGTAGTCTTGTTTGGCAAGAGCTATGGCTCACTGGAAAGAGACAAGCATGAATTTGAAGTGTAGAAAGTCTGCAGGGGAGGGGTATTGAGCCAAGCATGCTCAGCAGAACGGGCGCAGGAACGTAGATAATGGGTAGTGGGTGAAAGCCAGGGCTGGGGTGCAGAACATCTCACAGGACGTGGGATGGGCAGAGTAAGGGCATCCAGAGCCGAGGAGAGTGCAGCATTATAGGAAGTTACTGCCTTGTCGACAGACTTAGATGACATAGTGGAGGAAAGAGATGAAGAAATGGTGGAAGAGAGAGCCAAGGGGTCAATAGCATGAAGATTTCTAAATAGGTTGGAGGAGACAGAACGAGGCTGAGTCAGCAGGTGATGAAGATTAAAGCTTAAAAGGTGATGGTCAGATAAGGGGAGAACTGAGTTACAGAGGTTTGAGGGTAAGCAACTCGAGAAAAATATCAGGTCAAGGCAGTGGCCGTGTTGGTGAGTGGGGGTGGTGGAACAAAGTTGGAGGTCAAATGAGGAGGTAAGGGAGAGGAGCTTTAAAGCATAAGGATCAGAGGGGTTGTCGACATGAATGTTATAATCCCCAAGAATAAGAGTGGGGGAAGAGGAATCCAGAAAGAAGGAAAGCCAAGAGTTAAAGTCAGTTAGAAAGGTAGAAGCAGACTTGTCGGGAGGATGATAAATAACAGCTATCCGGAGAGGAAGTGGAGTGAAAAGGTGGATGGAGTGGACTTCAAAGGAGAGAAAGGAGTGAGACTGAGGCAGCAGAAGGGGTTGGAAATGGTAAGAGAGAGCAAGTAGAAGACCAACACCACCACCATGGCCAGTTGGACGAGGCGTGTGGGAGAACTGGTAGCCCCCATGACAGAGAGCAGCAGTAGATGCGGTATCATCAGGGAGGAGCCAGGTCTCAGTTAGAGCAAGTAGGTGTAAAGCATTAGAGATAAATAGGTTATGAGTAAAACCAAGTTTATTAGAGACATAGTGTGCATTCCACAAGGCATATGAGAAAGGGAGAATGGAGGGGGAAAGAAGTGGGATATGGATGAGATTGGACATGTTGCATGAGGATCTCTTCTCAGAGTGAGACAGAAGTCTAGGGGGGGGGGGGGGGCAGGATTGGGGTTGATACGTATCTTCTCCGGATGAGAGAAGGAGAAGAAGTAGCAGAGTACAGGGTAGAGAGGAGACATTACGGCGGAAATGAGGGTGAGGTTGCCTTAGAGAGAGAGGAGATGGTTGAAGGAGAGGGAGAAAGTGATAGAGTTCAAGAGCTGATGATAGGGTAGAAGAGAGAATGGAGGGGGAAGTGAGGACAGTAAAGGGGAGACAAGGAGGGGAGGAGTGAGCATGCTGGTAAGAGGGGAGACAGTTAGGAAGTATGAAGAAAAGGAAGTCAATGTGATGTGGAGCCATAGAGGAGGAACAGAGAGGGGCAAAACAGCATATGTTATCTTACAAGCAGTGAGGTAGCAATGGATTGTACAGGCTAAGCAGCATATGTTATCTTACAAGCAGTGAGGTAGCAATGGATTCTACAGGCCATGCAGCATATGTTCTCTTACAAGCAATGAGGTGGGAATGAGGTAGCAATGGGTCCTTACAAGCAGCAGTGAGGTAGCAATGGATTCTACAGGCCATGCAGCATATCTTCTCTTACAAGCAATGAGGTGGCACTGGGTCCAATAGGCTATGCAGTACAGGATGTCTTGCTTATCGTGTGCTGCTTACCAGTTTGGGTGGCTCATTTTGGGACAGCTTGTCTTTGGATGTGTAGGTTCGGGTCACTTTGTAGATGGAAGGGTTTATGTTGGAGGGGTAACAATTACGGTCCACGTCTAAGGGCCACGTCAAAGGGCCCTCTGGTGAGGCCCTCATGCACTTGCCCGACAGGCACGGACACCTGAGGCGTGTGGGTTCTTAAATAGGGAGTCTCCTGGTAAGTGAGAAAGCCTTGTTGGGGGCGGAGCAATCCGCCACGTGCAGCAGAGAGTCTGGAGGTGTGCGGGAGGCTGGGCACGCTGGTGGCACGAAATATCGGGCCCCTCCGCCCCTCCCATAGCCCCGATTGGGTCGGAGCTACCTGGCAGGCTTCTCTGGTGGTCTGGAGATGTGCGGCAGGCCGGGCACGCCGGCGGTGTGAAATATTGGGCCCCTCCGCCCCCCCCCCCCACAGCCCTGATTGGGCCAGAGCTACCTGGCAGGCTTCTCTGGTGGTCTGGAGGTGTGCGGCAGGCCGAGCACGCCAGCGGCATAAAATATCGGGCCTCTCCCACAGCCCCGATTTGGCCAGAGCTACCTGGCAGGCTTCTCTGGTGGTCTGGAGGTGTACGGCAGGCCGGGCACGCTGGCGGCACGAAATATCGGGCCCCTCCACCCCCTCCCACAGCCACGATTGGGCCGGAGCTACCTGGCAGGCTTCTCTGGTGGTCTGGAGGTGTGCGGCAGGCCAGGATCTGTGTCTGGTTCTCGGGGCCCTGATGTCAGAGCCCTTTGAGCCATTTAAGCATGCTACTCTGCAGGTCTTGATACTCAAGACAGTCTTCTTGGTTGTGATTGTTCCGCAAAGTGGTTTTCCAAGCTGCAGGCTCTGTCTTACCGAGATTCTTACTTTTCTTTTCTGAGGAGGTCATTTCCATTCAGCCGTGCCTTCCTTCTTCCCTGAACTGAACTCCCTTTCATATAAACCAAGCGTTTTGCCTGCCCTCCTTCTCTGAGGAGTGGTGTCGGGGGAATGGTAAGGAATTTTGCCTTGTGGATGTCTAGAAAGTGCTTCTTTGATTCTTGGAGGTTACAAATTCCTTTCGGAAGTCAGACATTTTTTGTGCTGTTTGTGGCCTATGCAAGGTGATGCAGCATCTTGGTCTGCATTGGAACACTGGGATAATGAGGCTATAGCAAGTTGTTCCATATACTTTTGTACCACTGTTGTATATAGTTAACCAGGATATCCTTTATCAGATAACCCTGCATTGTATTTAGTTTCCCCTATTTCGCCAAGTTATACTTCCTGTTAAATGTAACGACCAGACACGTGTAAACTGTCGGATGTTTTCTGTTCAATGTAAACCGCGCTGATGTCTAATAGTGCGGTATATAAGAATTGTTAATAAATAATAAAATAAATAAATAAATAAATATTGCCTTGGTGGATCTGTTGTAGAACCTGCCAGTTCTGGAGGATTTGTGTGTCCATTTTACCCGACTGTAAGCGTCCTTGCGGGTGGAACAGAGCTCGGCAGTCCCTGCAGTCCTTGGTTGGGCAGCAATGTGGGCATCACTTCCACTTTTGTCAAGCATTTCTAGGATGTCCACACTCGGGCGGACACGGCCTTTGGCTCTAAGGTTTTGCAAACTGCTATGTCTTCTTCCCACCCAGTGGAGGCATAGCTTTGGTATTTCCCACTTGTCTGGACTGGTCTAGCAGGATGATATGGAAGGTGACAGTTTACTTACCAGATACTGTTCTTTCCTTCAGTTCTGCTAAACCATCCAGGGCCCACCCCTGGAACTGTTTGCACTGTTCTTCTGAGGTGGTACCCTTGGGTCTGCTATGATTTCTATATTTAGCTCTGCAGGTTCATCTTCTACGAATAGCCTTCTCCTTTATGCTTTCCTGTATATAATTCTCTACTGTTTGATCGCTCACTGTTGCCCACATTGAGGTTGTGTGAGGCATGCCATGTTCTCTCATATGCTTTGGGATGGATACTGAAGACAGTTTGGTGGCTGAGGCATATAGAGGCATGGGAGTGATGTTATTGAAACCTGGGTATCTCATTGGTTTTGTCTCCACCAATCTGCTGGAAGAGGAACACAACACATCTGTCTAGCAGGACTCAAGGAAAGGACATTATCTGGTGAGTAAAATGCCACCTTTCCACAAAAGAACCAATGCATACGAGACCAATGCATACGAGAACCAATGCAGACCAATGAGTCTGTGTGACCATCTAGTAAACTTCCATAGTAACCAAATGACAAATGAAGACACCAGCTGTTACTTTTCAATAGTTTACAGTGGATGGTAGAATTTGGCTTATTTTGTCACAGTTTGTGCTTGTTTTTCTTTAAACCTAATTTCTTTTCTTCTCTTATTTAAGTTTTCTATATCTAAGGGCCCCTTTTACTAAGGCCCTTTAATGTGCAGCAACTTGCAGTCGGGGATACTAAAGTGTAAAACGTTTGTTAATTGGCGATGAAAGGGATGGGGCAGGGAATGGGCAGAGAATGAGCAGAGAGTGGGCATAGAGAGCACATTACTTGTAGCACCAAGGCAATTGCCATGCACTCAGCGGCAATGCAGCAGTTAACATGAGAGTCTTGTATGGGAGCTGTTAAGTGAACCCACCTTAGTGGCGTGCACATTTGAGTGGCCCATCATTTGTTAGCTGTCAGGAAACTTACTGGTCACGCCCCTGACTGCTATCACAGAGGCTTTGCAATTAACAATGGCTTGTTTGGCACATTAATTGCAAATCCTTTGCAGGCTTTAGTAACAGGGGCTCTAACTTGCGAGATGTATGCTACTTCTCGGTCACATCCTTCAGCTATGCTCATTAAGTGTTTTTTTTTAGTATTCCTCTGGATAAAAAGTATAGATGAAACCAAACCTTCATTTCAGGCACAAATAGTTTTGAACTTGCTGCCTGCCCTATCGTAATTCTTTGGAGCAATTTTCAGTGTTGGTTACTCATGGAAAGCAAATAAGTTGCAGGTGTCGGAAGCGCTATCTACGTGGATAGTGCTTCTGATGCCAGCGGATATTAGTAGAACACAAAATTTGATATCAGGTCAGATGTGCCTGTATCACTTATTATATTCTGAAAAAACTGTGAAGGTAAGTATTCTCATGCTTAGAGTTGGTCTAGCTTTTGGTATTATTGGGAATTATTTAAAGAGATGTTATTTTGAAACAATAAAAAAAGACTGGTTTTGGGATTGACGACCGAAACGTGTAGCCACCTAAGCAGCAGTAAGAGTCATGCTGCAGTGTGGGTTGCTTATCCTTTCAAATGGTTCCTATATCTTACTCTGCATGATTAAGGAAGCACTTTCTAATGCTTTTTTAATAGGATATGTGTGAACACAGGGTTATTAGGAGGGACATGTTTACTTACAGCTAAGTGCTTGATGAAAAGACATCAGGCCCAATATTCATTTGCAATGGCTATCCGCCTCTACTTCCTCATAGTCATTGCCACGAAACTTTAATCCCGGATTTTCAATGTTGAGGTCATATGCAGCCCCAGCATTGAATATCCAGGGTCGCCGCACAGCCAAATAAGTCACACAAGCTAATTGGACAGTGGCAATATTGCACCACTGCTCGGTTAGCTCCCATGAGTGAAGATAGGCCAGCTTTAGCTGCACCTATCTTTACCCACAAGTTGCTATCCAGACAGCAGTGCAATATCGCCACCGCCTTGTTAGCGACTGATGCCATCTCCGCTCCACCCCGGAACACTCACAAAATGCCCCGATGCTAAGTGGTTAGCATTGGGGCATGTAGCAGCATTACTGTGTTGGTGCTGCTGAATATCCCTCTAAGTAGCATTTATGTGGTTACAGGTCTGTAAACCGTGTAAATGCCTTTGCATGCCAGGCCCATCTTTTTCTGGTGAAGATAGCTAGAGTTTAAAAGTTTGTATACTGGACTGTTTTTATATATTGGTTTTGTTTTTAAATTGCTTTTAACCAGTGCTTTTCAAACTTTTATCCCGTATGACTCTATTTTAACAACTGAAAATTCATGTGACTCCCAGATGATAGAGAATTCAAAATAGCAGATCTCCAGCCTCTTTCCCCTCCCTTCACTATCTACTAGCCAGCACAGGGTCCTTTGTGTCAGTGTCCAGTGTGTGCTTACAGACCCCAGTACTCAGCATGGGTTTCCAGGCCAATGGGAAGCCTCCCGGGGGGGGGGGGGGGGGAGCAAGGGCCTATGAATGCTCACTGGTTCACAGGCCACATGCTGACCTGGTGACTATCATACTTAGCATAAGTCACAGTGAAAGTCCAGAGAGAAGAGGAAATGGCCATGTTTCTGTGACCAAACAATTCAATAATTTCAATAACAAGTTAACACATCACATTGGCATCAATTGACCTCAGGATGGCTAGAGCCCTACATGTAGTGATAAATCACTATAGGGAACAGCTGACGCTCACATCACAGGTCAAATAGCCATTCTTTCAATCCATTACTTAAACACAATCACCAACTCTATAACCTCAACGTTTACTTCTGGGAAATAAATACTCTAAACCACATTCACCAATAATCTCAATCATACAACTCACATACCGTCCATTCATACAAAAAAGCGTCATAAGTATCACAGCAATAGGATGAGCGTTGCAAAGGCAGTCATTAATACCCTAAAAAGGAAAAGAGAATAAACATAAGAAGCGGTTAATCTAACCCGCTAATAGTATTATTAAGCACTTATCTTCCAAAAATGCCATGCGTCACTCCATTCCCGCAATGAAAATCCAACGCCCAGCCGATATGCTGCAAAGATCACCAACAGACAGCGCTACGCAGAGAACTCCAAAACCAATTCGATTCAATTCTAATAACCTTCACCAAAAAGCCCTACGGAAGCTCTCGTTTCGCCACTAAGGCTTCGTCAGGGGAAAGAAGGCAAATTTCAAAATCGACTGACTTCCAAGGGCGGTTTGTGTACTTTTAGATTTCATTTTGCTCTTGGACAGTTGGTGGTTGTTGTCATGTTTCTGTGACTCGATTTGGGATCCCGAGAACAACTTTGGGAACCACTGCTGTAAACAATTAAGAGGGGGGGGGGGGGAAGTGTCGCAAAACTGAAAGAGGAGGAATATAAATGTAAAAATTAAATTAAATTACGATTTTGAACTTCGGGAGCACTTTTATGGCTTGTTTTATAAACATTTAAACATTTTGAGTGGAGGCAAATGAGCAGTTCTTGAAAAGTCTCCAGTGTGAGTTGAACTATAAGTTTCACATTCATGCTTCATTCTATTTAAAAAGAAAATTTAGTTTCAGGTATTGCCAGCAATCATTATGATGTATTAATTTGAATACTTTCACTGGGGGGGGGGGTCCATTTGTGGCCTTTATAAAAGAGGTATAAAATAGGCACCATTTCTGAACTTTGGCACAGGTGATATCCTTGCTATAAGATAGCCTATGGATTTTCATTTGGATCTATCTTTAGTAAGAAGAACTGCTGTTGAATGTTGACCTTCAACTACTCAATCTAGACAGGTTAAGAACGTGAGAGGTCTAAAAATGTTTCAATTGCTCAAAAACAAACAGATATCTTTCTCAATGTAAGGTACTTTCAGGGAGCCACTAATTTTGGGAGGCAGTATCTTTTGACATTCAAGAAGGCCTGAGGTTAGACACACTGGGGCCCAGGTGTTGTCAGAAAGCCTGATATTCTGCCTCAGTGACAACATTCATTATTACCAAAGGGGCCTCTTGTGGTGTTGAAATCCCAGCAATTACCCTGCTTAATCTTCCTACCTTGTCCCCTCCTGAACCTTCCAAATAAAAATGGCCCTGCATTCAGGTTTGCTGACAAGGAAGTGATGGGCATGCCTATCTCTAGTTTCTGGGGTGCATAGTTTCACATCCCATTCTCATGGGGAAGATGTGCCAGGCTTCTCTCTGTGTACGACAAACAGGACAGGACGGCAACTCATTGCTTTCCCTTGCACAACTCCTCAGCGAAAAGGACAGGATGTAGGACTAAATTCTGAAGTGTTTTTGAGGGGCATCTAATATTAAGAAGCATCTTGGTTTGCAAAACACATTTTAGTAGTAGTAGTAGTAGTAGTAGTATTTACTGTAGTTCAAGTCTTTCCAGTAGCACTTCAAGGTGAGTTACATTCAGGTACAGTAGGTATTTCCATATCCCTAAAGGGCTTACAATCTAACAGACCGATGCAGAAAGCCTGCGCTGAAGTCGTGTGCTATTTTCTGTGTACGTGTTTTTGTAGTGTGCCAATAGCACAAGACTTCAGCATCAGTATGAAGCAAAGGGTGTGTATGCAAATGAGCTGTGTGCAAAACTTTGGCAGCAAGTTGAAAGGAGGGGAGCAAACGCATGCGCAAACAGACGCACTACAAGTGGCCATGTGCGTAAATGTCAAATACTCACATTATGCGCACAGGACATGCAGGTTCTTTTGGCGCTTACCCCATAATAAACACTATTTCGCCCAAAAACATTTTTTATGAAATCACAACAAAGAGACCTAAAATAACAGATCAATAATATAAATGAGTCCAAAAATCACACAAGAGTAAGAAGCAAAAAAACATTTCTTAACGCCAAACTTTCGCTTATAGGCTGAAAGATACACGCAGAAAATGTTCATGTCAAAGGTAACTGTTCACTGGTGCATACCCTGAAACAGTCTTTCCCTCCACCCACAAGATGTTTGTCACCTCAGTCCAGGCGTAGAGATACTGGCGCTCCTGCTAGTTATGTAATCCTCTATGCATTTCTCTACATTGGGCACAGACCTTATTAGCATTCTATTTTAATATGTGCAGCTCATTTGCATATTATTTAAATACACTTGGCATTGCTGTGTGCACAAACTTTTCTTTTGCTGTTTATGTGCACATCAATCTCTTTTCTGCGTGTGGTGTGGCAGAACTGGTGAGTATAAGTTGCATTATCTTTGTGCAATGGGTATGTTAGTCTTTCTGCATCGGTCCATAAGTTTGTACCTGAGGCAGTGGTGGGTTAAGCGACCACAGTCACAAAGAGCACCAGTTGGATCTGAACCATGTTTTTTCTGGTCTTAGGCTGCTGCTGTAACCGCTAGGCTACTACTCCTCCACTCCATGCCCCACATACCAGGGAGCAGCAAGAGCCTGAGCAGGAACGACTGCGCATCCCTCTTTCTGAGTCCAGTGAGGTCATACCAAGTGCAGTGGTTGTTTTCGTCTTTTTGAAAGTTGGATGAGGCCAGACAGCTCAGAAAGGCTCGGGCTCATCCAGCAGCTAAAATGGGTTGGTCCACAAGTCATCACAGGGGTCAAAAAAACACTAGAACTGCTGATTTTTCAGAAAGAAAAAACAAAACAAAACGACAACCTATTAGCAGTAGAAACCACACAGCAGTGTTCCTGGAAAGAAAGATACAAAACAGAGCCGTCAGTTCAGCAGTTAGCATTTTCTGAAAGATGAATTATTAATATTTATTATTATTATTTGGCTATGTTCCTTCACAAAATCGTTCCTCCTTTTAGATTGGTTTTACTTCTTTATTTTTGTGGCAGGAGAATGACATGAAGAGGTCTAGCTAGCAAGTAATTTTCCCTATGAAGGAACCTGTGATGCATTCTGTAACCTCTAAAGACGAGCAGGCCGTATTTGCTTTCCACAGAGAAGTGTTTTCTCTCTGCTTTTCGTTAAGAAGCAGATAGGTTTTTAACTGCTGTGTGAGCCGAGAGCCGGGCTTGAAAATACACGACCACTTCCATTTGCTTGTGCAGTACATGAACCCCGGCAACCAAGAGTGGTCCCTAGTCCTGAGGTGTAATGTTTGCTATTCAAATGAGAAGCTCCAATAGAGGCCTCTAAAGCTGGCAGAGAACATTAGAAATATAAACACTGCAATTACAGTAGTGTGTGTGGACCTATCAATTCAGTTGACTAAATGCATAACTCAACAGCTCCATGCGGGGAACTGCACATCTAAGATAAATTTGCGTGTGGTTAAAATTTCCCTTCTGCTGGCTTTTTTTTAGCTCACACATTTTCAGTAAAAGCTCAAGGCAAATTCCTTTCAGACACAATAGCATTAGATTTGAATTGGTGATTATTATATTATTTTTATTATCTTATTTTTATTCTACGACCATGATATGTTGCACATATATTTAATATGCTGTGCATTACATAAGCGCATATGGAGGGGTGATTTTATAACAAGCAGCACACAGGTACACCAGTTTTAAAAAGCCATGTATGCTCATGCTTTCCCTTTTTTAAGTTACCCCAATGAAAGCCCCTGCACACATTCACACTGGCTCTTGGTAAAGTTACCAGACGTCCCCGATTTTAGAGTTGCGTCCCTGATTCCCACTTATTTGGCAGTCTCCTGTCCCTGATTCCAGCAATGGAGACAAAGAGGTATAAAAATGTATTTTCAATTTAATGACTGGAATATGTCAGTTTTTCGAATTTACAACCATTAGCTTTATATTTTGCACAGTACAAGGGACATGTATCACTCTTTCTATTTCTCTGTTGACTGGTCTGCTTGGAAGTGATATTGTTGCTGTCATGGCAAGGATGGGGAGAGGGGGGACAAGATAATGACTCTTCTTCCCTCCTCCGCTCCTTGTTTCCCAAAACTGGAGCCCAGGTGTCCCTTCCTCCCCGTGCTTCAGGTAACAAGTGTCCTAGATTTGCCTGCAAAAAATCTGATAACCTTAGCTCTTGGGCAGGTACAAATTTGCTAGTTTATTTTACACAAATGCGCATATTTTATGAAATATGCACATAAGTGCAAATCTCACCCATGGCCCTGCCCCAGGAACATGTCCAAGCAGATCGGATAAAGGATATACAGAGTGTCTGTACATATGTTTAGGCTCCTATCCCCAAAGTCGATTTTCTAAAAGGCCAGTTCTGTACATGAGATGCTGTCCGTATGCTGTCATGCCTTCTACCATCACTCCCATGCTGCATACACGGCATTTACATATAGTACTGGAATGAGAACACTGCCGGCGTTCAAGTCTTAAAGGCAGTTCCATGCTAAATCCGAGGTCTGCCATGAAATATATTTGTTTTTTTCTGAAAACTGACAAGAGTGTCCTTCTCAATCCCTGTCACTCAGTTAACAATACTAGGTCACGATTAAGGTTTTACAGCATGAAGCAAATGTTTTTGAGAGCTGAGACAGTTGCAAATGTTGCAAGACATCTCTGTAATAATTTCTTAGCTTTGTTTTATTTTTTTTAAGGACACTTTCTGGCAGATGCATGGTTTGTTAGCTGTATAGATACAGCCCACCAAAGGCATAAGCAGGGAGAGAACATTTGTTTGCTGAGTTTCTTGGCGGTAATCGGCAGGGGGGCATGGATTCGTGAATATGGTTACAGGGGCTAATTACAGAGAGGGAACACAACACAGGAGCCAGCAAAAATAGTCCTACTTCCCAACATATACGTAAACCTAGCTGGCAAACAGTGGAATCAATGTTTGCATGACCATTTGCAAATAGAAAACCAAACAAGCAGTTGGCGAGTGATGGCCCTTTTAAGCTAAGGAAGGGTTTAGCATGAAAGCTTTTCAGAACCACTAGGGGAACCCTGGCCAAAACATTTATAACAAGTAAAGGAGAGAGGAGTTCATTGGAGGAGACTGTGGTATGGAAAAGGACTGATAAAAAGTGATTCTATGTCCAATGAATATTTACTATGATGTTCGGGGCTTGACCTGCATATTCAGGAGTTTAGGAATTGGACGATACAAATTATGAAAACTCTGCTAAATTACAAATATTTTGTGCATGCAATTAATTTTGCATTTGTACCAGAGGTCCAAATCAAAAAAAAAAAATAATAATTACACCAGCTTCATCATTCTTCACAAAAAGAACCACTCAAATAAACCCGGAAGATTGCTGCAAATAATTTTGCCATGTGCAGCTTTGAAAATAAGGTGTGACTTTGATGCTGGGCAGCAACATACACAAAATTAATTGCATGTACCAAAAGTTGGAAGACGTTTCCTAATTAATCAAAAGCTGGCCCAATATGCCCTAATTATGGCTATGGATATTCTGGTCTCCCTTGTGTGCCATTCTTGACCATTGTACTGTGAACCTCTAATGGGGAATGTGTGGTGTTAAACAAACCTTCTATTTGGCAGCTTTCATGGCAAGTTCACTGTGTTATGGGTGTTCGGGACACAGAGGAACACTTCGTCTTTCGCTGGGAAAAGAAAAAGATAAAGAGTTAGCTCTGTCTTGTCTATTTTAGGGAAAAGAATAAAGGCGTATTAAAACGTCTGCCAGCTCAAAGCAAAGATCTCTTTTTGTTAGGAGCAAAGGCAGAATAAGGATTCACACTAGCTAGGAGTCCTACACAACAACATTAATGTCACTATTATTCATAATACAATAAATCTCATTCACACCAATTACAGATGTAATCAGTATGGCTCTATAGAGAAAAAGGGGTATGTTGAGTAAACAGTAGCAGCTTCTGTGCAACATCGGAGCCACAGTCCCATTGAATTCAATGGGCCGCAGCTCCGATATCGCACGGAAGCCGCTACCGCTGTTTAGTAAACATACCCCAAAGTTTCTAGATGAAATAAATGGCTGCTTCTTGGAGCAGCTAGTTTATGAACTGACAAGAGGAGAAGCTATTTTGGTCCTAGTCCTTAGTGGAACACAGGATCTGGTGCAAGAGATTAGTGTTTTGGGGCCACTTGGCAATAGTGATCATAGTATGATCACATTTGATTTAATAAATAGGAAGAAGGGAGACTATGACAAAATGAGTAAAATAGTTAAGAAAAAAATAAAAGGAGCAGCTGCAAAGGTTAAAGATTTATATCAAGCATGGGCATTGTTTAAAAGTACTATCTTAGAAACCCAGATCAGAAGTATTCTATGCTTTTAAAAAGTGGAAGAAAGGCCAAAAAACTGCCAGCATGGTTTAAAGACAAGGTCAGAGAGGATCTTGCCAAAAAAGCATCTTTCAGAAAATGGAAAAAGAAGCCAAATGACAAAAATGGGAAACAATATAAGCATTGGCAAGTAAGATAATAGGCACTGATAAGGCAAGCAAGAGAGAATTTGAAAAGAAGCTTGCCATGGAAGAAAAAATGCATAATAAACACTTTTTCAAGTATATTCATAGCGAAAAGTCTGTGAGAGAGTCAGTTGGACTATTGGATGATAGAGGGGTAAAAGGAGCACTAAGTGAGGACAAGGCCATAGCGCAGAGACTGAATGAATTCTTTGCTTTTATCTTAAATGAAGAAGATGTAGGGAAGTTACCCCTGCCTGAAATGGTATATAATAGTGATGTATCAGAAGAATTGAAGGAAATATCGATAAACCAGGAAGATGCATTACAAGTATTTGATAAATTGAAGAGTAGCAAATCACCTGGACCAGATGGTATACATCTGAGGGTGTGAAAAGAACTGAAATCTGAGATTGCAGACCTTCCATTAGTAATCTGTGAACATCATTAAAATCATCTGTAATACCAGAAGATTGGAGAATGGCCAAGGTAATGCCATTTTTTAAAAAGGGTTCCAGGGGTGATCCGGGAAACTATAGACTGGCGTGTCTGACATCAGTACCAGGAAAAATGGTAGAAACCATTATAAAGAACAAAATTATTGAACATGTAGATAGTCATGGTTTAATAGGAGAAAGCAAACATTGATTTAGCCAAGGAAAGACTTGAATTACTAATCTGGTATATTTTTTTTGAAGGTGTGAATAAACAGATAGAGAAAGGTGAGCAGCTTGACACAGTCAATCTGGATTTTCAGAAAGCCTTTGACAAGCTCTCTCATGAGAGGCTCTTGGCAAAATTAAAAAGTCATGGGATTGGAAGCAGTATAGTATTGTGGATCAGAAACTGGTTAAAAGATAGAAAGCAGAGAGTAGGGCTATATGGATAAATGGGGAACTGAAGGATACCCCTATGAGAAGATGCTTAAAAGGTTGGGGATCTTGAACTTAGAAAAGAGACGGCTGAGGGGAGATATGATAGAGGCCTATAAATTAATGAATGGAGTGGAACAGATAAATGTAGATTAATTATTTATGACATCAAAATGTAGAAAGACTAGAGGACACGCAATGAAGCTACAGTATAACCAAGTTAAGACCAATAAGAGAAAATATATTTTACTCAATGCATAATAAAACTCTGGAATTCGTTACCAAAGGATGTAATAAAAGCTGTTTGAGTAGTTAGGTTTAAAAAAGGTTTGGCAAGTTCCTGGAGGAAAGGTCCATAAACCATTATTAAAGGGGACTCAGGAAATCCACTGCTTGCCCCAATACAAGTTTTGTGGAACCTGTGTGTCTTTTGGGGAAACTGCCAGATACTTGTGACCTAGATTGGCCACTGTTGGAAACAAGATACTGGGCTTGATGGACCTTGGTTTGACCCAATATGGCATTTCTTATATTCTTATGTTCTTAGCATTCTATGTACAGGGCTAGCCCACTAAGTCTTTGGGCACACAGCAAGAGTGAGGTGCTCAAAAGGATCCTTTGATCCTTTCTATGTGCCCTTGGACTTTGCGAATACCCTTGTGCTTTTGTTGTTTTTGGACTATCCACTAATTCATTGGCCATTACTGCAGTCCTCATGCTAGGACTCTGCTATTTGGGCCTCCTGGCACTGGAGATACTGCAGAGTAAGCATTGACAACCACTGAGAAGGAGTGAAAAGCAAGTCATTGCTGAAAGATAACATCTAGGGGCATGTTTACTAAACCGCGTTAGCAGGGAAAATGCTGTGTATGGCCTCAACAGATAACTCATATTTTCTGCAGCTAGCATTGCGCTATTTGCATTAATGCACACGTTAGCTGCAAAAGCCTAATGCAGTGTAGTAAACATGCTCCAAATTGGCCAGTCTCAGGTTCCATATTACAGTGTTTTGGATTAGGACCATAGTGTATAGCCCCAGACCGAGGAATATTGTTGCAATGACTAGGCTAAGGGGCATGTTTACTAAACCGTGTAAGCTGCTGATTTTCTGCACTATTTGCAGGAGTGGGCAGGATTAGAGCAGAGAGTGGTGTGTCTGCAATGCGTGGTAATTTTGAGCCTAAACAGCACCGGATTTGCAGTCAGCACTGGTGCAGCTAATGCCATTTCGAAGGATTGCATTAGCTGCATCCACGATACATTTTCTGCACTCTTGATGTGTTATCTGCTGGGGAAATGTTGTGTACGCCCCAACAAATAATGTATGGCGTTTGCAGCTAATGAAGTGCTATCTACACTTTTTTATTCGTCTACTTAAACCTTATTTTATACCCCACATATATATATTATTCCAATTATCAAAGGGATACAACTATCCTATCTGACTAATTTTTTGTCTGAACTATTTCCATAAAGATAAAATATCTTCTCGTAGCTCATTGTTCCTTTTATTGGAGAGAGATTTTCCTTTTGTTGGAGAGATTTCCTTCTGGGCAGCTAAGTGCAATATAGTTTGGTAGATTAGTTTCTTTACTGATCGGTTAAACTGAGGGGTTTTCATATATCCCTTGGGGAATGTTTGGGATTGCGTCCATATATAAAGAATAAAAGGAACAATGAGCTACGAGAAGATGTTTTATCTTCATGGCAATAGTTCTGACAAAAAATTAGTCTAATAGGATAGTTGTATCCCTTTGATAATTTTGGAATAATCTACACTTTTTTAGCATGTTAGTTGCAAAAGCCTAATGCACTTTAGTAAACATGCACCTAGATGTATTAGGGGGAATATAAAAATATGGGAAGCCCCCTCCTTATGGGGAGTTGGGTAATGGCATCATGAGTCTTCATTCACAACAGAAAGCAGTCCCAGTTAAACTGGAAGCCCATAGAAGCAAGAAACTGCAGGGTGACATTTTTTTTAAAGAAGATATAGCATACGAGGTCCTCCATAAATATTTTACCTATTGCTCACATTTTCTAGGTTGTCAAGGTTGGCCTTTGAAATTAACAGTAATGCGTGTCCATCTTCAGACTGGATAAATAGGATGGTTGCCAGGTCAGTCCATTTTAAAAGTTAATAAATAAAACAATATACGAGATGATACCTTTTTATTGGATTAACTTAATACATTATTTGGGGGGGTAATTTTATAAGGAGCGGTGGAGTTACCCACCATCTACGCAAGTAAATCTCAGTATTCTAGTGATTTATATGCATAAATGGACCTCTAAGTGTATACTTTAGCTGTTGCTCTTTTACAGGTACACTGTCTGGCTGATGGTATACAGGGACAGAGTGTGGGTGGAGCATGGGGAGAGCACACAAGTACACACGTAATTTTAAATACTATAACTTATGCAGGTTCTTGACAAATCTATGCGTGGGCATGTACACGTCTGCTCTATTTTATAAAGTAAATGATTCAGGTACTTTATAAGATAGATCCAAAATGTGTGCAGAAAAATATGACTTAGCGATAGCAGCTTCCGTGCGATATCGGAGCCGCGGTCCCATTAAATTCAAAGGGGCCATGGCTCTGATATCGCATGGAAGCCGCTACCGCTGTTAAGTAAACGTATCCCTAAATGTGCATTAATGTGCCCACACGAGTGACCATCTTCTGAAGGTTAAAGCCTTCTTCCTTAAGTCAAGACAGCATACTAACCTGAGAAAGGAGGTTTTAACCTTTGAAAGCTTGCCAAAAAATGTATTGTTAGTTCAGTACAATGGTATCATCTCATATTCTTTTTTTGTTTTATTATCTTCCGATCACACTGGAGAGTCCTTGGAAAGTCCTCATTCCCTTTATTCATTTAAGATTTGTGTTGAATGTTAATAAAAATGAAGCACTGATTTAACTGCGGTTCTGACTGTGAATATCAAGAAATTTGGCTAATTTTGCACCTACGTTCTCTAAGAATGAGGCCTTCTGTCTCCAGCCTCATTCCATGCTTTTCTATTTATTTGTATTTTTCCAGGAATATATTTTAATTTTTAAAACAATTCCTTCCAAGAGTGTTTCACATCGGGGTATGTCTACTACAGCGTGATCGGCTTGTGCAGCTAGCACCGGGCATTAGTTGAAAAAGGTCTGCAGAAGCTGCGTGTTATCTGCCGGGAGCATGCACAGCATTTTCCCAGCACACACTGCAGCGAAAATGCAGGGATCCTCATCAGCAAACAGCATAGATGCAGCTCTCATCACCCGCTGAGGTTGCATTAGATGCATTGTGTTTCCACGTGATGTTTACACCCACGGTAGCTACCCATTGCAGCACACCCACTCTCCGCCCACTTCCCACCTACGCCTGCAGCTACCTCACAAAATGCAGACATCACAGAAAATCACTGCGACGCCTGCGGTGATTTTCTGGCCCATGTTCTGCAGTGATTTTCTGGCCCCCATGTTAGCTGCTACAGTCACACAGTCATCGCACCTTAGCAGTGCAGTAGCAGCTAACACACTTCAGTAAACATATCCCATAATGTTAGGAACCCTTCTGAAGACAGATCCCCAAATCCAAATTCTGATAAATATTCACTATGGGGCTGACTCTATGGCTCAGATCACAGTGCTGTAAAGTACAGAAGACTGACATATGAGCTCCCTGTGTTTTGCAGGATTGATGAACTGATGTGCGACGAGCCTGACATACTTGATCCCTGGAGAGAGGGAAGACAGCTGTCACTAACATTTTGATTGTTGATGACCAAAGAGGAGATGCTGAAGCTGAGTTTCTCCGACTCTCCTGGCTAGCCATGTGTTCCCCGGGCAAACTATTCAGGTGAATGAGTTTATTAAGAGGAAAACCGCAGAGGATTAAAATCAAAGAAATGTTTAAATGCACTACAAGAAAAGGTAGAACTACAGCTAGAAGAAAGTTACGGGTCTATCTGCTGTGTCTGTGGCGCCTACGAGTGCAGGTCTTTGACAGAAGTCCTATATATGACCTTGAAGCTGCTCCAGCAAGAACATTACAATCAACTATTCCCTGCAGTTTATGTACTGAAGCCAAATTTGGCCTGCACTTAGAGGTCACTAAAGCAACCGCGGGTAGGTTAGTCAGCAGGATAGCAGCTCTTGAAAAGGAGCGTGAACAGCATCTGGCTGGTGCCCAACTCCATTTCACAAGCTGTTTAGCCAAAGAAAAGAAAAATAGTTGACTAAGAGGACATTTCAAGGAGGCAGAAGTTATTCTGGTTTATCCTTTTGAGCTCCTCTAGTAAATCCTGGTTTAGCACTAATGGCAAGAGTACTGCTTCTTAATCAGTAGGCCTCCTCTCCCCCTACCCACACACTCCTAATAAGCCTGTCAGTAAATCTATGTCCTGTATCAATGAGTTCAGCTAGTGCCACAAGCTGGTCAGAGAATGCTAACCACTGTATAAACCTGTTTTGTTTTGGGGGGTTTTGCAGATCTTAAAACATAATGAGAATTAAATATATCACAATGGCAGAAGCAGAAACGGGGGAAAATCCTCCTGCTTTGAAAACAGCCAAGGATAAGATACGCGAGTACCTGATGGCTTAATCTGCAGCGGAGCTTGAGGTCAGATAACCAAGGATGTTTTAAGCTTTCAGTTGCACTGATTCTCCAGCTAGAAGAAAACCAGAAGGGAAGAGTGAAGAGCGATGCTCGTCTTTCATTTGCTACCGCATAGACATAAAGTAGCAGACCAATTTATGCAAACAATGAAAAAGCAACATTCTTAATGTCCACTAGATAAAACATATTATTTTTCCAAAATGTATTTGTGTGCTTTATATGTGTACTGTTGTAGCCCTGCTTCCTCTGAAACCTCTTAGCTCCAGTCCCATGACACGCCCTCTCCCCAAAGGTAAAATGTCAGTTTGAATACCATTTTTCCTTAATGAGAAGTTTGGTAATGAAGTCTTTTGCTTCTTTTGAAACGTCATGAAATTCTTCATCTTCAAAATCCCAATTACAAGCCAGGATATTGTTCAATGTCTCGTTGTCATCTTCACCCAGGAAGGGAGACAACCCACTGAGCCTGCAGCCACAAAAAACACAGTCACAAAGGTCCATAGGAAACCACGGCTCTCAGTTTATCCAAACCATGGATAAAGGATTCAGAAAAGAGGAAAGGAAAGATGCTAGAGATTTGCATAGCCAAAAAAAATTGATTCATGCTAGTTTAAAATGAAATTTTCCCCAATTTCGTGCATTTTTGGGGTTTGTTTTACCTGTTCAATTTTTTAAGTACATACGAATGTTTTAGGTGTGCAATCATTCCTAAGTCTGCTAATTCATAGATATGCGCATTTATCAGCAGTTTGCACAGAGTTTACAATTTTAACCATATGAATCAAATGTGGGATCATGGATTCACACCCCTAAAAGATACTTGTATTCTTTCAGCATTACTTATCATAGCGGTATCGGTACAGTGCCACTTACGTTTTGTAACGCTACAGTAATCAATAGTTGTAATTAACAGTGAGGGGAATGCTGTTAGTCTCGATTAAAAAACTTCAGCACTACCAAGCTCACTAGGATATTGTACTATACCAAAGAGCAAAGTGTACAGAATTGAATCACTCTCTGGGAAAGCAATGTCTCAAGCAATGTAGGTAATGCACAACCAAAGGTGTACCACACTCCTCAAAAACATGGATAAGCATGAGATTTTTTGAAGAATGTCAGATGTCTTGGTATTTATCAGAGGCATTGGAAAGGGGTTGGCCACACGGGCCTGGGCCGCAACAAAACATCACTGCTGTGATCACAGCCTTCCCCTACTTCTGACCAGATCCCTGCCCAGACAGAAGGCTGCCCATGGGGATCCTACCCCCCCCCCCCCCCAGGCAGAAGAATGCTGCGATCTCTGGCCTTTCCTTCCTGTGTGCCCACAGGAGATCGGGTCCCTGTGGGCAGAAGGGAGGGAAAAGCCAAAGCTCACAGTCGCATACGGATCGGCAGGCCTAGAGGCGGAGCTTGGCCCCCCCAAAGAAAACAGCATTCCAGCACCTCTGGTGTTTACTATGGCCCTCACATCACAGCAAATTTTCCAAAACTCTAGCAAATTAAAGTGGCACCTATGATTTTAAAAAAGTTATGGGCTTGATTGTTCTGCCGTTGCCTATATCTATAGCTGAGATCCATTCAGAAAATACTCATGCTTTTTTCCTGGATAACTCCTTTTGCATACATTCTTATATTTTAAATTTGTATTTTGTATTGTGCTATTTTTTGTGCTCTGGGTTGTTGTTTCTACGTGCTGGGTCTTTCCATTTTATTGCTCACCAGTATATGACAACAACCACCCAGAGAGTTTGTTGCTACTACTCTTTTATGATTGCAGTCTTGCTTTGTCAAACTTTTATTTATCTGTTTGTTTGTTTTTTACTGTCTACTATTACTACTCCATTTTAAGGCTTAATTCAACAGGAGGTCACAGAAAAGCACAGGAGGCTGTGAAAAAAATAGTGAAACCACACTGTCTAGTAATGTGGGGCCCGATTTTCGAAGGCATTTACCTGGGTAACTACCTTAGTTACCCATGTAAATGCCATATTCGGGATTTTCAACAGGTACCTACATGGGTAGTGCCCTTCGAAAATCCCGGTTATGTCCCTATGTGGTTAGCATCAGGGCATGTTAGGGGCATTGCAGAGTGGAACAGGGGCGGAGGAAAGGGCTAAAATAGCTACCCAGCTAGCTCCTGCGACTTATGGGATGTGCCGCAAGACCTGGATTTTCAATGTCGGGGCCGCATATGACCCCGGCATTGAACATCCAGGTTAGGCGGAAGGGAGGCGGGCTATGTGCCGAAGCGGTGCATAGCACCGCCCAGATGAAAATCGAGTCTGTAATTATTTATGTAAGACACTTTTTAAAATCATTTTTAATTCCTCACATCCATCCAAAATGAATATAGACATTTCTAAATGAGCTTTTCTGCTTTCTAAAAACAATTTTAACAGATCTTCCTATTTTTAATATTTATCACATTTTGGATTTGCATTTTCTTTCTGCGTTTCCCACTTACACAGATGGAAACTTGTTACTCTGTTCTACCTTGCATACTGAGCAATAAAACTATAATAAATAAAGCTGGAAAGAAATCTACTCTGATTTGCATCTTGAAACAAGCCAGTTTTTCTATTTGCATGTGTCAGCATTTTCAGAAAAGTGCTTCACATAGCTTGCTCTTTAACTTTGTCAGTTTTCACTTGTATTTTCTTTGGGACTTGGCAAAGGCCGACATGGATCTTTGCTGCCTGTAGCTTGGCCACAAAAGCAGACGTAATGTAGCGGTCTCTGTGGCAGAAACAGCTTAAGCCACCCAACGATTTGAAAAGATGTCAGCATATTTTCAAAACAGTGAGATCTCAGCAACAAATCAGCTCTGGTCAGCAGAATACAACTCTAAGCTGTAAGGACTGAGGATGCCTTTGAAAAGAAACACTCTACAGTCTGTCATGAGGCTCTGGATGTATGCTTACAGCATATAGGTAATGACTCCAATGCTCCACATGTCCGTGGGAAATGAGACAAAATCATAGTTGATCACTTCTGGGGCAAGAAACTCAGGCGTGCCAAAGTTTACCTTCAGTTTCTCTCTGGGTTTGTATCTAAGGAACACAAAGGATTGCAGATGAGAGTACAAGTCAGTTGAGCATATGAATCCTAAAAATTAATTATTGCATGAGTGTAGCCAATGATGCTTCCAATGTACTGTCAAATTTTGGGTATTAACACTAGCTTCTACAGATGATTGTCTGCACCTTGAAGCACAAAATTATTCCTCAAATAACTTTCAGACTTTTTACCTTTTGCAAACTGGGTTTGTTTGAACTGAGAGCAATTATAGTTTAGATATTACACCTTTTGTTTTCACATTTAGTTTCTTGGATAAGAGCAAAAACCCTGCAGTAGCACAAGGTATACTGGACATTGCACATTTTTGTTTCCACAATCACTTCAGTTCTGCTTCGACATACTTGAGTAGCGTAGATGTGTAACACAGTACCGTCGGTTAGCGATAAATCTGTCTGATCCTCTCACTGTACATAATTCCACTTATTTGATTTCCTGGGGGGATTTACCCAGAGGACTCCATGGTACTCCCGTCTGCTTCTACTTCATTTGCCGTCAGTTTCCAAAATAATGGCAGTAACCCCTAATGGTAGTGTCATGGTTCTACCACTAGTGGTTACTGCCTCCATTTTGGAAACCAGTGGCAAATGGGGTAGGAGCAGAAAGGGACTTCTCCTGCCCTATTCACTCAGAACACCAAAACGCCCTCTGGGTAAGTCCTGGAGGGGGGAAGGTTGGTCTTAGGTCTTTGCGGAGGGGATCTCTTTGGGGGGAAGTTCCTGGGGGTTGTTTCTCATGGGGGCTTATCTTGGGGGGGGGGAAGTTTCTTTATGGGCCAAAGGGGGGTTTTGAGTCATCTATTTGAATACTGGGAGGGGTTGGTTGTTTGGGCAGGTAAGTACTGATGGAGAATCAGATCTGGAGGCTTATGTACGAGTGAGATCTTATTGTGGGTGGCTTCAGTGGGGGGGGGGATTGGTTGGGGGGAGGCTTTCAAGGCAGCACTTTTTTAAAAAATTTCAGTTGGGTAGCAGCCATGTTCCTGGACTGCTAGTAACGCCACCTGTTGAGTTGACATAAAATGTAGCCACGCTATTGGCAGTCGTGAAAAATGCTCGAGGCCGCGGGCCGGGTCCCGCGGCCGTCAGTAACCTGGGCCCGGGCCCGGCCTCGGTCTCCAGCACGTGACGGGGGGGTGGGGGGGTGAAAGAGAGGAGGCCGTGCGTGCGGCATTTGAAATCGCTCCGTCGCGATGTAGGAGCGATTTCATTGACCGCTTGTGGAGGGGGGCGGAGCAGTGTCTGCGAGGAGCCGCGTGGCTGTCTCCTTCTTGCCACGGCTCCTCGGGAAGCGGACGCATTCAGGGTTGGGTCTGGGCGGTTTGGCCCTTAAGCGGTGGCCCGGTGAGTGGGGTTGATCGGCGGGGTTATTTTGGTGGGGGGTGCTCCGTGCGTCAGCTGAGGGCGGCAGGAGGACTTTGCTCCGGGGTGGGATAGTGGCAGCTTCTTTTTCTGTCACTTAGTGTGTGCAGCCAGTTTCCCCGGTCAGGGAGGGGCACGCAGCCTTCCGGCGTGAGGGTACGGGCATGGCACACCAGGGGGTTCGAGCAAACAGGGGGCAGAAAGGGGGGGGCCTCGGCTGTAAGGGCTGGGGGGGGGCATGAGAGGGTCGCGGGGAGCGGGTGCAGCCCAGGGGGCCAGGGCAGGCAGTGGGAGTTTGCGGGGGGCAGGCAGAAGGGCGGGGACGCGGGGGACAGGGTCTGGAAAGTGGGGGTCTCTACCTGCTTCGGCAGCCGGATTGCTGGGTCCGGGGGAGGCTGTGGGCTCACCGGCGGAGATCGTGGGGCCGGGGGCGGGAGAGACTGATGGGGTGTTGGGTGGGGTTGGGGGAGGGGGCGTTGCAGACGGGGGTGTTGCCCGGGGGTTGGTGGGGGACGGGGGGGGGAGCGGAGGGGCGGGGGGGCCATGGTGGGTTCAGGTCCTGGGAGTCTGCCCTGCTGGGGTGTACTGTGCGCCGGGCGGCGCGGGGGCTTATGGGCCCGTTCCGCAGGGGAGGGGGAGGCCGGGTGTGCGTGGTGAGGGATGGGCGGCCTGGTCCCCGGTGTCTGGACAGGCCATGAATGTGGGCCCCTGGGGGGGGGCTGGGGAGGGGATTGATGGGGGGCCGGTTTCCAGAGTGGCGGAGGACAGCTTCCCTGGGGGTCATCGGGCTGGGCAGCCGGGGGGGTTGGGTACCTCGGGGGGGGGGGGGCGCAAGGAGGGGAGGCCGGGTGGGGGGTGGGGCTTTATGGGATGGCTTCTCCGGGGGTTGGTGCTCCTCCTTCCCCGTGTGTTGGTTCTTCTCTCCCTTTGCAGGTTCCCGGGAGTGCGGTGGCTGCAGCAGGTGGAGTGGGAGTCGGCTCGACAGTGATGTCGCAGAGCGTGGACCAGACCGGTTCGACCTCGGTGGAGCAGACTGGTTCCACCTCGGTGGTGCAGGGGACGGCGGAGCAGGCTGCGGCAGGTGAGTGTCCCGGGAATACGGTGGGGGGGGGGTTGGGGGGTGGTGCCGTCGGGTGAGGGTGCGCTATCGGGTGAGGGTGCGCCGCTTGCATGCAAAGCCAAGGCGAAGCGGAAGCACCGGCGGCATCGTAGGCGGAGCGCATCATCATCGTCTTCGTCGTCGTGGTCATCGGATACTTCCTCGGTGGCCTCCACGGTCGGACCGCGGGCAGGGTCCTTGGGGGTGCGGTGTGCGGAATTGTGGGAGAGTGTTCCACGCAAGTTGAGGCGGCGGATCGTGAAGCGGCGTTACATTGATATTTTCCGGCTGCTGGAGGGGAGGAAACGCTCGGGGGAGAGTAAGAAAAAACATAAGGAGGATGAAAAGGCGGGGAGGGTGCGAAAGGTGTCCCGGAACACCTTAAATTGGACCCGGGCCTTTTTGCGTTTGGCGAGCGTATGGGGGCATGAGGACCCGAGTCGGTATGGTGAGCTGCTGGCTTATGCCGACGCTATTTTGGTGGCGTCCCAGGTGCACGAGGGTTGGGCCTGGCTTAATTACGATGAGGAGTTTCGTGATATGATGGAGGAGAATCGGCAACTGTCGTGGGGAATGAAGGATATTAACCTTTGGCTGACGCAAATGTCTGCCAAAAAGGGTGGGACGGGGGGGGGGGTGCAGGTCCGGTTAGGGCAGTAGGCAGTTCGGCTGCGGCGGGCTTTCGGTCCTTTCGGCCAGCGGGCCCGATACGAGCAAAAGCGGAGCAAGCGGCCCCGGAGGAGATTTGTGTTGGCGCTTCAATAAAACGTCCTGCCCATTTCCGGACTGCAAGTTTCGGCACGCCTGCTTGCTCTGCGGTGCCGGTCACTCGGCCGTCAAGTGCAGCCGAAGAGTGGTGCAGGGTGCACCGGCGGCGGGTAAGTGAAGGGTGTAGCGGGGGCTGGCGCCTACCCCCATTAGGATTCAGGCGTTGCAGCCGTGGCTGGAACTTTACGCGAGTACCAGACACGGCAAGGCGGGGACTATGTTGTGGGCGGGGTTTTCCGAGGGCTTTCGTATCCCGTTTCAAGGGGAGGTCCGGGAGTTGGCGGCGGGGAATGCTAGCTCGGTGTTGCGGCTGGCGGAGGTGGCCCACGCGAAGATTGCAGCGGAGTGCGCGCTGGGCAGAGTCGCTGGGCCATTCGACCGGCCACCCTTTTCGCCGTTTATTGTTTCTCCGCTGGGGGTTATCCCGAAGAAGGAGCCTGGGCGTTATCGGCTGATACATAATCTGTCTTGCCCCCTTGGGGCCTCGGTGAATGACCATATCCCGCGGGAATTGTGCTCGGTGCACTATGCATCCTTCGATGAGGCTTTGGAGCTGGTGCGCCAATGCGGAAAGGGGGCGTTGCTGGCGAAGGTGGACATTGAATCTGCCTTTCGGCTCTTGCCGGTTCACCCGTCGGCCTTTCCCTTGCTGGGATTTCGTTTTGACGCTCAGTATTATTACGACAAGTGCATGCCAATGGGTTGTGCGATCTCGTGTGCTTACTTCGAGGCCTTCAGCTCGTTTTTGCACTGGGTGTTGGTGCGGAGGTCGGGGCGCCATACTATCGTGCATTATCTCGATGATTTTTTGTTCGTGGGGCCAGCCCAGTCCGCAGTGTGTGGATCCTTGCTGGGGCTGTTCCTGGGACTGGCGGCGGAGTTCGGCATCCCTTTGGCAAAGGGTAAGACGGTGGAGCCGGTGACGTGTCTTTCCTTCTTGGGGATCGATATCGACTCGGTGGAGTTTGTGGTCCGTTTACCTAAGGATAAAGTTGAGTGGCTGCGCCTATTGGTGGCAGAGGTGGGCTCCGCCTCGAAGGTGACGTTAACGGATCTCCAGAGGTTGGTCGGCCACTTGAATTTTGCTTGTCGAGTCATTGCAATGGGGAGGCTGTTTGCGCGGAGGCTGTCCCTGGCGATGGCCGGGGTGTGCTGTGGGCATCATCGCATCCGGGTGACGTCGGGGATGCGAGCCGACTTGCGGGTGTGGGATGCGTTTCTGGCGGAGTATAACGGCTACTCGATGTTGCAGTCTGCGGAACAATCCAACCGGGATTTGGAGTTGTTTTCGGATGCGGCCGGTAGTTCGGGTATGGGATTGTACTGCCAAGGTTCGTGGTGTGCGGCGCCTTGGCCGGCATCTTGGATGGCGAGTGGGTTGACGCGTAACGTGACGTTCCTGGAGTTGTTCCCAATTGTGGTGGCCTTCTGGGTATGGCCGGAAAGGTTGCGGGATAAGCGGGTAGTGTTTTGGTGCGACAACGCCGCGGTGGTGCAAGTCATCAATCGGCATTTGCCCAAGTGCCCGCGGGTGGCTGCGTTGATGCGGGTGTTTGTGTTGGCCTGTCTTCGTCTCAATGTCACGGCTCGGGCGCGCCATGTGCCAGGTGCTCAGAATGCTATTGCTGATGCTCTGTCTCGTTTTCAGTGGGAGCAGTTTCGGGCGTTGGCCGCGGGGGCGGACGAGACCACGGCAGTGGTGCCGGAGCACCTTTGGCGGATTGGTATGCCGGAATGATCTCATTGTTGCGGTCCTCCTTGGCTCCAGGTACGTGGACGGCTTATCAGCGGGGGTATGCGAGGGTACGGGAGTTTTTATGGGGGAAAGGCTGGAGAGGTGGTAGAGTTGGGGACGTCTTGGCGGGTTCTTTTATAGCGTGGGCAAAAGAGTGTGGGTGGTCCCGGTCGGCGGCGCGGGCGGCGTTGGCCGGTTTCTCCTTTTTCAGCAGGGCGGCGGGCTGGGGCAGTCCGGGTGCATCGTATGTGGTGAAGCGGCTATTGGCCGGGTGGGCACGAGCGCAGCCAATGGTCCCGGATTGGCGCCGTCCCATGTCGCATGAGTTGCTGCTGCGCATCTGGGTCGTTCTGCCCGATGTGGTGGCATCCCCGTTCGAGGCGGTCCTTTTTCGGGCTTTGTTTGTCACGGCTTTCTTCGGGGCATTCCGGGTTAGCGAGCTGGTCCCGCGGTTGTGCAAATGGGGTGGGCGGGGGGGGTTTGCAGGTTCATCACGTGGACCTACAGGAGATGCGCGTACGGATATTTGTTGCCCACTCGAAGACCGACCCGCAGGGCCGTGGTCGGTGGGTGCTGTTGAAGGCAATTCTGGGTCTGGGCTCCTGTCCGGTGCAGAACTTGGCGTCTTATGTGCGTCAGCGTCCGGATCTGGCCGGATGTTTCTTCTGCCATGTGGACGGGAGTGCGGTCACCCAGTTTCAATTCACGGCGGTGCTACGCCTGGCCTTGCAGCATCTGGGCTTGGATGAGCGAGGTTATGCGTCTCATTCCTTCTGGATAGGGGCAGCAATGAGCGCCGTGGCTGCTGGCCTTGGGGGTGAGGTGATTCAACGGATCGGGCGCTGGCGATCCGGGGCCTACGAAGGATATGTGCGCCTGGACCAATTGTGAGGTGCGGGGGTGTTGGGGGGTGGGGGTGTGGGGGGGTGCTAATGCTGTGTTTCTTTTTCAGGTGTACTGCAGGGCGGGCCTACATGGAGTGATGCACGGGGCCCGCCGGGCGTATGGTGGATTCTTGGACATTCGTTCGTGTACTGGGCGGAACGCAGAGCCTCGAGTCGCCCGCTGGGGCCTCACCTGGGCTTGGTGTCCTGCAATTTTCAGTTGGTGTGGCTGGGCTAGCGGGGCATGCGTTGGTGGCAGCTCCTTCCATGGGTTCGGGAGCATGCGGAGCGGCGGCAGCGGCCGGTGGGACTCTTGATACATCTTGGTGGGAACGATCTCTCCAGTTGGACGTGCCGGCAGCTCATTCGAGCCGTGCAGCGGGACCTTCGGGCGCTGCAGGAGCAGTGGCCAGATGTGGCAATCGTTTGGTCGGACATCATCCCGCGGCCGGCCTGCCTGCCTCAGCGACGGTGGTCGAGAGGGCTAGCCAAGGTCAACAGGCAGATTGGCCGTTGGTTGCAGCAGGCCGGGGGATGGCAGGTCCGGCACCCTTGGGCGGACCCCCAGTGCGCTGGACTGTACCGTACCGACGGGGTACACTTGTCCCCGGTCGGACAGGACTTATTGCTTAATGATTGGCAAGAAGCACTGGAAATGATTGGTTGCAGCTTTATGGGGGGGGCGGTGCGAGGATAGTGAATACCTCGCACCGGTGGCGGGGTACAGAGCCAGCGCTCGCAGGAGCGGCGCGGGCTTGAACTGGTTTATGAGCAGTGGGGGCGAAGTGCTCCTCGGGGTGGGGCGAGACAGCCCGGTTGGGGGTCTCGGCCCGGTAGCGGGGGGGTGGGAGTCGGCCTTTGCTACTAGTATGGCGAGGCAGGCGGTGGGGTTTGGGGGGTGGAGGATGCTCCACCTTGCTACTAAGATGGCGGGTGGTGGGGCATCCTCCGGCAAAGGGGTGTGGGGCTGGTTTATGTTGGATTGTTTTATATTCAGGCCCGTGTTGGGCCGGTTGTTACAGGTTATAAATAAAGCTGCGACCAAAGTTTGTACCAAATACTGTTGTTGGTGAATTTGTGGGGGAATATTATGGCGGGGTGCTAAGACTTGGGAAGGAGGCGAGGAGGGCCTCCGGGTTACCAGAGTTAATGCTCGAGGCCGCGGGCCGGGTCCCGCGGCCGTCAGTAACCTGGGCCCGGGCCCGGCCTCGGCCTCCAGCACGTGACAGGGGGGTGGGGGGGGGGTGAAAGAGAGGAGGCCGTGCGTGCGGCATTTGAAATCGCTCCGTCGCGATGTAGGAGCGATTTCATTGGCCGCTTGTGGAGGGGGGGGGCGGAGCAGTGTCTGCGAGGAGCCGCGTGGCTGTCTCCTTCTTGCCGCGGCTCCTCGGGAAGCGGACGCATTCCCGCCCGCCCGCCCCTTCTGGAGGTGGTTTTGGGATGTTGCAGCTGGCGGGGGCGGGGTACAGAGCCAGCGCTCGCAGGAGCGGCGCGGGCTTGAACTGGTTTACGAGCAGTGGGGGCAAAGTGCTCCTCGGGGTGGGGCGAGACAGCCCGGTTGGGGGTCTCGGCCCGGTAGCGGGGGGGTGGGAGCCAGCCTTTGCTACTAGTATGGCGAGGCAGGCGGTGGGGTTTGGGGGGGTGGAGGATGCTCCGCCTTGCTACTAAGATGGCGGGTGGGGGGGCATCCTCCGGCAAAGGGGTGTGGGGCTGGTTTATGTTGGATTGTTTTATATTCAGGCCCGTGTTGGGCCGGTTGTTACAGGTTATAAATAAAGCTGCTGCTGCTGCTGCTGCCGCTGCCACTCCCAGCTGCTGCAGATGGCCTGCCATGGGCAAGAAAGCGGCGGCAAAAGGCAGCTGCTTTTGGAAATACTGCTGCTTCATGCCTCCCTCCCCCAAACAGAATCAGGGGCAGCTGGGGAGGGTGGTGTGGTCGGTCATGTTTGCCACTGCCGCCGTCCACCCAGGCTAGCTACCTAGCTCGCCTAGTGGACGTGCTGGCCCCGCCATTCCCCCTCATCCCTCTACTCTGGCTCCCTGCCCTGCTCTGCTGTGCTCTCCTTTACCATTCCTTCTAACCTCATGCCAAGGGGCTGCAGTTCATTGTGGCCATTCTGTGGCTTATTGCAGTCCTGTGCCAGTGGGGGATGGTGTCCCCATTGATGTGAATGGGGAGTTTTGGCCACAGCCTTGCACAATCCTAAACCAGCAGGGGCAGGGGTGCCCATCAGTGGGAGCAGATGGTTTTGGACACAGCCACCGCCTTGTGCACAGCTATGCCGATGGAGGGTGGGGTCCCCGCTGGCAGAAATGAAATGCTTGGGCCACTTTCACGACCCTGGGCACTTTTTTACTGGCGGAAGATGGGGTTCCCACTTGTAGGTACTGCAATCCTTCACAGCAGCATGTGAAATTCTATCAGAAACAGAGGTTTGTTTGCACAAGTGCAAAACAAGAAGTGGCCTGTGGGGGTGTGGCCAGTGCTGAAACCTTTTGTTTCCCTCTCAATATTTCTGCACTTCCTCTCACAGCCCAACTCATATCTCTCACCTTGTCCCCACTCTCCTCCTAATCTCTGGTCAATTTCTTAGTCTCCACTGTCCCCCCTGGCAACCCCAAGTTTCCATTTGTCCACCCTACCCAGTTCCTGAGTCCTCACTTACAATCCTATCCAAGCTTTGAGTCCCCACTTATATGTCCAATATCCAGCCTATTTAGTCTTTCTTCTGTTTTCTCACCCAATCTTAGATTCTCCACCTTATTCCAAGTCCCTGCTCGTCCACATCCCCATGTCCCCAGTACCCATCCATCTACCTCCTTCTCTAATACTTATTAACTCTTCCTTTCTTCCTTCTTACTCCAGCATCTGATCTTATGGCCCGCTCTCTCAACCTTCCCCTGGTTATGACTTTACTTTTTCCCCAGCCTTTATAATATCTATGCTATTCCAACTTCTTACACCCCCAGCATGTCCTCCTTTTTCCCCACGCTGACCTCAGCATTTGTCAGCACTAACCCCCTTCCAGTATCAGGCCCTACAGCCCTAAAATTAGCCCCACCCAAGCACCTGTCCACTACCAGTCCCAGTCTCTCTCCAGCATAAACCCATTTCTATTCCCAGTCCCAGTATCAGCCCATGTCCAATCCCAGTCCCCATCCCCCCTGCAGCACCAGTATCAGCCCATTACTAGTCCCAGACCCTCCCACAGCCCTAGCATCAGACCATATTGTCTCAATCCCCCACCTTTCAGCCCTGGTATCAGCCCATTTCCAGTCCCATCCTGCCCCTCAAGCCCCAGTATCAGCCCTTGCCCAGTCTCAGTCCCCTCATCTCTGTGTTAGTTTATTTCCAGTTACAGTTCCCTCCCAGTCCCAGTATCAGCCCATTTCCAGATCCAGACTTCCCCCAAAGCTCATTTCCAATCACAGCCCGCCTCCCGCATTGGCCCTCTTCTAGTTCCAGTTCTCCCTACCACCATCAATCCATTTCCAATGCTCCAGCCCCTTTCCAGTTCCTCTCCCTCACCCTCCCTAATCCCAGCCTCCCCCATCAGCTCTGGCAATCTGTCCACCTCCTCCCCCACATCACTCTAAGCCAGCTACCTCCTCATTTCCTCTCCCTGCTTGTTCCATGCTGAACACAACCGCGAGAGCAAAATGGCAATGCTTCCGCGGCTTTGTTAAGCATTAATACGGCCGCGGCTACCTCCTTGCTTCCTCTGTCTGCTCTGTGCTGCCGCGGCCGTATTAACACTTAACACAGCTACAGGACCATTTTCCTTTCCTCCCACGGCTGTGCTGAACTGAAGCAGCCCGGCCGTGGAACTTTTAGTAATGCAGAAAGTGCTATTTTGCTTTACTAAAAGTGCCGTGCCTGAGCTGCTTCAGTATAGCACAGCCACAGAGGCTAAAGCAGTTCAGAGCAGGGAGAGGAGGTGGGAGACGAAATGTAAATTACTTCTGCTTCCTCAAGAAGTGCCAGAACGCTGTTCCAGCCTGTTCCAGAACAAATTAAGCCCTGGTTAAACAGATGATCAGTGCAAAAAGGATTCAAATGTTTATCATTTCACACAAGTACATTAGAAATCATGGCCATAGTTTGCAGAGAGCTATGGACAAAGATATAGAATTCAGAAAAGAAGAAGGGGAAGATAGTAGGCTGTGCACAGCCCAAACAAAGTTCAGTTCATGCTTGTTTAAAACACAGTTTTCCCAATTTTCATGCCCTTTTTGGTATTCATTTCACCTACTCACTCTTTAGTCATGTAATCAGTTGTACATGTGTTAATTCATAGGGATATACACATACAGACAATTTGCATGCACTTTAAAATTTTAGGCACCCAAATGAACTGAACAAATGAATGGCCGTAAAAGACAGTCTTGAATTGTGGATTCTTTGGTTCTCACCACTAGGCTCCTCCTCCATTCCAGTCTCGCCATTCCAGTGCCATAAAGGTCTGTCAGAATCCTTTACTGTACACGAAAGTGACACTGTGATATTGGTTCCCTACCGGACTGCTCTTTTATTATGCCAAGCATTCTCAACATTCCCCGGTCACGTTCACACATGCCGCAGGACCCTGCTGGTAATGGCTGGCAGCGGGTCTCACGTACCAGCATGGCGCATGGGCACCACTGCAGCTTTGTATTCCAACAGCTGGGCGAATCTTTTCACAAATAATCTTACTACATCAATAAAATACGAATTCAAATACAAAGTTATTTTTGAAAAGGGCACCTAGGGCCAGATTCAATACTTGTATAAACTTAGATCATCAAACATGCAAAGCACCTCACAAGTCATTTTCCTTGGACAGTTTTGAAACAGCACATCTTTCACCCAAAGGTTTAATTTCCTGCAGCTTCTGTGAAGGAAAACAAAATCCACAGGGAAAGAAACAAACCTACACACATACTAAAAAAATTATCTTATGCAAACATCCCCTCATGCTTTTTGCACAAGTCTATGTTGCAGTTTTACTATGGATTTTTTTTAAACTTTCCTGAAATTGTAAGAACTTCAATCCTCAGACAAAAGATGCACTATTCCAACTCTGTGCTAGCAAATGGACATATGGGACATTTCGTACTTTTGGCACTCCCAAAACCTAAATCTGCTGATGGAGCCCTGAGTAAATATCACGAGTGCGTGATAGCTCACTGCCCATGTTCCTTTTCTATCACACATTGTGCTGTCCCAGCCACGCTGATGACTGACAACCACCTGCTCATACTGGGTTTCCACAGAACTACATGTCCTCTCATTTTTTTAGGGGAGGGGAAGGGATTTAGCTCGCACCTTTTCAGTAATAGTTCAAGATGGGTTACAGTCAGGTGGCAATTCAAATTAAAACTAAAAACTGAATTTCCTTGGAAGCATCAGCCGCTAAACATTTGCACCTTGTTTTGACAACGGAAACCTACCTCCTCGCCAATCCAAAATCAATGATTTTTATCTGATTGGCTGCTGGATTCACACACATGATATTCTCCGGCTGCCAGGAAAGAAGGAAACACACATGCTTAGATTGATGTTCTATAGTTAGTGCTGTCAGCACAGCATTTAAACAGTGCTCCTACCTCCCTGCAGCCTGGCCTGACCTTGCATGACTGTCCTCCTGAAGTGACTTACATGCAAGTCCAGGCAGGCAGTACCTGCGGCACCTCTCTACCTCCTGACTGCTTTTCAGTTTGAGATAATACAGGATGTAGGATAAAGACCTCATTTGGTGAGAAGGGGGAGGAGGAAAGCGCTTCCTGATTAGATTTTCTAAGTTAGCTCCCGTATTTTAAAGCATTTAATGAGCTGACAAACCCAGCTTTGAAATATAAAAATGATTCTGCTCTCTTTTGAAGCTTATCTGTATGCCATAGATTTCCGACTCCAGTCTCCATTTTGGCACCGACTGTCTGGTCTGGCGTTAATATGATGTGAGCAGCCGGGGAAGTCGTCCCTAATGCTCTTTTCCCATATTTATTAAAAGGTGGGGGCTAATAGGATTCATATGCTCAAGTCCACGCAGACCAACCCAGGGTCAAGGTCCTTGAAGGATGACTGCAGACAGTACAGTCTGGAATTAACTGCTGTCCTTACCCTCACAGCCGCCCCAGTCTCATTCCAGATGGATTACAGTCTACAGTTTGCTTTTTATTTTCACCATTTCAAAGTGGTTTTTGACTTGTACAGAAATAGAATATCAAATGCATAGTATGCTGAGACTGCTTGGAGCTTTCCAGGGTCACAGACCTCTCTCTGAGTCCTTGAGAGGGCTTCGGTTGTCAGAGACCCCTGCCACTCTCTTTCCAGTGCACCAGCTCCCCTTCAGGGCTATATAACTCCTTCAACTGCAATGACAGCGCTATAGCAGAAGTGACGGCAGGGAACAGCACTTTCAGCGGCTCCTGCCTTCTCCCTCTGCAGGAACCGATAGGCTGAGGAAGAAGACAGGAGACAGGCGAGCTTCCAACTGTCCCCTAGGCCACACTCCTGCCATTTCAGCATCAGGATTGCAGGGCCTTGTTACTCCGGTCCTCGCAGGGCATACGGAAGAAAACAGAGGAGGAGAGCAGGGGAGTGTGGACAAAAGTGAAGGACGAAGATGGAAGGATAAAGGGAGCACAAAGGAGAAACAGAGAGACGGGAAGAAGGGGAAGAGACTGGAGGAGGCGCGGCAGACAGCGCTGTTCAGTACAGGAAAAACTGCAGTCCTGCGCCAGTGTTAGGAGGAGAATCCGAAATCCTGGGCAAGGAGAATGGATCAGAAGCAAACCTATAGAAGCCAAGAGAAACTGTGGGGGGAAAAGGCAAAAGAGAAATGAGGGAGGAAAGATGTAGGAGAGAGGAAGAAGAGCATTGCTCAGTGTTCTCTGGTACGCATGATGGGGTATAAATGGATCTGTAGGTGCTGATAGAAAACATCAAGAGACTTCCTATTCCTTCACTTCCCTTGTTGGTGGGCTCTATCTGAAAGAAAGGTGTTTCAGCTCTTGCACAGTGCCGTCTATGCTTGCAGATCATAGAGCCCAAATTTGCAAAGGTGACTTCACGAAAATGTGGCTGGGAGGAGAAGGACCACCACCTCCCCCCCCCCCCCCCATAGCATTTCCTATGCTGAACATAAGATACAGAACATCAGACTTGCCAAATCTCCCACATTGGGCAGGAGTGTCTTGCTTCAGGAGGCCATCCCGGGCTCTCTTGTACAGGTGGCAGCTTCTCTGAAAGTGTAGTGTTAGTAACTGAGCCAGCCGGCGGAGGCACACTGTACTAAAGATGTGGAGGGAGAGAGGTAGAAACATAGAAACATGATGGCAGAAAAAGACCACATGGCCTATCTAATCTGCCCTTAGGAGGTAGGAGCCTGCTATGTGGCAACCCACCACACAGTTTCTTCTCTGCCTGCAAGAAGCAATTTGAAATCTTGCCTCCCTTTCCAGCTACAGATCTTGTGAAATTTGAAGTTGCTTGTGATGTTGGGAGAGAAGGCTCAGCTACTGAAGTGAGTGGATGAGGAATGTGGTGAGGTGGCAAATAGGCCATGTGCCCCCTTAGAGCTCTGAAACATAGAGCTTACAGAAATGGACATCTTTATCTTTACTGTATCACTTGATAGACCACCCAAGCAATTAGCGGCAGAGCGCTTTACAGATCAAATCAGAATTAGGCTGCAGGCAGGAAGTGGAAAGGAACGCTATTAATAAATAGGACAGAGAGAGAGGAGAGCAGATAACAGCAAAAAGTAAATCAAGGTAGATTTAAGTATTTAAAGTGAAGGGGTACTCTAAGTGGGCAGTCAGGGGACTGGAGAGGGGAGGTCAAAGGCAAGATAGAACAGGTGGGTTTGAGCATGGTTTTGAGTTTTTGAAAGGATAGTTCAGTGCAGAGTGTGGTTGGCAGTGAATTTCAGAGCGCAGGTGCTAGGAAGAAAAATGCAGCGTGGCGGGTGAGTTCAAAGCATGCATGTACAGGAGAGAAAAGGGAAAGACAACCTATGTGGGCAGTCCGGAGCAGGTGGGGGAAGTGTGAGATTGGATAAGATCAGCGAGGTATGGGGGGGGGGGGAGGTGTACCGGTATAGACAAATTTGTGAATAATAGTAAATATCTTGTGCATGACCCTGAATTTGAGAGGAAGCCAGTGGAGATGCATAAGTAAGTGAGTGACATGATGAGAAGAGAGGAGTAAGTAAGAAGGTGAGCTGCAGTATTTTGAAGGAGCTGTATCCGGTGCAGTTGATACTGGGGCAAACCTGCTAAAACAGCATTACAATAGTCAAGCCTAGAGATGGTAAGTGACAACACAAGTGTGGTTAGTGATGAGAGGGAGAGGAAAGGACGGATGGCATGAATTTGGTGCAAGGAAGCAAAAGAACGGCGAACATGGGAGGAGGTATGCTGATGGACGGAAAGGGAGGAGTCAAGAGTGACTCCAAGGTATTGGAGTAATGAGACGAGAGTTATGTGAGTACCAGATAATATGGGGTCAGGGGGGCACTGAAAGTAAACCAGATAGCAGCAGATTTGGAAGGGTTAAGGTGCAGATAACTACTGTTTAACCAGGAGGAGATGCGGGAGAGGCAGGAGTTCAATGGGGTTATATCAGGTGTGAGTGAGTTGGTGCAACATAGGAGAATTATATCGTCAGCATAATAATATCCTGAATCTCAGACTGTTGAATGATAAGTGCAAGTGGGGCAAGAAAGATATTAAAGGGGAGAGGGACTAATATGGAGCCCTGGGGGACCCCACAGGGAAGGGAGGCAACTGGGGAGGCTAAGGAGCCGACCTGGACAGTAAAGATGCACATGGAGAGGAAGTGGCAGAATAGGGATGGACAGTCCCGCGGATCCCCTGATTGTGAAGGCAAGAGAGGAGTATGGGGTGGTCAATTAGGTTGAAGGCTGAGGATAGATTCAGGGACATCACAAGAGAGAAAGCACCCTTTTCATGTGACTGGTGGAGCTCGTTTAAGAAGGAAAGGAGAATAGTTTCTGTACTATGGCCTATTCTGAATCCAGATTTGCAGGGGTGAAGGGCGAGAGTGGGGTCGAGATGGGAAGATAATTGTGAAAAAAACAATTTTTCCAAGATCTTGGAGAGAAAAGGGAGATTGGAGATGGGACACCAGTGGGCATGGGCAAGGGGATCAAGGGAAGGTTTTTTTGAGGATGGGACGGATGATTGCATGCTTCCAGACGGTAGGAAAGGAACCAGACAACAGACTTGAGTTAAATAAGCTGAGGATGAACGAGAGGAGGGAGAGTGAAGATTCAGAGAACCAATGGGAAGGAATGGGATCTAATGTACAAGTAGGTTTATTGGATGAAGCAAGAGGGTTGGAGAGTTCAGCGCTAGAGATGGGGGATACATGTTGTGCATTGAGTCTTACTCATGTGTGCTGTATGTGATGTGCTATCCATTTCTTAATAAGGGGCTCTCACAACTCTGCTCCTCTTGGTGAGACACTGATTCTTTTGCAAAAATGTATTTAGTCTTCCACCACATTTCTGAATATAGTAAAATTGCACATAGAACACAAGACCCTATTTACTGAACAGCAGTAAAGTGTTGCAGTCAGGACCAGCGCTACCATTAGATGAAGTAGGTGGTCACCTAGAGCAGTGGCCTTCCATGGGCACCCCTCTCCGGGGCTAGCTTACCTAAGGCTGCTGCCTGCTATTATCTGCCACTTAGGCCCCCCTCTGACACAGACATCTCCATTAATACCCAGCTACTAATGTCTGCGTGATATAGTATATACCTTACCTTAAGGTCTAAATGAAGGATATACATTTGATGCATGTATTGAATCCCTTCGCAGATCTGTTTAATGAATAAGATGGTATCGAGCTCTGTCAAATTGTAATTCTCACTGATAATTCTATCAAATAGCTCTCCGCCAGCCACACTGTGGAGGAAGAGAAAACAGTTTGCTGTACTAAAATATAGCTGTCTATAAGATACGACCGTCTCATTGAAACACTAATCTAAATGAATCTGTTGACATGTTATTGATGTATCTTTTACTCTGTGTATACTGATCAAAGTTTGCTGCCTGGTACTACTGATCATTTGTGTAGCTCTGCATGGCTTTTGCAGTAGTGTACAGACACATGTAAGAGACAGCCTCTGCTCATCAGAACTTATAGTCTAGTCAAGACAGACAACACAACAACTGGGCACTGGGCTATAACTAGGGAAATGGCAAAGAAACATATAGGAAGTGAACCGGAGGCTGAGGGGATCAGGATTCGAAAGCAGTCTCAAAGGGGTGAGTTTTTAGCCTGGATTTGAACAAGGCCAGAACTGAATGCCTTTTCCAAAAATAATACAACATGCTGCTAAAAATTTCACTTTTGTAGCCACTTTCTTGAACCACAAAATTTTACTCTTAGTTTTCCCATGTTCATCTTCGGCCATCGGCAGACCTAAGTAATAACAGCTTGATTGCATCTGTAGCATTGGTCCAATAGATTTTGTGAAAATAGAGGACCCAATATTTAAACTCCACGGTCAGGGTTTTCTTAAATGCCGGCCATGGCGTTTAGATATGAAAGTAGATATTCACTGCACATATTATCCAGCACTAAATATCGGTCCATCACTGACTGCTGGCACTATCCAGAGAGCAGCGATATTCAGCCACTATCCAGATAGCAAAAACTGCATAAAAAACTGCAAAAACTGCATAAAATTAGACCTGCTGTTTATCAGCCTAATATTATGCAGTTTGTTATTCAGTTAGCGGACTGAATATCGCTGCTAACAAGATGACACCAAGTTCTGTCCCAGCTCCACCCACAGACCACCCCGGCACTATTTGCATAGTGCCGAGATGGACAGAGGAAATATCGCATGTGGCAGCACTTATCCGGTTAGCACGATAAGTACTTTTGAATATTAGCCCGAAAGCTTGTTTGACATTCCAGGACCATTATCACCACACCTATGGTGTCTCTACTTCCAGAGGGTCTCTGGCAGTCATGAGAACATTTCTTGCATGCCAGGCTTGCTACACGTTTGAATTCTAAACACAGTGCAGCAGAGAATCCCCACGTACTATATCTGTTTTACGTCTGTTAAGTCATTATATGAGTTGATGCAGACTTTTTGTAGCTGGGATATTCACTCAGACTAGCTTAAAACACAGAAGAGGGTGAGGAGAAGCGAACACAGTACCAGCCTCAAAGGAGGAGGAAAGGCGTCTTGCTGGCAAGGTGGGAAACAGAGCTGTATGGAATATCTAAGGAGCCCCCACTGACATCATCTTTGGGAGACACCCTTCAACATAAAAGCTTATTATTTGTGGTGATTAACCATAGGCATGTGACTAAAGAGGTAGAGGGCAGGGTACGCCTTCGGAAGCACCTGAAGAGCACCAGAGGAGTGCTGGAAGATTTGTTGGGCACCGCAAAAGTGTTAACCTATGATTAAGTGGTTGGATTTATTTGCGTTGGTGAAATGGTTAAAAAGAAAAAAAAACAACTAGTCTACATCTGTTACGTCAGGGGTGGTGAATGCTCCTCTGAACAAACATTTTTCTTCTGTGAAAAGACAGATTGGGGGGGGGGATTACCTTGTTCATCCATCCCTTCTCCTCTGTCTGGTGATTCATTAAGCTCAGATGGCAGACCCCCTCTAGGCCATCAACCACTTCTCTGATTGTAGGTGGCCCTACCTCCCAGGACCAGTGGAGTCACCTTAACCTTTGGGGAAGCTCCCAGTCTGCTCATCCAACCACTAGGCTACCGGAGTAGCCCAGTGATTAGAACAGGAGCCAGAGAGACCTGGGTCCTGGACCAGTTGCTTAACCCTCCATTGCCTCAGGTATAAACTAAGATTGTAGGCCTTCTGGGAATAGGAAATTCCTATTGCAACTGAATGTAGCTCGTCTTGAGCCATTGCTGGAAAGCAGTGAGCTAAATACAAATAAATACTTCAAATATTTATTTCAGGCCTTCTGCATATGAAACTGCTAGTTCCAAAGCCTGCGAGATCACATTTTACTTTAGAAACATCAGTGACCCCCAGAACCCTCTGGAGAAGTGTGCTTACATGATATTTGGCAAATTGTTTTCCAGAGAGAGTCTAAGTTAAAGTAATCTGTGGCTCAGCTGTGTCAATTTGCTGAGAAACCGGTAGAACTTGATGGCCGAGTGCATGATAGCAATACATAATTATTTATTTTACTTATTTATTTAGACACATTTATAGATAACAGCATAACATACATAGTAACTAGACACAAACAACAAGAAGTAAAGCAATTCCTAATCAAGTTAAATGATAGCAATGCAATGCATGTCTTCAAGTCAATGCTGACTCCGGCAACCCAGCAGCTCCTGGTTTTTCTTGGCAATATTTATTATTTATTTATATGTCTTATATACCGCGCTATTATAATCAGTGCGGTTTACAGTTGAATAAAACATACTACAATGCAGCAGGTCACATTGAGTTTACATTGAACAAGGGTAGTAATCTTGGAAGAACCGTGAGAACTATATACAGATTATGGACATTCTTACAGGACATATAAGGATCGTAAACAGATGCCTAAGCTCCTGGGTCAGGGAGAGAAGGTAGGGGACAGGTGATTAACCGTTCTCTAAGGGAGGCTGATCAATGGGGCGGGCTAGGTAGGAGGGTAAGGTGATGGCTGTGTGCTTTCCAGAGTTATTATCAGGGTAATGTAGCAGGAACAAGTGGTGTTTGAGAGCTTTTCTGAATAACGGTAGATTGGAGATAGCTCGGATTTCTGCTGGGAGGGCGTTCCAGGCCATAGGTACGAAAATGGAGAAGGCTCTACTGGCTGTTGTCTTTGTACATTTTATCACTAACTTAGGGACTTCAAGGGTATTCATCAATGTAGATCTCCTGATTCTGTTGGCTGGAGTGTTGTGGAGAAGTTTACTGATGTGACGAGAAGTAGATTACCAGGTCTTTCTTCTGAGGCAATGGAAGGTTAAGTGATTTTCCGAGGCCACAAGGAGTACTAGTAGTAATTGATTCCTGGTCTCTTGGTTACTAAGCCAGTGTGCTAACCATTAGGCTATTCCTCAAATTTTAAAATAGTTGGGACCCAATTCAGGCTATTACAGTTTTGGGAATTAAAGTTATTTTGTCTTTACATTTCAAATTAGAAGTCATGAAGAATCAATTAAAGTGAAACAATTGACATTTTTTTAATTTCCCTTTGACACATTTACTTCTGCCAGGGACTTTATTGTGTATATATTTTAAGGAAATTCTGGATCTTCCCAATGTATTGCCTTTGGTAAATTCTTACTGTATTTCTGATAAGAAGTTAAAGGGGAAAGTATAGATGGGTGGCTTGACAAATGTGTTTCACCATCTTTAGATCTAACTAGGTTCTTAGAAGTTTCCCACCAAGCAATTTATGTTAGGGCCACCCTTCTGGTGTCTTTTGTGGCACAACGGGACAAGTCACAGGTTTTGAAAGCTTATTTTAAGAACAAGAACTCCTTGATCTATGGCCACAAGATTCAGCTTTCCCCTGATATGGCACATCTTACACAGTCTTGTAGGAAGGCTTTCCTGCAGATAAAGCATTGAGCTTGGACTATGGCAGCTACCTTCTATTTAAAATTTCCTAGTAAATCTTTTATTAATTATCAGGGGAATAGCTATATATTTGCAGATCCTATCCATCTGGAAACAATTTTGCTTGCATATTCTAGACAGGGTCAAGCTGGAGTAGGCTATCTGACTGGAGTAGGCTATCTGCCATTTAGACTGGGTTTCTTTCTATGGTTAGTAATTGAGGGTAGTAGATCTAAGGAAAATGTTCTATGCAAGATAAGGTTTTAAAATATGTGTGCACTCTTGCAGTTGTTAATACTTAAAATCTGATTGAAAAGAAGTCTCTTGGTCATACAAATAGTTGTTTCATGGTATGTTTTAGTACCTATATACCAACTTCTAAGCAAGCAGTGCAGTGGAGGAGTGGCCTAGTGGTTGGGGCAAGATACTTCAGGCCAGAAGGTCAGGGGTTCAAATCCCACTAGAGGACAGCAACCTTGGGCCGGAAGGACTGGGGTTTCTAGTCCCACAGGTGCTCCTTGTGGCCTTGGGCAAGCCACTTAACCCTCCATAGCCCATGTTCCCTGTAAAATAGTTCTCCATGTCATAATGCCCTGTTCAATGTAATTTCAGTTTGTTCAATGTAAACCACACTGATGCAGAATAGTGCAGTATATAAGAGAATGTAATAAAGTAGAGATTTCTTATTTATACCCTGTGCTATATTCCTTTGCTGTTAGTGACTCTCTAGCTGTGAATAGCATGGCTCTACAGTCCTTTCTGGTATGAAGAAAGGCTGTTTATTTACCATTTAACCATCAATTTAGTAACACAGAGCATTTATTTTCCATGCCTTATAGATTTAATATTAACATGATTATAGATCCATTTTTTCAAATAACTTTTTAATTAGCTTTTAGATTGATTTTTTATTTTTATTTTAATATTAATTCTACAACATGATTATTTTATTTTATTTAGTTATTTATTTGTGTTTATTTAACCATTTTTTTACCACTCCATCTTCCATTCAGGGCGATTTACATTACAACTTGAACATTTTTTACAATGAACAGGTGAATTAACTTGGATAGGTATACATATAACATATGAACTTGGGTGAACTATTATACAGTAGCATTGTACAGTGGAACATTAAATCTTTTGAGTTAGGTCCAAGGAGTAGTGGGAGGGTATGTGGTAGGGACTAGGGCAGGGGTTTTCAACCCAGTCCCCGGGGAACCCTAGGCTAGTCAGGTTTTCAGGATTCCCAGAATGAATATGCATGAGAAAGATTTGCATGTTCTGCCTTCATTGTATGCAAATCTATATTATGCATATTCATTGTGGGAATCCTGAAAACCTGACTGGCCTAGGGTTCCCCGGGGACTGGGTTGAAAACCTAAGGACAAGTGTGTAGGGTAGATCTAGGTGGTATTCATCAACTAGTGCTGTCATAGTGCTCAGAGAATAGGAACATCTTTATCTGTTCTTTGATGGATTTTCTGCTTGTCATTGACAAATTGATCTTTTATTAGGTAAAAAAAAAGTGTGTGGTTTCAGTGTTATAGCATCAACCCTCATTTAATGATTCTATTTGTTTATTCTGTTATTTATCGTTTTTACTTTACTTATAGTGGATACATAAAGATTCATTCAAATTGGGACTTCATTACAGTACATTAAGCACAAAGGTAATGCTCATTTATTATTCTTTTTACATTTCTTCAATTACTTAAATTATTTGTATAACAATAATAATTATTTTTTTATTGATTTATGTTATAGACTGCTGTACTGTACATTTTGGCCACTAAGAAAGGTGTAACTATGCTGAAACATGGCCATGTAGGGTTGTGTTTGAAGATTCAGGGATTGTATCCCAATTAAATATTTGTTTTATACTACATCTCATATTACCTGTTTTTTCTGCCATTTAGGCTATTGTAATAGTCTACATCTTGCTTTCCTGCATCCATACTGCTTGCTCTCCAAATTGTCCAAAATGAGGCTGAACACATTCTGTCAGATATGAGTCGTAATGAGCATATTTCACCTGTGTTGTATGCTTTCCATTGGTTGCCAGTTGTGTGGAGAATTCATTTTGAAATGTCGGTTCTGGTTTTTAAAGAATGAAGTAATGAAGCACCTTTTAGTATTTGCTCATCTTTTAAGATTTATCGTCCTCCTCGGTTAATCTGGGCCTGCCTTCTTGACATACCCTTTGTGCATCACTTCTTTTTAGCAAAATTCTGGGGATGGGCCTTCATGGTAGCTGGCCCAGTATTCTAAAATTTATTATTTACTGAGCTGCGAACAATTACAAGCTTTTCTTGCAGGCATTTTCTTAGTTTTAACTGAATTTTTATATATTCAATTTTATTAACAGGTTACTTGTAATAATTGAGTGACCATCAAGTTTTGATGAATTATAACGTACTTGAGTCGGACTAATATATGTTTCTTAGGTTTTTGCTTTGTTTTGTTTGGGTTTGTTAATTGGTGTTGTGTACCATCTGGTTTACTTTATTTGTATACCGTTTTTATTGAGTATTTATCTTAGTCCCTGTTTTATGTAAACTTTAGTTATTTTGAATAATGTATATTTATTGTACACCGCTGAGAATTCTAGATGAGTGGAATATACATTTTAATACTACTACTACTACTAATAGGCCCAATATTTAAAACCATTTATCTGATTAGCAGCACTTGCTAACAGGATAAATGGCGCTGATCATGGCCAGCCACAGATTTAAGCAGCACTGTCTGGATAATGCTGCTGAAAAGCATCACAGACTGCCCCCGCGCTTTCCAGATAGCGCTGGCGCAGTCCAGGGGCAGAGTGAGGGTGGAGAGTTTACATCCAGATAACAGCATCACTGTCCAAAGAACAATAGCACTTAGAACAGCAAAACAGCTGTCTTAAAGTTATGCAATGGCTATCTGGATAATTACTCTGAAGATCACCATCATCCAGATACTGGTAGTGGTCAGCGCCATACTCGGATAGTCAGTGCCAGTATCTGAAATATTCAAGTGTAACTTTAAATGTGGCAGCCAGTGCTTAAAAGAAACCCTGACTGCCAAATTTAAATATTGGTCCATATAATAATAATAATGCCCGAATTGAGGATAAAGAACGAGAAAAATTGACAAAATATAGAGACCTATAGATTGAATTTGAAAAGATTTGGAAGAAAAAATCTACTGTAATATCAGTTGTGGTTGGAGCTCTCAGGGCACTACCTAAGGGACTCCCTAAATATTTACACATTTTGGTCCTACTGGACTTGACTCCACAAATCCGACAAAAGACTACCCTACTTCAAACAGCTTACATCTTGCGGCAATACCTGCATTATTTCTAGGTTTTTGGTTAGAACCCGAAACACAGGATTAAAACTAGTCCTAGACTCTGTCTTCCAGTGAAGTATCCACAATAATAATAATAATAATAATATGACAATCAGATACAGTAGTTATTTCCTTCTCCCCAGAGGACTTTCAATCTAAGGGGCATATTTACCAACCCATAATAAAATAATATGTGTGTGTATTATTTTAGAACGGAATTAACTAACCCACAGTACCTCAGCACTGCAGGCAAATGAATCCCACAGTAAATTTTGTTTTGCATTGCTGCAACCCAAAATATCACGCATTCAATATAGACGACTTCACTCCATTAAGAATTGGAAAAAAAAGTACTAAGGCCCAACAGATACAGTAGAGAAAAGATGGCGCCAACTCATGTTATTTTAATTGTAACCCCAACACTTCCATTTCAAAGTATAGCTATTAGAGTACTGGAGTATTTTCTAAGGGTTTAATAATAGACGGAGGAAGTAAGAAGAGAGAGAGACTTACTATTCCATAATGAGCACAATGTCGTTTCTAGACTCAAAGGCATCATAGAGCTGAAGGAGGTTTACGTGTTTCAGCTGGTTCATGATATAGATCTCATTCTTCACTTCTTCCTGAGAAAAGAGTCAAGCCTCGTCAACTCCATGTTATTGCATTACTATCTTGGAGGATAAAGAAGGGATTAGAGAAAGTACATGAATGAAGATTCACCTTGTAGCGCTTACCTTTTCCTTAAGGCCTCTAGCTTTGATAATTTTTGCAGCCAGAGTAAGACCGGATGATTTTTCCACACACTGATGCACTTGACCAAATCTTCCACTGGAGGAAGGAAAGAAACAAAAATGAAATACACTAAGTGATTGCAGTTTTTGTTTCTTTTGCACATGATTAGATTTTATGTGTGCCTAGTATGAGCAATGACATTTGCTGACACATTAACATTATTTCTGAAACACATAACCTGATTCTTCATTCAAGGCCTGGAATAATACATTAGATGAGGTTCACTGCAATTTTTGTTATGAAAACAGCTTATTAATCATATTGTTAAGTGCCATCGAGTTGGTGTCAATTCCTGGCAACCCTCTGGATAGTTGACCTAAATTTTGTTCAGTCTTCAGCCAAGAGGCTCATTGTTGATAAGTGGTATCCATAGTTGCTGTTATTGTATCGATCATCATTGCCGGCCTTCCTCTTTTACGGTGACCTTCTACCTTGTCAAGCATTATGTCATCCTCCTATGATCTCTCTCTTCGCATGATGTATCCAAAGTATGAAGGTCAAAGTCTTGTCATCTGAGCTTCTAAGGAAAGCATAGGTTTGATCTCCTCTAGTACTGACTGGTTTGTTCTTCAGGCAGTCCATGATATACACAGTATTCATTGTCAGCACCATAATTCAGAGGCATCAATTTTCTTCCTGTCTTATCTTTTTCACTGTTCAACTTTCGCCCCCATATGATGTTACTGAAAATACCATGGCCTGGACAAGTTGAATCTTTGTATGGTGAGAGACATCTCTGCTCGTGAGAATCTTATCTAGGTCCTTCATAGCCATTCTACCAAGAGCAATACGTCGTCGGATTTCTTGACTGCTAGTCCTTTCTTTATTGATTGTTGATCCAATTAAGTTAAAGTTGTCAACTATTTCAATTTCTTCTCCATCAATGAAGAACTTATTGATTTTGCCAGTTGGCAGTTTTTTTCTCTTCTTAACATTAAGGTGCAGACCCATTTTAAGACTATGTTCATTTGATCTTGAGAAACAAATATTTCAGGTCATCTTCACTTCCAGCCAGTAATGTGGTATCATCAGCATAGCAAAGGTTGTTGATGAGTCTTCCACCAATCTTCACACCTCGGTTGTCTTCATACAGACCTGCTTCTCTGATGTTTTGTTCTGCATATAAATTTAAGAGGGAGGGGAAAAGTATGCAGCCTTGTCGTACACCTTCACTGATTTTAAACCATTCTGTTTCTGCTAGTTCCATTAGAACTGTTCCTTCTTGATTGATGTAAAGATTGTGCAAGAGAACTATCAGGTGTTCTGGTATACCAAATGCTTCTTAATGTGGCCAAGAGTTTCTCATGATTTACAGTCAAAAGCCTTGCTGTAGTCAATAAAATACATATGGATATCCTTTTGTATTCTATTGTCTTTTCAAGGATCCATCTCACATCTGTGAAAATGTCTCTCGTTCCTCACCCTTTCCTGAACCCTGCTTGCACTTCAGACAGTTCTTGTTCCAGGTATGGTTGTAGTCTCTGCTGAATGATCTTGAGTAAAATCTTGCTGGCATTTGGGATCAGAGCGATTGTGCGATAATTTCCACAGTCAGGTCACCTTTCTTCAGTATTGATATAAAAACAGTCTCACAGTTATTGGCTGAAGGCTCAGTGAACATGTAGCCTTTTGTAAAATATGCATATGAATGTGCAGGGGCTTCCAAGAATACGGAGATATACTATAGTCTAGCTCTAGCATGTCGGATTCATTATGTCCATGACTGGTTTTGCAACATCCATTATGTGTTACACTACAACTTAGGGGTATGTTTACTAAACCGGGCTAACGGTTAACCCGGGCTATCTGCCACTAGGTCCCATGCCCTGTACCAGTACGTGGTTTGCAGTGCAACAGAAGAGGTCTGGCTGAGGAACATAAGGGTAGCCCCAGGGACCACTATGCTGCCGTGGCAACAGTGTGGTGCAGTACACTCAGCCAGCATGTCCAAGAGCAGAGGTCAGAGGTTCAGGTCCCATCTGTGGCTCCTGAAGAGCATCTCCCCATAGTTTTAGCCCACACTGCAGCCACAATAACAACATGGGCAAACCCCAACGCAGTGGTGCACAGGGGTACAGACACCCACTCACAAGGGCTCCACTATCCACAGCTTCATGGAGTTTCAAGCTGTTGGCCCCAGCACAGAGCTGCAGTTATCAACAGAGCACTACTACTACCCCCTGCACAGATTAGCAATGTTGGCACTGTGATCAGGACCAGTGCAGTGGGTAGGGTTGTCAACCACCTCCATCTCTGCACAATGCTGAGATAGGTGTGGGAGTGTGCATATGCCTCTCCATTGTTTTGTGTCTGCCAACACCTCACTGAGCCCACATTGCTCACACTGCTTCCAGCGTTAGCCTGCAAATGTGCATAATGAGGAGCAAAGTATTGTGGGTATGGCCCAGACAGGGCGGATTGGCCAAGATGCATCTGCACAGGGTGGAGGGCAATGGCTGGGACACTGTAGTGCTCGACCACCACCTGCATGGACAGGGGTGGCCACAGCATGTCACACTGGGGGACGGGGGTCACTCTCACTCTGACCGAGCAGTGACCATGGCATGTCTATGTTCCCACATAGTGCCACACATTATTTGTTTCCAGTGATACCTGTGTGTTCCTGGTTCTGGGGCCTAATCACAGAGATACCTGCTTGGTGTCTGTGCTATGCATCCCACCTCTGGGTGCACAGGGTTCCCCTGTGAGTATGGACTGGTTAGTGGGCTGTCTGCAGTTTGCCTGTGCATGGTGGGAACACCTTGTAGGATGCTGCAGGTGCAGTCTGATTGTGCTGTCTGTTGATGAATGGCAGACCATGGCGTGGGGCAGTTGAGCCTACCCCAAGTATTACTGCTGGTCTGCAATGGTCATAGGTATGGCACTGGCCCAGCAGCCCTGGAGGGTTGTCATCCGCCAGCAGGACTGTGATTGCTGGTACTGCAGCCATTCTATAGGGTGCAGGCACCTGTCCCACCACACCCTCATCTACAAAAGGTGTGATTGAGAACCCTTGGGGTATATAGCACATACCACTTAGACCCATAGTGGCAGTGCTGCATCGCCCTCATGCGAGTCTAGACACCCCAATGCCCTGATAATAGGTACCCATGGCAGCCAGACCGTAACACCGGGTACACACTAATCTAGGTGGTGTCTGGTCCCACAGGGCCACATGTGACTGTAGAACACAGCTGGAACAGATGTACCTTCAGTTGCACTGCTGGGACCACCTGTCACACACTGGCAATGCTGGGGATGTGCAGCAGGACCTATCTCTAGCACCACATGTACTGTGGACCTAGTGCTGGGCGCCCATCCTATCCCTCAGGGTGAACACGGAGCCTGCACAATGGCATGGTCTGTAGCTACTCTGTGCCAATATCACACACTGTTAGTCCGTCTTACCACGCTGCAGTAGTGGAGAGGTGCAGACCCCCTTTGGTGGTCAGCTGAAGTCTGCTGTTCTGCATGTGCAATGCATCATGGGTGCTGGTGGGGTTACCCTATCTTGGCAAACAGAGCAGACGGTTTGTGCAGTGACCTGCAGTCCTTCTGTACCCAGCCATTGTTGTGCAACAGGCCATAGAGGTATAGCCTACTGTTTAGTACACTGATGTTCTAGGTGGAGGTCATGGGTTCAATTCCTCATTGTTCCCTCCTGTCCAAGGCAGATATTTTGCTTGCCTGTGACAGTCATATCTTTGCAGATCCATGCTACCAGCCCATAGTACCCTCACCACAGTTGCCAGCAATCCTTATAAGGCATTATAAGGCTCCTAATTAGGCACATTACAAGGCACCTTATTGGGCACAGTACAAGGCAAGTTATAAGGCATGTTACAAGGCACCTTATTAGGCACAGTACAAGGCACGTTAAGGCACGTGCCTTGTACTGTGCCTAATAAGATACCTTCTAACGTGCCTTGTAACATGCCTTATAACGCGCGTTACCTGACATGCTTGCCATAATGATGCCCCGCCCACGCCTTTATATGGGCATCTGTACCTTTACCGCGGAACCTAATGCAAATGACATTACCGCAGTTTAGTAAACATGCCCCTATGTGTTGAGCTTGCCCTCCTATGCATTGAGTGAAGAAATAACCAAGACTCTGGTGGAGGCTTGTTATCTTGAGAGTGAGTGTAGGGTGCGGTGGAGGTGTTTCACCAGTCATTGTTGATTGTGATTTTGGGAGATAGCCACGAAATGGTTGGCGGATTTGAACACAGAGATAGGGCCCAAGGCAGTATTGCAGGGCATTAAGGACATGAAGACTATCCCTGACAATATGGTTCTACAAGAACAGTGTTTCTGTTGACAGCCTAGATTTCTCTGCACCGTGTCTTACTTGCCACACTTATTGATAATGAGATTTTTGTGGAGCAGATGGCGCCACACTGTTACATCTGTTCTGGACATGCCCCAAGATACGGAATTTTTGGGGAGACGAATTGGCTTAACTGAGTAGTCGCTTGCAGGCAGACTTGCTGCTATTAGTCCAAACTCTATTATTTGATGATTTTTATGATGATCCTCCCTTTAGCCAGGGAAAAAGACTTTTTGCTCATAAGGCTTACCTTCTGAGACGTAAATGTATTTTGTTGAATTGGAGGAAAGTAGGTCCCCCTGCTTTGCGTCAATGGTGCATCCAACTATTTCAAATAATGATGTTTGAAAAAAATGGCTGTCAATAACACATGCCCTGGTAGTTGGAGGGCATTTCGGTGAATTTGGAAAATATTTTGGAATTCATTACTCCATAGAGCACGGGGTTCACAGTTAAAGGGGTAATTTTATAAAGAGCCACGTAAAGATGACCACCATTTATGTGTGTACATCGGCTATGTTCAAGGACTTATACATGTGAATGGGATCTTTACGTGCATATTGTAGCCATTCACTGTTCTATAAGTATACACATAAGACTGATCACGCATATTTCCACTGTGAGCACGCACATGGGTGGAGCGTAAATTTACATGCATAAGTTATAAAATACTATAACTTACACACATTCTTTAAAAATCTAGGTGCAGATACTTACACCTGAATTCAAAATATATTTTTCATGACCCCCTGCAATTGGAACATTTCCTGGACAATGCATTTTCTTTAAATTGATTGCATACTTAAGCAGAGTCTGTGGAGAAATAATGGAAGGTTTAAGTTTTGTATGCCTCAAGATATCCACTCTTTATTTTCTTATATTATTTCCTTAACTTGTATTAGCCCTGTTGTTGTAGGATTGCACTTCTAATTTTTGGTGTTTTCTATTTGGGTTGTTTTTGATACTGTTATGTTTTACTTATTTAAATGTAACTATGCCCTGGTTTCCAATTTGTATTGTAATTTTTTAAATACTCATAATTTTTTTTACCCCTCCCCCATGCTGTCAATACCCCTACTCCCCACATGGCGTGGCACTCTGCGCCATGATGCTCCCCCAGTCAGGCCCACAGTGGCAGCATAATGAACTTACAATTAAACTGGCTTGCTGCAGTATCTTGCACTACAGGGACTGACCGTTCTTCTTTCCCAGCCAAAGTCTCGCGATTCACGAGACTTCGGCTGGGAGAGAAGAGTGGCTGGCCCCTGTAGCACAAGGCATCACAGCAAGCCAGCTTAATCATAAGTTTGCCACACTGCCTCCATTGGCCTGGTGGGGTGCACCCCCTCCCAGCTAGCCCCTGAGGGGGGCTCACCCACCACCCTGCCCTTGGTACACTACTGCATTTAGGCCTTCATTTACTAACCTGCATTAACACACATTAATATGTTTTAATCTTATTTAATGCACGTTAAATAACTCTAAGGAGTATGTTTACTAAGGAGTATTAAGGATGCAAAAGTGTCATTAACGGGCATTATTGGCACCCATGAGCAGTTAACGCTGCAGAAAGCACCGATAATGCTGAATTAACATGTGGAAACTGGTCCCCTAGTGTTAAGATGAAAAGAGATGGAGAGTGGGCATTAATGGGACGAAGACTGGGCAGGGATAGCGTGTGCTCCCTTAACTCCGGTGTATGTTAGCGTGCATTAAAGCTCCCAGTGCTGGGAGCTTTAATGCCATCTGAAAACTCACAGTAAGGGTTATTTCTGAAGGGAGAGAGCCTATTTTAATGTATGCAATGTGCTCCACCCACCATACATCTCAAATTAGTGATAGTAGTGCTCCATTGGCAGCCACAGCTTGGTGCCCCATTAATAAAGGTCATTATGCTATTGGTGCCAAATTGGCAAAGGAAGTAGTGCCTGGGTATGGCTGATCCACTAGGCTGACAAGGCTGTTGCCTAAGGTGTACATCTGTGATGTTTGGTGTGACTCTATTTTGACAGTGGCGCCACTGCCACTGCCACCATGATGCTATGTCAGCATTGTGTGATGGTGGTGGTGATGGTCACAAAGGCTGCAGCCTGCTGCAGATGAAATCTGTATCCCGGCCCTGTGTGTCAGGTGCAGCACTACAGTTGACACTGTCAGTGGGATGGTGAACATGTCAGCAGCAGGTACAGCAGGGCACATGGTGATCCCTTCCTTCCGAGATCTAAAGCAGCCACACACATGCCCACATCCCTCAGTAGCGGGGGGCAGGAGCAGCATGGTTTGACTAGCTGCATGTGTGCAACTTCAAAAAGGCCGCCTGCAGCCTGAAGTGGTGGATGTGCCCCGATGGCAGGGAGGGATTGGCATGCATGCTGTCCACCATAATCGGTGGACCCTGCATGTGAGGAGAAAAATATGCAATTGAGGCAGGAAGACTATACAATATGATACCAACCCATGTCAGAAAAAAAATGACCACCCTTCCCCCTTACCCGCCAAATGATGACCATAATCTGTGCATGAACCAGTGACCCCTCCACAAGTAAGTACTCAGTTAGTTAGAACCATCTGAGCCACATGTGACTCCAAACTAGCTATGGTGGTCTGCAAAATGTGAGATTATTCCATGACTGCCCCACAAGCACACACCAGGAAATGGATGTGTTGGTCCTTCTGTGAGAATACCCATGGTCTGGAATGTGTGTGTTCATGTATCATGGCTTGCCCCTTTGACTGAACAGATCCCATATGTAAGACATGAAGGTCAGTTGAACCAGCAGTATAGCAAGGCAGAGCAACATACAGACCTAACAAGATGTCCCTCTCCCACACCTGCCAAACAAAGCTACTACTACTACTACTACAAGACATACACAGTGCTGCACAGACACATGTAAAAAATGGCCTCTGCTCATCAGGGCTACCTTGTCAGACAAGTATGGCACAGAGCCTGCAGAAATCTAAGCAGACATAGGCATACCCCAACTCATGCCCTCATGCATCCTGACAATGACCACTTATATACCCATGGATTGATGAACCCACATGGCTGCTCTGTGTCTCCAAACACATAGCCAGTGATTGAATGAGAGAATGGTTATGGGTTCAAGATCAGCCTGTGGACCAGGAATGGTATGTCCAGGTGTATTAACGTTATCCTACAATTTCCAGAACTGTATCAGCAAGTGCAACCTTCAACATTTCATCTAGCATGAGTCCACACACTCAGCTGCACCATCCATGGCTCGATGGCAGAGTATGCTAATAGCACCAGCACACTGAGGAGGCATTGACATTGCCCAAGCATTGCAGAGCATGCTAATATCGCCTGCACACTGAGCAGGAGTTGACAATGATGGAGCATCAAAGGAAGCCTGAGGGGCACGTAAGAATGCCAACCTGCACCACTTTTGGACAGCGGGGTCATGTGTATGTGTGTGTCTCCAGAGGAATGTAAACTTCAACATTGCACTGTGCATGCATGTGGTGCCCAGGCTTTATGGCTGTGCATACAACATGCTGCAGGTCAGCTATACAGCAATCCCACATATAGCAACTATTTGCAAGCAGAAAGTTAGTTTTCAATAAGTAGTTGCAACCTGTGGCTGTGACATTGTAATGCATTCCCAGTTACACAATTGTCAAGACCCATTTCTACAGCATTCCCCTATACTTACCTCTCAACATGACACTATTGTGCAGCTTCCAAATCACCTGCTAGTTTGACTGGTGTGAACAGGGGGTACACATGTGTGTGTGTGTTGCAACCATCACCTCTGACTGACTCTCCAGTCCTCAGAACACACCCATTTGTACAGGTGAGAGGCCTGATTAATGCCAACTGCAATAACAGCAGTATCCGTGGCAATACTGTCAGTCCACTTGGCACAGCTGCAGCCTATGGGGAACTAGGATCAAATGGACAGCTGGCCTCTATTAATGTCCAATTCATTCACTTACTTGGTGACACTGGAAGGATTCTGCAATTTATCTGCATGCACGTTGCTCTTGTCCCATGCTGCAGTCGCAGAGTGCAATCCAGGGGATTCTGCTTCATGCAGTGTATGTACATATAGGCAGGTCTGTACCAGGCAAATCACCATCTCAACACCATCTACTGATCATTGGCCAAAGCATTCAGCAGTACATTACCTATTACCCCAAATGAGAGTCCAAATGCACCTGTGCCTGATTGTGACAGTGGGACACTGACCTCTGACTGGTGCATGCACTATTCAGGCTACCGAAATCTGGCACAGGATGTCATGTTGGTCTCTGTATTGCCTGACAACATATGGGAAGGCAGTGCCTGGAGGTGAATGTTGGGATGGGGGTAGGGGTGGGGGGAACAGTACCATACATGTTTAGAATGTGCCCTTCATAAGTGGCATTGCTGGCAAAAGCCTATGTTCAAATGGTCAGTAGCTATGCGGGCCTACTCAATGTATTTGTTACATCAGAGGGCCTGCATGACAGCCTCACTGGATCCCCATGGACATCAAGTGTGACAGTCACAAGGATGATGTTAGAATACATAGAGGCAGGGAATGGTGCGTATCTATCACCAGCAACTAGTCCAACATCCAACCCCATGTCCAACCTGCCATGCTTCCATGCACTCGGGGGGGGGGGGGCAATGCATCTGCAGCATGGGGGGGTGCATATGCTGCACTGGCCAGTTTTGCAGTGTCCATGGCTAGGGACATGACATTATATGGGAGAACAAGCATGGCACTACATTCAATGCTCACTGCCAAAAGCTGTGAAGGGCCCCTGTATTTGGGTATGTGACAGACGCAGGCGACTGTGGACCAGCATGCACTCGCAGCCTGCCTGGCCCATTTTCCTCTGTGCCTCACATTGCATAAGCTGTCCTCAAGTCCAAATTAAAAGGGTACATAATGAAAAGCAGAGGACTTTGGGTACTGCCTAAAACAGAGTGGTTTGCACAGAATGTATATGAACTGGAGATAAGGTCAATGGTTGAACCATCTTAGCATGGGTCTTCCAAGGGCATGGCCTGGGTGCACACATCATAAGAATATAAGAACATAAGAAATGCCATACTGGGGCAGACCAAGGTCCATCAAACCCAATATCCTGTTTCCAACAATGGCCAATCCAGGTCACAAGTACCTGGCAGGTTCCCAAAGTCCATAGGTTCGACATTGCTTGTCCTGGGGTAAGCAGTGGATTTCCCGGGCCCTCTAGTAATGATTTATGGACCTTTCCTCCAGGAACTTGTCCAAATCTTATTAAAACCCAGCTACACTAGCAGCTTTTACTACATCCTCCGGTAACAAATTCCAGAGTTTGATTACACGTTGAATGAAAAAATATTTTTTCTTATTAGTCTTCTTTTTTTTTCTTCTTATTAGTCTTAAATGGGTTACACTGTAGCTTCATTGCATGTCCCCTAGTCTTTCTACTCCAGGTTGAAAAGCCCTAACTTTTTAAGCCTCTCCTTATAGGGGTATCCTTCCATTCTCTTTACCATTTTGATGGCTCTTCTCTGTACCTTTTCTAATTCTGCTATATCCTTTTTAAGATACAGCGACCACAATTGCACACAATATTCAAGGTGCGGTCACACCATGGAATGATACAGAGGCATTATAATATCCTTTGATTTATTATCCATTCCTTTCCTTATGATTCCTAGCATTTTATTTGCTCTCTTGGCCACCGCTGCACACTTAGCAGAGAGTTTCAATGTGCTAGCCATGATGACACCTAAATCTTTTTCCTGGGTGGTGGTTCCTAATGTGGAACCTTGCATCGTATAGCCATAGTTTGGGTTGTTCTTTCCTAGGTGCATAACTTTGCACCTGTCCACATTAAATTTCATCTGCCATTTGAACGTCCAGTCTTCCAATTTATCAAGGTTCTCTTGCAATTTTTCACAATCCTATTGGGTTTTAACAACTTTGAATAATTTTGTGTCATCTGCAAATTCCCATTTACAGGTCATTTATAAATATGTTTAAAAAAGCAGCGGACCTAGCACAGATCCATGGGGTACTCCACTATTCACCTTTCTCCATTTGGAAAGTTGGCCATTCAACCTTACCCTCTGATTTCTATCTTTTAACCAGTTCCTGATCCATAATAGTACACTGTCTCCTGTCCCATGACTTTTTAACTTTGCCAAGAGTCTCTCATGAGGAACCTTGTCAAATGCTTTCTGAAAATCCAGATATATTATATTGACTGGCTGGGGAAGCAGAAGAGGAGAGAGGAGGAGTGTTGTGCCTGTGTGTCTGCCATGGGTGGAGGAGTTCTACAGTCCCACCCCTCCCGGGCTGTTTAAAATCTTCAGCTCACCACAGTACGCGACCCGCGGGTGTGCACCCATGGTCGTGTGCCCGAAGGGGCGTGACCAAAGGGGCTTGTAATGCCCCTTTGGAACCCCTTGAGAGCAACGAGGAGCAATGAGGAATAACTTGGGGTTTCCAAGGGAAAACGCAGGAAGAAGGTTTTCCCAACCCTGGGTACTAAGACCATCAAACTCGTGGGTCCTATGGATTGTCTTGTACAACCTGTCCAGGCTGAGCAGGAAGAGCAGGACTTGACCCTGGGGTCCGTGAGTACTGTTTCCGTTGCTTCACTTAATGTGCTGGGGTCTGCCCTACCTGGTCAGGAAGTCATGTTTCAGGGGGTCTCACCTACTGGAGTGGATAAACTGGTTGGTGAGCCCCTGTTGGGTGACTCGAAACTTCCTTCTGTATTGCCTGATATGGCTAAATTTGAACGGTCTCCTCTTCCGTCTGTGTTGGACTTTTCTGCTCCAGCTTCAAGTGTTACTTCTCCTGTTGAGGTTTCTTTGCAGGACGTGTGGGTAGTAGTCACACGCATGGAAGTATCATTGCGTGCTTCTCTCTCCCAGGTCTCACAATTTTCTAAAGAAGTTGTTCAGAAGTTAGGTTCACATGATGACTCTATCGCTAAGTGTAATACCGTCTGGAGTAAATTGGAACCAAGTTTTCATGGTTCAAGCGGTGGTATCTTCTTCTATTTGGGATAATGTTACAATACATTATCAAATAGAATCCATGGAAAATATGACTTGTGCAAAAAATGTAACGTTTTTGAATTTTCCACCCATGATGCATTGCACATGCAGAACAGCAACCTACAGCTGACCACCAAATGGGGTCTGCACCTCTCCGCTACTGCAGCGTGGTAAGACAGACTGACAGTGCATGATACTGGCACAGAGTAGCTACAGACCATGCCATTGTGCAGGCTTCATGTTCACCCTGAGGGATAGGATGGGCGCCCAGCACTAGGTCCACAGTACATATGGTACTAGAGATAGGTCCTGCTGCACATCCCCAGCACTGCCAGTATGTGACAGGTGGTCCCAGCCGTGCAACTGAAGGTACATCTGTTCCAGCTGTGTTCTGCAGTCACGTGTGGCCCTGTGGGACCGGACACCACCTAGATTAGTGTGTACTCAGTGTTACGGTCTGGCTGCCATGGGTTCCTGTTATCAGGGCAGTGGGGTGTTTAGACTCACATGAGGGCGATGCAGCACTGCCACTATGGGTCTAAGTGGTATGTGCTATATACCCCAAGGTACCTCAATCACCCCTTTTGTAGATGAGGGTGTGGTGGGACAGGTGCCTGCACACTACAGAATGGCTGCAGTACCAGCAACCACAGTCCTGCTGGCGGATGACAGCCCTCCAGGGCTGCTGGGCCAGTGCCATACCTGTGACCATTGCAAACCAGCAGTGATGCTTGGGGTAGGCAGGGGAAGGCTCAACTGCCCAACCTCACGGTCTGCCATTCATCAACAGACAAACTATAAAACAAAAATATATCCTCAAGGAGCCAATGTCAGCAAAAACTAGAAAACAAAAAAACCCAAAAATAGGCACGCAAAAAAACCCCTAAAAACGAAAACAAAAACCAAAAAAACGTGAAATACAATAATAGGAAGACAGACCAGTCTGGAGAAAAAATGTATAAAGTAGAGGAAAAAAGACCTCAGCAGCCCCAGCCTATAAAAGGGAGGACACGAGTCTATCACAGGACAACAATGCTCGGCGATTTTTGGTTTTTTACCTGCCACATCTATAGTTTTCCATCTGGTGCTTTTCTTTACTTCATTTATGCATCTGGGACTATCAGCGTTGTCTCTATCTGCTCGCAGGTTCGGCACAAGTTTTGGAGCTCCCTGAGAGGTGAAACATCTGATGTCGGGGCTCCTACTCCATCATTTGATTTTTGCCATTTGATAGCTGAGCTGTTTCATCACATCGTATTGACCTGATCAGCAGATAAGTTTCAGTGTCTGTTTTTCAGTTTTGGTGTTATTCATGTTGCATTAAAATTGTTACAGCATCGTTACGCTGAGCACTCCTGCCTGTGTTAGGCTGCATCAATCTGGAAGTGTTTGTTTTGTAGAGGTTTTTTTCTTGACCGTTGATGTAAGCTGAGTCTTTTCATTACTGTGGCATTGTTGTCCTGTGATAGACTTGTGTCCTCCCATTTATAGGCTGGGGCTGCTGAGGTCTTTTTTCCTCTACTTTATACATTTTTTCTCCAGACTGGTCTGTCTTCCTATTATTGTATCATGTTTTTATTGCTTTTGTTTTTAGGGTTTTTTGCGTGCCTATTTTGGGTTTTTTTGTTTTTCTAGTTTTTGCATTCATCAACAGACAGCACAATCAGACTGCACCTGCAGCATCCTACAAGGTGTTCCCACCATGCACAGGCAAACTGCAGACAGCCCACTAACCAGTCCATAGTGCATGCTCACAGGGGAACCCTATGCACCCAGAGGTGGGATGCACAGCGCAAACACCAAGCAGGTATCGATGTGATTAGGCCCCAGAACTGGGAACACACAGGTATCACTAGAAACAAAAAAAATGTGTGGCACTATGTGGGAACATAGACATGCCATGGTCACTGCTCAGTCAGAGTGAGAGTGACCCCCCTCCCCTCCCCAGTGTGACATGCTGTGGCCACCCTGTCCATGCAGGTGGTGGTCGAGCACTACAGTGTCCCAGCCATTGCCCTCCACCCTGTGCAGATGCATCCTGGCCAATCCGCCCTGTTTGGGCCATACCCACAATACTTTGCTCCTCATTATGCACATTTGCAGCTAACGCTGGAAGCAGTGTGAGCAATGTGGGCTCAGTGAGGTGTTGGCAGACACAAAACAATGGAGAGACATACGCACGCTCCCACACCTATCTCAGCATTGTGCAGAGATGGAGGTGGTTGACAACCCTACCCACTGCACTGGTCCTGATCACAGTGCCAACATTGCTAATCTGTGCAGGGGGTAGTAGTAGTGCTCTGGTGATAACTGCAGCTCTGTGCTGGGGCCAACAGCCTGACACTCCATGAAGCTGTGGATAGTGGAGCCCTTGTGAGTGGGTGTCTGTACCCCTGTGCACCACTGCGTTGGGGTTTGCCATGTTGTTGTGGCTGCAGTGTGGGCTAAAACTATGGGGAGATGCTCTGCAGGAGCCACAGATGGCACCTGGACCTCTGACCCTGTGCTGTTGGACATGCTGGCTGAGTGTACTGCACTACACTGTTGCCACAGCAGCATAGTGGTCCCTGGGGCTACCTTTATGTTCCTCGGCCAGACCTCTTCTGTTGCACTGCAAACCATGTACTGGTACAGGGCATGGCCTAGGTCCACTGCAGGCGGGTGCCACTGCTCCCTCTAGCACAATCACCCACCCCCTCTGCCATGCTGCCATGACCATATGCTGCCGGTGCCGGTGGTGCGCCATCCCAGGCCATCCAAGGGGCAGGTAGGCAGCTGCCTAAGGTGTGGGTTCTGGAGTAGGGGTGCCTACATAGATTTCCACGCTTCCCCAGGCACTGCCTGTCAATGTTATGCGCCCCTTGGGGTGCCTGCTGGGTAGTGTCTCCTGGATGGGACACTGTGGGCCACAGACTCATGGGCATGTCTGACCCTGGTCAGTTGCTGTCTTGCTGGTTTCCATTTTCTGCATTCCTACGGGGCAACTCAGCAACCGCCTAGTCCACCCTGTGCCCCAGTAGCCCCCACTGCATGTCCCGCCTGCAGCCCCCATGCCCCATTTGCGCCATCACCATAGTGGCCTTTCATACCAGGGCACTATGCTGTTGCTGCAAATGGAGCACTACTATCACCTTACTTGGGCTCCCTGCTTATGCTGTACATTGCTGACACTGAAATGGTTTCTCTCTCTTGCAAATGTGTGCTAACGCCAGGTTTTCAGTTGCGTTAGGATTCAGCCCTTACTTTCTCCGAGTTAGTGTGGAAGGGGCCTCTCCCCGCCCACTCCCCACCCATTGACCCCTTCTCTCCACCCTCTCTCCACCCTTTTCTGGACTTACCACGGCCGGGAACGTTAAGGCACGTTATGTAATGTTAAGGTGCCTTAATGTTACAGAATGTAACGTTAAGGCGCCTTAACATTACATAACGCGCCTTAACGTAGCTGCTGCTACGTTACCGCAGTTTAGTAAACATACCCCTAAATCCCAGCTGCCAAATTCTAGATCAGTCTTCAAGCTTAGCTAGATCCCTCCTCACGTTATCTACACCTTCCTGGTTGTCTACTCTATTGCAGATTTTGGTATCATCCGCAAAGATGCAAACCTTACCCGACAGCCCTTCCGCTATATCACTAACAAAGATGTTAAAAAAATCGGACCAAGGACAGATCCCTGGGGCACACCACTCATAACTTCCTTCTCCTCAGAGTAAGCGCCATTTACCTGTACTCTTTGTCGTCTCCCACAAAACCAATTTCTAACCCAAGCAGTAACTTTAGGGTCCATCCTTAGGGTGCTCAGTTTGTTTATAAGTCGCCAGTGAAGAACGGTGTCAAAGGCTTTACTTAAATCTAAATACACCACATCTAGGGCTCTCCCTCGGTCCAACTCCCTGGTCACCCAGTCAAAGAAATCAATCAGATTTGCCTCTGGTGAATCCATGTTGTCTTGGATCCTGTAATCCGCTGGACTCCAGAAACCTCACTATTTTCTCTTTCAGCAGCGTTTCCAATAATTTACTCACCACCGAAGTTAAACTAACTGGCCTGTAGTTTTCAACCACCTCCTTACTTATGCTTTTATGTAAAGGCACCACATGAGCCTATCTCCAGTCCTTTGGCAGCGAGGAGCATCACGTATTTAGGACCATACCTGTATCGCTACCAGCTGCAAAAAATGTTCACAAAACTTAGAAACCGGTTCCAAAAGGGACCCACAACATGACACTATTGGGCAGCTAGGGGGGTTAAGGAGAGATTTATGGACTTTTGGCACCGTGTATATCATGGGAATCTTTGGAGATGCATTACACAAAAGTAGCACCCTGTTTAGCCGTGATCCATCTTGCTTGCAAGACCTCAGAAACCTTAGCCTTAAGGCTATCTTGCAATTCACTGGTGGGTCAGCCAGAAGAATAGTATAATATTGTTGATTAGACAATTGGGTCATTAATTCAGAATGATATTGTTAATACAAATGAACCACCACCACACCTTCCTTTTCAGCTCCCCTGATAACCAAACGGTCATCCGACACTAATTGAAATAGCGCCAAATGTTCAGAGGCAGACAAGTTTGAGTACGTAAGTATGATTGACCTGACACTCATACCTTTCCAGATCTGTCAAGATTAATCTCTGTGAGAACCACTGGGTCCACATAATTAGTGGGAGTCCACTTGGATGGATTTTTCAATACAGTGCTGTCGTTTTAAAATGGTGAATGGGTAGTAATACTTTACAAACACTTTTTGGCTGTTTGCTGGACCTGGAAATCTTCTTAAAACTTGATGCAGGGCCGTGAATGTTTAATCCGAAACGTGCCATATCATATGCGGAGATTCTCTTGCCATCTTTGTTCCCTAAGTGCTTCTTTAAGCACATGCAATTAAATAAAAAATGATTAAAAGGAAACGTCTGCTGTGAGGGCGATTTTTTGCTCCTATTTTGGCAACTCTGACACATGCATTTGCCTTTTAAATATGACTATTCTGTTTTGTTGGGGGTCTTTTTTGGAGTACACACTGACATTATAGCAGATTGTGTGGGCACCCCTCACTGATACAGTACAGATCCTCCCACATGCTCATCCCACTTTCTGATTAACACAGGTTACATATGGATCTGACATGCCCTTCAGCTCTTACCTTTCCTTCCATCTATCACCTAAAATGTGACTTTCACAAGGGCTCTCTTATCCTACGTTAAAGTGTCTGCCATTTGCAGGCACTGAAGTGTACGCTTGGCACCTTAACAACCGGTGTTCTGTTAGCACCCGGTAAGTGGAGCCAAGCGCCTTACTGCCGGAACACCTACTCCCTGCCCTGGCCTTTACTGCATGATAACACTCTTGCCACTGCCATTAATATTTGATAACTGGTGCACCGTTAATGCTCTTTAGTAAAGATACCCCTAAAGTCATGCATGTACGTGCATTAAAATGTTAAGGCAAATGAGTAAATGAGGTTCTTAGTATGGATTTACATTCTCATGATCTAAATTTGTCTGTCATACAAAATAATACATTAGAGTATTATGGATAATTTTAGAACTGCGTGAACGGGTTTACAGCATGTGCATATTTTTCTGTGTTTGGGTCTTTTAAGGATTTTCAAAGCAAAAGTATTTGCTTACTTCCACTTACTTCTAAAAAGTATTCACCTACATTTCTATCTGCTCTTTGGCACACACATTTTTGAGGGTTAATTTACATTCATAGAGGGGCATTTTAGAAAGAACTTCCAAGTACGATCTGGGTCATCTAAGCCAGAATGTCTGAGAAAAAAAGCAGGCATGACCAGATGCAGACATGATTTCATAAACGTAGACATGCCTGATATGGATCTCTGCAGGGACATCTACAGAGATATCCCCAGAACCATACTTCAGCATCTAGATATCTAGTATAGCCTAATGGTTAGTGCAGTAGACTAGGAACAGGGCAGCCAGGGTTCAAATCCCACTGCTGCTATCATTGTGATTGTGCTGAGTACTGGGGATTATGGAGAGTTATCTTCTCTACACCCTCTGAGATCAGGCAGTGATGTCCATGTTCCTGGGAATGCCCCAGCCACATCCCTGTTCAGATTTGGGCATTGTCATGCTGGGAACCTGACTTCTAAAATGGCTCTGGAAATGTCTCTATCCCATTTTCAGACAATCAAAGCACAAATAGAGCTTCCAAAATAACCCCCATACAGTCACATTTTCAAAAGTATGCAAGCAATAGCAAAACTCTTCCCTACTAAGAACACCACCATTCACTCCAAGTAAATGTGCCCACATACCAACATGAAGGCAAATTTCAGAAAGGTCATATAGGAGGTGGCTTGAGCATGCACTCAGCACTATGTGGCACAGCATGAGGGTTTCTGCCCTTGAGAAGTTAGGTTGCCAGGTAGCCATCCTGCTCCTCTGTGTGCATGGGAACAAATAAACGTGCAGACATTTCACATGGGGTATGTATATATGTGCATGTGCTGTGCAAGCAGGCAAATGCACAGGCCTTCTAAAATTGACACAATTCTGCCCTTGAATATACATGTGGATAAAAAATGTGGGGTGGAAAATTGCATGTGTGCACAACTAAAAATAAGGCACCACACATACATAGCTCCCATAGAAAAAAGCAGCCATGGCGATATGCATCTGCACAATAAAATAAAGATCCACATGCAGGCTTTTCTCAATCCTGCCCACATGCACATACACACACACACCTCATGTAAAATGTCTGCATGTTTATTTGTTCCCATGCACACAGAGGAGCAGGATGGCTACCTGGCAACCTAACTTCTCAAGGGCAGAAACCCTCATGCTGTGCCACATAGTGCTGAGTAGCTAAAGTTTCGTTGTTGAACCTCAGTTCCCTGCCTAAGGGCCACACCAATGGTGTTTGCAATTTTAAAGGTGCTGTGCTTCTTCCGTTTCTGACTGAGCCCTGGAGAGGGGAGGAGTCTGGCTTCCCGCTCCCCAGCTCTACCCCTATCAGGCGGAGCTCGCTGTTGGTGGCAGCAGTGGCTAGATCCAGCGCCCAATGGCGCTTGCAGTTTTAAAGGTGGTGTGCTTCTTCCGATTGTGACTGAGCCCTGGAGCGGGGAGGAGTCTGGCTTCCCACTCCCCGGCTCTACCCGTGATCAGGGGGAGTTCGCTGGTGGTGATGGTGGTGGCTAGATCCAGCACCTGATGGCACTTGCAGTTTTAAAGGTGGTGTGCTTCTTCCAATTGGGACTGAGCCCCGGAGCGGGAAGGAGTCTGGCTTCCCGCTCCCCGGCTCTACCCCAATCAGGGGGAGCTTGCTGGTGGTGGCAGCGGTGGCGATGGTGGCGGCGTTGACGGTTATACATAGGGAGGGAACCATGGAGTGCCATCTCAGTGTGCAAGGCTATGAGATGCATGCAATACCATGCATTCACCTCATGGAGTGCCACACTGGATCACCAGATGCAGTAGAACAGCCATCAGGTCATCAGCTGCAATGGCTGCATGCAGAAGGGAGCCATGCATAGATGTTGGAAAATGTTGAGGAATGGGCCAAAAGGGTGTCCAATGGGACATGGTGTCACAGAAAAAAATGGAATGGCAGCAGCAGAGAGTCACTAATTAGGAATCCTTAGGAAGGGCCACAGGGAAAGGGAGAAATAGGTTAGGGAACTAAAAGGTCACAATGGCCATTTGTGGTGGCTGCTGATGCAACAAAAAATTGCATTAGAGGAGCAATTTGCACATGCCACAGGCAGTGAACAGACACAGCTGTAGACAATAACAGTGCAGGAAACAGATGGCAGGTTTTGAAAGACCAGAGATGTGGCATGCCCCACTTCCCCAGACACATAGGTACTAGATGTCCACAGAGCACATGGCACCTGGTGCCCTCTGTCCAGCCAGATGGCATGCAACAGCCACATGTGGAGGAGTGGAGTGGAGTAGTAGCCTAGTGGTTGGGGCAAGGTACTTCGGGCCGGAAGGTCGGGTGTTCAAATCCCACTAGAGGACAGCAACCTTGGGCTGGAAGGACTGGGGTTTCTAGTCCCACAGGTGCTCCTTGTGGTCTTGGGCAAGCCACTTAACCCTCCATAGCCCATGTTCCCTGTAAAATAGTTCTCTGTGTGCTGTGCTTTCCTGTCTAATCAATGTGTTTATACCTCAAAAATTTCCTGTCATGATTTGACAATTTCCAATCTGTAATCAAAAACCGCTGCTGATCGCTGGAAGTAGCGGTATACAAATGTATACTAAATAAATAAATAAATAAATGTGGATCTATGGGACAACAGAGGTTTACAATGGAGGCAGGAAGTCTCCATTGTAAACAATCTCCAGGCACTGTTGCAAGAGACATAGCCACATAGTCAATGATGTAGCTGCTATAGACATAACAGAGCCACATGCAGATGGCGCACCCTAAGAGGCCCAAGCAAGGACTGCCTATGTAATGTCTGAGACACATACACACACACAAACATCGCAGTCTACAGTATGCTGGATAACAGAGGATCTGTACCCCTATAAAAGGTATACATCAGGAGGCCATACAAGGACAAGTCAGAGTTAGGCAAGACACATGCAAGTTTGCAAAGAAGGACTTTTAATGACACAACTGTCATGTGTATATCCTTGTGACACATCAGCATACATCAAAGCAATAAGCATGACCCGTCTGTTTCGCAGATGCAGCAACAGCAGCTGCTCAACTACTACCACCACCACATGCAGCAGCGCAAAGGCCAGAAGCATCCCATACACTACCATCAAGGCAGGCAGGCAGCATAGAAACATAGAAACATAGAAACATGATGACAGAAAAAGACCACAAGGCCTATCTAGTCTATCCTTCCATAACAACAACTACAACAGTCCACTTTTTACCTTTAGAGATCCTCTGTGTTGGTCCCATGCTTTTTTGAATTCAGTTACTGTCCTCATCTCTACCACCTCCACTGGGAGACTATTCCACGGATCCACTACTCTTTCCGTAAAGAAATATTTCCGCATATCACTCCTGAATCTATCTCCCTTCACCCTCATCCCATGTCCCCTCGTAGCAGAACTTGCTTTCAATTGAAAGAGGCTCTCTCCCTCAACATTTATGCCACGGAGGTATTTAAACATCTCAATCATATCACCTCTATCCCGCTTTTCCTCTAAGGTGTACATATTAAGATCCTTAAGTCTGTCCTCATATGCTTTATAATGAAGCCCATTAATCATTTTAGTAGCCACCCTCTGCACCGACTCCATCCTGTTCACATTCTTTTGAAGGTGCGGTCTCCAGAATTGCACGCCATACTCCAAATGAGGTCGCACCAAAGACTTATAGAGAGGCATTATCACCTCCTTTTTATGCTAGCCATTCCTCTCCGTATGCACCCAAGCATCCTTCTAGCTTTTGCCATCGCCTTTTCTACCTGTTTAGCTACTTTAAGATCATCAGACACAACCACGCCTAGGTCCCGCTCTTCTTTAGTGCACAAAAGTACTTCACCTCCTATACTGTATTGCTCCCTTGGATTGCTGCAGCCCAAATGCATGACCTTACATTTTTTAACATTAAATCCCAGCTGCCAAATTCTAGACCATTCTTCAAGCTTAGTTAGATCCCTCCTCATGTTATCTACACCTTCCTGGGTGTCTACTCTATTGCAGATTTTGGTATCATCCGCAAAGAGGCAAACCTTACCCGACAGCCCTTCCGCTATATCACTAACAAAGATGTTAAAAAGAATCGGAACAAGGACAGATCCCTGGGGCACACCACTGGTAACATCCTTCTCCTCAGAGTGAGCTCCATTTACTTGTACTCTTTGTCGCCTCCCACCCAACCAATTTCTAACCCAAGCAGTAACTTTAGGGTCCATCCCTAGGGTGCTCAGTTTGTTTATAAGTCGCCTGTGAGGAACAGTGTCAAAGGCTTTACTGAAATCTAAATACACCACATCTAGAGCTCTCCCTCGGTCCAACTCCCTGGTCACCCAGTCAAAGAAATCAATCAGATTTGTCTGACAGGACCTGCCTCTGGTGAATCCATGCTGCCTCGGATCCTGTAATCCGCCGGACTCCAGAAACCTCACTATTTTCTCTTTCAGCAGCGTTTCCAATAATTTACTCACCACCGAAGTTAAACTAACCGGCCTGTAGTTTTCAACCACATCCTTACTTCCGCTTTTGTGTAAAGGCACCACATGAGCCTCTCTCCAGTCCTTTGGCACCACTCCCGACTCCAACGAGGCATTGAAAAGGTCAGTCAGTGGAGTTGCTAGAACGTCCCCAAGTTCCCTCAGTATTCTAGGGTGTATCCCATCCGGTCCCATCGCTTTGTCTACTTTAAGTTGAGCTAGTTTCTCACGAACACAGTCTTCTGAAAATTGTTCAAGATGTCCCTCGCTTCTGTTCTTATTTGTGGGTGTTTTCTGAGGTCCTGCTCCTGGTTCTTCATCTGTGAACACAGAACAAAAATATTTGTTAAGCAATTCCGCTTTATCCTTATCAGCTTCTACATATTCCCCCCCTGCACCCTTCAGTCTGACAATACCACTTTTGCCCTTCCTCTTCTCACTAATATATCTGAAAAATGTCTTATCCCCCCATTTTATTGCATTGGCTATTTCCTCCTCCTTTTGAATCTTTGCCTTCTTGACTACTTTGCTAGCTTCTCTAAGTTTTTCCAAATACTCTCTGTGATCTCTTGTATTTCATGAAGGCCTCCCTCTTTTTCTTCACTTTTTCAGCTACTTCCTTCGAAAACCATAGCGGTCTCCTGTTCCTTTTGCCTTTATTTACCATTTTAACAAAAAGGTTGGTTGCCTTTAAAATACCCCCTTTCAGTTTTGCCCACTGTTTTTCTACATCCCCCAGCTGTTCCCATCCCACTAACGACTCCCTGAGGTATTGGCCCATCTTCGCAAAGTTAGTCTTCCTAAAGTCTAAGATCTTCACCTTGGAATGGATTCTAACAGCCCTAGTCCTAATACTGAACCACACCATCTGGTGATCACTGGATGCAAAATGATCTCCCACTACAACATCAGAAACACTTTCACCATTGGTAAGCACCAAGTCCAGTATGGCCCCTTCACGTGTGGGGTCTGTTACCAATTGCCTGAATAGTTCTCCCTGTAGAGAATCCAGGATCTCCTTACTTATAGATGATACTGCAGCAGAAGCAGCAACGCTTCCCTGTCAGGGGAGCTATCCATATTGGAGACAGGCAGGAAAGCAGAGTAAGACCCTTCTGACATGGAGCCAAGAGAGGATGGTGTTCACAGTGACCTACAGCTGCATGCAGCAGAACCAGAGGACATAACTGCAACATCCCTGCCTAATCAGACTGGCTCTGTATCACTCTAGAGATGAGAGAAATAAAGGTCTGGTGCTGTGGACCCCATGCTGGGGCTATGGTGAGTTTTAGGGCAAGGAGCTAGAGGCGGAGGTAGTGATTGTATGGGAGAGGGAGGGGAGAGAGAGAACAGGGTAGAGTGGCAGAGGAATGGGGAGGGAAGAGTGGGAAAGGGAGGGACAGGAAGAGGAAGGGTAGGAGGCAGGTAGGCAGGGTACAAATTCACTACAGCCAGTCTGTCAACCTGCCAACCCACTGGATCAGGGCTACCAAGGGACTGCTACTAATGGGAAGAATTCTGCACTACTAAGTATTTAACAGGTACGCATGTAGATTGTGAGCCCTTGGGGATGAGGGGATATATCCAGTACCTGCTCGTAGCGTTTTTAAACCACTCTAATGCCTTTCAGCCTGGGCGGTATATCAAGAAATTAAATAAGATAAAGCTTGGAAATTGTCTAAACCTTGGAGAAAAGGGAATTCTTTGGGTTAAAGCTGATAGAATCTATGTATTTTAAAATTCAGTGTTTTTGTTAGGTCATTGAGGGCATAGTAAAACAAACCAACTTGAGTTAAAGTCAGAGCTTACTATGACAAGACAGCTTTCATTTAAATTAAAATCATTTATGGCTTAGTATAAAAAGACAGCTTTCAGTTAGTGTCTCCTTCCATCCCATCTACCCTGACTCCCACCCAATCAAGGCATAATCTTTGATTTATAGCCTAATAAACCAGTTAAGGGGAAGAGAGTGATCTTCCTCACTTTCAGGTTTAACTGATTATCCTAATCAGCAAGTTATTAGGCCTTAGGAGTAGATTCATTAAGTCCCCACAATTCACCTTGAGGTAAAAACTAAAAGTCTCTTATACTTATTAGATATAATTAGATTGGTTCAAATATCCCTATTTCCCCAGCAACTTTAAACAACTGAACAACTTTAAATAGTTAAAGAAATCTTTAAATCTTATGATGCAGACAACAGTCCGGCAAAGAAATGGAGCTAGACAATCTTTTGCCCTGAGTGTTACATCTATGATTTTCTCCCAGTTGGTGAGAGGTCTTATGTGTGCACTAGGTGCAAAGAGCTCTTTCAGGGAACAAGTCCGATCTATAGAGCTAGAGTAACAGAATTGGAGCAGCAGAGGCAGATAAAGATCCCTTCCATGGATGCAGTAGAGAAGTCCCACCTCCACTCTGGCAGTCTTTCTGCTGCCATGGAGGAGAGAGGTCATGTGGAAGAAGAGCATCACCTTGGTGTGGCACGAAGTGATCCTATAGCAAGGACCTGTGTACCGAAGATGTGTCTCCAGAGCCATGTGCCCATGAGGGAAGGGTTAAGGCAGCTGTTATAGCTGACGATTCGATCATTAGGCATATAGATAGCTGGGTAGATGTGCGAAATTAGCAGACTTGATGCACCATGTAAATAAGGTTTTAGATAGTGCTGGGGAGAAGCCTGCTGTCTTGGTACATGTTGGTACCTATGACAGTTTGGAGGAGAGAGGTCATGTAAAAGGAGAGCATCACCTTGATGTGGCAGGCAGTGATTCTGTAGTTCGGACCTGTCCTCCAGGTGATGTAAATCCCTTTTGCACTGAGGTGGTTTCTTAAGGACCATGTGCCCATGAAGGAAGGGTTAGGACAACCTTTATAGTTGACAATTCGATCATTAGTCATGTAGATAGCTGGGTGACTGCTGGATGTGCGGATCACCTGGTAACATGCCTGCCTGGTACAAAGGTAGTGTACCTCATGCGCCTCCTAGACAAGGTTTTAGATAGTGCTGGAGAGGAGCCTGCTGTCAAATCCATGCTGAAGGCTCACTTCTTTGAGGCTGCTTTTGGTTCCTAATTCCTTATTCTCCTTTGTGCCTCCTTACCTTTCCCTATTTGTACCCTTTCTCAGCTATTGCATTGTCTGTCTTGCTTAGACTGTAAGTTCGGATGAGCAGAGACCTTCTTCTGCATGTATCTGTACAGCGCTGTGTACACCTTGTAGCACTATATAAATGATTAATAGTAGTAGTAAAACTGGAACACACATATGTGGTGGCCTATTGAGAAACTCTTTGCTTTCTGCTGATTCTGATTTACTTAAGGTACCAAAACAAAAGGAATTCACCAGTTTCTGCCAGGATGATGTTGAACTCGTTACAGGAGGTCTTCAAGCTCCAGAGTATCAGTCTGGGCTACGCAGGTGTCCACATGAGTACCTATCACAAACAAGCTCTGGCTGTGCATCTGTCAGTGCGTAAATGCAGAAGACCCGAAATGCAAGTAGAGGGAGGTGAAAAGGAAAAGCAAGCAGAAGGCCAGATGGGCAGCCTCAGCCCCCTCAGCAACCTGGAGCAACAGATGCCCCGAATGATAGATGAGGAGACTAAGAAGAGTTGGAGATTGGACTCCTCAAGAGCCTCTTAGGAACACAGTAGGTATCTCCTGCACAGATTCCTACATCCTTCCCACCTTTTCCTGCATGCCCTGCTACCTCCCCTCCACCTAGGTCTAATGTGTGGGTATGCAATCACCTATAAGCCTCGCCTCAGAGAATTCACCCTTCAGAGGGATATGTGCCTCATTCCTTGCAAGGGGTGCATGCAGCGGGGAGACCTGGACCCCAGTCCCCATTGGTGTCTTACTGATGATGTTCCCACTCATGAAGCTGAAATGCTGCAGTGAGCAGGCTGCTTCTCTACGAAGCTCCCACACTTTCTGTGCAGAGCTCATGATCCCACAGCTTTGCTGAAGTGGTCAGATAATTCTCAGAACACTGCCTCACTACCACTGAAGGTATAACAACTGATTTGGAAGAGGACTCTAATGGACAGATGGGCCACTCTCTGGCCTTTCTACTATAGAGGTGTGTGAGCAGTATTTATCTATTTGAGCCCTGTTCCTTCACCCTGCTCCTAGCCATCAGCAGTTTCTCCATTACGTGGCCCTCCACAGAGTGCACCACCTGCTTATCGTTGGAGCCAGCACACATATATGGGCTGCTCAGCCTTTGCTGCATGTGCATTGGTTCATATGTGGTGATGGGATGTGTGCTAGATATCTTCTGATCCTGCATCCTGCAAACACCAACTATGAGTGTGCACTAGATAATATATAGCATGCTATAGACATGCAGAGTGTGTGGCATTAGAGGCACGGCTTTCAGAACCTTTCCATGGTGGGTCTGCACACAACCCTGGCCTTATCACCTGTATGGTATGAGTAGCCATGGGCAGTACTGATGCTATAGGGGCCATGGCCACCATTCTGAATAACATCCTCAGTCACACACTATGTACCACTGCACCAGAAAGGATATATATTTATGGCAATGGATGTACACCACTAAAATGGCATAGGAGGATATACAACTTGCACATGATGAATGAGTGTATTTCATATCCTACCTATAGGAGCAGACAAGGCCGGAGATCCACAGGAGGTCAGCAGCATGGACATCCACAACAAGACCCATCATATCCAGGGAAGAGGGTGGCACTCAAGCTGAGGAAGGAGTACAGGTGTTCAGATATAATGGACATTCAGATGTCAAGGGTGATGCCCAATTGAACAGCAAAGATGATGTTGAGGAGGGTGACATACTACTTCGACCTCTATCTCCCTTCAATGATGCTAAGGCATTTGGGATGGAGCAGCAGTCAACCAAGACATCCCTAGCACCAGTTAGCAGAGTTATCAACTTCAGCGCTGTGGTGAATGTCTGCTACAGCAAAATGTACAACTCCTATAGCGCACAGAAGAACTGGTGCTGATAAGAAGATCACTGGCCCTCCAGGAACACCATATCCACCTAGAAGAGAGACAGCTGGAGACATCAGAAACCATTAGTGCAGAAATCATGGAGCTGTGCAAGGACTTGCACTACTTCAAAGAGCAACATGCACCTCCTACACCTCTCAAAACTTCCACAGCCTCATCTGCAACCCCGGTAACCCAGTCTGCACATGCAGCAAAGAGGACACCTCCACTCTCTGCTTTCATCACAACAGGCTCAGGCACATTTGCACAACTCCCTGTGTAGCAAATGCCACCCTCTTACAACATTTTGAAACTTGTGCCCAATGTGCCCAACTTTTGCTTTCTCCCCTTCCAGGAAGTCTCCCAAAATGCTGGTAGACTGGATGATGTCTCCTAGAGCTCCTCAGAGAGTAGAGAGACATCATCAACACACCGTTATGCTAGCATATTCAGGATCAGGATCAGGGGCAGGGGCAGGGGGCAAGAGGTGAGAGCTTGAGGGACAGAGGATAGGAGAGGGGATGTGAGAAGAAATGACTCTCATCATTTGATTGCATACAAAAAGAAATAGCCAATAGAAAAGAGAAAAGAGAAAAGAGAAGGTATTAATGCCCCTGTGCAAATCGTTGGTGAGGCCTCACTTGGAGTATTGTGTTCAAAGAATATAAAAGGACTTGAAATAGTTCAGAGGAAGGTGATCAAAATGATTTGGAGCCTGCACCAGAAAATATATGAGAAGAGACTTGAAGACGTAAATATGTATAGCCTTGAAGAGAGAAGGGATGGGGGAGATAAGATACAGATGTTTAAATACTTAAAGGATGTTAACAAACATTTTTCAATCAAGGGGAAGCTGTAAAACTAGAGGGCATAAAATGAAGTTGCAAGGAGGTAGACTTAAAAGCAATGTTAGGAAATACTTTTTCACTGAAAGGGTGGTGGATGCCTGGAATGCCCTCCTGATGGAAATGGAAGGGGGAAAAAACAGTGATGGAATTCAAAAAGGCATGGAACGGACTATATAGCAAAAGGATGGAATCAAAACAAACTTAAATATATTTTATACTTCAACAGTCAGAGAGGGTGACCTGCACAGAGCGGCATGTACACCCTAAATAAAGGCATAGAGGAGGGATGACCTACACAGAGTAGCAGGTACAATCACTTTAGCCACTTTACTGGGCAGACTGGATGGACCATACTGGTCTTTATTTGCTGTCATATACTATTGCTACAATGCTACTATGTGTGCACTCTTTGAGGGGGGTGGGGGGGGAAGGGGGCTAGTGCAATGGGAGGATAGGAAAGAGGGCTGTCTCATGGGAGTGGGATGGGGGATGGGCTGCGGGAAGAGGTCAGTGGTTGTGCTACTGGGCTGTGCTGGGAATGATGGGGGTGTTGCACAGAGTGGGTGTAGGGGCAGGAGTGGGGATTGAGGCAGGGATGGGCCTAGAGATGGTAGAGGGAATGTGGTAGATAGGACATTCTAATGTACATGCATTCCATTTGTGCAAATAAACACCTACCTTCACATGACGAGCCTGTGTATGAGGCTATCTTTTGCTGCCACACTCAGTTGATATGGATGCTCAGTGTCCTCCTGCCTTGATCCTTCAGTTCCTTTCCCTAGGTCTTGATCACCTATTTCCTGTTCCTCACTGCCAGATTGTGGAGCATGCAACAGGAGTTGGGCTGTAGATGAGCTCTCCCCCAGATCTATCAAGGTAACAGAAGTGGCTCTAGAGCTGTCCAAATGTCCTCTCGATGATGGCATGGGTGTGTCTGTAGAACCTATTGCACTGTAGCATGTCTCTGCCTCTGTGTGTAATGCCATTATGGGGGTTAGGAATCACCTCCTTAGAGGATAACCTCTGTCCCCTGCATGGTTGGAGGAAGGATAAACACATGTTAGGGTATTGCAGCAGGGTGTTTCAGGTGCTGGGTAAGCACTTCAAGCATGGTCTCTATTTGCCATGGATCTCTGGGACCTTCTACATGTGCATGTCCAGGTGATGTGGTAGGCTACTGCAGGGCTTACCTAGCAGCCATTCATCAGTGATTTCTCCACTCTCAAACCTCTTGTAGATGTCAGAGTGAGTCAGGATGTATGTGTTGTGGTAGGAACCTGGAAACATTGGAAAGAGACCCTTTATTCCACCCCTGTGCATTGCATTCTGTCTGCATGTTCATGGAGTGGAATGCCTTCTTATCGCAGTAAGTAGCCTCCCTCCCTTATAGGGGTCTGAGGGCCACGTATGTGCCATTGATGATACCCAGGAGAGATGGGAATCTGGACACCTCATGGAATTGGATCATGGTTGGTTGCCTCCATTGCATGGACTGAGAGAAGGCTACATATTCTGCAGCATGGGTTAGAAAGGCATTCAGGAACTGTGACTGGCTGAGACCCATTGTGGCAGCCAACACAGACTGGAAACTGCCAGTGGCTGGGAAAGCAAGGACTGTGGTGACCTTGAGATGGACAGGGATAGGCTGGCCTCTCTATGTGATAGATTGGAGGTGCAGTTCTAACTCCTGGCAAAGATGGTGGATGGCTACCTTGTAAAAGCAGAACCTGATAAAGCACCGCTCATCTGTGAGGTCCAAGAATTGGATTCAGGGCCTTAGACCCTGTGATATGAGTGCCTCCTGGTAGCTCTCCTGTGCTTCCTGTGGCCCTCATACAGCATGGCCAGCCCAAACCATATACTTAGAGTGCCTATGTCTCCCGTCTCCCTTCACCAATATCCAGGGATACCTCCCGCAGAACCCATTGACTCCCACCATTAACATTCACAGCGCTGCACATGCACCTACACACCAGCGAACACACACACAGACACAAGACACTCACACACACAGAGACAGGCAATAAGGAACATCTTCTCTTAAAATACCTCATCCTCATTTCTACAGTCCCTTTCCTCTCTGCCTCGCACTCTCATTATGACATGCCCAGCACAAAAACATGCATCTTGCAGCCTTTCTGAAAAGACATTTTAGACACGGGCATGGTTTCTGTATTTTTCTGGCATCGCATCCACATTTAAAAGGTGAATAAGGCTTCTAAAATAACCCCCTGTATGCACATACATTTATCCACATATTGGATAGGAAATTTTATAAAAGTCGATTTCCATAAATGAAACACTGCTTTATTCACGGAAACGCTTCTAAAAATGATCCATGTGGAAGGTAATTTTATATCAGGCACCTTAGCAAGAGAGGCACATATGTGCCTATATAAAAGTACCCCGGGGAAAGTGCTGTTACTGCACTAGCACCCACTTCATTAATTGTCTGCTTTCCAGATGATTCGGTTTGCAAGTTGAAGAATAAGGTCATCATCACTTACCCTCCTAACACTTTTGTCTCGCTGACAGTGTAAAAATTGTTAACCTGAGCATGCTTTGCTGAGACAATCCGGTGGGCAAATGGAGCTGCAGGAGGAGGGCTGATACCTGTAAAGGTAAAGGAACAGAGAAAGTGGCTAATCTGCCTGTGGCAATTGGGAAAGAGCTTTATAATTCTGCTTGGCTCTGCTTCTCAGAACAAGCACTAAACTGATAAGCAACTTCAGCTGTATCTCTCAGTCCAATGAGATAGTACAGTGGCTCTTAACCCAGTTCTTGACATATTTCCAGCCAGTCTGATTTTCAGGATTCAAAGCAACCATAGAATACATTGATCTGCACATAATAGAGAGAATGCATGAAAATCTACTCATGCATATTCACTGAGGATATCCTCCAAGCTAGGCTGACTGGGAGTGTCCCTAGGATTGGATTGAAAATCACTAACATAGTGGGACTGATATTCAAAAGGATTTATGCCATCATTTGAAGCACAAATCGCATAAATGCTTTTTTTCAAAAAACAATTGTTGTACATATATATAACTCTGGGCATATGTATATGTTCAAAGATATGTGTCTAAGAAATGAGTGTGTTTTGGGATGGTGTACGTCAGGGAAAAATGTATGTTTATCTGTGACATTTAACTCTACATATAGTATAAGTGCTGATGCCTAAAGAGCAATTTTCTTTATACATGTAAGTTATATGCATAGAATTATATGTCGATTTTTAGTACCAGCAATTAATTGTATACCGTCACTGAAAATATGCATAGCTTTAGGAGTGTAATTTTCTGAAGTTATGTGCAGCTAACTTGCATTTTCATATGAGAGAAGCAGGACTCTATGAAGAAAATCGAGGTGTGAAGATTGGTGGAAGACTCATCAACAACCTTCATTATGCTGATGATACCACAATACCGGCTGAAAGTGAAGAATATCTGAAACATTTGTTTCTCAGGATCAAGGAACATAGTCTTAAAATGGGCCTGCACCTTAACGTAAAGAAGGCAAAAATCCTGACAACTGGCAAAATCAATAAGTTCATTGTTGATGGAGAAGAAATTGAAATAGTGGACAACCTAGACAAGATTTTCAAGAGCAGAGATGTCTCCCTCCATACAAAGAATCGACTTGTCCAAGCCATTGTATTTTCAATAACATCTTCGCCCAAGGGAGAGCCCTAGATGTGGTGCATTTAGATTTCAGTAAAGTCTTTGACACCATTCCTCACAGGCGACTTATAAACAAATTGAGCACTCCAGGGATGGACCCTAAAGTTACTGCTTGGGTTAGAAATTGGTTCAGTGGGAGGTGACAAAGGGTACAGGTAAATGGAGCTCACTCTGAGGAGAAGGACATTACCAGTGGTGTGCCCCAGGGATCTGTCCTTAGTCCGATTCTTTTTAACATCTTTGTTAGTGATATAGCGGAAGGGCTGTCGGGTAAGGTTTGCTTCTTTGCGGATGATACCAAAATCTGCAGTAGAGTAGACACCCAGGAAGGTATAGATAACATGAGGAGGGATCTAGCTAAGCTTGAAGAATGGTCTAGAATTTGGGAGCTGAGATTTAATGTTAAAAAATGCAAGGTCATGTATTTGGGCTGTAGCAATCCAAGGGAGCAATATAGTATAGGGGGTGAAGTACTTTTGTCCACTAAAGAAGAACAGGACCTAGGTGTGATTGTGTCTGATTATCTTAAAGTAGCTAAACAGGTAGAAAAGGCGACAGCAAAAGCTAGAAGGATGCTTGGGTGCATAGGGAGAGGAATGGACAGCAGAAGAAAGGAGGTGATAGTGCCTCTGTATAAGTCTTTGGTGAGATTGATGTGGAGACAAGTCTCCTGTGGGGACCAGATGCCCTGGGTGGAGAGGTCCTGAAGATGAGCTCCCCAGCCCATTGGAGAAGCATCTGTTGTAAGAGTTGCCTGGGGTAGAGGCTGTTGAAAAGGACACCCCAGCAAGAGGTTCTGAGGGGACTTCCACCACTGGAGGGACAAAATGAGGCGACTTGTGTTTGCTATTTTGTCTGACAGGCAGCCTAATGCCTGGGTCCACTGGGTGGATAAAGTCCACTGAGCTGCTCTCATGTGAAGGCGAGCATATGGTACCACATGAACGGTGGAAGCCATGTGGCCTAGCAACTGTAACATCTCTCGAGCAGTGAGTAGGGGTTTAAACTCTGCTTGAGAAGCTAACTGCATCAAGGGAAGGCAACGGGCCTGGGGAAGAAAGGCCCTTGCCTTTGTGGTATCCATCAGTGCCCCTATGAACTCCAGGGACTGAGTAGGGATCAAATTGGATTTTGGGATGTTTATTACCAGTCCTAAGTATTGAAGGATACGCATTGTGCAGGTTAGAGCAGTCCTGGCCTCTGATTGAGTGGAAGCTCGAATGAGCCAGTCGTCCAGGTAGGGAAAGACAAATATTCCCAGGGTGCGCAGAAAAGCAGCAACCACTGCCATGCATTTTGTGAACACCCTTAGTGCAGAGGCCAGGCCAAAGGGGAGCACTCTGTATTGATAGTGCTTCTCCTGGAAAAGGAACCGAAGGAACCTTCTGTGAGTTGGATGGATGAGAACATGAGTGTACGCATCCTTGAGATCTAGAGAACAAAGCCAATCCTGACTCTGAAGGTATGGCAGCAGAGTTCCCAGAGAAACCATCTTGAATTTTTCTTTGACTAGGAATCTGTTCAATTCTCTGAGATCTAAATTGGGTCTGAAGCCCCCTGTTTTCTTTAGGATAAGAAAATAGGGGGAGTAGAACCCTGTGCCCTGTTGTTGAGAAGGCACTTCCTCTACTGCCCCTTGGGCTAGAAGAGTGGCAACCTCCTGCTCTAATAGGCTGAGGAGAGAGGTTGGAGAATTGAACTGGTGCACTCTTGTGAGAGGGGGCAAGCTGGAAAAATGAAGTTTGTACCCCTCTCTTATGATGGAGAGTGTCCACTGCTCTGCTGTGATTTGCCCCCATCTGGGAGCAAAGTGACATAGCCTTCCTGGAATGGTGGAGGGCTCTGGTCCTTCTAGAGCCAGGAAGGCTAAGTTCTCTAGCAGAAAGTCAAAGGCCCTGAGGTGGCTGAGACTGCTGGGCTGGAGCAGGCCTCGCAGCCTTTGCCTTGGTCTGTTTGGAGGACTGCTGACGTTTGGAAGGGAACTGAGCTGCAGAAGATGCTCTCTGACTATAAGCAGGATAGGATCTTCCCTTCTTTGAAAAAGGTGTTTTCTTGAACAACCTTTTCTTAGCAGGAGCAGCTGTAGATTTGGATAGTCTATCCAAAGCAGAATTTTCAGCATACATCTGATTGGCATTTGCTTGCCAATTTTTACCAGATTTTCACCTGTACAAGGGATATTTCCCAATTCATCTTGGACCCAGGTCTCCAAATCAGATGCTTGAAGCCAAGCAACCCTACGTGCTGCTATAGCTATAGCTGATGCTCTGCTGACGCATTCAAAGGAATCGAAAGCTGCACGGTTGGAGAATTTGGAGACATCCTCGGCATGTTTGAGCGCGGAGAGAAATTCTTGACTTTTATTGTCAGACATAAAAGGACTTAAAGTCTGCAAATGGTCAGTGACCTCTTTTAAGAACATGCCCATGTAGAGACTATAAGAATTAATTCTTGCAGCAAGCATGGAAGCTTGGAAGATTCTTCTACCAAAAGCATCCAGGATTCTACATTCACGTCCTGGAGGATTAGAGGCATGTCTCTTGGCACTTCTAATCTTTTTCATTGCAGACTCAACCACAATAGAGTGGTGAGGAAGCTGAGTCTTATGGAAACCAGGACAAGGAGGGACACGATACATGGTGTCCAACCTGCGAGAATGAGGAGAGGTGGTTAGAGGTGCTTCCCACATCCTTAACATGAGATCATACAGAATCTCATGAATAGGCAAGGTAGCTGCCTCTTTAGGAGTTTTAGGATATTGTAAAATATCTAACTCCTTAGCTCTAGGCTCTGACTCTGGGGCTACTGTAATAGAGAGACCCCGAGCCACCTCTCTGATAAAGTCTTGAAAAGACAAGTCCTCTGGAGGAGACATCCTTCGTTTAGGAGAGCACTCTTCCTGTGGAAGAAGCATCGCTGCATCGACAGACTGTTCAGAATCCTCAGAGTCATCAGAGGAATCGAAGTATCGTCTGTCGGGATGCTCTTGCAAAGCCCGATACCCGTACCGACCGGGGTCGGTATCGGGAATCATCGGTACCGGGGTATCGGTACCGGAAGGCTGCAGAGGGCAGGGTACCGGCATGGCTGACACCGATGCCGATGTCGATGCCACCGGTACCGGGATCGGTACCGATGGCGATACCGGAGCCGGTACCTGCGGAGTAGTCTGATGCGGTACCACGGGCGTCGATGCCACAAGGAAAGCCGCCAGACTGCATTCCATGAACAGAATCCTCTGATCCATGGACGCTGCCAATGCCTGGAAGTCGGTACTGGTGGAGGCCACCGGTACCCCAGAGCATGGCACCAAGAGATCAGTTGAGGCCACGCCATCTAGATCGTCCTGGAACCCCGATGATGATGCTTTAGAAGCCGAAGCCTCCCGCCGGGGTAATTTTGCCGGTGCAGAATCCTCGAGGGCAAGGCCAGAGGCATCTCGATGTTTAGAAAGAGATTTGCCCTTCGAGGACTGGCTGGATTTATGTTTAGTTACCTGAGATCCATGTGAGGAAGAAGAAGCCCTGGAAGACGTCGATGCCACCAAAGCTGCATCAGAGGGAAACAGGGTACTGAGCTTGGCAGCTCGGTTCTGTCGACCTCTCTTAGACATCATGGAACAGGACATACAATCTTTGATGGAATGGTCAGGGCCTAAACATTTGAGACACCAGTCATCGGTGTCGGTGACGGATATAGTACCGCCACATTTTGTGCACTTCTTAAAACCTGAGGCAGGTTTTTCCATATTTGAGGAAAAGGGTTTTGGGCCTAAGGCCCAAAACTGAAGTACACCTGAAGAAAAAATAGAAGGTCTTTTTTTTTTTTTTAAGGAAAAGAATAAGAAGCGGTGGTACCGGTATAGCGTCGAGGAAGGCAAATGCGACAGAAAAGAAATAAAGAAAAAAATAAGGAAATTCTTTTGCGGTGACAGGAACACAACCTGCTGGCTCCGCGGAAAAAGAACAACTGAGGAGAGACAGTTGGAAAGGCGGGAAGGCAGCACGCAGGCGCTGTGGGATGCTCCCAAAAGCTTTCTGATTGGACGCTGGGGAGCGTTCCCACGCAGGCTCCGTCGGTACCGACGTACTCATATGTGAAGACTCATTCCTGCTTGTTCCTGGAGATGGACATAATAGATAGGCCATGTGGTCTTTTTCTGTCGCATGTTTCTATGTTTCTATCTTATGGATGCGAAAGTTGTACAGTGAAAAAGATAGACGGGAAGAAAATTGATGCCTTTAAATTATGGTGTTGATGAAGAATACTATGTATACCATGGACTGCCTGAAGAACAAACCAGTCAGTACTAGAGGAGATCAAACCAAAGCTTTCTTTAGAAGCTCAGATGACAAGACTTCAACTTTCTTACTTTGGACACATCATGTGAAGAGAAAGATCATAGAGAAAGACATCATGCTTGACAAGGCTGAAGGTCAATGCAAAAGAGGAAGGCCAGCAATGAGATGGATCGAACAATAACAGCAGCTATGGATGCTCTCTATCAACAATGAGTTGCTTGACTGAAGACTGAATACAGCTTAGGACAGCTATCCAGAGGGTCGCCATGAGTCAACACTGAACCAACGGCATTTAACAACAACAACATTCAAAGCCTATTTTATTTTAAAAAAGTAGAAGCCTACTTTTCTTTATAGAATACTAGCATAAATAGCAAAATATGTACATTAATCTACTATTACTACTACTACTAATCATTTGTATAGTGCTATAAGGCTTATGTAGCACTGTACATATGCACATACGAGACCCTTCCTGCTCAATAGAGGTTACAGTCTATGCAAGACAGAAGCACAGAGAGGAGACTAGAGATCATCTTGACATATGGGTGATAAATAGGAGGATAAAGGTTCAGGATCCACAGCCTCGAAGAGGTGGGTTTTTAGCCTGGATTTGAATATGACCAGAGATGAAGCCTGATGTACCAACTCAGGTTGTATGTTTCAGGCATACGGTGCAGCAAGGCACAATCACCTATGTAAGCCCTAGAGTTGGTGTAAATGCCTGCATCTAGATTTATAAAGAAAGGGTGTATTATAGTATTTTATAATATATACACATACTTGTGCACTCCGCTTATGCTCCATGAAAACTTCATCCTTGCACATGCCCACTGTGAAAGTGCATGCCATCAGGCAGCTGCGCATACTTTCAGAATAACAACCACATCACTTACACATATAAATGCCCATTAAGGCATGCAAATCACTATGATTTCCATGTGTTGATGGCAATAACTTACAGTATATAATTACGCTCCATATGTATAAATTACAAGGGGTAATTTTCCACATATAAAAGGCCTCTTATACAATTAGAAGAAGTTTAAGCCTAGCATGGACGAAGTCTTGTTTAATGTGTGTATATTTATAAAATTCACACATATGTATACGCTAACATTTATTTATTTAGCTGTATTTATATCCCGCTTTTCACTGGGTCAAAGTGGTCAATTGGGGGATACATTTAACACGAGGGGATATGAGACACATACACTAATACTTACAGGGAACATGGGCAATGGAGGGTTAAGTGGCTTGCCCAAGACCACAAGGAGTGCCTACAGGACTAGAAATCCCAGTCCCTCCGGCCTGAGATTGCTGTCCCCAGGTGGGACTTGAACCCCTGGCCCTCTGGCCTGAAGTACCTTGTCCTAACCACTAGACCACTCCTCCCTAATATATATCAGCTCTCAAGCAGGCAAAATGCTCTAGCTTTGCTGGCAATCAATCTGACCATTTTATGCTAGTATTTTAGTACATGAGAACATAAGATATGCCCTACTGGGTGAAACCAAAGGTTGATCAAGCCCAGGACCCTGCTTCCATCAGTGGCCAATTCAGGTCACAAGTACCTCTCAGGTTCCCAAAAAGTAGATAGATTCTATACGGCTTATCCCAGGGAAAAGCAGGGGATTTCCACAGTCCACTTTAATAATACTACACTAACAGCTTTTACTACATCCTCCAGCAACAAATTCCAGAGTTTAATTACTTGTTGAGTGAAAATATATTTTCTCCAATTAGTCTAAATGTGCAACATTGTACTTCAGGGTCAATTTCTCCAAATGGGTGAGTTTTGCCCATACCATGACAGTCTTGAACCTTACATCTAAGCCAAGTTATGTGGAGAATGATCTCAGTTTCTCAAATTTACTGATAAGTTCAACATAGTACTTGCATCATGCCAAAGAAAGCCTCCTTCTGGAGTTCATAAGATGTTACGTATATGGGTAATTTATCAAGTTGTGCTTGGAAATTCCTCTTAATTAATGCCGCTCTGGTGATTTTCTCCTTTACCACTACTGTATATCCGGCTTCCTCGCATTCAGTGTTTTATCGGTTGGAATGGGAGTATCCCATGTGATCATAACCTCTTCATTCTCTGTAATTGTTTTAGGGTCATGATCCCAGTGCTTTTCAAGCACAGTGATGTTGTAGCACTTAATAGAGTTTCCAATGGATGGGGTGTGTCACTTTATTGTGCCTTTCTATATAGAAATTTTCTGCCATCAGAACTTCATAGCCAGCTATGAGATGAGTCAGTTTCCAGATCTTTCCCACAGAATCAACATATGTTTTGCCAGTTTTTTTCAATGTTTGATCTAAACCATCTCCTCCATAAACCGCTGTCCTGGGTTACAACTATCAACCTCTCGTCCTTCAGTTTCAGTTCACCTCTCCTTAAACATTCATGTATAAGTTCTTGATCAACAAAGGGTTCCTGGAGTAACACTCTGTACTTCCACTATCTTTGTACATTTGCCACTTGTTTTTCCTTGTTTGTTGATCTAATTCCTAGAAGAGGTTTTTTCTCTTGTTTTGCAAATCCTGTTACTTCCTTCCCATTGTATGCTTGTGGATTCTCACTCATTCCTTCTAGTCATCGGAACGCTTGTCCAAGTTTGATTATGGAGACAGATTCTGGATGTTTACTTTCATGTTTCAGCACTTTTTGCATATTTGTAGCTTCACTGCATGTCCCCTAATCTTTCTGCTCATTATACAAAGCTTCCAAACAGATTGCAGCATGCAGCTCGTTTAAAATCATTTAAACTGAAAAAAGGCCCGGTAAACTATTTCTGGTCACAGTGCCTAAAAAACCCAGGAGCTGCTAGCTTGCCAGGAGTCAGCACTGACTCGAAGGCATACATCACATTGCATTTGCAAACTGATAGTAAGGAGACAATAATCTATGCAGCATCGATGCAGGGAAGTGCACAGAAGACCAAAAAGCCAAGCACAAGGCCAGTGTTTCAGCACAAGGTCTGGGGAGGAGTAAAGGATAGCCCATTCTTTTGCTTTAGGCTTGCGTTAGAAAACCATACACTGAACTTTAATGTATGGCTCTGTTGCAAGAAAGCTAGCTCCCCAGTGCTGTAAACAAAAGTATAACATCGAGCTGTCCACAAAAACCGTGCATTGACATGAGAGAGGATGTACACATGGACCATGCTAGCAGCAACTGTATCAGCATCCAACACACCTATCATAGGATGTTATTCTGTGCAAAGCAATTTTTGTAATATTATTTCTTAAGCACAGAACAGCACTCCATTATATGCACAGCTGTTATGCATTTGCAACTGAGAAGCACCATGCACAGATCAGCACTCTGGAGCTGCTTGTGCATAACATTCATGCATACGACGGAATGCTATTCTGAGCATAAATAAGATTGCAAAAATTGCTATGAAGAGAGTAACAATCTAGCATACGTGAGCAGAAGAGACAAGCATAAACTACTCACTAGTGCTGAGTGCAGAATACTGAGCTATTCTACATGCCTCCTCAGACCTTGCACTAAAGTGCTGGCTTCACTGCATAGCTAATTATTTTATTACCATCAATTTAAATGGATTTAAATGCAGCGTGCACCACTATCTGCTTGGAGATTTGTGCATCATTAGCTCTTGCGCGAAACTATGCCTTTCAATGGCAGTGCACAAAATTGTACACTAAAACTGAACTGGGACAAGCAAAAGCAGGTGCAGGAAACAGAATGCAGTTTAGAAACTTTATTGAAAGGACAACCCCGATGCGTTTCGGCCATGTGGCCTTCTTCAGATAGTGCAAGCGTTGAAAACAAAAACAAAAGTAACATTCAATAAATAAATAAAATATAAATAATATGCAAAAATGCATAAATAAATGAATAAATAAGGTTATATAAAAAAGGGTTAAATACAAAGCGTTCCAAAATAAAAGCAGCTAGGCTGTGTGCAAACATGCATCTACATCTCAATGATCCTTGATTAAAAACTGATCCATATGTCAAACAGCGAGAATGTCAAACAAACATAAAAAAGGAAACATCCATGAAATCAAATTGCATTAAAACAAAAGACATATATGTGTGAATGCCAGTGAAGGATGAGGAGGACAATTTTAAAGTGCAGGAATTACCCTATTTCTGGCCACACACAGAAGAACATTGTACTACTAAGGTGTAAACGTATGTGTTTTGTTAGAATGAAGACAAAATAGTAAAACAAATAGCAATGATTGATGATCTGAAAAACAGATATCTAAGAGAAGCAGCGTGTATGTGTCTAAGTATTATTAAAGCTAAGTGTGCGTAAGTGAAAAAGGAGATCACTTTCAAAGGCTGGAAAAGCGCTAAATTATAAACACCCTTCACAATCAGTAGTGTGCCTGTAAACCAAAAAGTAATTTAAATCAATGGTGCTTGTTTTTTATATAGAGAATGAACGGTATGTATAGATGAGAAATCACCCCAAAGAGTAACTTGCCTTGTGAACGTGCTTGTAGCCTCAAAAGGGCATGCGTTGAAAAGATTCTATGAGGGAACTGCAGTCCTTTTAAACAGAAACAGGTTTTGCGCCAAACTGGTTTATCATGACATGCATTCCTTTAGAAAGCATCGGGTGAGCTCCTTCTAATTCAGGCAACAAGTGTATTCTATCACGGGCAGTTTATTTACACTTTTTCCATGGGTGCACTATGACCTCCAGTTTGGCACAAAAACCTTTTCTGTTTAAAAGGACTGCAGTTCCCTCATAGAATCTTTTCAACGCATGCCCTTTTGAGGCTACAAGCACGTTCGCAAGGCAAGTTACTCTTTGGGGCGATTTCTCAGCTATACATACCGTTCAGTCTCTATATAAAAAATAAGCACCATTGATTTAAATGACTTTTTGGTTTATAGGCATGCTACTGTTTGTGAAGAGTGTTTGTAATTTAGCGCTTTTCCAGCAGTTTTTAGATACAAGGTATATTTGCCTTTAAACTGTCTTCCTCCTTTGTCACTTAGGCACCTGTATATAGACACTTAGCTTTAATAATACTTGGACACACTCAAGCTTCTACTCTTAGATATCTGTTTTTCAGATCATCTGGTGTTGCTATTTATTTTACTATTTTCTCTTAATTCTAACAAAACACATACGTTTACACCTTAGTAGTACAACGTTCTTCTGCGTGTGGCCAGAAATAGGGTAATTTCTGCACTTTAAAATTGTCCTCCTCATCCCTCACTGGCATTCACACATATATGTCTTTTGTTTTAATTGAATTTGATTTCACGTATGTTTCCTTTTTTATGTTTGTTTGACATTCTCACCATTTGACATATGGATCAGTTTTTAATCAAGGATCATTGAGATGTAGATACATGTTTGCACTCAGCCTAGCTGCTTTTATTAAGGAACACTTTTATATAACCCTTTTTTATATAACCTTATCTATTCATTTATTTATGTGTTTTTGCATATTATTTATATTTTATTATTTTTTTTAAATGTTATTTTGTTTTTTGTTTTCAAAGCTTGCACTCCCTGAAGAAGGCCACATGGCTGAAACGTGTCAGGGTTGTCCTTTCAATAAAGTTTCTAAACCGCAGTCTGTTTCCTACTTCTGTATGGGTGTTTTTTGAACGTTTTCTAAAACTGAGCTAGCCTTTGTGCAAAGCCTAGTGCACTTTGCTGCACTGGCCCGTTTCGGCTTCAGGCTTGCATTGGAAACAGTGAACTGAGGTCTAGCAAGCTAACTGCATCATCCAGTGTGTGCACTTACTGCATTCCACCCTCAGCATACAAAACTCCAGGACCCCACAAACCAAGCAAATGATCCAAAGGTTATTCCATGTAATACCAAGGACAAAGAAATTAAAGGTTAAGTCTTAAAGCAGAGCTTCCCAAACCTGTGCTGTGGATCCTGTAGTCATTTGGGGTATCAGGATATCTACCATGTATATTTGTTGTCCCCCAGACATTTCATTTATTAGATATTTCACCTGCCCTTTCAAAAGCCCAAGACAGGATACAATAAAACATGCATAATAAATACATAAGTTAAAACAACAGTCTAAGAACACAAATAACAACTAGGCAAACAGAACCCTCAAAACTCCCCAAGACAAGTTTGGGAAGCCCTACCTTAATGATCTAAGAAAAACTATTCATTGGTTTCTGAAAGAAATTAAGACAGGAGCATGTTTAATTACAAATTAGAAAAATGAAATTTTTACAACCGGGTAATAAGCTGAGAGATACAGGGGAATTACCTCACAGCACAGATCAGCTGGAACTCACCATTTTGGGCAATTATCTGGTGACAGATATTGGATATAGCTTAGGAATTACAAAACCATGAAGGAACTGGACATGTTACCCATTTAGTTTTGCTGAAAAGCCATAGCTAACTCTTTTAGGAAACTAACCAATGAAGCAGTATCTTTGCATTATTTAATGTCATCCCATGGAGCTGTACAGAATTTGAAACTAACACACAGGGCTGGCCTGTCCACGTGGCAGGCTAGGCAGCTGCCTAGGATGGCAGACCTCTGTAGGCAGCATGGCACCCGCCACAGGCCATGTGTGCTGAAGCACCTGGCCTGCCGCAAGTCGCTGCCACTGCACCAACCCTCCTCTCATCCCACCGATTGAATCAGTGGTGGCGGCTTGGCGCAGGGGAAGGGGCCTCAGTTCGGTGCTGGGGGGCAGCATAGCTCGGCAGAGGGGAGGCAGCATGACCAGGCTTCTGCCAGGGGCGGCAGAAACCTTTGGGCCAGCCCTGCTAACACAAGCTACGACATCTTAACGTTCAATATAAACATTTTATCTGAAATACAATAATTTGATGTTTATGCTTGCAAGCACAATGCAAGAGTAATAATTCACCCCCTATAAATTATGCAAAAGCTACTGGGATACACAAAGGCTGACTATCCCCAGGTGCTGCCGCTGTACACCTCAATATTAAGCACTTAGTATTAGGGCGTTCTGAGGATATTCCGGGGAGGGATGGAGGTGGCACCCAATGCTTACCGGGCAGCAGCAATATTGAGCCGCTACCCACTTAAGGGCTTATTCTGAGCCATGAATAGTAACGGGACGTCCATCCCCGCTAGTCGTGGCTTCTCCTGCCTCCCGAATAACTTCCCTGCCAGTTGTGTGGGGAAGTTAGATGGGGGAGGGGAATGGGCAGCATGGGGGAGGAGAGTGGGCGGGCAGTGGGTGGTCGCCAGCCCTGGACGTACAGGGCGATTCTAATGTCGTCCCTGTATGTCCAGGGCCGGCGAAATGTCCAGGGAAGTTATTCCATCTCTGAGGTGGAATTACTTCCCTGGTCGTTTGTTTCTTGACAGCCTGGGGTGCGGAACGGGCAGAGGGGGTCAGGGATCGCAGTTTTTAAATGGAGCTGTGCTGCCATGGCAACATGATGCCATGGCACCGCGGCTCCATTTAAAAGCCCTGACTGAGTTAGTCGGGCAGGCTATGTACGTGCAGGCTGGACTGAATCATAGTCCTGGCCTGCATATACATGGCTGATCGCGATTCTGATCCCGTGGGGCTAGACATGCCCCATGGGATCAGAATCGCGATCCCCTCAGTGTGTCCGGATCAGACCAGACACACAGAGGGGATCTACATCCAGGACGGATTCAGGTCCTTAGTGATATATGGAAAAACTGAGGCACAGGAAACCCTGACCTAACTTTTACCATGTTAGCTAATCGGGCAGCTGCTCAATATTGACCCCAGCATTGAATATCCAGGTTTAATTTTCAGCCTCAGCAGCAAGCTACGTTAATAGAGCCAGCCACCAGCGCTGAATATCCCCCCTCCCCCCAAACATATTTCATGTTTTACCTCTTGAAAGCGTAGTTACTCACCTGTAACAGGTGTTCTCCAGGAGCAGCAGGAATCAGTCCTCACATATGGGTGACGTCGGCGCCGACGGAGCCCTCGCGGAGCAATTTTCCCCAGCTTTCAAAGAAAGCCTTTGGGAATTGCAGCGCGCATGCGCGGTCTCCTTCCCGCCCAAGGGTGCCATCTTAGCCAGTCTGATGACATAGCTAAAAGACAGCATAAAAATTTGCAAAAAAACTTAAGCAGATGATTGCAACTCCACGGGGAGGAGGGAGGGTTGTGAGGACTGATTCCTGCTGCTCCTGGAGAACACCTGTTAAAGGTGAGTAACTACGCTTTCTCCAGGACCAAGCAGGAAGTCAGTCCTCACATATGGGACTCCCAAGCTTAAGGCTACCGGAGACCCTAAGCACAAAAATGAGCTCCCTCTAGCTCAGCGGCACAGAAGGAAGGAATCTTCACTGAATTATTACCCACCGGTAGCCCCCATCCGGGATGGAGGGTAGGAGTTGCTCAAACCTCGAAGAGATTTCGGAGGACTGCCTGTCCGAAAGCACTGTCCCTGCGGGACTCCCTCTCGAGGCAGTAATGGACTGCAAAAGTCTGGCTCGAAGACCAAGTAGCGGCCCGGCAGATGTCTGCCAGCGGAACAGAGCGGAGGTAAGCCACTGACGTAGCCTTCGCCCGAACACAATGAGCCGTGACTCGACTTTCTAACGAGAGTCCGGCTGCCCCATAAGCCCAAGCGATGCAGTCAGCAACCCAGATGGACAGAGTACGCTTGGAGACGGGGAGCCCCAATTTATTGGGGTCAAAAGACACAAAAAGCTGAGCAGCTTTACGGTGCTCCCGCGTACGGTCAAGGTAGAAGTTCAATGCCCTTCTACAGTCCAGGGTATGCAGGACAATTTCAGCTCGGCTGGAGTGTGGCCTGGGAAAGAAGGTCGGAAGTACCACCTCCTGATTGATGTGAAAAGGGGAGACCACTTTTGGAAGAAACTTTGGGTGAGTCCGTAGGACTACCCTATTTTTGTAGAACCGAGTGTAAGGGGGATCAGACACGAGGGCCTGCAATTCACTTACGCGTCTAGCGGAAGTGAGGGCTATCAGGAATAAAGTTTTCCAAGAAAGAAAACGGAGAGAACAGGTAGCCATAGGTTCAAAAGGCAGACAAGTGATCCGCTGTAACACCACATTCAGATCCCAGTCAGGTGCTGGCGGGCGCAGAGGTGGTTTAAGTAGAAGGAGACCTCAGAGAAACCTCGCTACGAGAGAGTCGCTGGAAAGAGGTCTGCCGTCCACCGGCACATGATGTGCTGAAAGAGCACTGAGGTGAACTTTGACGGAGTTGGACTTAAGTCCCAGATTAGAGAGGTAGAGCAAGTACTGCAAGATCACCGACACCGAGCAGGAGAAGGGATCCTGAGACTGTTGGGTACACCAAGTGGAAAAACGACGCCATTTAAGGGCGTAGCATTTGCAGGTAGAAGGTCGCCGAGAAGCTAGGACGACCTCTTCCACCTCTGCCGGCAGCAGAAGGGGGGCAAGGACTACCCTTTCAGCAGCCAGGCCATCAGATGTAGAGATCTGAGGTTGGGGTGTAGCAGGGACCCCTGATCCTGTGTCAGGAGATCTGGTTGAAACCCCAGAGGGAACGGATCCTCTACCGCTAATTGCAGCAGGAGTGGAAACCACGGCTGTCTGGGCCAGCGAGGAGCTACCAGGATCATGGAAGCTTTGTCTCGGAGAACCTTGAAAAGAGTTCGAGAGACTAGCGGGATGGGAGGAAAGGCATACAGAAGGCTTTTCGACCATGAGAGCAGAAAAGCATCCGCCGCTACTCGAAGTGGATGCGGCTGACGCAAGCAGAAGCGAGGAAGTTGCCGGTTGAGAAGACTGGCAAAGAGATCCATCGTGGGGAGGCCCCACTTCAGAAAAAGCTTCTGGACTACCAAGGGATCCAGGCGCCACTCGTGCGGCTGGAGGATCCTGCTGAGTTTGTCCGCCAGGCAATTTTCGTGGCCTGGGAGATAAACTGCTTTGAGAAGGATGCCGTGGCTGACGGCCCAAGAGCAGAGCTTCTGTGCTTCCCGACAGAGAAGGAAGGAGCCCGTGCCTCCCTGTTTGTTCACGTAGAACATGGCAACTTGATTGTCCGTCTGGACAAGGACGGACTGGTGAGAAGTCAGGTGGGAGAAAGCCTTGAGAACCAGACGGATCGCCCTGAGCTCCAGGAAGTTGATCTGCTGAGCAGACTCCCACGTGGTCCAGAGACCTTGAGTACATGCCCCTTGGCAATGCGCTCCCCATCCTAGGAGAGAAGCATCGGTCGTCAGCACTTGAGCAGGCTGAGGTGACTGAAAAGGCATTCCGAGCACCAGGTTCGGCCGATGAAGCCACCACTGTAGAGAAGAGGCCAGCGGCCCGGAGACGCGCACTAAGTCGGCTAGGCCGCCCGTGGCTTGTTGCCACTGCTTGCGAAGGCACCATTGAGCCGGCCGCATATTCAGGCGGGCATTGGGGGTCACGTGGACGGTGGAAGCCATATGGCCGAGTAGTCGCAGGAAGCGCCTGGCGGAGACCAGGGACTGGCTGCGAAAACGGCTGGCTAGGTCCATGAGTCGTTGAGCCCTGTCGAGAGGCAGGAAGGCTCGTGCCTGAAGAGTGTGCAGTCTTGCGCCGATGAACTCGAGATCTTGCGAGGGGAGCAAAGTGGACTTTGCGAAGTTTATGACAAAGCCCAAGTACTGCAGAAGAGTCACAGTGCGGTGTGTGGCATTTGTGACTTCCGGAGAGGACGATGCTCTGATGAGCCAGTCGTCGAGGTACGGAAAGACATAGAGGCCGTGAAGCCGGAGATAAGCCGCCACCACCGCGAGACATTTTGTGAAGACTCGTGGTGCGGAGGATAGGCCAAAGGGCAGTACTCTGTACTGGTAATGATTCCCTGCCACCACAAACCTTAGGTATTGGCGGTGGCTTGGGTGGATGAGGATGTGCGTGTAGGCATCTTTTAGATCCAAGGAGCATAGCCAATCTCCCTGCTGGAGGTAGGGCAGAAGGATTCCAAGGGTAAGCATCTTGAACTTCTCCCTCACGAGGAACTTGTTGAGGTTGCGCAAGTCCAGGATGGGTCTGAGGCCTCCTGTTCTTTTTGGTATTAGGAAATACCTGGAATAAAAGCCTTGACCTCTCAGGTGGTGGGGCACCGGTTCCACAGCCTGTTCCTGAAGAAGACTTGCTAACTCCTGAAGGAGTAAGTCCCTGTGCAGAGGGAGTCGTGGAGGTTCTCCCGGGAAATAGGAGGGAGGGACCTGGTGGAAGTGGAGAAGATAGCCTTCTCTTACGACTTGAAGCACCCAGGCATCTGAAGTGATGTTGGACCACCTGTGGGCGAAGTGAACCAGCCGGCCTCCGGTGCTGGGAGGAACCAGCTGAGGGGGAGAGGCTATGCTGATGAAGTCAAAAACCCCCACCCTGCTGAGCAGGGGCCGGTGGTGCAGGCTTGGAGGCTTGCTGCCTACGGGACCCGTTACCCTGTCCCTTGGCCTGCTGACCCTGTTGGGGAGCTGCGGAGGCCTGATATTGAGGGTAGTGTTTATAGGCAGCCGCCTTTCTCGGGTAAAAGGACTTCTTTCCCGAGCCCTTCTTTTTCTGGGAAGGGGCGGAGGTCTTCCTAGAAAGCCTAGTCCTGGTGAGAGTCTCCGTCTCGATTTGTGCAGCCTTTTCAGCCATGGGCTTGCCAAAGAGGTTCTCACCTCGGCAGGGGACATCGACCAACTTGTCCTGCACCCAGGGTTCAAGGTCAGACGACTGAAGCCAAGCCTGTCGGCGGGCACCGATGCCGGCTGCGGCCACACGAGCCGATGCTTCAAAGCCATCATAGGCTGCTCGGGACATGAATTTGGAGCATTCCCGAATACCAGTTGTCAAGGCCAGGAACCTCCGCAAAGGTTCCTCGGACAGACCAGCGGAGAATCCGGCTACCTCTTTAGCCAGGTCTCTGAGATACATGCCCATGTAGAGCTGGTAGGTCTGGACCCGACAAGCAAGCATAGAGCCCTGGAAACACTTCTTACCGAGGCCATCCAGGTTACGGGCCTCCCTGCCAGGAGGCACCGAGGAGTGCATCTTCTGGCTCTTAAGCCTATGCATGGCCGATTCCACTACCATGGAATGGTGCGGTAGCTGTGCTTTTTGGAAGCCGGGGCTCTTGCGGACTCGATAGATGGAATCGACCCGCTTGCTTAATACCGGCGACGATGCCGGACTCTCCCACATGCGGAAGAGTAGTCGTTCCAGCATGGGAGGAACCGGTACAGTAAAGTGTTCCCTGGCGGGAGAGTCATACTGAAGGGCGTCGAGCTCTTCGGCTCGAGGCTCCTCCTCGGGATCCGCAGGGAAGGCCAAAGCCTTGGCCATATCCCTGACGAAGTCCGAGAACCGGGCATCCTCCGGAAGGGACTGCTTCCGAGGTTCGGACTCAGGTGAGTCCGAGGGGACACACCGAGTCCGAAACGAATCAGGTGACTCTTCCTCTTCAGACTCCCAGGCCGACTCCGAGGAGGAATCGGTGGGGTCGGCTCGGGCAGGCGGAGGCGTCGGCTGCCCCGACACCGAGGGAGTCGGCGTCGACGACCTCGGTCCCGAACGGGAGGCCAAGGGTGACCTCGACCGAGGATCGACTCGAGTTCGCATGGACTCGAGGATCGGCTCGGTCTCCGGGGTCGACTTAGACGTCGACGTCCCGGCGGTCGGGGCAGCGGCGCCAGCGAGGCTAGCGAGCAGTGCCCGCTGCTGGTCCATGAAGGCAGATAGTCTGCTCTCCAAGGCCGTCAACCTGAGTCCGACCTCAGGCGACCCAGCAGCCCCCGACTCGGGCCCCGACGGCGTCGGGCCCGACGTCGGACCCCTCGGAGGCGAGTCCAGGAGGACTACAGGACTTACCCGAGCAGGCAACTCCGACTCCAGACGAGGTCGCTTCGGGAGGTGCTCCTTCTCCAAAGACCCGGGACGGCTATCGGGGCTATGCGACCTGGCCCTCGCGGAGCCAGGAGCGTCCACCGACGCCGCCCTCGCGGGTTTTACCTTCCGTCGATGGTCCCCGGAGGGAGAACCCCTGTCGGAGGAACTTCGGCGATGGTCAGAGCTGGAACCTCTGGACGCCGAGGCCTCCGACGAGGTCCGGGTACGGCCGGGGTCAGCGAAGATTCGTTCCCGCTGGTGCCGCCGACTCCTTAACGCTTTGGAGGACATCTTGCCGCAGGCCCCACAGATCAGTTCTTCGTGATCCGGGCCGAGGCAGCGGAGGCAATTATCATGTGTGTCAGTGAGTGACATATTTCTGTCACACTGAACACACCGCTTGAAACCACTGGCAGCCATCGGGGGAAAAAGGGCCCCTGCAAGGTCAAAGGACCGGGCTGCCAGCGAAAAATCGAAAAACGAAACTGACCAAAAATCAGAAAAAACGAAAAATAACAGAAGGACTCGCAACGGCGTCGCGAGTCCGGGCAGGAAAAAGACCGGCGTCGAACCGAAGAAAGAAAAAGAAAGAAATCACTAAAATCAACTTTTTCAGCGGGGACACGACGGGTACGTCTGTAGGGCTCCGCGGAAAAAAGAAGACTGGCTAAGATGGCACCCTTGGGCGGGAAGGAGACCGCGCATGCGCGCTGCAATTCCCAAAGGCTTTCTTTGAAAGCTGGGGGAAATTGCTCCGCGAGGGCTCCGTCGGCGCCGACGTCACCCATATGTGAGGACTGACTTCCTGCTTGGTCCTGGAGAATGTGTAATACTATTACTAATCATCATTTTTAATGGTACTAAACCTACGTAATGCTATACATGTACGAAAAGGCAGCTTCCTCTACCAATCCCCAGTTTAGAGACTGAATAGCATTGGTTTTATTAATCATGCTGCTTTTTTCATTTTTAAGCATTTCACTTAGGGAACTGCGCTGTCAGTTTATGTATGAGCCCCGCTTATGGGGACTGGTAGAGGAAGCTACGCCCTTTAATGTATGAATTAAGCTCATGTGCAGCCCTCCTACGTGGAAAGAAGTGTGGTGTGGAGAGATTGAGTGTTTTGGTGGTCCTTTTTGTGATAAAGAAATGGCATTGTTACTGCATATGTGCTGCCAAGAATAAGAATACCAGAATTCTTAAATGAGATATTAACAAGCTTTGATTTATTTGGGACTTTATATAGTTAAGAACATCATATTGCTCTGCAGAAAGACCCGGTGAATGGGTGATACTAACAGCCATGGTTAGAGACTTATCAATCAAGCACCTTGGAGGGGAATTTTGGAGTTTTCAACTGCTAAGTTGTTGGGAATAACTTTCATGAATTTGGATTTATTTAATCATATTGGATATTTATTATACAAGTACCCATGGACTTTAATCCAGACTGGCTTTTATAAATTGCTGATTAGGAGAAAGAGCTATAATGAGAAAGAGGAGGTATACAATGATATGAAAGGCAATTATCCTTATTTAAAATCTAATTTAGTTGCCTTTTTAAAGCTGGTTGATAGATTTTTTTGGGAATTACTGATTGCATTGAATAGATTATAAAGAACAGAGAAGCATATTATTATTAAAAAATAAATAAAAAATATTGTTTTTTATTTGGAGGTTTGCTGTATTGACTACCTTTTGGATATGCCAGGTACTCGTGACCACTGTTCCCTCTAAGCTGTGCGCATGTGCGCGCGCACACACCTCGCTGAGTGAGCGCACATACTTTACAACAGAGCGCACAAAAATTACTGTTCCGATTCTGATAGAAAACAACACAGATGTCTTAAAATTTAAAAGTTGTTGTGTATTTACAGTTTTCACAAGTTCTACAATATTTTCTAATGCAATCAATGTGGTGTACATACTATTTTCTGACGTGAAGTCAAATTTTAAAGTATATAACTTCGAGTGTCGTTATGTGGTGCACAAAAATTTAACCTTCCTTCAAAAGCTGCACAGCTGATATTTTATGCGCACACAGCCTACAGAAAATTAGAGGGAACATTGCTCGTGACTTAGATTGGCCACTGTTGGAAACAAGACACTGGACTTGATGGATCTTTCGCCTGACTCAGTATGGCAGTATGGCATTTTTTATGTTTCCTAGTCAACATCTGTCGTAGATACCCTATTAGTTGAATTGCTGGTCAGTTTGGAATATCAAGTACAGACAAGGCATGTTATGACAAGAATTAAATCTTATTCTGGCAAATACCCTATTAGCATACAAAATTGTTTTTTATCCTAGTAGTGAAACATACTTTAGTTTAGTTTCACAATAATATACTTATAATATGACCTAGTATAATTGCATTGCTGATGCAAGATACTGCAGTTCCCATGCTAGCAGGGAATGTGATTGACATGTTATTAGCTGGAAAATGCATTCCCATCCTATAGGAGGCTTGCGCTAGCAACAGGTATAGCTCTTGCTCTATGAGATTGAAGATTCTCCACTGTGCCTTCCTTCTCCAAACCCAGAATCACTGCATATCCTAATACATTGCTGTTTCACTGGCACTTGTAAGAGCTCTAACCAGCAATCCTAACATGAGCTTGAAACATTTTGGTTCAGTTAAGGTCTTTACTTTTGACTCCTATACCAAAGTTATTATAAGATACTTAATGCCACTACTATTGATCATAGTAGGCAAGGTTTCAGAACATCACAGAAATGATTCATTTATACAGACACCAAGTCTCCCACTTCTTTTGAGAGTCTTCCATATTAGGAACCAATCTGCCACTCCCCTGCACAGAATGGAGGAAACACCAAACAATGGGTGACCTGGTGACAGGACTCAGGAGGGAGTCACATGAATAGCTGAAAATACCTGTCCATCAGTACATAGAAGCAAGTCATTTAAATAATTTAATGAAAGAAAAAAAAAGGACACACTAAAAGGGGGAGGGAGAGAAAGAAAATATAATGAGATTAACAGAGAGACAGCACTGAACCTCCTTTCCCAATAATTTCCTATGCCCTCACCCTAATATTTCTTTTAGTCATTGCCCGTCCTCGCTCATCCATACCATTATCCTCCAGACCTCAAAAGCCTCAATATACAGACCTCTCTCACAGGTAGAAGAAATAAATAGAGATTTAATTGATGACAGTCACAATATTGCTATGAAAGGGGATGTACCATTGGTAGGAGATTTCAATTTGCCAGATGTCACCACAGCAGGGATATTTCAGTCAACATCTAGAAGTAGGGAGATCCTGGATTCTCTACAGGGAGAACTGTTCCAGCAAATGGTATGGGGCAATACTGGATTTGGTGCTTACAAATGGGAGAAACTTTTCCGATGTTGTAGTGGGTGATCATCCAGCATGCAATAATCACCAGATGATGAGCTTCAATATTAAGACAAGGGTAGAGATGGTTCATTCAAAAGTGAGGGTCCTAAACTCTAGGAAAACTAACTTTGCAAAGATGGGAGAATACCTCAAGATGGGAACATCTGGAAGAAGAACAATAGTGGGCAAAACTGAAAGATGATGGTTGTGTTTTTCTAGGGATTTCATAATGTAGAGCTATCCAAGAGAGGGAGATCCCTCTCTTTGTAATGTGGGCTAGGAAGCATTGTATTATTATTTGTTAATTCTTCTTTCTTATGGAATATCTTGTTTCTTGCAATTCATTTGTTGCATCTTGTAAGCTGCAAAATTTCAGCTTACAAGATGCAACAAATTACAAAATTTCAAATTACAAAAATAATTGGAAGATGATATTTTAACGGCAATGAACTCTTTTGTTAGGAAAGTAAATAAAGGTAAGAGAAAAAGGAGGCCATTATTGTTTTCTAAAGAAGAAGCTGAAAAGGTAAGAAAAAAGAAGTTAACCTTCATAAATTATAAGAGACTGCAGTAAGAGGAAGACAAACAAGTAATTAAGAAACAACCCGCAGCAGGTCAGAGCAGCCTCTTACATACCCATGCCATCTTGGACCCCTTCCTGACCAATTTGGATTGCTAATGCACATGTATGAAAGGAATTCATGAATGAAAGACAGTTGATATGGTAGTCACAAAATCAAGGATAAATAGCTAGTCACAGGCAAGTTGAAAAGAGCACACTTATAGTGTGGCAAAACATCACGTTTTCTCTTCCTCCATTTGCAAACTCTTACATGTCTGTGGGAGAGGGGGGAGGAGGGAGAGAGAGAGATGATATAGTGTGCCTCATTATGTAGCAGGGACTGTATAAGGCATTTTTATAACCGGTGTTATCTATATATTTGGGTTTCTCTTTACATAGTGAATGTCTATGTGTGTGCGTGCAATGCAGGAGTGGGGTGCCTGTGTGTTGGGAGGGTATAGGGTGTGTGTGTGTGCGTGCGCGTGTGCATGTGTGTTTGTGTGTGGAGTGCTGGGGTGGAGTGCCTGTGTATGTTCCGATGTGAGGATGGGGTGCCCGTGTTTATTTTTATTTATTTATATAACTGTTTTTATACCACTCTTCACAGGGTCAAAGTGGTATACATTTAACAGGGATTACTTTTAGTTACAATGGACAACAGCTTATGTACAGAGGTAAATAGGGAGAATAGCACATCAGAACTTTTGATTGAACATAGTGGTTAGCTTTTTTTTTTTTTAGTAGTTAGCTATTTACATTGAACATTATATATGTACATTTTGAGGTTATGTGTTGGGGGAGAGGGGGAGAATAACACAGTGAGGAACAGGGGGAATTATGTGGTGGGTCCAAAGTGTTCAGTGAATAGGTGGGTCTTTAAGTGTTTCCAGAAAGTAATTAGTTCATTGATGCCTCTGATATCCTCAGGTAGAGTGTTCCAGAGGCTTGGTGAATAGAGTTCAAATGATCTTGTGCATGCCTGTTGGCCACTTCTTGCTTTTTCATGCGGAATGATCAATATGTTTTTGGTGCTTTGTCTTCTTGGTCTGTTGGTTTGAGGTGTGTATGCATTAGCGTTTGCTGATGGGGGAGTATTGGTTGTTGATGATTTTGAAGGCTACGAACTGTATTTTATATTTGATTTGGCTTAGTAGCAGGAGCCAGTGCAGTTGTTTCAAGATGGGAGTTATGTGATCTTATCTTGTGGCTTCTTGTATGATGTGGGCGGCTGTGTGTAAGGCTGTAAGTAACGGAAGGAGGGTAAGCTGTGGTAAAGTGAATTACAGTAGTCAAAGTGTGGGGAGATGATAGCCTGGAATGCCATGCGGAAGTCAGGTGGTTCCAGTAGAGGGCAGAAGTGGAGCAGGGTTTGGATCTTTTGGTAGATTGTTATGGTCGTGTAGTGTATATGTGACCTCAGAGTTAGGCGTTGGTCTAGAATTATGCCTAGATATTTGACCTCTGTTTGGATTTTGACATCCATGTTGTTTATCGTTAGGGTGGTCGGGGAGTGAATGAGTTGTCTTTGGTGATGAATAGTATTTCTGCTTTTGTATAATTTATTGTTAGGGAATTTGTTGACAACCATTGGGTAACGTCTGTGATGCATTTAATTTTTCCTGCATATATAGATTTGTTCATGTTGAAGGATGCATAGATCTGCATCGCCCCTCTCCCTATAGATGGATCCAGGGTTCTACCTTGATCTAGCTATGCTCACCCCGAAGATCATAAGTATTAGTGTATATAGCTCTCTGTAAATATTGTGTAAATATTGTTGTAAATAGTTTCCCCAGTTCTCTCCCTCAAGATTGTCTCCCTGTTCTATGTAAGCACATTGTGATGTTAACGCATTGTTGCACTGTTCAGTTATAATGTAAACTGCGCTGATTTTAATAGTGCGGTATATAAGAAATGAAAATAAATAAATAAATAAAAATAGATGTGATAACATATGTTGTGGGTATTGTCACCAATTGGTCCACCTGTAGCTTTAGCATACAGGGTAGGCTGCTTGGAGACCTTTTATTGAAAGGTTTAAGAGTGTAGTTGTGGGCCTTTCAATAAGTGATAGTCGTGGGTCGAGTGGTTAAGGTCAAAACAGGCTTTTAATTCCCCTCCCGGGGTTGGATTCAAACACAGGATAACAAAAGAACATAACCATTGCACTCTGGCATAAAGTAAGAAAAAGTAAAGTCTTGTGCTTCTTAACAGGCAGTTAGACAACTTCCACAAACTGTTTGGCTTCAGCACAGAGAAATCACATCATTTAATACAGCTAATGTACAGTCCATCTGATTGTCAGATAATTCAGCTTCTGGAGGATCAATTATCATGGACTCACTCTGACAATCATCTGAATAAACCTTTGGCTGTGATTGTAATGTTGGCAGATTATTCTCATCTGCTAGTTCCTGAGACTTCCCTAATATTTCCTCTAACAGGTAAGGATCAGTCTCAGCATATCTCTGTACATAGTTCACAGGAGAATTATATCCTTTATAGCTTCTACGAGAGAAAGTCTTATGAGCACCTTTACAAGGGTTAATTAGCCTATCTTCTGGCTTTGAGGCAAAGGGAGGTCTGTGCACTGCTCCTTTAGGACGGGGTTTAAACCTCAGAGGCTTCTCTCTGCATATTGGCTGTTCACCCTCCTCTTCAGACATACAAATGTCTTGCACTGTAGGTCCTTCACTCCCTTGTGCTTGTAAATGCTTCCCAGTTATCCTCACTGGTATTTTCTCTCTTATGCTACTTTCACCATAAGATAAATGCTTGGAGGCTTGGTTAAAAGGTTTCTGTGCCTTTCTCCTCCAATTATCACTGTCAGCAGCCTTCTGCCTTCCTCTCTCCCAATCAGTATCAGAATCTACTGAATCACTCACGTAAGGTTCTCTTTCACACCAGGGCAGACGTTGCCTCCAAGATCCAGACCTCAGCTTACACACACCTTTCAGCTGGTTCTGATCTACAGCGTCTTTCCTGCTTCTTACGTTGTTCCTTAGAACTCTGTCACTCGTGGTTCTTTCTTTCTTTGCATCTGCTGCAGCTCCTTCCTTCCTCCCCTTCCTTTCTCCTCTTCTCCTGTTCAAACTCTAGTGAACGTCTCTTATATGTTTGCTGGGGATCTAATCTGGCCCTTCCCCCTCCCAGGTGAAAGCTATTAGACCTAGGAGCTCGGGATTGTTTGTCAGCTGGGTGGGGTTCCTGCCCTCGTGGCTGGGAATGTTTATGTTGCCCTTGGCAACTGGGAGTCCTGATCTCTTCCTTCCTGCTAGAAACAGCCCTATTGCATTTAGGTTCCTCTGTTTTTCTATCACAGGATATCTCTTCCCCATTACAGTATATATGATTGAGCATAGCAGTTGTAGGTAGATGTTAAAAAGGAATGATAATAGTGTTGAGCCCTGCAGTATGCCTTGGTTTTGAGGATAAGAGATTGATGTGTTGGGTCCCATTTTCACTTCTTGTTGTCAATTAGTCAGATAGGAGTAAAACCATTTCAGCACTTCATTTTGTATACCAATGGAGTAGAGCCATTGTAGTAGAATGTTGTGGTTGACAGTGTCGAAGGCTGCTGATATGTCCAAAAATATTAAGATATATCCTTGGTGTACTTGTTGAGTTCTTTTTATTAATCTGTTCAGGAGGGAGGTTATGAGAGTTTTGACTGTGATGTCGTTGAAATCCATATTATTGTGAATCTAGGGAAGCATGCTTGTTGATGTGTTCTTGGAGCTGTTGCTGTATGATTTTCTCTATAATTTTGGCCAGGAATGGGAGGCTGACAATAGGTGTGTAAGAGGTTCGGTCCTTGGGGTCAAGATTTGTTTTTTTCAAGGTGGAACAGATTGAGGAGTTTTTAAGCTAATAAGTATGTAGCCTTGGCATAGAGATAATTGGGTAATTTTCTTGAGGAATGGGCTTAGTTCAGCTTTGGTTGTTTTAATTCATCTTGAATAGGCTGTAGTTAGGTCATTTAAATTGGTTCATTAGTACTGTGTACGTTTCTGAGAGCCAAGATTCTGCTATGCATAGTGGGCCCAATATTGAGTTGGGCAGGCTATGCACCCCTATGACACATAGCCATGCCTGCTGACCCCTAACCCTGGATATTCAATGCCACAGTGACAGCATTGAATATCTAGGGATTACTGCAAACACAGAAAGCTGCTGAAGCTAACTGGGCAGCAGTGATATTGCCTGTTGCCTGATTAGCTCCTGTACCTTAGAGATAGGCAAGGAAACCTCTCTGATTGCTAACCAGGCAGCATGTAACATCATTGCTGCCTGGTTATTGTTTGTTGCTGCCTCTGCTCTGCTCCCCAACACTATCTGGATATTTAACAGGTTTTTTATGCTGCTTTATCATTTCAGTCAAAGCAGTTTACATTGCAACTTAAATTTGGTAATGTACATTAATAACTTGGATTTTCTGAGGCACTGGAGGTTTAAATGGCATTCCCAAGGCAGGAATTGAACCCTGGTCACTTGATTCCCAAGCCAGTGCTCTAACCATTAGGCTACTCCTCCATTTGGATGGATAGCATCAGGGCGTGTAGGAGAGTTAGAAAGGGCAAGTGCCGGGTACGTGCCATTGAATATCCCCATTTAAGGCATTTACATGGTTTACTGAGCTGTAAATCATGTAAATGCCTTTCAAAAATCGGGCCCAGTATGTCTAAGTTGTGAGTTGTTAAGTAGTCTTTGATGATTGGAATTTTGCTACATGCAGAGCGCATGTTTATGAGTGTACATTTCAACATGTGAGTGCTATTGGTGGAGTCGGTTGTGGTCTCGATCAGATCTTTCTGAAGTTGTATGTTGAAAAGATTGTGTGCATTTCTTTGTCAATGTTGTGGTAGAAGGTGCCTTCATGAATCCTGAGGGTTGGAATGTGGGAAGTGGGGGTCAGCAATGTTTCAGATGTGAGGGTTAAAGCCAAAAGGGCAAGCACTGTATATAGGAATGCATAGAGATAGAGCATGGTTTACAGATGATTCTAGCTGGTGACATGTTCTTCGATTAGGTGTTAGGGATGTGCTCTTCTGGTGCCTTGTGTCTATGTTTCACAGATGTAGCTAGATAAATCCTGTCTGGATCTATTGTGTGGAAGAGTAGAAGTACTATCTGGGTCACTCAGAGGTCCACCTTAAGGGCCACGCTTACGGGCGCTGTGATTTTAAATACTAGAGTCGGCCCTTTGTGATGATGTGTGCACCAGGGGTGGAGCTTACCACCATGTGTTCAGTCATGCTAGGGGGTCCAGGAGCTTTGCAATCATCAGTCCGGTGCTCTGGAGGGCATGTATGGGGTGCTGGCTGAATTGGAGGATCAGAGGGCTAGTTCCTACAGCACTGTGATTGCGTGTGTATGTGGTGCAGGGGTGGGGTGCTCTAGACAAGAGCACACAAAGAACAGAAAAATATTACAGATCATGGGAGGCCACAAAAGTTTTCATACATTTCATGACTTTCATTATGTCGTTAATGTACCTACATAATTGCGCATTTTTTATGTATGATAGCAATCTGAGAGATGTGGCAAATACTTAATGCCAAGCACATGTTAGATAACATGTGGAGATTGCAATTGAGACATCGAGGTTGCAACTTACACAGTTCCAGCAGTAATTTAGAAAAGCTCTAAACATGGAGCTTTTGTAAAATACCAATAAGGAGGTGCATGGGTACACATGTATGTGCCAATACGTGGAACGAAAGAGCCATTTTACAAATTTACATATGAGAAAAATCAGTAAAAACGATAACTTATACATTTAAGTGCTGATACTTTAACATGGAATTGCTGGCAGCTATGTGGGCCATTTTGCAAACCTATATATGTAAATACTGCCAGCTACAAAGGTCAATATCTTCATTTAATTAGACTTTCTTGAGGGAAATAAACAAAGGGGTATTAAGGAAGATAACCCTTTTAATCCTTCCTAGCTGAAATGAGTACGTCAAACATAAATGTGTCAGAGAATAGGTGTAAATCCCAATGAGCCCGATTCCATCCTGGACGTCCTGGCCCTCTGTCCACCCGGCCAGAACCAGACGCACAGAGGGAGCCGTGATTCCATCCAGCCTACACGTATAGGCTTTCCCCGGCTAACTCAGTCAGGCCTGTTCAATGGAGCCGTGACATTGGAATCGTTCCTGTACGTCCACGGTTGACGACTGCCCACTGCCTGCCCTTACACCGCCCCCTGATCCTCTCCTTTCCCGCCCCATCTACCTCCCTTGCGGGGAAGGTAGACGGGGTTGGGAAAGGGCCTGGATAGTGGAAATGGACATCCCAATGGGACATCCATCCTCACTATTCGTGTCTCAGAATGACCCCAAATGTGGACAGTTTTGGTCATTCCCATGCATTTCCTATTTGAAATGTGGAATACATGTGTAGGGCCCAATCTTTAGAGTGATTAACATAGTTAGCCCAAGGGTGGAGCGGGGACAACACCTGGGAATAACCAGGCAGCGATGATATTCAGTCGCCTGATTATTCCTCGGCAGTGAAAGATAGGCACAGTAAAGGGTGACCTAACTTTCACCACCAAAGCTAACTGGGCAGTAGCTAAATATTGCCGCAGCCCGATTAGCTTCTGCGCTAACCCAGATATTCAATGCTGGTGGACAGATATGGCCCCAGCATTTAATATCCAAATCTATGGTTCAGAGGCTGCGACTAGCCAATTTAGAATAGCTAGCTGCCACTGCTGAATATCGGGCCTGTAGTTTTTGATGCCCCAAGCCATTCCCTAACCACAGCCCCGTGTAACTTGTACTTAGTAAGGACATACATGTATAGATCTATCGCTTTCTAAAATGGCCATTTACATATAGATGCCATTTTCATGTATTAATGCCTGATTTTACACTCGGAAATCTCAAAAAAGGCTTCTAAAATAACCCCCAAAACGTACAGCCCAGACTGTTGAAAGTGAACCCATGGTACTACCTTAATGAAGAAAATGAGGCCTCCTACACTTGTTTACCCAAAATAGATATCATATGTAGAGGCCTACAGCCTTTAACTAATGATGTACTGTGTCTGCATATAATTTGTGCCTATTGAGTAAAAACGGAAACTTTCTGGTAGAGGTTTCCTGGAAGTGAGTGATGCTTAAGCCTAACTCCTACATGGAGGGACACGTGGTCTGAGGTTATTTAGATGAGTCAGTCTATGTGAAGGATGTGTCATCAGAGAGCTAGGAAGACAGAATTGTGGTTCTCGCTCCCAAGAGTTAAGGTGAAGCCCTGAACTGTGACTTCTGGTTCCTGCTGTGGAGGTGAGGTATTCTTTTCCACTGTATATGAAGTTGAAGAAATTCCAGGATGGACTCATTTGTTTTACATATCTGTAAGAGAGGTATACGAAGTCCCTGGGAAACACTGATCTATCTAGAGATGAAGGACAACTGCTAGATAGTCTCAGATTTTTTTTCTCTGTGAGAGAAAAGGATTCAGGAGTATTCAAAAAGGGATTAGGAAAAAGGAGACACCCAGGAAAACCTCAGGGAATCCCAATATTTTTATAGCCATATTTAAATAGTCTGAAGACTAACACTGAGTGGATTTTCAATGTTTTTACACATTGTATTTTTGTGAAGATTGTAAAGCTAAAGTTGTGGTCAACCTTATTGGCACCCTTGCAGGTCAACCCCTTAGTGTCCAATATCTCCTAAAAAAAAAGTAGCCAGTGAAATGGCTTTGGATTATATGGGCCTGATATTCGAAAGGCATTTATACAGTTTACAGCGCAGTAAACCATGTAAATGCCTTAAATCGGGATATTCAGTGGCACTTACACGGTTAGTGCTGCTGACTATCCCCTTCTAACCCCTCTACATGCCCCAGTGCTATCAGGTTAGCATTGGGGCTTGTTGGGGGCATTCCATGGCGGAGCAGAGGCGGTGACAAGCGATAACCGGGCTGCGGCGATATTGTGTGCTGCCCGCTTAACGATCTGCACCAAAAAGATACGTGAGGAAAACCCTCGCCTCTCTTTTGGCTCAGGAGCTAACCAGGCAGCATGCAATATAGCTACTGCCCGGTTATCTAATACGGCTTCTGGCATGTGCGGCGATCCTTGGATATTTAATGCCGAGGCCGCATATGAACCCAGCATTAAATATCCTGAGTTAAGGGTCGGCGGGCAGGGCTACGCACCATAGCGGCGCATAGCCTGCCCAGAAGAATATTGGGCCCTATATACACACATATTTGACACATAAAAGAATCAAATAAAACAAGACCAATTAAAAAAGAAAATAGTATCAAAGCTGGAACATTGCCAAGACATGATTATTCAAAAATAAAGTGAGACCCTATCTAAAATCCTTGTTTACTCTGACCGATTCTGAACATCCAGCACTTCCCCTAGGGATTGTGCCTCTGCACATCACATAGAATGCTGGACTCTTCAGGCACTTCTTCAGATTTGTTTATGCCTTTATGTGCCCCACACGCTGCAAAACGTTAGGCAAACGTTTTGGAATGTCTCTAGATCCTTCTTAAGAAATGTGCTGACCTTCAGACATTTCCTCAGAGATATTTGCCCATGCGCTCCTGACAGGCTGGTAGACTTCAGACAGTAATTATTTAAAAAGTCCTGACAGTCTCACACCACTGAATTCTTCTTACAAAAGCCAATCCTTCTTGGAAACGCTGCCTGTCAGATGTGTCTTAATATCCCATAAACATCAGGGGATCCTCTGCCCTTAACTGCTACCCACTAATCTTGTCTTCTATTAAATTAATACTTCATCTCACTTCATCCTCCTTAGAGCAAGCTCCACCAATCTATCTCTAAATTTAATCCATACGGTGCCATTGTTTGCAATTAAAATATCCACCATTGTTCCAAATAATACAATTTTGAAGTGCGATCCCCTCCTCTTGTATCCCTGGGAACACGGTCCAATACTCTCCTCCTGAGCTCCTCAAAAGAATGTCCAAACTGGTACAGTGAGTTACCATGGGTACTGATAAAACCTTTGAGTTTATCCTAGATCGATGTTCCTGAAGGCGTTTCTTCATTGTTCTAGTGTTTCGTCCTATATATTTGAACTGACAAGGGTTTTGAATGAAATATACAACAAATGTGGTCATACAGGAAGTTTTATAATGTGATGTGTACACTCTATTTGTAACAGGGTCCTTCCAATCCTGACCTATTAATGTATTTAGACAAAAATCACAATTTGAACATGCATGATGCCCTTGTTCTTGATTGGCTATTGTCCTATGAGCTTGCAATGGGGCTGTATGAACAATTATGTTGTTGATATTAAGTCCCTGATGATAAGCCAGCATTAACGGGACCCGAAAACAAGAATGAAGGGCTAAAATATGCCAATGCTTCTTCAAAATGTCTGTTACTGCTGCAGAATTAGGCATGTAGGGTAAAACTCCTACAAACTTAGTTAATGCCTCCATTGATTGGGTTTGACCCTGCTGGGTATTTCACCATTCAGGATGATTAAATTGTGTTATTTTATATGCTTTATAAACTATTGAATGGGGATAATCGCTGTATATCTATCTTTGGACCAAGTCCCTTCCATGTTTATGAAATTCTGCCAAAGTAAAGCATAACCAGTGAAGTCTCAAAAATTGTCCTAAAAGTAAGCATTGACATAAAGGGCCAGGATGATAACTTTTGTATTGTAACAATGTATTTCTTTGTACCTCTTTACGGAACAGAGTGGTACACAGCCTTTCTGAATCTTTATAAATCACTAAGTCCAAAAATACAATCTGTGTATTATGGTATTTCGGGGTAAATTGAATAATAGGTTTCATAGTATTAATCCATTCAGAAAGTCCTTTCAAATCTAGGGTCTCACTTTATTTTTGAATGATATGGTAGTGGACCTATACAGTCTTTTTGGGGATAGGAAATGATTATTAGCACCCTTATAAATAATGCCAATCAGTGTGAACAGAAAAACCACATTCCGATTGCAGTAAAATTAGAGCACCTGTGATCAATTATCAGTACTCACATGGCATGAATCAACCAATCAATGGTGGCTCTAATGTTTAAAATGGCCACATTCACTCCCTGTTCCATTTTCACAATGGTGAAGACAAGAGAGCTACCTGAGACCATCAGAAAAGGCATTATCACCAAATATCAAACTTCAAAGGGATTCAAGGCCATCTCCAAAGACCTTGGGATTCCTGTGTCTTCAACTCACAATGTTATTAAGAAGTTTTCTGCTCATGGAACTGTCAAGAACCTCCCAGGACGTGGTGGGAAGAGAACAATTAATCCAAGAAGTCTTCGAAAGTTAGTGTGAGCTGTTGGAAAAACAACATGCACAATATCCAAAGAGCTTGAGGCTGATCTGGAACAATCTGGAGTGGTGGTTTCAATATGTATCATATGCAGTGCACTAACCAAAGAGGACTTCATGGGCAAAGGCCAAGGAGGACCCTGCTGCTCAAAGACAGACACAAAAAGTCATGCCTGATCTTTGCCTGAACTCACCTTGAGAAATCACAATCCTTCTTGGAAAATGTTCTGTGGGCAGATGAAACCAAACAAGTTCTTTGGCAATGCAGACCAGCGATACATTTACAGGTGAAGAAATGAAGCTTATAAGGAAAACACACCCTTTTTACAGTTAAATTTGGTGGAGTTTCCATAATGTTGTGGGGCTGTTTTGCTGCCTCAGGAATTGGAGGCCTGGAACATATTAAAGGAATCATGAAGACAGAGGACTACCAAGGTATTTCAGAGTGAAATGTGCTACCTAGTGTCAGAAAGCTAGGTCTGGGTTGAAGGTCATGGGTCCTCCAGCAGTACAATGACCCAAAACATACATCCGAAAGTACAAAAGAATGGTTTAAAAGAAACAAATGGACTGTTTTAAATAATGAGCAATGAGTCCAATCAAGAACCTTTGGAAAGAGCTGAAATCCGCCATTGCTAAAAGGAATCCTAGAAACATTCATAAGCTGGAACAAATCGCAGTTGAAGAGTGGGAGAAACTACCCGCAGACAGATGTATGAAACTTATAGATGGCTACAAGAAATGTTTGTAGGCTGTCATCACGGCCAAGTGTTATGCAACCAAATATTAGTAAAGGGTGCCATTAATCCAGGTCATATTTTGTTTTTTTTGTCTCAGAAATTACTACATCTAAGTTGCACTGATATCTTTTTTTTGTTGTATACCTTTGAACATACTATTAAAATATTATGATGACATATCGCTGGAATATTTCCAATTATTTCTCAAGATACTGTACACAACATATCTAAAATGCAAGGGTGCCAGTAATGTTGACCACAACTGTATAGACTGTTGTTCTATGCTGTGGACATTTTTGAACTGTTTTATCCATTTTTTGCTCCATTAAAGTTTATTTTTCTAGTTTGGAACAACATTCAGTGTGTAGAGTTTATTTGAGATGCTAACTGAGAAATCCCTTTGGGCCTTATAACATAGCTGCCTCATATCCCAGCATCTATGTTCCAGATGCTGCAGCTTGGATGAACAAAAACAGGGCTATTACAAATGTTGGAAAGCACAACTGAAGCAGTATCGCAATTTGCTCAGTTACCGCAAACCATTCTGGTTTAAATTTAAGCTTCAGAAATAAAGCAAGGAATAGCTGGCTTCCAAGTATAAACAAATTAGTTTTCCTTCTATTTGCAAAGTCAAGGAAGACAAATTCACACACACACACACAGACACAAATAATGCAATTAATAGTGAAAAAACTTATATCAATGAATGTGTGTGGAGGGGGTTGTGTGTGGCTGAATCTATCGGGAAAGTAGGTCTGTGAGGGATATAACGTGGGGTTATGTGTGTGGGAGGTAGGGACAGGGCTGGCCCGTCCATTGAGCAAGAATGTTTTTTGCACAGGGCCCCGCGTTTCAGGGGGCCCCGCGCAAAGAACATTCTGCTTTAAAAGTAAATTTTACATTTTTTTAAAAAAAGCTGTCTGCTGCCGGCCTGCCTCCGCGGCAGATTCCAGTGTCCCGCGGGGCCCCTCCTGCCCGGCAGAGCCTGCCCTCCCTGCATCAGCTCCCTCTCCGCAGTCGAAACCGGCTTTCAGAGCGCGAAGGGAGAGTTTCCCTTTTGCGGCTCTGTTAAGACCGCAGGGGCTGATGGGAACTTTCCCATCAGCGCCCACGGGCTTAACAAAGCCGCGAGGGAGAAACTCTCCCTTCGCGCTCTGAAAACCGGTTTCGACTGCAGCACCTTCCTCCTTTGCTGCACATGACTGGTGTAACATTTTGAACCATGCAGCAAAACATTGCCCTGCATAATTCAAAATGCATTATTGGCTTCAGGCAACAGAGGGGGAGGGGAGGGTCTGAGCAATGTGCTTCCTCCTATGGCCCAAACAAAATGGGGGTGTGAGAAAAGGAGAGAGAGCCAGGGGGTATTGGGGAGGCTGTAGGTTGTATGGGGGGAAGGAGGGATAGAGCGAATTAAGGTATTCCTAACGGGGGCTCTGCATTTCAACCAAAGGTAAGAGTGTGTGGCTTTTAATAACTAGCTCTCTGCCTCAGAGCTCTTAAAAGGGTTTAGCTACATTTTTAAAACAAAGTTACATTATTTTTGGTGCTTTAGTTCAAAAGGGGAAATATTTTCTTTAGTAGTGTAGGTTTAAAACTCTGCTTTTAGTATCTTTTTCAGATCTTTGAAGCTACTGACACCTCATCAGGTGTTAGTTCCCTCTCTACCCCTCACAACTCCCATTCACCCCATGTGAGTGGTCTTGCTTTTTAGGGCACCTCTCCAATTAGCTACACACAGGCACATTTAGAACACACTTAAAAGAGGTTAACTGCTTTTTCTCTGAAAGGATAGCTGGGATACTGGCTGGTACTTTGGTAGATCTCTCTCTTTTTTACTTCAACTGCACCAACTGAATAATGGCTGGGAAAAATCGTAACGCCAAAGCTGTTGTCCCCATAACAGCTTCTGCCTCTGTCCAGACAGAGATCCCAATGCCAGTGGAAGGACAGGTTTCATGTGCAGGATGTCTGCATGCTGAAGCTCTCAGGAAACAAGTGGAGGAGCTGAAAGAAGAGGTGGCAAGGCTAAGGAGCATTCAAGACAGCCAGAAGTACATTGATGAGATGCTTCTTGAAATATCCAAGCTCTCCAACAGAGGAGAAGATGGGAGCCTACAGAATGACGAAGCTTGGACACGAGTCACCAGGGCCTGCAGAATCACCAATCCGACTCCTCCAGCCCTTGAACTGAAGAACTATTATGCAGCCCTAGAAGTGGAGGAGGTGAAAGCATCCCTGGAAAGGGAAGAACCAGAGCTCGAGCATCCCAAAGTTGCAGAATCACAAGGAAGTAAAGGGAAATGGTGGTTGGTGACTCTTTGAGGGGTACAGAGGCATCCATCTGCAGACTAGACTTCATGTCCAAAGAGGAATGCTGTCTGCCAGGTGCCAAAATCTGAGATGTTACAGAAAGTTTTCCGGGACTCATCAAGCCCACTGACTATTACCCGATGTTTCTCCTCATCCATGTTGGCATAAATGATACTGCCAGGTTTCCCTCTGAGCGTATCAAAAGTGACTTCATGGCTCTGGGACTGAGGATGAAGCAGATTAATGTGCAGGTCATGTTCCCTTCAATCCTCCCTGTTGAGGGTAAAGGCCAAGGCAGAGAAGCTCGCATCCTGGAGATAAATGCATAGCTGCATGGATGGTGTCATCGAGAGCATTTTGGTTTCTTGGACCATGGGATGCTGTTCCAAGGGTTGCAGAGCAGAGATGGTGTCCATCTGTCCAAGAAGGGTCAACATGTCTTCAGTAGCAGACTGGCTAACCTACTGAAGAGGGCTTTAAACTAGATTCTTTGGGGATGGGTGAAGAAAGCTCCCAGATAAGTGAAAGCCCCTAGATAAGTGAAACATAAAATACCTTTATGGAAATGGGTAAATGGGGCAACATATGGAAGGCAGTGTATATATATGCCTGTAGCATGGGAAATAAGATCTCAGATGTTGAGGCTTTAATGGGAGAGAATGACATGGATTTAATGACAATAACAGAGACATGGTTCATGGAGGGGAGGAGTAGTGGTACCATATATAAAAAATAATATTAAAGCTATCGAAATACTGTGCTTAAAAGTGAGAGAGGAGGCACTGTGAGGTAAACTAGAAAGAGGGAAAGAGAAATATATTTCCATTGGTGTGATATACAGACCTCCCTAACAGGGAGAAGAGGTGGACAGAGTTAATTGAAGACATGTGCAGCATTGTCAGGAAAGGGGAAGTGCTACCGATAGGGTAATATGCCAGATGTTGATTGGCACATCCCTGCTGCAGTATCATTTAGAAGTAAGGAGATCATGGGTTCTCTACAGGGAGAACTATTCAGGCAACTGGTAACAGAATCCACACATGAAGGGGCCATAGTGGATTTGGTGCTTACCAATGGTGAAAGTGCTTCTGATGTTATAGTGGGAGATCATTTCGCATCCAGTGATCACCAGATGCTGTGGTTCAGTATTAGGACTAGGGCTGATAAAATCCATTCAAAAGTGATGGTCTTAGTCTTTAGGAAAACTAACTTTGCCAAAATGGGCCAATACCTCAGAGAGTCATTAGCAGATGGAAACAGCTGGGGGGTTTAGAAAAACAGTGGGCAAAAATGAAAGGGGATATTTTAAGGGGAACCAACCTTTTTGTTAAAATGGTAAATAAAGATAAAGGAAAGGAGACCGCTATGGTTTTTGAAAGACATAGCTGAAAAAGTGAAGAAAAAGAGGAAGACCGTTATGAAATACAAGAGATCACAGAGAGAGGAAAACAGTCATCTATATTTGGAAAAACTTAGAGAAGCTAGCAAAGTAGTCAGGAAAAGAAAGATTCAAAAAAGAGGAGGAAATAGCCAATGCAATAAAATGAGGGAATAAGACATTTTTCAGATATGTTATTGAGAAGAGGAAGGGCTAAAGTGGTATTGTCAAACTCAAGGGTGAAAGGGAGGAATATTTTATTTTATTTTTATTTAACAAACTTTTATATACCGCAACCTTCCAGTGATCTGGTGCGGTTTACATATAACAGTTAGGGGAACAGAAAGATATTTCTGTTTTTACATTGAACATTGCGTGAATTATGTACATTAACAATTAACTTTTAAACTTTGGAGAACTATGTACATTTAACTATGTACAGTTAGTAGAAATGAGTTCAACAGTGAAGGTAGATATATAAAACATCATAGACAGTGTCAAAGGTCATAATATCGTAAGGCAGTTGCGGTGTTAGTTTCTATGTGTTATATAGACTATCCCTTTTCATTTTGGTGTTGGGAGTTTGCCAGTGGACCGTAGTGGGAGATAAAGAGGTGGGTTTTTAATGTTTTGCGTAGGGCTTTAAGGTCGGTTAAGGCTCTGATTTCGTCTGGTAGTGAGTTCCAGAGTATAGGTGCAGCGTGGGAGAATGCTTTTTTATTGGTTGTTTTTTTGGTCTTTGTGAATTCTTTTGGAATCCTTAATTTATTAGCGTTGCCTCTTCTATGTGCGGAGTGGGCTGTGTCTTTAGTGAATAGTTTATTAAGGGTAGCTGGGGCAGTGTTATTTAATGCTTTAAAGGTGGTTATTATTAATTTATAGTTTATTCTACATTGAATAGGGAGCCAGTGTAGTTTGGCTAGATAAGGTGATATGTGCTCAAAAGGGTGTACCTTCATTATAGTTCTGGCTGCAGCGTTTTGGGCCAATTGGAGCCTTTTGATGTTTTGGTTAGTGGTGCCTAGTAGAGAGAGGTTGGCGAAGTCAAAATGTGGTGTGATAATGGCTTGAATGATGCTCAGGAAGTCTTGCAGGTGTACTAGAGGGCGTAATTGTATCCCATATGTAGAAGCTGTAGAATATGTAGAAGCTGATGAGGATAAAGCGGAATTGCTTAACAAATATTTCTGTTCTGTGTTCACAGATGAAGAACCAGAAACAGGACCTCAGAAAACACCCAGAAAAAAGGAACAGAAGGGAGGGACATCTTGAACAATTTTCAGAAAACTGTGTACGTAAGGAACTAGCTAAACAAAGTAGACAAAATGATGGGAACAGATGGGATACACCCGAGAATACTGAGGGAACTTGGGGACATTCTAGCAGCCTCACTGACTGACCTTTTCAATGCCTCATTGCAAAGGTCAGTCAGTGGAGTCGTGCCAGAGGACTGGAGAGAGGCACATGTGGTTCCTTTACACAAAAGCAGAAATAAGGATGTGGCTGAAAACTACAGACCAGATAGTTTAACCTCGGTGGTTTGTAAAATATTGGAAGCACTACTGAAAGAGAAAATAATGAGATTTCTGGAGTCCAATAGATTACCAGATCTGAGGCAGCATGGATTCACCAGAGGCAGGTCTTGTCAGACAAATCTGATTGATTTCTTTGACTAGGTGACCAGGGAGTTGGACGAGGGAGAGACCTAGATGTGATATATTTAGTTTTCAGTAAAGCCTTCGACACTGTTCTGCACAGGAGACTTATAAATGAACTGAGCACCCTAGAGATGGACCCTAAAGTTACTGCTTGGGTTAGAAATTCATTGAGTGGGAGGCGACAAAGGTACAGGTAAATGGAGCTCACTCTGAGGAGAAGGAGGCTACCAGTGGTGTGCCCCAGGGATCTGTCCTTGGTCCGATTCTTTTTAACATCTTTGTTAGTGATATTTTGGAAAGGCTGTCAGGTAAGGTTTGCCTCTTTGCAGATGACACCACCATCTGCAATAGAGTAGACATACAGGAAGGTGTAGATAACATTAGGAGGGATCTAGCTAAGCTGCAGAATGGTTTAGAATTTGGCAGCTGAGATTTAATGTTAAAAAATGCAGGGTCATGCATTTGGGTTGCAGCAGTCCAAAGCAGCGATATAGTATAGGGGATGAAGTACTTCTGTCCACAAAAGAAGAGCGGGACCTAGGCATGATTGTGTCTGATGATCTTAAAGTAGCTAAACAGGTAGAAAAGGTGACAGTGAAAGCTAGAAGTATGCTTGGGTGCATAGGGAGAGGAATGGCCAGCAGAAGAAAGAAGGTGATAGTGCCTCTGTATAAGTCTTTGGTGCGACCTCATTTGGAGTATTGTGTGCAATTCTGGAGACCGCACCTTCAAAAGGATATAAACAGGTTGGAGTCAGTACAGAGAGTGGCTACTAAAATGGTTAGCGCTCTTTGTTATAAAGCATATTAAGGCTCTTAATATGTACACCTTAGAGGACAGGCAGGATAGAGGTGATATGATTGAGACATTTAAATACCTCCATGGCATAAATGCACAGGAGGAGAGCCTCTTTCGATTGAAAGCAAGCTCTGCTATGAGGGGACATAGGATGAGGGTGAAAGAGGACAGACTCAGGAATATGCGGAAATATTGCTTTACAGAAAGAGTGGTAGATGCATCTAATAGTCTCTCGGTGGAGGTGGTAGAGATGAGGACTGTATCTAAATTCAAAAAAGCAAGGGACAAATACAGAGGCTCTCAAAGAAAAAAGGGGACTCTGTAGTGGTTGATATGGAAGGGCAGACTAGATAGGCCATGTGGTCTTTTTCTGCCATCATGTTTCTTTGTTTCTATACATGGTACTGCAGGATGTAAGAAGGTCAGGTATCAGAGAAAAGTGAATGGATCATAGGGAGGCAGGAGGAAGTAATGAAATACGGAACTGTAGGGGGAGAGTAAGGAAGGTGCTGTGGGGTATGAATGAAAGGATTAAAAGAGAAGCAGAAGGATGAGAAAAGACTGAGCAGGGGCCAGGTGAGTGAGTGTGGATTGTGAGTGAGGGTTAGGAGTTGCACGAAGGTTGGAAGAGAATGAGTGATGGGATAAGAAGAAGTAAGGAAAGGTCAGGAGGGATTGAATGAAAGGTTCAGATGTGCTGTGAAATAAGAGTGGACTTCCCTCCCTCACTTGATCCAAGATCTGTCTTTCTCCTCCATCCCTCTTTCCTTCCCTTATTCCTTTTCCCTTTCAATAATCTGATTCGCCCATCATTCCCTCCTTTTGCATCTCTATCTCCCTCCCATCCTCTGTCTTTACCCCTCCTGCCTGTGAGATCCCCTCTCCCTCTCCTTCTGCTATTCAACAGCCCTCCTTTCCATGCACTGATCACTAAGATCCCTTTTCTCATAAAAAGGATCAAATAATTTAACTGAACACACAAGAAATGCACTTTTGCATAATTTAAAAGCATATTTTAGAAAAGTTGTTTAGGTTCCCTCTGAGATGTCCATGTCAAAATGTTCAAAATTCCATGAGAGAGGCAGCAGAGAAGATGGAAACGTGTAATCGATCTATTTCCACCTCAAATGATAAACATTTCTACAAACATATAAAAAAATGAGGATGTGGAAAACAAAGGTTCAGACACGTGCAGAGAGAGATGCGAAATATAGATGTCGCTGGGAAGGTCAACATACGTAGATGTGTCACAAGGGCATTTCAGAACACACATGTGTACAGTATACGAGTTACCACATATATTTCACAACCTGCTATCCTCAAAGCAGAGATGTGCAGCACAATGGTAGTATGCAGAGAGGCCTGGATTTTCACCTGCTATCCTTCTATGAAAGGGGGGGGGGGGTGGCGGGAATTATTTGGCGACAAGAGGGATTGCCCTGCTATCCTTAGTACTGAAAGCTGGCCAAGTACTTTTCAAATTCCTATTCGTGCCAAGGAGCAGATAAGGGAGATTGTCAGACATACCCGTGGATCTTTTTATCGCCACCCTGAACATGCCTCCATCTTGCCCCCCATGAGACATAGACATGTGTAAATTCAGCTCTTTCTAAAATCGCTCTTGGGGCATGAATGTGATTGGTATATCTGAATGGGCATTTTCAGATGTGCAAATTGTGAATAAAGCTTCTAAAATGACCCTCTTCGTGTGCAAACATATGCAGTGGTATGCAAAATTCCATCTAATTGCTTCAGAATTTCAGGAACTTTATGGCAGAATTTTCCAACTCTTCAAGGGTAGCTTCCACAGAAGCTACTCTTAAACTGCTGGAAGAGACTATGGCTGTGCTTATAGACCAGTCAAGACATTGACCCCAACATGTCTGGTTTTAAATCCCATCTGAGCAGGGGCGGCTCAAGGTAATCTGCTGCCTGAGGCGAGGGATGAGATGGCGCCCCCCCTCCCGGCGCGCGCCCCTCCCCCCCGGTACGCGCCCCCCCCGGCACGCACTCCCCCCCCCCCAGCACATCCTCCCCCCCCCCCGGGTGGGGATCTTTCTCAAAACTCCAGTCAGGGACTGAACCAAATCAAAAAGCCAATTAGATAATGTGGAGCAAATGCAAGATGTTCACACACCAAGGAACTAAAAGAAAGAGCAAGAACCACAGCAATTTATAACTCCAAATTATAATTCATTTGTATTTTGTTATAAACTGCATTATGGTGCTTGCTTTTTCTTTTTGAACATACATTTTGCATTCACAGAACCCCCTCATCAACAATGGGTGCAGAGCAGAGGTAGGGCATTAACCCACAGAACTCAATCTATATATATATTAAAAAAAAAGCTGATTCTGATCATCTCACCGACAAGAAACATTCTCCAGTACCAGGCATATTGGGAACTAATATAAAACCCTACTAAAGTCACTAAGATCTGCAAGGCCAAATCTACCATGCCATACCAGCATACACTTCCAAAACTCATACAATAAGGGGCCTACCAAGAAAAGAGCTGCACTATAAACACTGCAATGGGCCCCAAAACATCCATACACCTATTTGAAAAGCTGAACAAGTCAAATTACTACAGTACAGATCCTTACGTACAAACTCCATGTTAACAGAACACCTGGCCTTGGTCGCACACTCAGAACACAGACCCTCACCAAGTACAGAATAAATGACCACAACCTAAAGCAAAAATAAAAATATGTAGACAAAAATTAAAATGAAACCCCAAGAAGCCAGACTCCGCATGCGGTGCCACACCAGATAAGAGATGCAGTTCCCCATACTGTGTGAAATATAGATAGCACAAAGTCCAATCACTAAATTGAAAATAAAATTATTTTTTCTACCTTTGTTGTCTGATGTTTGTTGATCATGCTGGTCCCGATCTGAGGTTTCCGTTTTCCTCTGTCTTCTCTTAGCTCTTTTTCTATGGTCTAGAGTCCATCTGCCATTTCTTGTCTCTCCTTTTGCTTTCTTCATTTTCTTCCATCAACATTTTTTCAGTCCCAGTAACTCTCCCTAGTATCAGCCCCCTTTACAGCCTCCCCTCCCAGTACCAACCCCCTTGCCTTTCCAGTACCGCCACTGGTGTCTGTTCTCTTCCAGTCCCCCTCCTTCCCCATTGTCCAGCCCCTTCTAGTTAAAATACCATCCGAGGTATCAGTGAACTTCCAGTCCCAGTGCCCCCTCCCATGTCAGCTCCCTTCCAGCTCCCCCTCTCCCCTGTCCAAACGCCTTCCAGTGCCATCCCTGGGTGTCAACTCCCTTTCAGCTTTCCCCCCCCCCCCATGTCTGCTCTGCTCCTTTCCAGCTTTCTCCCCCCCCCCCCCCGTCTGCTCCCCTCCAGGCCTCCTATCTGCTCCCTTCCAGGCCCCCCGTTGTGTTTGCTCCCTTCCGGGCCCCCCCTTGTGTCTGCTCCCTTCCCTCCTCCTCCCCCTCACCTCACTGATTTATCCTTTAAAATAAAAGCAACTGCGGGAACATTTCTCCGTTCCCGCGGCTCTGCTTTCAAACTGCTGGATCGCTGCCTGCCTGCCTTCAATCTTCCTGGAGCTGGCGGAGTGGGAGGGGCCCGAGATCATTGCTTCTGCCGCCCTTCCGCTTTCTTTGCTAATGCAGCCAGCAGCAACGGAAGCAGAAGGGCAGCGGAAGATTACCTTGCCCCCCCCCCGCCGGCTCCAGGAAGACTGAAGGCAGGCAGGCAGTGACCCAGCAGTTTGAAAGCAGAGCCGCGGGAATGGAGGAATGTTCCCACGGCTGCTTTCATTTGATTTTAAGTTATCGGCGGTTCTATCATAGGCAGTTTCTAGGGAGCGGAAAATAGTGCCGCCCCCTAGAAACTGCCGCCTGAGGCGACTGCCTCAGTTCGCCTAATGATAGAACCACCCCTGCATCTGAGATATTTCTATTTCATTCCAATGAGTCAATTTCAGTGAGTTTCTACTCTTCTTGGAGAGGTAGTTCGCTCCCAGACAGATAGACAGATAGACCTTGTGCAACTCTTTTCAATATTCAATTCATTTAAAAGCAAAAAATGAAACAAGTCCAAAAGTGTACACTTGTAGTGTGACACAATGGCGTGTTCCCCCATTTGCAGAATCAGGCATGTGAGGGATTCATATGTGTTTCATAGGAAGTGTCAGGGATGCATATGCGTGTGTGTGTGTGTGTGTGATGGAGAGTGTCAGGAGATGTGTGTGTATATGTCAGGGGCTGAGTGTGTGGGTATGGGCATGTATGTGTCATGGGGTGTGTTGGGGAGTGCATATGTATGTGTGGTGTATCAGGAATGAGTACATGTGTGTGTCAGGGATGCGTACATGCATGTGCGTGTCATGGAGACTGTCAGGGACTGCATGCATGCATATGTGTGTCATGGGGAGTGTCAAGGGCTGCATGCGTGTGTGTGTTTGTGTGTGTGTGTCTCTCTCTCATGACCCCTATTCTAGGCTTTCCCCAGTCTCTCTCTCTCTCTCATGCTCCCCCCTCCCTTCCAGGCTTCATCCAGTCTCTCTCTCCTGGCAGGAAAGAAATCATACACTCCCTAGAACAGAGAGATGTAACCAAATAACCACTAGGTCCATATTTACTAAGGTCCTGATATTCAAAGCAATTAATGGGGTTAGCGACTGGCATATTCAGTGACAGCAACCACATTACTGCTGTTGAATATCCCTGGGTGCTGCCACTAAACGCCTTGGAGCTAGCCAGCTAGCATCAGTGCATTGCGGGGGCAGAGTGGAGGCGGCTCCCGGGGATAACTGGGCAGTGGTGATATTCAGCTATCCCTCAGCAGCAAAGGTCAGGCACCTTAAAGGCCATCCTAATTTTCACCACAGAAGCTAGCCAGGCAATGGCTGAATATTGCTGCTGTGTGGTTAGCATTGAATATCCGGGTTTAACCTTCAGTGGCTGCTTTACAACAGCTAGCCGCCATCGCTGAATATTGGACCCTAAGCTTTTAACTCATGGATACAAAAAGAGTAGTTACTCACCTATAACAGGTGTTCTCCAGGAGCAGCAGGAATCAGTCCTCACATATGGGTGACATCGACATCGATGGAGCCCTTGCGGAGCATTTCCCCAGCTTTCCAAGAAAGCCTTTGGGAATGCAGGCATGCATGCGCGGTTCCCTTCCCGACTAAAGGTGCCATCTTGCTCAATCAAATGACATAGCTAAAAACAGCACACAAAAATGTAAAAATAAACTATGTACAACTGCAACTCCCAGGGGAGAAGGGAGAGTTGTGAGGACTGATTCCTGCTGCTCCTGGAGAACACCTGTTACAGGTGAGTAATTACTCTTTCTCCCGGACCAAGCAGGAAGTCAGTCCTCACATATGGGTGACTCCCTAGCTCTGGGCTACCAAGGAACCCAGGCTGAACAAGAGAACCTCCTCTAGTCCCAGCATCAAAGAAAGGCTTTTCACTGACAGAACCTCCACCGGTAGCCCAACAGAGGGCTGGAGGGCAGGAGTTGCTTAAACCTCAAAGAGATTCCGGAGTACTGCCTCGCCAAAAGCACTGTCCCTACGGGACTCCCTTTCCAGACAGTAATGGGCCGCAAAAGTCTGGCTTGAGGACTAAGTTGCAGCCCTGCAGATGTCCACCAACGGTACAGAGCGGAGGTGAGCCACTGAGGCAGCCATTGCCCTGACACGATGGGCCGTGACCCGACACTGCAAAGGAAGGTTAGCCGCCCTGTAAGCCCAGGTGATACAGTCAGCTACCCAGGTGGACAAGGTACACTTGGACACAGCTAACCCCAAATTATTAGGGTCAAAAGATATGAAGAGCTGAGTAGCCCTTCTATGCCCCTGCGTACGGTCAAGGTAGAAGGATAAGGCCCTCCTACAGTCCAGGGTATGCAGAACTGCTTCAGCCTGGCTTGCATGAGGCCTAGGGAAGAATGTTGGAAGAACCACCTCTTGGTTAAGGTGGAAGGAGGAGACAACTTTTGGGGGGAACTTTGGATGAGTCCTAAGGACTACCCTGTTCCTATAGAAGCGGGTGTAAGGCCTGTCACAGACCAGGGCCTGAAGCTCACTCACTCGCCTGGCCGAGGTTAGGGCTATCAAGAAGAGTGTCTTCCAGGACAGGAAGCGTAGAGGGCAAGTAGCCATTGGCTCAAAAGGTGGACGAGTCAGTTGCTGCAAGACCACATTCAACTCCCACTCAGGAGCAGGAGGACGGATTGGAGGCTTGAGCAAAAGCAAGCCTCTCAGAAACCGGGACACCAAGGGGTGAACCGACAGAGAATGTCCTTCCACCAGTGAGTGGTGAGCTGCTAGAGCTGAGAGGTGGACCTGAACAGAATTGGACTTAAGTCCCTGATTTGATAAGTGCAGTAAGTACTGAAGCACTACTGGTACAGTACAGGAGAAAGGATCTTCTGTACATAGCTGACACCACACAGAAAACCTTTTCCATTTCAGAGCATAGGTTTTCCTAGTGGACTGTTTCCTAGAGGCTAGGACAACCTCCTCAACTTCCTGAGGTAGGCCCCAGGGAGCCAAAACTACCCTTGCAGCCTCCAGGCCATCAAATTGAGAGCTTTGAGATTGGGGTGCAGAAGGGAACCCTGATCCTGAGAGAGAAGGTTGGGTTGCAACCCCAGAGGCAGTGGGGGATCCACTGCCAGCTGAAGCAGAAGTGGAAACCAAGGCTGTCTAGGCCACCTGGGAGCCACCAGCAGGACCGAGGCCTTGTCCTGAAGAATCTTGAACAGGGTTCGGGCCACCAAGTGAGTGGGAGGAAATGCATACAGGAGGCCCTGAGACCAGGGAATCAGAAAAGCATCTGCTGCTACCCGCAGAGGATGCGGTTGCCTGGAGCAGAACTTTGGCAGCTGTTTGTTCAGTGGACTGGCAAAGAGATCTATGGATGGAAGTCCCCATTTCAGGAAAATCTTCTGAACCACCAAAGGATGGAGCTGCCACTCGTGGGGCTGCAGAATCCTGCTCAACCTGTCGGCCAGGTAGTTTTCCTGGCCAGGTAGATACACAGCTTTGCGGAGCATGTTGTGCCTGAGAGCAAACAAGCAAAGGTCCTGTGCTTCCTGACAAAGGAGCCTGGACCCAGTTCCGCCCTGCTTGTTCACATAAAACATGGCTACCTGGTTGTCTGTTTGAACTAGGACAGACTGATGAGCCAGGGTTGGAGAGAAAGTCTTGAGGGCTAACCGAATAGCCCTGAGTTCCAGTAGATTGATTTGCTGTGCGGCCTCCCAGGGAGACCACATGCCCTGGGTGCACTTGCCTAGACAATGAGCCCCCCAGCCCTGCATGGAGGCATCCGTGGTCAATACCATGGTGAACCCAGGAATCTGAAAAGGCACCCCTTGCAGTAGATTGGGTGGGTGCAGCCACCAGCGGAGGGAGTTCAGAAATTGTCTGGACACCTTTATCCTGTCTCTGAGGCTGCCTGTGGCCTGTGACCACAGAGTCCGAAGGCACCACTGTGCCGGCCTCATAAGGAGCCTGGCATTGGGGGTCTCATGTACTGTCGAAGCCATGTGGCCAAGAAGCCTCAGGCAGAGTCTGGCGGAGACCAGTGACCTGCTGAGAAACTGGTTTGCTAAGTTTATCAGTCTTTGGGCTCTGTCTTCTGGCAAGAACGCCTTTGCCAGCAGAGAGTCCAACCTTGCCCCTATGAACTCCAAGTTCTGGGAGGGGAGCAAAGTGTACTTTGCAAAGTTTATTACAAACCCCAGGTTTTGAAGAAGAGCAATAGTTCTGAGGGTGGCTTGTCTGGCCTCCTGGCACGTCTGACCCCTGATGAGCCAGTCGTCCAAACAGGGGAAGACAAAGATTCCCTGATTTCTCAGGTAGGCCGCCACCACTGCCAGGCATTTGGTAAAGACCCTGGGAGCGGAGGTGAGGCCAAAGGGCAGTACTCTGTACTGATAATGGTTTCCTCCCACAATGAACCTGAGGTACTTTCTTTGGTCTGGATGAATGAGGATGTGAGTGTACGCATCCTTTAGATCTAAGGAGCATAGCCAATCTCCCTGCTGGAGGTAGGGCAGAAGTGTTCCAAGAGTAAGCATCTTGAACTTTACCTTCTCTAGGAATTTGCTGAGATTTCTGAGGTCTAGAATAGGCCGAAGGCCACCGGTTCTTTTGGGTACAAGGAAATACCTGGAGTAGAACCCTTGACCTTGTAGGTGGGGAGGCACAGGCTCCACTGCCCTGTCCACCAACAGACCTTGGAGCTCCTGAAGGAGAAGATCTGTGTGCAGGGGAGGCCTTGGAGGCTCCCCTGGAAAGTATGGAGGAGGCAGCTGTTGGAAGTGTAGCAGATAGCCCTTGTGGACTATGCTGAGCACCCAACTGTCTCCAGTGATGAGTGGCCACTTGTGGGCAAACAGGGCGAGGCAACCTCCTGTGCAGGGTTGGGAGAGCAGGGACGGAGAGGCTATGCCTAAGGAGTCAAAAACCCCCACCCTGCTGAGTGGGAGCAGGGGCCGGAGGCTTGGGAGTCCTCTGCCTAAGGGGCCCATTACCCTGCCCCTTGGCCTGCTGACCCTGAGGGGGAGCTTGGGAGGCCTGGTACTGTGGGTACTGTTTGTAGGCAGTGCCCTTCCTCGGGTAAAAGGGCTTTTTACCCGAGCCCTTCTTTTTGTGAGAAGGGGCAGAAGTCTTTCTAGACAGTCTTGTCCTCGTGAGGTGCTCGGTTTCGAGCTGTGCGGCCTTCTCGGTCATGGGCTTGCCAAAAAGGTTCTCACCTCAGCAAGGTACATCGACCAACTTGTCCTGAACCCATGGCTCAAGGTCCGATGACTGCAGTCATGCCTGGCGTCGAGCAGCGATGCCGGCTGCTGCAACACAGGCCGAAGCCTCGAAGCCATCGTAGGCAGCGCGGGACATAAACTTGGAGCATTCCTGGATCCCCGAGGACAAGGACTTGAACCTCTGCAAGGGTTCCCCGGAGAGACCAGCAGAGAACCCGGCCAGCTTCTTGGCCAGGTCCCGCAAGTACATGCCCATGTACAGCTGGTAAGACTGGACACGGCAAGCAAGCATCGAGCCCTGGAAGCACTTTCTACCAAAACCATCCAGGTTCCGGGCCTCCCTGCCAGGGGGCACCGCGGAGTGCATCTTCTGACTTTTCAGGCGATGCATGGTCAATTCCACCACCATGGAATGGTGTGGCAGCTGCGCCTTCTGAAAGCCAGGGCTCTTCCGGAGTCGATAGATAGAATCGACCCGCTTGCTTAGAACCGGTGCCGAGGCCGGTGCCTCCCACATCCGGAAGAGGAACCGTTCCAGCATCGGAGGAACCGGAACAATAAAGGCCTCCTTCGGAGGAGAGTCATACTGTAGGGCCTTGAGCTCCTCGGCTCGAGGCTCCTCCTCGGGGTCCGCAGGGATAGCCAACGCAGTGGCCATATCCTGGACGAACTCCGAGAACCGGGTATCCTCCGGAGGGGATCTACTCCGGGGCTCAGACTGCGGTGAGTCCGACGGGACGCACCGAGTCCTGAAGGTGTCAGGGGACTCCTCGTCCTCCGTCTCCCAGGTGGACTCGTCCGATGAGGAATCGGGGTCCGTCCGCGCGGGGCCTGTGAGCACCCGCCCCAACGCCGAAGGCACCGGCGTCAACGCCCTTGGTCCCGAACGGGAGGTCGAGGGAGACCGCGACCGAGGTTGACCTTGAGCCTTCATGGTCTTGAGTATCGGCTCAGTCTCCGGGGTCGACTTCGATGTCGATGTCCCGGTGGTCGGGGCAGATGCGCCAGACAGGCTGGTCATCAGTGCCCGCTGCTGTTCCATGAAGGCAGACAATCTGCACTCCAAGGCTGTCAGCCTGAGACCCAGCTCAGGAGACTCAGCAGCCACTGACTCGGGCCCCGGCGGCGCCGGGCCCGACGTCGGCTCTCTGGGAGGAGAGTCCACGAGGACTACAGGACTTACGTGCCCAGCAGACTCCAGCTCCACACGAAGTACTTTTGGTGGCTTCTCCTGTTCCACGGGCCCGGGGCGACGGTCGGGGGTCTGAGACCTAGCTCTCGAGGAGCCAGGGACCTCTTCCAACGACGCCCTCACGAGCCGCTTCTTCCTCTATCATTTCCAGTCGGGGGACCCCCTATCCAAGAAGCCCCGACGGTGCTCGGGATCCGATTCCCGAGATGTCAAGGCCTCAGATGAGGTCCGGGCCCGGCCGGAGGCCGAGTCGGAGAAAAGCCTTTCCTTTTGGTGCTGACGACTTCGAAGCGCCTTCGAAGACATCTTTCCACATGGTCCACAGATCTTAGGATCGTGGTCAGGACCCAGGCACCGAAGGCAGCAGTCGTGTGTATCGGTGAGAGACATTAGCTTCTTGCACCGATCACACTTTTTGAAACCACTGGAAGCCATCGGGGAAAAAAGAGTGCCCGCGAGGTCAAAGGACCGGCCTTCCAGGGAAAAAGAAAAAAAAAGGGCGCGAACGCCAGCCACGAAGAGCAAAAACCGAAAAAATAAGAGCAGGCTCGATACCGGTGTACCGAACCCAGCGGGAGGGGAACTGGCGTCGAACCGGAGAAAAAATAGCGAAGGAATCATGAAAAAATCCAACTATTTTCCGAGAGGACTAGGACACACGTCCGATGGGCTTCACGGAAAAAGAGAGACTGAGCAAGATGGCACCTTTAGTCGGGAAGGGAACCGCGCATGCGTGCCTGCATTCCCAAAGGCTTTCTTGGAAAGCTGGGGAAATGCTCCGCAAGGGCTCCATCGACGTCGATGTCACCCATATGTGAGGACTGATTCCTGCTGCTCCTGGAGAACACCTGTTACAGGTGAGTAACTACTCTTTTTGAATCCATGAGTTAAAAGCTTAGGGTCCAATATTCAGCGATGGCGGCTAGCTGTTGTAAAGCAGCCACTGAAGGTTAAACCCGGATATTCAATGCTAACCACACAGCAGCAATATTCAGCCATTGCCTGGCTAGCTTCTGTGGTGAAAATTAGGACAGCCTTTAAGGTGCCTGACCTTTGCTGCTGAGGGATAGCTGAATATCACCGCTGCCCAGTTATCCCCGGGAGCTGCCTCCACTCTGCCCCCGCAATGCACTGATGCTAGCTGGCTAGCTGCAAGGCTTTTAGTGGCAGCACCCAGGGATATTCAACAGCAGGAATGTGGTTACTGTCACTGAATATGCCAGTCGCTAACCCCATTAATTGCTTTGAATATCAGGACCTTAGTAAATATGGACCTAGTGGTTATTTGGTTACATCTCTCTGTTCTAGGGAGTGTATGATTTCTTTCCTGCCAGGAGAGAGAGACTGGATGAAGCCTGGAAGGGAGGGGGGAGCATGAGAGAGAGAGAGAGACTGGGGGAAGCCTAGAATAGGGGTCATGAGAGAGAGACACACACACACAAACACACACACGCATGCAGCCCTTGACACTCCCCATGACACACATATGCATGCATGCAGTCCCTGACAGTCTCCATGACACGCACATGCATGTACGCATCCCTGACACACACATGTACTCATTCCTGATACACCACACATACATATGCACTCCCCAACACACCCCATGACACATACATGCCCATACCCACACACTCAGCCCCTGACATATACACACACACATCTCCTGACACTCTCCATCACACACACACACGCATATGCATCCCTGACACTTCCTATGAAACACATATGAATCCCTCACATGCCTGATTCTGCAAATGGGGGAAACACGCCATTGTGTCACACTACAAGTGTACACTTTTGAACTTGTTTCATTTTTTGCTTTTAAATGAATTGAATAATGAAAAGAGTTGTACAAGGTCTATCTGTCAGGGAGCGAACTACCTCTCCAAGAAGAGTAGAAACTCACTGAAATTGACTCATTGGAATGAAATAGAAATATCTCAGATGCAGGGGCGGTTCTATCATTAGGCAAACTGAGGCGGTCGCCTCAGGCGGCAGTTTCTAGGGGGCGGCACTATTTTCCGCTCCCTAGAAACTGCCTATGATAGAACCGCTGATAACTTAAAATCAAATGAAAGCAGCCGTGGGAACATTCCTCCATTCCCGTGGCTCTGCTTTCAAACTGCTGGGTCACTGCCTGCCTGCCTTCAGTCTTCCTGGAGCCGGCAGGGGGGGGGGGGGCAAGGTAATCTTCCGCTGCCCTTCTGCTTCCGTTGCTGCTGGCTGCATCAGCAAAGAAAGCGGAAGGGCGGCGGAAGCAATGATCTCGGGCCCCTCCCACTCCGCCGGCTCCAGGAAGATTGAAGGCAGGCAGGCAGCGACCCAGCAGTTTGAAGGCAGAGCCACGGGAATAGAGAAATGTTCCCGCAGTTGCTTTTATTTTAAAGGATAAATCAGTGAGGTGAGGGGGGGGGAGGAGGGAAGGGAGCAGACACAAGGGGGGCCCGAAAGGGAGCAAACACAACGGGGGGCCTGGAAGGGAGCAGACGGGGTGGAGGGAGAAAGCTGGAAAGGAGCAGAGTAGACATGGGGGGGGGGGGGGAAGCTGAAATGGAGCTGACACCCAGGGATGGCACTGGAAGGCGGATGGACAGGGGAGAGGGAGAGCTGGAAGGGAGCTGACATGGGAGGGGGCACTGGGACTGGAAGTTCGCTGATACCTCGGTTGGTATTTTAACTAGAAGGGGCTGGAAAATGGGGAAGGAGGGGGACTGGAAGAGAACAGACACCAGTGGTGGTACTGGAAAGGCAAGGGGGTTGGGTCCTGGAGAATAAGGGAAAATCTTCAGCGAGCATGCCTTATTTTGAAGTTGCCTAGATGGTAATAGGAACCTATTCCTCCACCCCCCCCCCCCAGCAGACCAAGCTTGGAACAAGCAGCTGTGTATGTCTCAGAACCAAATGATACAGCCTAGAGTAAGTGCCGTGACACATACCCGCCCACTCCCCACCCTTGCTCCTCCTCCAGCCTACCCCCCCCCCCCCCCGCCCACGAACAGAGCTCCCCATAGAACTTGCCTGTACGTGTGGGGATCTCTGCCTGCAGGATCGGCACTCCGGTGTTTAGCGGGGATGGATGTCCGATCCGGACATCTATCTCCCCTAAATGCCATCCGGAATCTACCCCATAGGGTCTGAAAATCACCATTGTCTGGATAATCGCAGCAATTATTCAGATATTCAGCGACAACCACTTTCTGGATACTGCCACTGAATATTTGTAAGATTTTTAAATATCACGGCTGACCGTCAAAGTGTTTAAATATCCAGTGCTCTGAATACCAGCTCCATTGTTTTCAATGAACTGTCCAGTGGTCATGCTTCTTGGTTTGTTATATATATTTCTATTTTAGGATTATAGGACTGTATTCTATTAAAGTTTTACTTTCTATTTGCAACATATGTTTATTATAGAAAAATAAGTATTTAGCTATTATATCATATGCTATTATGTATATATGATTGTGTTTTATCAATGTTTTATATTTTATTTGTGATGCATAATTAGTTTAGAAATGTAAACCACTTAGCTACTATATAGGTGGTATATTAAATAAAATGAAATCTGAAATTAATATAGATACGCCTTACAGGCAAAAGTTCTGAATTCAGTTTCACTTCTACTGCATCTTAATGTATTTTTTTCCATGAATTCAATTGAATTACTAAATTAATAGTAATAGCAATTAAAGCCTCAAGCAAACCATGCACTATTTTGAAGTTATAAGTGCAAACTGACATGCAGACATTTGGCTATTTTTTTTGGCCTTTTACCTGATCCTTAAATCTGACTCTTTGGTTTCTTTGTCGAAAAGGATTTCTCCCATTTTTTTCTATGGCAAACCTAGTCTCTATTATATCACATGCAGTAATGCTCCACTATCCTCTGCTACTTTTCCTGTTGCTCTGGCAAAGTCTTTTTCTACATAATAAGCCTCATTTACAAAGTCTCCTGCCTCCCATAGGCACAGAATGAAATAAATGCTTAAGTAAACAAGGCACATGGTGATTTCAGGACTTCTCCCTTCTTACTTCTGATATTCCATCCAAAATAATCTTCGCTGAGTTTTTGTTTGATATTTTCCTCATCACCTTTTCTCATAGAGAATTACAAGACTGGCTCCTCAGAAGCTACCTTAATAGTCTTGGCTTGGCAAGCATTGTATTTCCATTAGAGCTCATAATGTACCTAGATCGCAGTGCGCGCATGTTTTAGTAAGGGTCATATCTTTCCCTTCAGGAGACCAGTGATAGAGTTCTAGCGAAGGATAATCTGCTCTGACTCTTACTATACATATTACAGTATTTGCTGATTCCCTGCGCATAGGGTTGTTGTGCTGAGACAAACATATGGTCGTGGGGCTAGACTGTGTCCTTACCAAATAAAATGCGCAGCTGTTTATCATCTATGGCGGGCTCAGGTTGACTTTGTTCAAGAGAATCAGGCACCTCTGGTGCATCTTTGGAGATGAGATGTGCTTCTTCAGCCTTGCTGATTAATACATCTTCAGCCACCTCCGTTTCTACCCTGCTTTTCTTGTTACCATCTTTAAGCAGGTCTTCGTCAGTCACTCTACGTTTACTGCTGACAGTGCATTCATAGCAGTTAAGGTCAGCACTTTGTGGCAATTCAATTGATATTTCATTATTTGGGTTCAGTGGTAAAGGTCCATTTTCCTTACTGTCATCACACCTGAGAAACAAGATTGCATTTAATTTAAGGAAAAGAAGTGAAAAACAGACTATTAGGAAAAGCAACAGGATGTAAATATATCAATACAGATTGATAGGGCCTGTATTTAGCACTTGAAATATTTATGTGCCTGCAGATGTATAGTTTGCAAAATTCTTTCTAAATACTGCAAAAAAGATTTTTCGGTTGGCAAGAACTGTATTTGACTTTGTCTTATAGAAATATATGTTGGTGTAAATAGGTTTGCATACCTCTGAATTTTGGAAACTGAAGGCCTAAGAGTTTTTTTCTCATACTGCAGGTGTGGGAAAATCCCTTAGTAAATGAAGTCCATATAAATAACATATGTATCATAAGTTTAGGCGCCCTTTTACTAAAGTGCGCTAAGCAGTTAACACATGTTTTCGTATGCAGTAACTGTGTGCAAGGGCCCTTGGTAACTACCGTATTACCGTGGAGACATGACTGTTACCATGCACTGATTCACATATTAACTCCAGTCAGAAAGACCTAGTTAAGTCTGTATGATACATAACTTCATGTTAACGTGCCAGAAAAGCCTAGCCTCGCTACAGCTAAGGTCCCCTATCTTTCATCAGGAGGACTAGAGGGATGTGATACAGATGACATGGGGAGCTGTAAAATTACTTTGGTTAACAGTGGATGTGACAGGAATTTTGGGGGCATCCCAAGAAACATTTCTGTAAGGCTATCTTCCTAGTGACTTTTACTTAAAAGTCAGATGAAGTCTGGACAATGAGCATGTGTTTCTGCTTTAGAAGATCTGTTTCTGGTTCATAAGTTTTCATATTTCCTGATGTCTGTAGAACATCTCAGGTGAAATGATTATTTTTGGTTAAGCAGCATGGAGTAGTCTCACTTGGGACAACCTTTAGTGTGCCATTTCCTTGTCTGTGTGCCACTAATTTTTAAAGGGAATAAGTATATTTTTTATGATACCGTACCCTTGTAAAATATTTTGGCTAATGGGTCATTCCATGGGATTTGGCTTTTCAGAAGCCAGTTGTGTCAAACAGTTCAGATGGGCGGAGTATTCAAGTTTTGTTTAAATGTTTGCTTCTACTTCTACTACTATTACTACTACTACTTCTTCTCATTTGCATAGCGGTCATCTTTCCTCTTTTCTTTGTATTTTGTGTTATTGAGATTTGCTCCTCTACTGTTTCTTGGATGTCCCATATTGTGATCTCTTATAAGCTGATTGAGCAATAATCTTTTTTTTCCTATTGCTAAATGTTTATTTACCAGATCGACATCTAAACCCAGCAGTGTGAGTGATTTTTTAAGCACCTGCAATGGCATTTTAAAAAATACAGATGTATTGTATGTGTGTGGGTGTGTGGATGTGTGTGTGTGTGTGCCGTTAAGTCAAAGCTGACACTCCTGGTGACCCAGCTCCCAAGAAAACCCAGGAGTCAGCATTGACTCGACGGCACATGCACACACACACACACACACATTCAGTGCCACTATACAGATAGGGTGATGGCACCTATACATTTAGCTAAGCAGTTAAACTTAGGAGAGCTTTTTTGCTATCCTTAAACCACATAGCTCTATGGATAACATCATATTATAGTTAAGCAGAATGCCCTCGCTCTGCTCTGGCACAACCCAGATTTTGCTGGTGTGTTTAAAGAGGATTTTCAGCTGTAGTGTCCCTATAGCAGCCCTGCAGATTCATGGATAGGGGACTTATATCTTTACTGGTCACTGCTAAGCACACAAGTTTCTTTGAATATTGAATGGTGGTATGTTTTTATTACTAGTATTTCTTTGTGAAAGACTATGGGGCTTGTTTACAAAGTCGCGGTAGCGGTTTCCGATCGTTATCGGAGCCGCGGCCTCATTGATTTCAATGGGGCCGCGGCACTGATAACGATCGGAAACCCCTACCGCGGCTTTGTAAACAAGCCCCTAGATTGGTATATTATGGGAAATTTCAATAAATAAAAAGTTAATGTAAATTACAACAATATTCATGACATATTACAACAATTGCATGACATTAATTGGAGCTGTCAACATAAGCTAATTAACATACTTTAGTACACTGACCTCTTGATATTATACTTAAAAGAACCAAAATCAGCGTAAAATATAACACAATATCATCATTTGCATTTTAAAACTTACCCTTCAGGGGGTATTATGGAATTCTTGTTGAATTCTTCAGTAATGTTTTTTGATGGTTTCAATTCTTTCTCTGGTCCATCACTACTGGAGCTCCTTGATACATCTTCCGCTGTATCAGCAGTATCTATTCCTTGGTCCTGGCCTTCATGTAGATCCACATCACCCTGTACCTCCTCGACAGCTTCTATTGTGGATTCTGATTTTATCTCTTCAACTGTCTCTTCTTCTCTTTCAACCTCCACTCTCCTTTTCTCTTCTCCGTTCTCGCCTCCCATTTCTATAACCACTTTCTTTAAACGGCTGAGTGCCTTTCTTTCCTCATTAAATTCCTCGTTGTCTTCATGACTTTTGTCTGAACCAAGAGCCTCTTGTTGCTTCTCTACAATTTGCGCAGCAATTTTTTGATGTACGTTCTCACCATTATAACTTTGCTGTACAGGGGGAATATCTTCTGTAGCATCTGGAACTGCTGCTGGACGAAGCTCAGTGGGACTTTCTGAAGTGATCCCCTCATCATCATTTGGCGCTCGAGCATATCTTTTAGGAGTGTTGCAATGAGCCAGTGAGGTATTTATGCTTTCAGCATTTTCTTTATTGAGCTTAAGCACCCTTTCTTTGTAAGAAGAGGACTGATTCTTTTGGACAGGTCGCACTAGAAGCAATAAACGGGACAGCAAGCGTGTAATGACCAACTTGATCAGTATCTTTTTTTCTTAAAGCTTGCATGCAACTTTATTGATTCAGTGTCCATAAGATCATCCCTAACAGCAAGGCCCTGGATGAATATGAGGCAGTAATAGCAAGCTGAGCAGAGTAGCATGAAAGGGGAGGAAAGACATCATGGCAGCTAATCATCTTAGTGCACTGGCTCTCACATCTCCCACTTACTAGCAAAAAAGAAAGCAAATGTAGTTGTTTGAGCAATAGGTAGGGTGGAAAGTGGTTAAAGGCAGTGGAAGAGGGGAAGTTTACGATCTGTAATTAAGCAGAATATATTCATTCTATTTGCATCAACTAGGAGTGTTTCAATACACATCTTGTTGGTAATGACTACATAAAAAACCCATCAGTGAATTTCCTTTATGACCACATTTCATATATTTCAAAATTGTTATTATCTAGGTCCTTTTTTTTCTGTAAACTGCGTTAGTATGGAGGATGTTTACTAAAAAGTGTGTGGTAGTGTGCGGTCAGGCTGTGATACCAGAACAGAGGCCTGTGCCAGTCAGGGGGTATGTGGGTCTATCCCCCTGGGGCATTGCTAATGCGGCACCATGGAACCTGGCACACGGGTGCACTTAGCACCACCCACTGAGGTAATGTTAAATGCACATTTACTAATGGCAACAATCGCAGTTAGCATGCTCCCATCACGCCTGTGCTAACCGCTATGTGCCACAACCCATCCTATCGCCACCCATTCCTGCACTAACCTGTTAGCATGGGATCTGCAGCAGAGGGCCGGTGCTCAGGTTTAGCATGTTGCACTTACCATGCACTCAAGCCTGCGCTAGTGGATAGCGCAGTTTAGTAAACATGCCCCTATATGCTCTAAAATGCGTTTTCTGGTGACAAGTGACATTGAAGTATTCAAATGTACTAAGCTCCTGGCCCCTGGAAGCAGTGTAACAGAAAGAGGAGTTTTCAACCCTTTGAATATTTATTTCTTGTCAATAAAGCTAGAGACGACACTTTTCAAAGTGATTTTTCGGGGTAGAATGGCTATGCTGAAAATGGTCCTGCTCTGCCCAGACAAAATAATACATCAGCTTTCATAATGCATATTCTCTTACTCAGGTTAAAAAGAGACATTACCAGGGGCATATTTATGCCAGGGGAGAAAAACAGCACATGTACATTTGATTTTCAAATATGCAGGCACTAATTTGCACCCACACAGCTGCTTGCAAAAACAGACTGCACACAGCATGAAGGTGGTTTTAATGCACATACTTTGTGGTGGGTAACTTCCAGGGGGAGACACTTGTGGTGGGTACGTTCTAGGTATGGGCATTTTGGGCTCATTTGGCTGCCTAAAAAATGCATGCAAATTGCTTCTGCATACATATACTAAGAATTAACACATGTACAAAGGATTTTCATATGCAAAAAATCTAGTGTACATAAAAGGCACGCAATTAAGATGAATATGCACCAAAACATGACAATCACTAAAACTTCATTTTAAACAAAGAACAAACTTTTGTTTGGTCCTGCACATGCCTAGTACTTTCCCTCTGAAACTGAGTGTACCTGGGTTATATGTATGCCTGCATAACTTTGTAAATAACATGGGCTATTGAACATTGCCCCCATGTTAGTGCAGGGTTTTCATAACTATGTTGATCTATTTGGCCAGCAGCTATGCATGGAACTGATACTGTAGTCACTCCCTGTCTTGCAGATTGAACAGAGTTTCTGCATGATTCCTAACAAATAATCAGTTAAGATTTAGCAAATTATTTTTGTTACAGCTTTTCTTCTCTTTCATGTCAAACCTCATTCTCAAATGAACAGAAGACTCAGAGGGGTAGATACTAATGTACATTAAAACCCCAATTCCATAATGCACATAGCAGGGCAGCACATCCTGCCAGTACGTGCTACCCCACCATCCACCTTGCCAATATTCCACCTCCATCCTCCACTGCACGCACAGAGCTACTGTGCGTGATGCGGTGGATGGAGGTGTGATGGGGTGGACAGTGGGCGGAGTATGGGTGGGGCTGACTCCCAGATGTATAGGACTGATTCCAGGATGGCCCTGTACGTCCGAGGATCGCCAGGGGAATGCCCTGCTTATACCACCTCTGAGGTGGAATAAGAGTGGGGCACCCCCTAAAGATGGCCAGCAGCTCCCGCCGGAGCCCAGGAGCCCCCCACAGAAGCACTGGGACATGGATGGTGAATCCGCACCACAGCGGCCCTCATCGGGGTTGGGTGGTGGGGACTCAGGGGTCCGGGGCTGCAGGCAGATGGAGTCGCGGGGAGGACGTCCTTGTGGCTGCAGAAGGGGCATGCTGGGCCATCCTCGGGACCGATTCCGACAGCTGCAGAAACGTTTTGCTCCTATGTTTCAGAATCGGGTCCAAATGGACCCGTCTTGCATGGGGCCGTCAGAATCGGGTTCCACAGGGGATAATGCAGGATATTTACCATTTAACACGTGATAACTGGCAAAATCCTGCATTATGCATGTTAATCTATCACAATGTAAGCTACATACTAATGCGATACAATGAAAGGAAATGCATGCAGCGCACCTCGCTATCATGCAAATTGAATAATCCAGCTTGCCTTTAACTTTATAAGCTGTGTGATTTCTGGAAATATGGTGCCAACTTTGAGTGGGAGAATCTGGTCACTAATGCCCAGCTCGAAGCACTCAGAAGCTTCTCAAAGAGGCCGGCAGTCTTCCTATGATTGCATCCATCCTCTAATGCCTCTCAACAAACACCCCGTCCCCTCCCTCTGAGACAGAATGAGCCTCATCAATCGAAGTCGCCCACCCCATAACCACCCCCAAAACAGATCCCCACACCCCTGAAATAGTCTCCCTCCAATCCCCTTCCTCAGCCTATCAAAATCGCACCAGTTGACCCCAAACACTAGTCTTTCGGTACTAGTGCTGGTGGTGAAGCTGCCAAATGATGCCATAGCCAGGAAGCGCTGGAGCGCGGGAGGTATATTTCAGGGAGTAGGGATCTGTTTTGCAGGGGACTGTTGGATATGGGATGCGGGAAAGATCATAGGAAAAGCGCTGGCTCCTTTAAACAATAACGGGCCCACTCTGGGTTTCTGCAGTCAGGAATGTGTGATGTTCCTTGCTACAGCAATGCAAATTTATATTTACCGCAGGAGTCACCAACTGACTTGAGGTACTACAGCTCAGTGACTCCCACGGTACATATCGCTGAGGTGAAATGTGTTATTTCCCCACATTTTAGTTACTACCCCTCAATTTCACTTCTTTCTTGAAACAAAAACCTGGGAAAATATGGGAGGTCATTTGTAGTGAAAGCTGGTTTAGGAATGACAGAAAATGTCTTCCTTCTTGAAATTATTCCTGAAATTCACTGATTTATATCATTTTTTTCTAGCTGAAACTCTCCAAAACATTTGCAATGTGAAATGGATTTTATGAGCCTCTGTTTTCAGTTAATTGTGCATCAAGCCAAGAAATTTAATAACATAAGATTCTAGAAAAATAATTCTGGCGAAGATTGAAGAATGGTTAAACATTTAGCAGATGAGATTTAATATTAAAAAATGCAGGGTAATGAATTTGGGCTGCAAAAATCCAAGGGAACAATACAGTATAAGGGGTGTATTTCTATCCATAAAAGAAGAGTGGGATCTAGGTGTATTTGTTTCTGATTATCTTAAGGTGGCTAATTGGGTAGATAAGTTGATGGCGAAAGCCCGAAGGATGCTTGGGTGCACAAGGAGAGGAATGGAAAGCAGGAAGGAGGAAGTTACAGTCCAAGTATTGTGTGCAATTCTAGAGACCACACCTTCAAAAGGATATAAACATTTATTTATTTATTTATTTATTTAGTATACATTTGTATACCGCTACTTCCAGTGATCAGCAGCGGTTTGATTACAGATTGGAAATTGTCAAATCATGACAGGAAATTTTTGAGGTATAAACACATTGATTAGACAGGAAAGCACAGCACACAGAGAACTATTTTACAGGGAACATGTGCTATGGAGGGTTAAGTGGCTTGCCCAAGACCACAAGGAGCACCTGTGGGACTAGAAACCCCAGTCCTTCCGGCCCAAGGTTGCTGTCCTCTAGTTGGATTTGAACCCACTTAAAATAAATAAACAGGATGTAGTCGGTGCAGAGGGTGGCTACCAAAATGGTCAGTGGCCTCCGTCATAAACCATATGGGAACAGAGTTCAAGATCTCAAGATGTATACTCTGCATAAAAGCAGAATGGGGAGATACGGTAGAGATGTTTAAATTCCTCTGTGGCATAAATGCACAGGAAGAGAGCCTCTTTCAATCGAAAGAAAACTCTGCAATGAGGGAGCATAGAATGAAGGTGAAAAGGGAGTAATTTGAGGAAATATTTCTTTACAGAAAGAGTGGTAGGTGCATGAAATAGTCTCCTAGCTGAGGAAGTAGAGTCAAGTACTGTATCTGAATTCAAGAAAGCATGGGTTAAACACAGGATCTCTAAGGAAAGAAAGGGACTGTAAAGCTTAATAGCTGGTATGGAAGAGCAGACTGGATAGGTCGTATGGTCGTTATCTGCTGGCATTTTTTTATGTTTCTGTGTTTCTAAATATTAAGATACAAATTCTAAATTCATGTACCCTTATAAATAAAACAGAAATACAATAGTGAATAACAGAAGTTACTGCTAAAATACATGATTACTTTTTATTTAATTAAAAAATACATTTAAATCCCATTGCAACCCTCAATAGCTCAAAACAGATTACTAGTTCCCAATGTGGGAAAAAGATACAATTCTAAAATAAAATAATATATCTGTAAAAATGATTATCATAATCGATTGATTTCAACAAAAAAAAATCCTAAATTATAACAACTACAATATGTAAAGCAGCAATACTTTCCAAGTAGTAAACGATGGGGGGAGGGGGGGAGAAATATTCAAAGGCATTGTAAATGCTGCTCTGTGGGATATTCAGGAGCACTAACACAGTTAGGTGTTGCATTTATAATCAAGGTGTTGCAAGATGTAATTTGCAAGAACTGTAATGAAATACAATGCAAACAGTGAACACTTAGGGCCCGATATTAGAAAGGCATTTACACAGTTTACAGCTCTATAAACCATGTAAATTCCACTCTGTGGGATATTCAACGGTACTAACATGGTTAGTGCCACTGAATATCCCTGATCTTCTCCCCTATGCGCCCTCATGCTAACCTCTTAGCATTAGGCCATGTCGTGGGCATTCTGTGACATGTCATGGGTGGTGACAGAGGCTAACCGGGTAGCGGCGATATTGCACCAGCTTGAATGGGTAAAAGATAAGCGCTGCAGAAGCTGGCCTATCTTTACCCATAGAAGCTAACCGGGCAGCGGTACAATATCGCTGCTACCCGGTTAGCCTCTGTGGCTTCTGGGCATGTGCGACAACCCCGGATATTCAGTGCCGGGCCACATATGACCCTGACATTGAATATCCGTGGTTAGAGGATGGCGGCGACTGCTAGACGCTGTACTTGTGCCTAGCAATCCTAACTCAACATTGGACCCTGAATTTCAGTTTGTCTATGAGGAATGCCCATCAACACAACAATAAGTCAGGTATATGCTTCAACAACAATTGCAGAAGAGGAAGAAGTTGATGAATTCTATGAACAAGTACAAGCTGAAATTGACAGAACATGCAAACAGGATATTCTGATAGTCATGGGTGACTGGAACGCAAAGGTTGGCAACAAAGAAGAAGGCAAAGTGCTTGGAAAATATGGACTTGGCAACAGAAATGAAAATGGAGAAAGAATTCTGCAAGACCAATGATCTATTCATCTCAAAAATCTTCTTTCAGCAACAAAAGCAGCAACTGTAGACATGGACTTCGCCCAATGGATTGTACAAAAATCAAATTGACTACATTGTGGAAGTCAACAATGGAAACGTTTTCTATAACATCAACAAGGACAAAACTTGGAGATGACTGTGGTACAAATCACCAACTACTAGTGTACAAACTTAAGCTAAAGTTGAAAAAGAGCAAGCCACTCATGAATGTAAAAATATATGACCTTGGGAATATAACCACCAGAATTTAAAGACTGCCTGCAAAATCAATTTGCTCCTTTAGATACAAATGACAGAGCTCCAGAAGAGTTATGGGATGACATCAAGAAGGTTGTGTTGGAAGAATGTGAGAAAACTCTACAAAAGATGAAAAAGCAAAAATGGCCAAAATGGATGTCTGAAGAAACTCTGAAAATTGCCCAGAAATGCAGAGAAGCTAAAGCCAAAGAAGAAAGAGAGGCAATCACAGAACTCAATAGAGATTTTCAATGTGCAGCAGGACAACACAAAAAGAAGTAATACAATGATGCATGCAAAGAAATAAAATCAGAAACTATTAAAGGAAGAACAAGATCGGCTTTCCTAAAGCTATGAGAGTTAAAGAAAAAATTCCAGCCTCGAATTGAAATGCTACAAGATGCTCAAGGATCCATGTTGAATAATGCTGAGAAAATCAAGAAAAGGAGGAAAGAATATAGTCATTAAACCATAAAGATCAAGTAGACCAATAGCTGTTTTAACCTGTACCTTATGATCAGGAATCATTGGTGATGAAAGAAGTCCAAGCAGCAGTGAAAGCCTTATTCAAAGAACAGAGCACTAGATATTGATGGCATTCCCATTGAAGTATTACAGAAATGAAATGCAGCTGTTACCATACTTACAAGGCTCTGCCAGGAAATTTGAAAGACAACATCATGGCCAACTGACCGGAAAAGATCTTTGTTTATACCAAAACTGAAGAAAGATGATCCGACTGACTGTGAAAATTATCACACAATCACACTGATCCCACATGCCAGCAAGATTATACTCAAGATCATTCAGCAGAGACTACAACATACCTGCAATGAGAACTGCCTGAAGTGCAGGCAGGGTTCAGGAAAGGGCGAGGAATAAGAGACATCATCGCGGATGTGAGATGGATCCTTGAAAAGACAAAAGAATACCAAAGGACATCTATATGTGTTTTATTGACTACAGCAAGGCTTTTGACTGTGGCCCCAATTCTATAAGGCAGATAGTGGGGCTGCATGTCCCACTGGGACGTGCAGCCCCGCTATCCGCCTTTACAGTATGCTGCCTTCCATCACCCCTGCACGCACAGGACAGCTGTGCATGCTGCGGGCAATGGGGGCGGCATGAGGTGGAGTGTGGGTAGAACATGGCTAGGACTGACCCCAAGATGTACAGGGCTAATTACAGTGAAAGCTCTGTACATCCAGGGATTGCTGGGGGGGGACGACAACGCCCTGCTTATTCCACCTCCGAGGTGGAATAAGAGCAGGGTGCACACCCCCCCTCCCCCCAGCGATTCAAGCTCCTCATTTTGTTCTCCAAAGTGGAATAAGAGCAGAATGCTCCTCTGATCCTGGTCAGCAACCCCCCCTGAAGCCAGAAGCGCCCCCCCCCCCACTGGAACAAAAGGTCACCGACAATGAGTCCCTGCCACCCGATCCAGACCCCAGTGGCCTCCGTCGGGGTTGGGCAGCATGGAATTGGGATTTCAGTGAGTAGCGGACACATAGTGCCATGGGGACGACGTCCCTGCAGTGATGCAGGGGCATGCCAGGCCATCCTACGGCCCGAGCCTGCACTCGCGGGGCCGTCCTGCTTCCACAGTGCAGAATTAGGTCCTAACAGGCCCATCCTGCCTGGGGGCACCCAGATGGCTCAGACATGCCCCTTAAGGGATCGGACTATGTATAAGCCATGAAAAACTCTGGACCATATTAAGTAGTATGGGTGCACCTGCTAGTTCTTTTGTGCAATCTTTACAATGATCAAGAAGCAACAGTTCGAATGGAAAAAGGAGAAATGGTGTACAACAAGGCTGCATACTTTTCCCCTACCTGTTTAATTTATATGCAGAACAAATCATCATAGAAGCAGGACTGTATGAAGACAACTGAGGTGCGAAAACTGGTGAAAGACTCATCAACATCATTCGCTGTGCTGATGATACCACATTGCTAGCTGAAAGTGAAGATGATCTGAAACATTTGCTTCTCAAGATCAAGAAACATAGTCTTAAAATGGGCCTGCACCTTAATGTAAAGAAGACAAAGATCCTAACAACTGGTTAAATCAATATTCATCACTGATGAAGAAAAAATTGAAATTGTTGATCCAAGTAAGTTAAAGTTGTCAACTACCAATAAAAAAACAAGCAGTCAAGAAATCTGACGACACATTGCTCTCGGAAGAATGGCTATGAAGGACCTAGACAAGATTCTCAAGAGCAGAGATGTCTCTCTCCATACAAAGATTTGACTTGTCCAAACCATGGTATTTTCAATAACGTCATATGGATGTGAAAGTTGGACAGTGAAAAAGATAGACAGGAAGAAAATCAATGCCTTTCAATTATGGTGCTGGCAAAGAATACTGTGTATACCATGGGCAGCCCGAAGATCAAACCTAAGCTTTCTTTAGAAGCTCAGATGACAAGACTTCAACTTTCATACTTTGGACACATTATGTGACAAGAGAGATCATTAGAGAAAGACATCATGCTTGGCAAGGTAGAGAAAGGCCAGCAATGAGATGGATCAATACAATAACAGCAGCTAAGGAGTGCAACTCTATCAACAATGAGCAGCCTGACTGAAGACCAAACACATTTTTAGTCAACTATCCAGAGAGTTGCCATGAGTCAACACCAACTCGACAGCACTTAACAACAACAACTGTTTATATCATATAGATATTGACTGGGTTCCCCAGAAACAGGCAATTTCCAAAACAATATTTTATCTTTATGCAATTTAAACAAAAATCGCAAGAATACACTTGTACAAGAAAAAGAGTGTCCAGAAGTAACAGTATACAATAAGAAATTAATAGGTAAATATCATTAGACCCCAAAATACTGAGAGGCAGAGAAGACATAATGGAATGGTAAAGGAAAAAATAATCCCGTAAGAAGGTATGGGCACTCTGCCTAAGTGCAATCCCTATCTGCGTTGCCACCACTAACCATCTGAGAAACTGGACTCAAGTCTACAAAACTAACTATGCTAAGGTCTTCTTTAAATCTAAGATGTTGAGCAGCTGTTCGGGAAGAAAGAAAATATACTTGATATTTAAGTAAGTAATAGAACATTTACACATATACCTAAGCCGAAAACTAGCCCCCAGTGAAATAGTTTCCTGTCTCATTGCCAATAAAAAAGTCTTCTTTCCTGTGTATTACGACTCACATCTGGATAAATTCTGTTTTATCTAAAAAAGGCACATCAACTTTTTTTAAAGAGAATACTCTAGATAGATCTGACTCAAATATAGAGTTAATTAACAGTGTTTCTCTAGACAGCACAGTAGTCACAGAGTTCTCCAAGAAGTCAGTTAAATTCTGTTCTGAAACAGCTTTGCTAACAGCTTCCACATCTTCCCCAGGAGAAAATAAGCCTTATTAAGTGGTGGTAATGCAGACTCCAGAATCAAAAGGACTTCCCATAGGTATTTCCTAAACATCTCAAACGGGGAAACATTTTGCAACTGAGGAAAGTTTAAAACTCTCAGATTCAAGCTCTTCATTTTGTTCTCCATTTGTTGAGAAGACACAGATACAGTTGCTTGTACCAATAATGAAACATCATTAGCACATTTAGAGACAGTACCTTCAAGCTTCACCAAAACAGTCCAAATAGACTGAAGAGTAATTTCCGATGAGGCCTGATTCCCAACATCAATGGGGGAAGTCCTTGACTGATTATTCCCTTTCTCCACTGATCCAATGTTCACCACAACTGTGGCTTCTCCAGGGGCAAAAACCATCCCCGCGGCAGGCTGAGAACCAGCATTCAGAGGTGTCAAGCAAGTGGTGGGGTCCTTGCTAAAGCCACTAGCTTCATCACACAAGGAGGAAGATGGGGACTCAATGATTTAAAGGCTCAAGCCCGAAGGCCTTGATCCTACCAGGGAACTTCCTGATTGCACCTGCGGTTCTGAGATCTGCTGATCAAGCACAGTCAGCTCCTCATCAGCTTTCCATGCTAGTCAGCCTTCCTTCGCAGCGTTTTCCAATGCCAGGACCTTCTGGAGGAGCACATCCAACTTCTGCTGCCCAGCTGCAGTGGAGACTGCTTTCACCGAAGAAACTGTGCTTTCCCCCTGCACCTGGGAGCCATAAGGTAATAATTGCAGGAAAAGAAACAGAATGCTCACACTCCAAACTCCAGCAGTGCTGCCATCTTAGACTCCGCCTTCCATATTAGTTTTAAATGTACTATTTTGTAACTTCATGGTGTGTCTCCTAATCTTTGTACTTTGTGAAAGAGTAAATAATCAATTCCTGTTTATCCATTCTACTCCATTCGGGATTTTACAGACCTCAATCATATCTCCCCTCACCCAGGGCCATACCAACTGCTGTGCAAGCGGTGCAGTCGCATAGGGCGCAAGCACAGAAGGAGGCGCTGATATCATCACTGGGCTTCCAGGAAGCTCAAAAAGAGTGAGTTACTGAATGTGGCTCGGTAGAAGGGGGCACCAGAATAGTTACTTGTACAGGTGCTTTTCTAGTTTGGTAAGGTCCTGCCCTTAGCATTTCTTCTCTAAACTGAAGAGCCCTAACCTCTTTAGCCTTTCCTCTACCTGTATCATTTTGGTCATCGTTCTCTGTTTGTTTTCTAATTCTATCTTTTTTGAAATGCAGCAACCAGAATGACTCAAGTAACATGGAGGTAGTTGCTGCGCATTAACTTCTAACATAGTACATGTGAAGGGTAATTTTATATAGTTACGCCTAGTGCCACACATTTATCATGCTTATTTTATGAAGTCAAGTATGTGTGTACTTATTTTTATAAATTAGAGGTGTCAGTAGTAGAATATGTGCAGCAACTATTGGGAAAACTATTCAGGCAATTGGTAACAGACCCCACACGTGAAGGGGCCATACTGGACTTGATGCTTACCAATGGTGAAAGTGTTTCTGATGTTGTAGTGGGAGATCATTTTGCATCCAGTGATCACCAGATGGTGTGGTTCAGTATTAGGACTAGGGCTGTTAGAATCCATTCAAAGGCGAGGATCTTAGACTTTAGGAAGACTAACTTTGCGAAGATGGGCCAATACCTCAGGGAATCGTTAGTTGGATGGGAACAGCTGAGGGATGTAGAAAAACAGTGGGAAAAACTGAAAGGGGATATTTTAAGGGCAACCAACCTTTTTGTTAAAATGGTAAATAAAGGCAAAAGGAAAAGGAGACCGCTATGGTTTTCGAAAGAAGTAGCTGAAAAAGTGAAGAAAAAGAGGGAGGCCTTCATGAAATACAAGAGATCACAGAGAGAGGAAGACAGGCATCTGTATTTGGAAAAACTTAGAGAAGCTAGCAAAGTAGTCAAGAAGGCAAAGATTCAAAAGGAGGAGGAAATAGCCAATGCAATAAAATGGGGGGATAAGACATTTTTCAGATATATTAGTGAGAAGAGGAAGGGCAAGAGTGGTATTGTCAGACTCAAGGGTGCAGGGGAGGAATATGTAGAAGCAGCGGAATTGCTTAACAAATATTTTTGTTCTGTGTTCACAGATGAAGAACCAGGAGCAGGACCTCAGAAAACACCCACAAATAGGAACAGAAGCAAAGGACATCTTGAACAATTTTCAAAAGACTGTGTTCATGAGAAACTATCTCAACTTAAAGTAGACAAAGCGATGGGACCGGATGGGATACACCCGAGAATACTGAGGGAACCTGGGGACGTTCTAGCAGCTCCACTGACTGACCTTTTCAAGGCCTCGTTGGAGTCGGGAGTGGTGCCAAAGGACTGGAGAGAGGTTCATGTGGTGCCTTTACACAAAAGCGGAAGTAAGGATTTGGTTGAAAACTACAGGCCGTTTAGTTTAACTTTGGTGGTGAGTAAATTATTGGAAACGCTGCTGAAAGAGAAAATAGTGAGGTTTCTGGAGTCCAGCGGAATACAGGATCCGAGGCAGCATGGATTCACCAGAGGCAGGTCTTGTCAGACAAATCTGATTGATTTCTTTGACTGGGTGACCAGGGAGTTGGACCGAGGGAGAACCCTAGATGTGGTGTATTTAGATTTCAGTAAAGCCTTTGACACTGTTCCTCACAGGCGACTTATAAACAAACTGAGCACCCTAGGGATGGACCATAAAGTTACTGCTTGGGTTAGAAATTGGTTGGGTGGGAGGCGACAAAGAGTACAAGTAAATGGAGCTCACTCTGAGGAGAAGGATGTTATCAGTGGTGTGCCCCAGGGATCTGTCCTTGGTCCGATTCTTTTTAACATCTTTGTTAGTGATATAGCGGAAGGGCTTTCAGGTAAGGTTTGCCTCTTTGCGGATGATACCAAAATCTGCAATAGAGTAGACACCCAGGAAGGGGTAGATAACATGAGGAGGGATCTAGCTAAGCTTCAAGAATGGTCTAGAATTTGGCAGCTGGGATTTACTGTTAAAAAATGTAAGGTCATGCATTTGGGCTGCAGCAATCCAAGGGAGCAATATAGTATAGGGGGTGAAGTACTTTTGTCCACTAAAGAAGAGCGGGACCTAGGCATGGTTGTGTCTGATGATCTTAAAGTAGCTAAACAGGTAGAAAAGGCGACGGCAAAAGCTAGAAGGATGCTTGGGTTCATACGGAGAGGAATGGCTAGCAGAAAAAAGGAGGTGATAATGCCTCTGTATAAGTCTTTGGTGCAACCTCATTTGGAGTATAGTGTGCAATTCTGGAGACCGCACCTTCAAAAGGATGTGAACAGGATGGAGTCGGTGCAGAGGGTGGCTACTAAAATGATTAGTGGTCTTCATTATAAAGCATATGAGGACAGACTGAAGGATCTTAATATGTACACCTTAGAGGAAAGGCGGGATAGAGGTGATATGATTGAGATGTTTAAATACCTCCGTGGCATAAATGTTCAGGGAGAGAGCCTCTTTCAATTGAAAGCAAGTTCTGCTACGAGGGGACATGGGATGAGGGTGAAGGGAGATAGATTCAGGAGTGATATGCGGAAATATTTCTTTACAGAAAGAGTAGTGGATCCGTGGAATAGTCTCCCAGTGGAGGTGGTAGAGATGAGGACAGTAACTGAATTCAAAAAAGCATGGGACAAACACAGAGGATCTCTAAAGGTAAAAAGGGGACTGTTGTAGTTGTTATGGAAGGACAGACTAGATAGGCCATGTGGTCTTTTTCTGTCGTCATATTTCTATGTTTCTATATTTCTAATCTAGCTGCTATCAGTTGCACCAAACTCAGGGTTGGCATCAGTGCTTATGCCTCCGCCCCGCAAATGCCCACAATGAAAATATATGCCATTGGCCTGCTGTGTGTACTTACAGAACAGCGACAGACTAAAGGCCGCACATTGATGGCGTGTGACTTTAAGAGGCTGCTTATAAAATGACCTCCTTGATGCCACCTCAAAAAGTGTGGCTAATTGCATCATATTATCTGCAATGAAGTTAATGCACAATAAAGAATATTTCTCAGTGTTTGCTGTATGGGAAAATGCTGTAAACACCTACAGTAATTAACATTGAGGTTTTAAAGTTACCACACATTAATTTTGGCAGTTATCATGGCATAACTGCAAAACCTTATCGTAGTTTAGTAAACAGTCCCTAAGACCCTAACTGACATGAAGTTTATTTTATTCGGTCGGTGCTTTCCCATTTTATGTATGGACATCGTGGATACTGCTTGATCCCATGTTATGGTATTGACGATATTGCCTCACCTTACAAGACATCTCATCCATTCAGAATACTTCCTCCTTCATATCCATTTTGTAATATGTGATCATCTCCTCTCTTCATATTAGTAAAAAATGTGAAACCACTTCCTCTCCATTTTCTAGGTGTGCTCTTTTGATTCCCCATTGGCTACAAGAGTGATCCTAGGAGAACTTTAGAACAGAAATGCTATCGCCTGGGCAGTCAGTCAAGTGCCAAAATAAAGATAAAGATAAAGATCAAGATCAAAGAAAACTGGGTAACTGCCTGAGTGGCTGCCCTAACAACCAGAAGCCCCTCCAGAAGTCACCCCAACACATCCATGTCATGATTTATGACCAGATGGGGACGTGAAAGGCGACCCTAAGGAGTGTGACCAGAGGGGGACGGCCTGCTGTTCAACTCCCTAAGGCAGCCAGAGTTGACAAGAGGGGATTTAAATCTATCACTGACAGTGCTGCTGAAAGATTCTCTTTCCCCCAGTTAGTTGGGTTTTCAGGATATTGCTAATGAATATGATTGAGACACATTTGCATACCATGGGAGCAATGTATACAAATATATCTCACACATATTCACAAAAATATGACTTCTTGGTGGGGGGGAGGTCTGAGGTTAGTGATACTGCACTAAAAAAGCAAACTCAATGACATGATAACAATACAGAAGAACAGCAAATCAAAACCAATGTATTTCATTACAAAAACATTTCAAGAAATGAGTCAGCAATGGAAGGTTTTTAGATGAAGCATTTAATCCAAATAAAGCAAAATGAATAACTCTTCTGCTGCTTTCATATTGGCATTCCATATCGTTTATATTCTATGTACAGGGCAGCCCAAAAAAAGTGAGAACATCTCATAGCATATAAGTTATTTAAAAATTCAAAAAGACAGATGTAAACGATTGACAAATTTAAAAAAAACATGGCGACCGGAAATTGTCAAAATAAAGACGTTATACAACTAAAAAAGGTAAATAAGTAAACTATTTAAGCTTTTAATTTACGAGATGTTCTCACTTTTTTTGGGCCACCCTATATATAGTTTTAGTTCTATGTAAATGAATATGCTCTTTACTGCATTTCATATTCTGTTAATTGCAAAACGCGCTTGATCTTGGGAAAGCACTGTATAAAAATGTTTATTAAATAAAATAAATAAATAAGACTTCTTACCTGTTGAATCAGGAGGTTTTTTCTTCTTCAAGGGCTTTGCTCCCTTAGAGACTAAACAAGGCTTCTCATTTTTATCCTTAGCTTTCTGCTCCTTGATGACCTGTGAAGGCAGCACATTAATACATCAGACGCAATGAACACATCCTTCCTGAAAATTCCATACAACATTAATGGCGTCTCTTTAAGAGATATGATGAGGACTTCTATTAATGAATTCAGTATCTTTCCTGAAATACTATTTCATTTTAAAAGGTTATGGTGGCATTGACCAGATTAAAGCAGAAGCTCTAGATGCTTGTTCAATTTTGGTTAAATGCAGTAAGGCACGAAGGACTGAATTCACCCCATATATTTTTGTTTCAGAGGGAGAATAACGAAAATACCCAAAAATAACTGTAATAAAGTAGATACTGGGGGGAGTGGGGGGGGGGGAGAAAGATATTCAGAGAATACAGGAAAAGCTTTCAAAGATGCTTAATCAACAGTTGCCAATCCACTCAGACAGATAGCTAGAAACCGTTATTTACCCACCTTGGTATGTATCCTTAAATTCACCCACCACAGGCCTCAAATCCAAATTTCTTTCTTTTTTGCTTTATTTCAATTTAATTTCTCATTCTATCCTTGAAGCCTAGAGCGAGTTACAATTTATCAACCATAATTCATGTATCTATAGTAACTGTTATAAGAACATAAGATTTTCCAAATTGGTTCAGACCACTGGTCCATCAAGCCCAGTATCCTATTTCCAGTGGTGACCAATGTGGGTCAGAAGTACCTAGCAGGATCCCAAAAGGTAGACAGAGTCCAGCTGCTTATCCCAGGGGTAAGTAGTGGATTTCCCTCAGTCCACTTTAATAATGGTTTGAATAGCAAAAGTGCTGAGTAAAAAAGTAGACTTTTTGAAGGAGTAAACAACAAATTCACATCTACTCATTCTACTCCACTCAATATTTCATAGACTATCATATCTCCCCTCAGCCATCATTTTTCCAAATTGAAGAGTGCTAACCTTTTTATCTTTTCCTCATTGGGATATCCTTTCATCCCCTTTATCATTCTGGTGTTTTTTTCTCTGTACCTCTTCTAATTCCGCTATATCCCTTTAAAAATATAGTGGCCAGAATTGCACAAAATATTCAAGATGCTGTTGCACCATGGAATGATACAGAGGCATAATAATAATCTTGGCTTTATTCTCCATTCTTTTACCTATGATTCCTAGCATTCTATTTGCTTTCTTGGCCGCCGCTGAACACTGGGCAGAATTTCAACATATTATGATAATGCCTAGATCCTATTCCTGGGCGGTGGCTCCTAATGTGGAACTTTGCATCGTGTAACCATAGTTTGGTTTCTTCTTCGCTAAGTGCATAACTTTGCACTTGTCCACATTTAAAAACAAATATGGAAACTATTTTTTCACGACACATTTTTCATAATCCTCTTGTGATTTATCAACTTTGAATAATTTTGTGTCATCTGCAAATTTGATCATCTCACTCATTGTTTCCATTTCCAAGTCATTTATAAAGTAGTGAGTCGACACTGATCCTTGGGGTTCTCCACTATTCATCTTTTTCTATTGAGAAAATTGACCATTTAGTCCAACTCTCTGTTTTCTTTTAACCAGTTTCCAATACACAATAGGACACTGCCTCCTATCCCATGGCTTTTTAATTTCTTCAAGAGTGTCTCATGAGGGACCTTGTCAAAGGTTTTCTGAAAATCGAGATGCACTATACCAACCAACTTATCTTTATCTATCTGTTTATTCACACGGTTAAAAAATGTTTAAAAGTATACAGTAGTTCTAGGATGCCTAGCCACTGCTGTGCTTAACAACTCCTGTTACTTCCTAGGAGTTCACTTCATGCATGAAAAATCTCACTCCCCCTCCCCTTCAGTACCAGCAACCCTCCTCTCAGCAACTATACAACTATTTTGGCACATACCCTCAGTAACATGTATATAATTTAATTGTTATCATGTAAATTGTCAAATGTCTCATCATCTCCAACAATGTTAATTTTGGAGAAATTACATGCAAATAGTTAAATGTTCTACCTTTTGCCACAATTTTTTCTGTAACTGGTTAGTTCAATGTAAACCGCCCCCGATATCTGGAAGGGGCGGTATAGAAAAACCGTTCAAATAAATAAAGAAAGAAATAAGTTATTCTTGTGGAAAAAGGGAAACCAGTTTGAACAAAACTGCTTCTTTTACTTTTTTAGGTAACTCCTAGCCCTCCTCCTCATCTCCAAAAAACGCATTTTCTTCAGTTCCCTATTTCTAAACATTGGTTAATGTTGTTTTTAATGCTAGTATTGCTTTTCCCATTGGGGACTCTGACATTTGCCTTTTAGCTCAATATTTTTCTTTAAACAGCAATAGTAAATAAGCACAGAGATTCCATTGACAATAGACAACCGATTTTTACTCAGGCAGACTGAAAGATAAAAAATACACCATACAGTAGTCAGTAGAACTGGAGGTCTTCCCCTCCCCCCATTTGCCTGACATTTGCCTTTTAAAAACCACAGTAACTTACAGAACCTTAGCAACTGATCTTGGGCCCGGCACTGTTCAATGTATTTGTGAGTGATATTGCTGAAGGACTGCATGGAAATCTGTCTTTTTGCAGATGCCACGAAAATTTGCAACAGAGTGGACTCCCCTGAGGGAGTGGATAACATGAGGAAAAATCTACAAAAGCTGGAAGAATGGTCTAATGCTTGGCAGTTAAGATTTAATGTGAAGAAGTGCAGTATCATGCACTTGGGAAGCAGAAATCCAGGGGAAATGTACGCGATAGGGTGCAAGAGGTTAGTGTGCATGGACCAGGAGAAGGACCTTGGTGTGATTATTTCTGAGGATCTGAAGGTGGCAAAACAGTGCGACAAGGCGGTGGCAAAAGCCAGGAGGATGTTGGGTTGCATACAAAGAAGAATTACCAGCAGAAAGGAAGAAGTACTAATGCCACTGTATAAGACACTGGTGAGGCCTCACTTGGAATACTGTGTTCAGTTTTGGAGACCATATCTTGCAAAGGATATAAAAAGACTGGAAACAGTTCAGAGAAAGGCAACCAAAATGATTTGGAGCCTGCATCAGAAGCCTTTTGAGAAGAGACTTGACGATCTAAATATGTACACTCTGGAGGAGAGGAGGGACAGGGGAGATATGATTCAGACCTTTAAATACTTAAAGAGAAATAATGAACAAACCTCTTCCAAAGATGGGGAAGCTGTAAAACTAGAGGACATAACATGAAGCTGCAAGGGGGTAAATTGAAAGGCAATGTCAGGAAATACTTTTTCACTAAAAGGGTGGTGGATGCTTAGAATGCTCTCCCGATGGAAGTGTTGGGGGCAAATACAGTGACAGAATTCAAAATGGCATGGGACAGACACAGTGGATCCCTTTACAGAAACAGCATAAAATCAAAATAAACTTAACTATCTAACTTCTCAACATACAGGGGTGTCCTACAAGGAGCGGTGGGTTCACCCCTAAAACAAAGACATGGGGAGAGGTGGCCTGCATGGAGCAGCAGGTGCACTTCTCTTTGCCATCTTACTGGGCAGACTAGATGGACCATACTGGTCTTTATCTGCCGTCATTTACTATGTTACTATGATCTTGACACAGCACTTTTCTAAGCCACGTTATAAAGTTCTATAATCAAATCTTACACCTAGAGAATTTAGCCTGGTACCAATGGTGATGCTTTGAATTGTTGCTCTATAAAGTTTCTTATTTTTGTACTTTTACTATGCAGTGACTAAGCACAAGTCCAGAACCAAAGGAGAGAAAGGGGTCATGAGACCTTGTAGAAAGCTACTGTATGAGCCATCAACATGCCTTTAATTGTCTATGTAACACTTGAGCATCTCTTTTGTTAAGGAGCCGGATTACATTGAGGGGAAAGGATGGTTGAGCTCCTTCTCCACATCTTGAATATGGTGGCAACGAGGGGAAAGCACAGTTACTTACCTGTAACAGGTGATCTCTGGGAACAGCAGGAATAAGTCTTCACATATGGGTACGTCGGTACCGACGGAGCCTGCGCGGGAACGCTCCCCAGCTTCCCAAAAAGGAAAGCTTTTGGGAGCATCCCACAGTGCCTGCATGCTGCCTTCCCGCCTTTCCTAACCATCTCTCCTCAGTTCGAGTTTAAAGCTGAGACAATAGAGAGAGAGAGGAAAGGAAAGATAGAAAAAGAGATACAACTCCTAGGGGAGGTGGGAGGGTTGTGAAGACTTATTCCTGCTGTTCCCAGAGATCACCTGTTACAGGTAAGTAACTGTGCTATCTCCAGGAACAAGCAGGAATGAGTCTTCACATATGGGGACTCCCTAGCTAAGATGCCTGGGAGATCTCCAAGGATATGAGACCCTGGAGAGGGGTCTACTTCCTCCTATGGATCTCAGGCATCAATCCAGGGAAGGAGGGTAGGAGTTGTTTAAGAATGGAAAAGGTGTTTGAGGACAGCCTGACCAAACAAGGCATCCCGGCGGGAGTCCTTGTCCAAGCAGTAATGGGCTGTGAAGGTATGAACCGAGGCCCAGGTGGCTGCTCGACAGATCTGGTCGATGGACACAGAATTTAGATCAGCCATAGAGGTGGCCATGGCCCTCACATTATGAGCTGTGACATGGCTCTCCAGAGAAAGGTTCTTACTCTGGTAGGCGAAAGAAATACACTGAGCAATCCAATTGGACAGTGTTCTCTTAGAGATTGGAAGTCCCAAATGAGAAGGATCAAAAGCAACAAAAAGCTGGGAAGACTTTCTATGTTGCTGTGTCCTATGTAAGTAAAAAGCAAGAGCTCTTTTACAATCCAGAGTATGAAGATTCCTCTCTGCACTGGATGCATGAGGAGCTGGAAAAAAGACAGGTAAATATACCTCTTGATTAAGATGAAAAGGTGAGACCACTTTAGGCATAAAGTGTGGATTTGTCCTAAGGACTACCTTATCATGATGGAACCTTGCATAAGGTGGATTAGCCACTAATGCCTGCAGTTCACTGATGCGGCGAGCTGAAGTAACTGCAATGAGGAAAATAACCTTCCATGAAAGAAACTTCAAGGAGGTAGTGGCTAAGGGTTCAAAAGGTGGCTTCATGAGCTGACCAAGAACCAAATTTAAGTCCCATGCCACCGGAGGAGGCCTAATGTGAGGTTTAGTTAAAGTTAGGCCTCTCATGAATCTTGCAATGAGAGGATGAGAGGAAATAGGTTGTCCATTGATGGGCTTAAGGGATGCTGCAATAGCACTCAAATGGACTCTTACTGAATTTGTTTTAAGGCCTGCATTGGAAAGATGCAGGAGATAGTCTAACAGAGAATTTAAAGGTAGTGCTAGAGGGTCAAGACCCTTTTCAGCACTCCAAATGGAAAACCTTTTTCATTTAAAAGCATAAGAACGCCTGGTGGAAGGTTTTCTGGAAGCATGGAGGATATCCTTCACTTGTTGAGAAAGATTCCAGTCTTGAAGGTCTAGGCCTTCAGTAACCAAGCTCTGAGGTGTAGGGACTTGGGGTTTGGGTGCCACAAAGTCCCTTCCTCCTGGGACAGAAGGTCTGGAGCAGCTCCCAAGTCCAGAGAGGGGGCTTGGGAGAGATGTAGAAGTAGAGGGTACCACACTTGGCGTGGCCAGCGTGCAGCTATGAGGATCATAGATCCTTGATCCCTCTGGAGTTTGAACAGAGTCTTGGGAATCAAGGGAATGGGTGGAAATGCAAACAGGAGGCCCTGACCCCAATGGAGGAGGAAGGCATTCTTGGCCTGAACTCCCTGACACGGAATTCTGGAACAGAACCGGGGAAGTTTGGCATTCCACGGACTTGCAAAGAGGTCTATGTCCGGGGTTCCCCATTCTTGGAAGATTCTGAGTACCTGATCCATGTGCAGGGACCATTCGTGTGGAAGCAGAACTCGACCGAGTCTGTCTGCCCAAGAGTTTTGGACTCCTGGGAGATATACTGCCAGGAGATGGATTTGATGCTCTCTGGCGAAGGCCCACAATCTTAAAGCTTCGTTGCAAAGCGACAGAGAGCCAGTTCCTCCTTGCTTGTTTATGTAAAACATGGCTACTTGATTGTCCGTATGAATGAGGACTGTCTTGTAGCTGAGGAGGGTATGAAAGACCTTGAGAGCTAGAAAAACTGCTCGAAGCTCCAAGTGGTTGATATGAAGAGAGGTCTCCTGTGGGGACCAAGTGCCTTGAGTGGAGAGGTCCTGTAGATGGGCTCCCCAACCTGTTTGGGAGGCATCTGTTGTGAGGGTTGCTTGGGGCAACAACTGTTGGAAGGGGGACCCCAGCAACAAATTTTGAGTGGACATCCACCATTGGAGAGACCAAAAGAGACGTTTGGTGGTTGCTATTTGGTCTGAGAGAGCTCCTGAAGCTTGAGTCCACTGGGTGGACAAAGTCCATTGAGCTGCTCTCATGTGTAGGTGGGCATAGGGTACCACATGCACTGTGGAAGCCATGTGGCCTAGCAGTTGTAGCATCTCCCGGGCAGTTAAGTGGCTCTTTGACTGAATCTGGGAGGCTAACTGCACTAGACGTTGGCAACGGGCCTGAGGAAGGTAGGCCCTTGCAGTAGTGGTATCCAACCAGGCCCCTATGAATTCTAGGGACTGAGTAGGGGTGAGCTGAGACTTTGGGAGGTTTACCACAAGTCCCAGATACTGCAGAATGCGCCTTGTGCGGTCCAGGGAAATCTGGGCTTCTGACTGAGATGGAGCTCGGATGAGCCAGTCGTCCAGGTATGGGAAGACAAATATTCCCAGAGTGCGTAGAAATGCAGCAACTATTGTCATGCATTTGGTGAACACTCTTGGAGCAGAGGCCAGACCGAAAGGAAGGACTCTGTATTGATAATGTTTTCCTTGGAAAAGAAACCGTAGGAATCTTCTGTGAGAGGGATGGATGAGGACATGTGTGTACGCATCCTTGAGATCTAGAGAACAAAGCCAATCCTGACTTTGAAGGTATGGAAGGAGAGTGCCCAGAGAAAGCATCTTGAACTTCTCCTTGCATAGAAATTTGTTCAATTCTCTGAGATCTAAGATGGGCCTGTATCCCCCTGTCTTTGGAATGAGAAAATAGGGGGAGTAGAACCCTGACCCTTGATGAAGAAGAGGAACTTCTTCTATTGCCCCTTGGGCAAGAAGGGTAGCTACCTCTTGACCGAGAAGGTTGAGAAGAGATGTGGGAGAATTGAAGTGTCTCACCATGGTGTGGGGAGGAAGGTCTGAGAAATGAAGCTTGTAGCCCTCTCTTATGATGGAGAGGGTCCACTGCTCTGATGTTATTTGCTCCCATCTGGGAGCAAAATGAGCCAACCTTCCTGGAATGGTGAGAGGCTCTGGCTGCTTTAGAGCCAGAAAGGCTAAGTTCTCTAGCATCAAGTCAAAAACCCTGAGGAGGTTGGGCCTGCTGAGTTGCAGCAGCCCCTGTAGGCTTAGGCCTGGCCTGTTTAGGTTGCTGACGCTTAGTGGCAAAGCGACCTGTAGAAGATTGTTGGCCAGAAGTAGAAGGAAATCTGCCCTTTTTAAAGAAAGACTTTTTAAAAGGCTTTTTCTTGGCAGGAATGGAGGTTGACTTTGAAAGTCTATCCAGAGCAGAGTTTTCTGCGTCCATTTGAGTGGCTTTTATTTGCCATTCTTTGCCAAATAGGTTTTCACCTGTACAGGGAAGATTTCCTAAGCCATCTTGAACCCAGGGCTCTAAATCAGAAGCCTGGAGCCAAGCAATTCTGCGAGCAGCTATGGCAATGCCTGAGGCTCTGCTGGCACCTTTAAAGGAGTCAAAGGCTGCCCTGTTGGAAAACTTTGAAATGTCTTGGGTATGCTTAAGCCAAATGAGGAATTCCTCCCTTTTATCCTCTGGAAGAAAAGGGAGGAAAGTGTGCAGTTTTTGTGCAACTTCCTTTAGAAACATACCCATGTAAAGGCTATATGAGTTGATTCTGGCAATAAGCATACTTGCTTGGAAGATTTTCCTACCAAAGGCATCCAAGGTCCTGCATTCTCTTCCTGGAGGAGCAGAAGAGTGTCTCTTTGTACTCTTTATCCTCTTCATAGCTGACTGCACCACAATGGAATGGTGAGGAAGCTGAGTTTTCTGAAATCCAGGACAAGGAGGGACACGATACATAGTGTCTAATCTACGAGAATGAGGAGAGAGAGTGAGAGGAGTCTCCCATAGATCAATCATGTGTTCATAAAGAATCTCATGAATTGGTAAGGTGACCTCCTCTTTAGGAGCTCTAGAATAGCCTAAAATATCAAATTTTTTAGCTCTAGGCTCTGATTCAGAAGTTACTGAAATAGAAAGTCCTTTAGCTACTTCTCTTATGAAGTCTTGAAAGGACAAGTCTTCTGGAGGAGACATTCTTCTTTTTGGAGAAGAAGGCTCTTCAGGAAGGGCTATGGATACTTCAGGAGACTCGTCTGATGTATCAGAATCATCAGAGGAATCGAAGTATCGCCTGTCAGGGTGCTCTTCCAACGCTCGATACGCGTATCGAGCAGTATCGACATCGGGCGTCCCCGGTACCGGATCGGTACCGGTAAGCAGCCCTGAACAAGGAACCGCTGCAGCCAGTATCCTGGTCGATGTTGATGCAGTCAGTACCGGTATTGGTGCTGGTGCCGGTACCGGAGCCGATACCGAGAACGGAGTTTGTTTCGGTACCAGCGGCGTCGCAGCTTGAATGAAGGCCGTAATAGCCTGCTGCATGGACAGAACATTGTGATCCATCGATGCCATGAATGCCTGGAAGTCGGTACCGGGAGATTGTGCCGGTACCCCAGAGCATTCTAACAGGTGATCGGTCGAGGCCGTGCCATCGAAGTCAACCTGTAACCCCATAAGAGGAGCTTTGGAAGCCGGAGCTTCCCGCCGGGGTTGTTTTGCTGGCGCAGGATCCTCGAGGGCAAACCCGGAGGCATCTCGATGCTTAGAGGGAGATCTACCCTTCGAGGACCTGCTAGGTTTATGTTTGGTTACCTGAGATCCATCAGGAGAAGAAGACCTGGAAGATGTCGATGCTACCGACGGTGCATCAGCGGGAAACAGCACATGGAGCTTGGCTGCTCGGTTCTGTAACCCCCGTTTAGACATTAGAGAGCAGGATGGACAATCCGGAATGGAGTGTTCAGGACCCAAACATTTAAGACACCATTCATGGGTATCTGTAACAGAAATAGTACCGCTACACTTAGTACATTTTTTAAACCCGGAGGCTGGTTTTTCCATGAGGGAAATCTTCTTGTAGGCCCGGAGGCCCAAGAAGAGAATACACTAAGTGAAGAGAAAATAGATATTTTTTTTTTTTTAAAGAAAGAAAGAGAAAAAGACCGGCGGTACCGGTCCGGAGTCGGGGAAGGCAGACACGCGACCAAAGAAATAAAATAAAACAAAGAACTTCTTCAGCGGTGACAGGGCTCGACCTGCTGGCTCTGCGGCAAAGAAGAACTGAGGAGAGATGGTTAGGAAAGGCGGGAAGGCAGCGCGCAGGTGCTGTGGGATGCTCCCAAAAGCTTTCCTTTTTGGGAAGCTGGGGAGCGTTCCCGCGCAGGCTCCGTCGATACCGACGTACCCATATGTGAAGACTCATTCCTGCTTGTTCCTGGAGATAGACAAGTTTCCAGGGCCTTTCCTTCAGTGGACTCTCTTCATTCATGTTCCACTCTCCACTCACACAAAATGAAGACAGTTTTAATATGTCTATGTTAAACCTGTTTTAGAAAGGCAAGTAGATGCCTACTTGTCTTTATAGCATACTAGTGTCCTTATTGTGCACCTACTTATGGACATGGGCATTTACACCAGTCCTAGACATGGTCTAAAGGCTGCACCTATGTTTTATTTATTATACATTTCTTATATACCACCTTTCATGATATCAAGGTGGTTTACATTGAACAAACTGAAATTACATTGAACAGGGCATTATAACTTGGAGATAACTATTTCACAGGGAACATGGGCAATGGAGGGTTAAGTGGCTTGCCCAAGACCACAAGGAGCACCTGTGGGACTAGAAACCCCAGTCCTTCTGGCCCAAGGTTGCTGTCCTCTAGTGGGATTTGAACCCCTGACCTTCTGGCCTGAGGTAACTTGCCCCAACCACTAGGCCACTCCTCCCTCTATTTTTCAAATACACACATATATTTGAGCATTTTCTAATCTGTGTACTTGCGCGCTATGCCCACATTCTACTCAAACTCCACCAAGCTAAATCTAGTTCCCTTTCCTTTCCCCATGTGCATGACCAGCAGCAAAGTGCATGCCTTGGTGCTGTTATAGCAAACGCTGTGAAAAGCTCTTATTCAATCACTCACCCACAGAAGGAAAACTCACAGACAGGCTGGAATGCAAACAGGATCTTTAATGTGCACACAGGATCAGACAGAGAGCCGGTTCCCTCCAACAAAAAATCTGAGCCCCGAGGGACGTCCCTCAATGCCTTAAATACAGTATAATTTCAAACTCATTCTATAATCCCATTTGCCACAGGTATTTCCTGTCCACCAATCAGCAGCCCCTGGGGAAGGTACCTGGGTGACCTGTCCAACCGGTGTGCTCTGGTCTGTTGGTTTCTGGGCTAGGGGATACTGTGCTCAGACCTGGAGTGGGGGAAGGGTGTCCACTGAAATAGCAGGCTGATTACTTTATGTAAGAGCCTCATGGCTGCCTCATTCCCCCCTTTTTAAGTGAGACCTCAACCGCTAGAGGCGGTTGAGGGCTGCATTACTGGAGGCAAGCCGCAGAAGGGTGTATTGGGTCAGGGCCATGACAGTGGTAATCGCCTTGCATTCTACCAGGGTGTCAAGGGTGGTGGTAATGAAGCGGTAAAGAATGGGGATACAACATGGCAGAATGGCACATAGCAGTAAATAAAAAGAACCCCTACCACTGGGATTTTTAGTCCCCCTGGCCAACTGAACCACTTCATAAACCACCCAGGACCCATGGACGGGTCAGTAATATGATTAACTAGATTACTTAGATCTTGGATAGAGTGTTCAATGGAAACACTTGCATCAGTGAGTTTAAAACAACACATACCCTATACCCTCTATAGCAACTCCTGCACAAAAGCTTTTGTTCCGTGTGCATAAGTTGCTGTTCTGACTGTAAAAGGTTGCAGGGCCTGCAGAGGCCTCTTTCCTTTGGGACAAAGGAGGGCCGTGTGCAAAAAGTCTGCAGAGGCCTCTTTCCTTTGGGGCAAAGGCTCTTTCCCTGGGATCCACCCTTATCAGCATATTAATGGCTTTTATTCTTGCTAGTGTTGAGTCATTCTGGCTGCACCCTGCCGTTCCCTTTGCTTCATTAGTCACTGGCACTGTAGTCTTCAGGGCATATGAGTACTTTGTATCACCAGCTTTGTTTGGCCTGTTTAACTTGTCCAGGCTTGCCCAGCTTGCTCAGGCCTGTTTAACCTGTTCAGGCCTGGCATGTCTTTTCTTGTGCTGGGTCCATTTTCTGTGCACTTTCAGGCCTGACCTGTTTCTTAGCTAGGTCCATTCTCTGTGCACTTCTGTTCAGAGTATGGTTCCCCCTGGCTTTACTCTTGTTGTGCTGGGCTCTGGGTACTCATTTTCTTAGCCCACATGCTTTTTCCGTGTCATCATAATGTATTACAGCCTCAGGCAAGGATGCAGCCATACTAGACATACCTATCAGCCAATTTCCCTTCATTCCCAATTTTTCTTTTTCTTTTCTTGTTTATGGGGCAAAGATAATCCCACTAAGGGCAATGGACAAGCAACCATTTGAGACAGATATTGAGACAGATAGGGGTCATCAGAAAAGCAGCTTCTGGTACTGTTCCCTAGAGACAACATACATTGTAACATCATTTTCTTGCAGCAACTCAATGATGTTGAAAGCACATAACATGAAAGCATGTCAAAAGCAGCAGTGCTTAATAATGTGATAAAGAAAGCTCTGAGAATATTACAGCAAAACTTGAGCTGGTGTGGGTATTGCAGTTGCTGAAGCCGAAATGGCTTGTATATTTCAGTTACTTTCTAAGAAAACAATATTAAAAGGATAACAATACAATTATTCACAAAAGTCCCCAAAACCCCCCCAGTCAGTCCAATAGTCCTTTTTCCTGCCTCTCAGCAGTTCCCCAGGACCTCGCAGTGTGCTCCACCCCTCTCTGAAGTTTAAGTTCTGTTTCTCTCAAAATTTGAACCTCCCATTCTCATAGGCAGACATCCCGGCCCTTTTTCAATGTGACACACCGATCCAGATAGGGACTCCTTCTCTGAAGTGTGTAGTTCAGAGTTCTTGGGATGGTCTGTTCCATCTGGACTCTGGCCAATACCCTCTGCTGGACACTCTCTGGATTGCAATTGGTGACATGGTTCCAGGCCTCATTCAGAAAAGCAGCACCAATATTGAATGAAAAGACTAAATATGCTAGATTAGATTTCACAATGAGATAAACTTAACTTCCTCCACATTTACCAAGATCACATCCTACAAATATTGCTGTTTAAACTTTCAATGGTCTACCAGTAACTATCTCGTATGGTGTCAATTTTTATCTGGCAGTTTGATTAACTCCTTGTCTCTCTGTCACTGGAGATTCATTTGCTGGTAGTGAATATTCCATTATGCCCTTGACTGACCTTTACATATTTATAGATCAGACAAGTTGCACATATGTATTCTGCAATTTCTGGCAAGGTTTTTTAGAATTATACCAATTTTTGTTTGTGAGAATTTGTAGAATTATACCAATTTTGTGAGAATTTGTCATCAATCTATCCCCCTTTGCCCATGCATGCCTGGCCAGGACATACAGAGGCAAAAAAGGAGGCAAAAAGCATCTGGAAGTACCACATGGCCAGTGTGGGTGTTCCAAAGCTTATCAGGGTGCAAGGTGCACCCAGCCTGTCTCCAGGTGTCTGTTTCTAATTGTTGAGTATGTCGGGGCTTAGATGAATTTCTAAATTGAAAATTCTGGAGACGGCATAGTTGATATTCATTAAGCAGATACATCACTTTAAATTACCTTCATCAATTTAATTTCCATCAGAATCCTTCCTCTTAATATCCCACTTCATCCCTCACCATACTTTTTATCACTTGCATCATTCCACCAACTATATACCTAAGTCCTTTTTTGAATTATACCAATTTTTTTTTATAAATTGTTCACTTCCAGTATGCTAATGGACATGAGGCTTTTAAATAAAGTTAATCAACAAATCAATCAATTAATCAACAAATCAATCTTTGGCTTTAAAAATATAAAAGCTTCAAAAATCATGGATGTTCTCTAATCATAAGTACCTAGTGTTTTTGGGAATTGATACATAAATATTTGCTGATTCCCATGATAGTTCAGGCAGGCTTTATGAAGCTGTTCCAGTGACCCCAAGCCAGTCAAGTTTTCAAGTCATCCAGAATGAAAATGCATGATATGTCAGCATACATTGCTGACCCATTATATACAAATTCATATTAATTGTGGATATCCTGTGGGTTCACCAGGGCAGCCTCAGGAAGTATTGGGCTAAACCTTAAATATATGACTGACAATGCGGCTGAAATACTGAATTTCTCATGCTCTGGAAGAATGTGACATCAGACATATTGGGATCCCCTACATCATTGCATTGCGAGCTGAAAAGCAGTTTGTTTGTTTTTTATCCCTAGGTTGAACTCAGTTAGTAAATCAACAACTGTTCAATGTTACCAAAATTGTGCACACTCCAGGGGTGACTCAGCATGCAATGTTCCTAAATGGGTTAGTTGTGTACATACTATGACAAAAATTAACTTCATACCTAAGCCAAGGGATGATGGAGATTATTATACACACCAGCATTATTTGTGCAGTGTGCACTGTATGGATCCGTGTGAATCAGTTACTAAAGGGCAGTGCACACGAGGAGTGGGGCAGCATTATCAGTGCATTATTAACTTCAAGTGTGAATTAGTGTGAACGGTGTATTGCACAGTACATGCCTTTCAGCAGTGCTAATTCTGCATTTTATCTTTCTATTTTGAAATTGCCAATGATCAGTGTATTCACCCTGAACCAAAACATACCTGAACATCAGAACAAGCTACAGTGCATACTAGAACTAGTCCAGATGTTCTCATCAGAAATCATGAGTTAATGTACTGCTACCAGTATATTTGGTAACAAAGTGCAAAAGTATAAACTAAAGTAATACAGCAATATGGAATACTAAAATCATTTTAAGGTATCATTGTAGTATCAGAAAAGTGAATACAGTTGATCAAGGCAGTTTAATGTACCTAGCAGGAAAGAATGCAATAATCAAAACAGCATTTACTGTCTGCAGAATAAAATGTCAATGATGGCATATCATGCAGAAGTATTATTTGTTTAATTTTGTATGTGCAGTCAAAACCGAATATATGTACCAGAGATAAAATTAAGCTGGACCACCCCCTCATTCACTCAGGATTTAAATCACTCTCAAGTTGCAATCTGGTAACCACTGGCTCAGAATGCCACACTGTCCTGTCAGAGCTCCCAACCTCTACCTTGAAGGTCAAAGTAAAACAAAAACAGTTTCCTTAGTTTCATGATGCCTTGCTTGTTTGATCTAGCATTCAGGGGCACTTGGCAATGAACAGCCAGCAATGAAAGAAAAACAATATTTACTGTAGATTAAAACATTTAAACACAAGACTATTAGTCTTTTAAGTATAGCAGCTAGCAGCCTATCTGATTGGAATAAGTAGATTTTCTTGATAAACTTCACTAAACCCTCCCCCCTGGGTAGTTCTGAAAAGTAACTTGCTTTAACAACATCTTGGGAAAAACAGGGACCTTAAAAAAAGTAAAAAAGTCTTTATTTCTTCATAATCTTATAAGGATTTTCTCTCCCCTTTTTTTTAAGTTCTAACAAATGTGTTGCAGCTAATTTTCACACATCAGCTTTGCCCTACAGATATTGCTAACAGTAATTTGACAATCCTTATTCAGCCTTACACAGTCAAGATGCTGCTCAGACATTTGAGGATGCTCAAAGGAGGCACCTCCCATGGTTCCAGAAGCTTAAAAACTCTACAATCTAAATTGATGACAAGAGGATTGTTTGGAGGCTAGGTGTGGCTAGGTGAATTGGGGTTCTTTGTCCTCTTTAATGGGTTTCAGGAGTACAGTGCCATTTGTTTGCTAGGAGAAAGACTCCTAGATGATTTTTCTTTTGTCCTCTCTAATGGGCCTCCATTTATCTGCTAGAAGAAGGAACTCCTCCCAGTATCTTTCTATAGCTATGCAAACTATTTCAGCAGTTCCAACTATCCCCCACTCACCGCTGAGAGGCATGACCAAAACACCTGGTTCCCTGACCACTGATCATGCATGAAACATAGCAATGAAACTGGATATGCATTAAATAAAGCAATTGTCTTCCTTCACTGCTATACCAGTACTACAGTCTACATACAGCAAACCCCACCCCCCTTTCTAAACTGTCCCTTTCCCTGCAATCAGTAGACCTGGTGTTTTTCACTGTTTGGGGACACAGGGGCGATTTGTTAATAACTTCACCTTTTACTGATAAGAGTATCAAAATCAATCCTGAAATATAAAGACCTAATGTCTGGACAAAACCTTTCTTTCCCTAATCTTTCCCTAATGTCACAACTAAACACAGAGACACTAAAGGTTTTTACATAACAGCACATTTACTATATGGGCCAGCCATGAATCTATATAGGGAAGCTGGTCCGGATACTCCCCCACCACAATTTAGCCTCCAGACCCCATGCTCTAATCACAATTTGCAAAATCACAATTTACAGTGCAAATCTTGTAATCCCAATTCTAGGAATGCAATGCTCAGTGTAAATTTTCTAATCTTACTTCTGGGAATAAAATATACAATACAATCCAGGTAACAGGCAGAGTTTGGTTGCACAAAACACACAGGACCACAAAGGGAAAAAGAAAGAGGGAAAACAGAAAACAGAGACGTCTCAGCAGCGAATACTCATACACTCTCTTTCCTCAGTAGCAGCTATTACAAATACACATTACATACACACACATACTCTCTAGCTGTACCATAGGATTTAACTTTTACCATGTGGATAATAGTAATATGAGAAATATAGCTAGCTATTTTTCTAATGTCCACTAGATGGAGCTATAGGAGCACATGGCAACACAAAAGAAATCACCCAGCAACACAAACCCCCCCCCCCCCAACACTATAGGAGCACATGGCAACACAAAAGAGACCCCCAGCAACACAAAAAGCCCCCAACACTATAGGAGCACATGGCAACACAAAAGAAACCCCCAGCAACACAAAAAGCCCCCAACACTATAGGAGCACATGGCAACACAAAAGAGACCCCCAGCAACACAAAAAGCCCCCAACACTATAGGAGCACATGGCAACACAAAAGAAACCCCCCAGCAACACAAAAAGCCCCCAACACTATAGGAGCACATGGGGCAAAGGCTCTAAATAAATCGCCCGGATCATCGGAGAATTGCGATCAGCGCAATTATTCTTGAAAGGCACACTTAAGGGGGTTAAGTACTAATATTTTAGGCAATTTTTTAAATAGCTTTGGCAGCGCTGCACTTTAAATACCTTTAAGGGGCCCGAGGTGGCAAAGTTAAATTTATACTGCAGTCATTTACTGGCGCTCGCAAGCAAGCGCCCCCCCCCCCCTTTTTTCTTATTCAGATTCAGATACACAGATACAGACAGGACGAGCAATGGTTTCAGGGCCACTAAGGCCCCTATTAGGACTACTCGTTGCGGTTGATCGGGCCGCTACAGGTTCCCAGAAATTACCAGGACTCACAGATAGAGTACAGAAAGTAGCAGTACTCACCAGAACTCTGATCAGACAGGTAGTTTGGATGCCAGTCTATCCAGCCGGTTTTCAATCGGGGATTCAGCCGCAGGGACCGACTGACCACACAAGTCAAAGAGTCCTTCGGAGCACAAAGGGGCCCCATGGCGCCAAGGATCGTTAATCACCTGGAGGGGTCGGTCCCTGACCAGTGGAGGCCCTGATCCTGCAAAAAGCAGTAGTCTTCCCACTGTGGGTGTGATGAGAGAGAGGCTTTTCTTTTAAATTCTTCCTGGCCAATGCACCAAAATGTTATAGCAAACGCTGTGAAAAGCTCTTATTCAATCACTCACCCACAGAAGGAAAACTCACAGACAGGCTGGAATGCAAACAGGATCTTTAATGTGCACACAGGATCAGACAGAGAGCCGGTTCCCTCCAACAAAAAATCTGAGCCCCGAGGGACGTCCCTCAATGCCTTAAATACAGTATAATTTCAAACTCATTCTATAATCCCATTTGCCACAGGTATTTCCTGTCCACCAATCAGCAGCCCCTGGGGAAGGTACCTGGGTGACCTGTCCAAACCGGTGTGCTCTGGTCTGTTGGTTTCTGGGCTAGGGGATACTGTGCTCAGACCTGGAGTGGGGGAAGGGTGTCCACTGAAATAGCAGGCTGATTACTTTATGTAAGAGCCTCATGGCTGCCTCAGTGCCAAAGCACATACTTTTATGCCGATTGGTATTTTATAAGAGTTTATTTACGCACGTATGCAATCACATATGAGCAGCAATGAGTTTATAAAATTACCTCTAATAAGTCTAAGTTTTGGCAAGTCATACAGAATAAAAGTAAAATCTGTGCTAAACAAATAGGCAAAAATAACCATCCAGTTTATGAAAAGAAATTGCAAATCAGATCTTTGAGGTGGAGAAAAGAGCAGGAAATCAGAAACAAGCAGGAAGACGTCTAATAGATCTTCTTTGAAGTAGATGCCTGTTCTTCCTCCTCTTCAAGATGCTGAGACGGGACGGTCCCCAGTATTAGGGAACGCCTTCTCTCTCTCTTCACACTCCCTTGCTGAGTTACCCCTTTATATTAAGCTCTTGGAACTTCCAGAACAGCTTTACCAAAATCAACACTTTCCTTTTTAGACTCACTGAGCAAATCGATGTAGAAGAACACCAGAAATACAATTCATGCTTCTTATGCTCTCTGAACCCTTGAAAGATGTTGAAACAAATTACAAACACTTTTCCTCGTTTGCTCCTAGACAACTTTGGTCCTTTGGACTCTCTCCTGGAAGATCAGCCACTACTCATCTGAGCCATGACCTTTCCCATGACGGTTATGAGGCAGGAAAACTTCAACAAAACAACATGGTAGCCTTCATCTGAATCTCAGGCCTCTGTCCCCAGGACTATAATCCAAGAAATGCAGCACCTCACTCCACGAGCTCTGGCCATGCACATGAAAGTGGACAAAGTCTCTCTCTCGTAAATGGGGTTTTAGAGTCTCATGTAATGATGTAATTTTGAGTATCTCCACCCCGTGATACACCTAAAAAGGATCATTACCTAATTCTACACTCCCACTTGACACTGTTTGCAAGGATAGGTGTATCCCGGAAGCCTCATAGATGGTTTGCCAGTAGACTTCAAGTTAATCTCTGTGACCACAATTTTGGTAGGGATATTCTTAACACCCCCCTTCCCCGCCGCCGCCCCCGCCCCCCCCCCCCCCCCCACACACACATATTTTGCCACTATATTTGTTTGCTGAAGATAATAGAAGTTGTTTTTAAATATATGCCACTTTGGATTGCTGGCAGGCAAGAGGGAGGAAGAAGGGGAATGTCAGCATGGGAAATTGCATGTGATTCCTACTGCACAAGAAATTCACTTTTCTGGTACTGAGAACAGAAGAATCACAGCAGACTGTGCTCTACACATTTGAAGCTCGACCCATTATACTCTATATGCCCTTAACAGAACTTCTATGTAGAATTGCTAAATTATTGGCATTATTGAGAGTTTGCAGTCACAATGTTGGTTTTAGAAATTTCACAGACTAGGAAGTGGCATCAGGCTGTTTTTGCCACCTCATTGTTGGTTCCATCCTGCCCTTGCCACTGTAAACAATTTCTCGTGAATTCAGAGGTACAAGGTGTACAACAATCTTAGGCCTCCATTTGCTAGGCGATTTTCCCTGGATGGGGAGAAAGACTTAGTAAAAAGGGGCCCTTAGGCTGTGAATCATGCTGGCATCTATTTTGTGATGTTGCACTGACATCTAGAGGAAGTACACTGAGCAACAGTCAACCTGCTTCCTGCAAAATGCATCCCATTCTTGTTTCAGTTTCAGCATTCATTTCTTAACCTCTATCAGCTATTTGTGATTCATTATAAATTTCTCATTGCAAGTCCTTTATTAGGTTTTTTTTTACCTTTCAGAAGAGATCAATAACTAATTACGCCCTCACAGGTAAGCATTCTGCCAACAAAAGTCCCTTCTAAAATGTGTTGGCACTACCAGCTTTAGGACTTTGGACTGCGTGCCACACACAATCCCCTGAAATTTTCTGCTCACCACAGCACCATGACAGCACTGAAATGCTAGAGAACGGATGCTTCGATGTCATATCAGATGACCAGCCTCAAGTTCCGGTATTGTACAACTCTATAAACAGGGCTTCGGTTCTTAGGTGTTTATAAAACTTATAAATATAGGTGTTTATTTTCCAGTTAATTAGGGAGTCTTTGAGGGCACAAAAATCAGTGTTTATTGGTTTTTTCATGCCACTGATGGTGGTTTTCACTCCACTGGTACCAGGGCCGGATTTATGATTTTGGCACCCATAGGCAAAAGCAGACAGCATATCCCAAGTCAAGGGGTGTCAGAGACTGCAAAAATGGGAGAGCCAGAAGAGACACATAGGAAGGCCACAGTGGCACCTATTTGAAGCAACACATGCACGTGACCCTTCGTTGGCCTGGAAATTGGGTGCCTAACTTCTGGGCCATATCAAGGCCTGAGCAAGTGGTGAAGCCGCACAGGGTGCAAGTATGTAAGGGGCACTGATGTCATCACTGGGCTTCCAGGAAGCCTGAGTTTCTGCATATGGGGGGGGGGGGGGGCACCAGGTTCACCAGTTGCACAGGGCAAATTGCTAGCTTGGCATGGTCTTGCCTATACTGAAAACTGGACTTGACTGGTCCTCTTTTCATGTACATTTGTGTCACTCAGAAATTGTTAGTGCAGAAAAAGCACAAAAACGTGATCAGAGGATACAAGATAAGCCAGGGGAAGAATAAGAGAGCACTGTGCAAAGTGGAATTTTTTCAGAGTTAATCCAATTAACGGCTATTTTTATTTTTTTTTTGCAGTGAGGCTGCTTTATTGGTGTTTATCTGAGAAAACCCAAAATCAGAAGTCTAATTGTAACATGCCAGCAGGTATGCCGGTCTTTTAGATATACTTATGTGCACTGGGCACACAGTGCATTCCTTATGGGGGCTATTTGTGCCTTCTCCCGGCCGCGATTATCTTCCCCACCGGTTGTGCAGGGAAGTTAGACAGGGGCAGAGAAAGGGCAGCTTGGGGACGGAGTCTGGGTGGTCACTAGCCCTGGACATCCAGGGCCGATTCTAATGTCGGTCCTATACATCCAGGGCTGGCAACATGTGTGGGGAAGTTATTCCACCTCCAAGATGGAATAACTTCCCTGGACATATCTTTATTGTACTGCCAGGGAGCAGATGGGGCAGGGGGACCAGAGGATATTCCCAGCAGCCCAACCCTGGCCTTAGGAGGCCAGATTGGGGGTCGGGCTGCAGGGAATATGCTTTAATTTGTGGCGGCCGGCATCATGGCTCTTCAATGGAGCAATGGTGTCATGGCAACATGATGCCATGGCGCCGCGGCTCCATAGAAGAGCCTTGACTGAGTTAGCTGGGGACAGTCTTGCATGTGCAGGCCAGACTAAATTGCAATCTCAGCCTGCATGTGCAGGACTGTTCCCGATTGTGATCCCGTGGGGCTAGACGTGCCCTGTGGGATCAGAATCGCAATCCCCTCTGTACGTCTGGTTCAGACCAGATGTACCGAACGGATCTACATCCGGGACGGAATTGGGCCCTATAAGTAAGAACAAATTTGAATTCTCATTCTTTATAATGATGGCTATTATGGGAAATAAGGTTATTACCACTGCCTTGTCTAACTAAATCAACAATAGAACTCTATAGGCCCTGTTCAGAAAAGGCCTTTTTTATTGCTTGGCTATATAAAATCATCTTTGTTGAATATGATCCAATAACTTTTCAAACAACAGTGCTGTCTGCATTGTAAGATATCATCTTACTTAGTTTTTGGGCTCCATTCCTACATCTGCTGGCCTCATTTTAGGTCTCCTTTATTTATTTGTTTGAAGATATTCTTTCTTTCGTTCGTTCTAATGTGCTTGACAAAAGCCTACATTTTCCTTTATAGTCACACTTCATATTTTTCAAAATTCTCTTTCTATGAGTGATTTTTTTTTTTTAACATTTAGAGCATGTTATTTCAGAATATGTTCTAAAGCCGGTTTTCTGTTTACATGACATGACAACATCCAAACTTACTAAGATCTAAAACTTTGGAAGCAGCGTAACAGTAAGAAGAGTTTTCAAAAACTCTCAATATTTAATTCTTCTCAATAGAGAAGACACATGTCAAAGTCATTTACCTGGGTAGAATAGTGAGGCTAAAAATTCTTTTATTCTGCCCAGAGAAAAGAATACATCAGCTTCCATAATGTGCATGCTTTTAGAAAGAGGCATTACTGGGGACAGGTTTAGATCAGGGGAGTAAAACACATGTTCACTGGATTTTAAAAACTACATGAATTATTTTGTTTGGGTGTGATTTTAGTGCACATACTTCGCAGTTGATTGTGTAAATAAATAGGCCATGATAATGAAGCTGTATCTAGTTTCCTCCAAGATGCATTCCTTATTTTCCATGGTAGACACTGTAGGGGTAATTTTATAAGCAATTGGACCATGTAGAACAGTGTTTCACACTCTCAAGTATGGGGGTCTGCATGTTCATGTTGTTCTTTGACATCGAATTGGTGCCAATTCTTGGCGACCCTGGAGATCATTGTGACCATCTCCTGGGTTTTCATAGTTCAACCGGAAGTAGATTTCCAGGCCCACCTTCTGCACAGTAAGTCTACAACATCTGATCTTCCATCCAAATACTAACCAGGCCCAACCCTGATTAGTTTCCAAAATAAGGCAACATGCATACATGCAGGTGTTCGTGGAACACAGAATAGGCAGAGCAAAGGCAGAATTGACAATTATATGTGTAGTTTTTTAAAATGCACGCATATGCACCGATTCCTACTGGAACATACATGCACAAACTTACAGCAGTTGAAGCTTTATGTGGAGGTTTCTGGGTGGGTTATTTTACTGAGGTACATAGGCACCCTGCCTGGATGTCATATTATAAAATTAAGGGTTGATATTCAAACCCTTAGCCAGCTGGCTAAGAGCACTGACCATGCTATTCAGAGACACTATCCTCATAGTACTGCTGAACATCTCCACAGACCGCCCTGGCACTTTCCACTTAGTGCAATGATGGTCCATGGGCAGGGCGAGAGCAGTGTCAGCACTATGTGGATAAACGGATTATCCGCTTAGTGGGATTTCCAGTACCACATAGCCAGCCAACTTAGGCTGCTTGAAAAGTTGTCTTAAGTTGGAAGCTGAATAATGATGGCTAAAAATCGCCGCCAACCAGGTATAGTCACCATTAATCCAGTTAGTACCACTCAGCCCAGAGATTCAGCGGCGGCTCCTAACCAGACACTGCAGCTGAATATCTTGCCAATATGACTGCCCACTGTGGTGTTTGAATATCAACTGTTTTGAAAATCAGCCCTTTGCTTTCTATGAGCTACAGAGGAATGCTGAAAGAGTACCCGTGAGGGCTTAGCTTCTTGAGTTATCCTTGGGTAACAGCAGATGGTTATTTTATTTATTTTATTTTATTTATTTTATTTCAATTTTTTATATACCGCGCTATTTACAATCAGCGCGGTTTACAGAGAACCAAAGACCAGAACAACAGGCTGTTCGGTATTACATAAAACAGGAAAATAAATTTGGATAAGATAAACATGGATAATATGGGGGTAAAACTATATACATTGAACTATATACATAGAATATTGATCTGCTAATTCGATCACATGAGAGAAGTATTTATGTAATATTATCAATAATGTTTGGAAAAGGAGGGGATTCTGTTAAGTTTGTGGTGAATATTATGTGGGGTAGTATTTGATGAATAAGTTATGTTTGAGGGCCTTTCTGAATTGGACTATGCCGGTTATGGCACGAATTTCGGGTGGTAGGGAATTCCAATGTTTTGGTGCGCAAAACATGAAGGCTCTGTTCGCTGTTGCTTGGCTACAGGTTGTTATGGCCTTCGGCATCATTAGGGTGTTTGTCGCTATTTTTCTTCTGGTTCTAGTTGGAGGTAAAAATTGTGTGAGATCAGTTAGAGAGTTTGCAGATAAACCATGTATGGCCTTGTATGTGAGAATTAGGGTTTTGAATATGATTCTGCCTTGTATCGGGAGCCAGTGAAGATGTTTGAGAATTGGTGTCACGTGACTACTCCTGGATACTCCTTGTAGAACCCTTGCAGCAGTGTTCATGGCAAGTTGAAGAGAACTTAGGGTGGATTGTGGGAGACCTTGTAGAATTGAATTTGCGAAATCAAAATGTGGTAGGATGAGTGCTTGGAAGATGGTTCTAAAATCGTCTGGGTCCAGTAATGAGCGTAGATGCCTGAGTGTGCGTATCTTGAAGTATACAGCCTTTGTTATATTGTTAACGTGTGATTTCATATTGAGACGGTGGTCCAGTGTGACTCCAAGGTATCTTATTGCTTCCTTGGTGGATAGATCAGCTCCTTTGACGCTTATTTGTGCTGGTGGAATGAAGTTAGGGTCTCTTGTAACAAAGAGAACTTCTTGGTTGTGGTCCTTCAAGGTTATTCTTTTAAGTGCTTCACAGTAGCAGGCTGTGGTTTTCCCAGTATCCACACAATGTTCATGGTAGCAGAGTTGGTCACATGAGGCGGTCAGGGAAGGGTATGAACATGGGTGCTTTTGACCCTTATTTATTAACATTAACATTAATAACTGTAGAATCTGCATAAGGCCGATGCCAGTGGCCCCAAAGAACTTTTCCCTAACAGTCAGGTGTAACAAACAAGTGCCAATAATGAAAAATCACCAGCAGGAATAAGGAACAGATGCAAAGAATTCTCAAAATGCATGCTAAGCCAAGCGTTGATTCAAAAGGAGGCCCAGAATACAACCTGCTCTTTTTCAAAGAAGATCTTCCACTGGTCAAAAGCTCAGGGCAGCAGATATGAATCAACACAAACACTCCAGGCATTCAGAGAACTCTCTCGCACTAATGCTCTTCTGATTTATTTGGCACAAGAGTGGAAATGGCCCTGATTAAGACTTGGAAGGCACCACTACGAGTCATCATAATATGATATTCTCTCAGTACCAAGTGGGAGATAAATCACCATTCATCTCCTAGTTACAGTTTCAGATCTCTGATTCAGATCAAATGTGGCTTCCTGTGAAATATTGTAATTTAGGTAGTTTTTTACACTTTTATGACCAATGGCAGTGGTACAAGGATTTTTGGTCATAGAGATCTCTGTCTAGATCAGGGCTTCCCAAACCTATCCTAAGGATCCCACAGCTTGTTGAGTTTTCAGGATTTCCTAAATGAATATGGATGAGATCAATTTGCATATGCAGCAGGACCCCTTGGGCACCTGTTCGTAACGGGATTTATCCAAAGGATACAGTTATCAAGGAGGAGACCACTCTCATACTTTCCGGTTATTGAGGACAACGGCCTACATTTGCTGAATGTTTTATGTGGGACCAGCATCTCTCTCTCTCTCTCTCTCTCTCTTCTGACCACCCAAAATAACATCAGGCTTGGTCTACGTGCCAGAGAATAGGTGTAAACTTAAACATTGAGAATTTTGGGCTTACATGTGCATTCACTATGGCACCGATTCTATAAGGCTTAATTATACACATGTAAATCGTGAATATGATTTCTAAAATAACCCCATAAGAGTAAGAATAGTTACTCACCTGTAACACGTGTTCTCCAGGGACAGCAGGAATCAGTCATCACATATGGGTGACATCGGCGCCGACGGAGCCCTCGTGCTGAGCAATTCCCCAGCTTTCAAAGAAAGCCTTTGGGATTGCATCGCGCATGCGTGATCCCCTTTCCGCCCAAGGGTGCCATCTTGCTCAGTCAAATGACAAGCTAAAAAGACGGCAAAATGAATAAAAATTAATAGTAGAACTGCAACTGCAGGGGAGGAGGGAGGGTCATGAGGACTGATTCCTGCTGTCCCTGGAGAACACCTGTTACAGGTGAGTAACTATGCTTTCTCCAGGAACAAGCAGGAAGTCAGTCCTCACATATGGGACTCCCTAGCTATAGGCTACGGAGAACCCCTAGCTGAAAAATGGCTCCCTCTAGAAGAGCCGCAGCAGCTGTGATAGGAATTCAGCGGAGAAGCCACATCCCCGGTAGCCTGACACCAGAGGGCTGGAGGGTAGGAGTTGCCTAAACCTCAAATAAGCTATGGAGTACCACCTGACCGAAAGCACTGTCCCATCGGGACTCTCCATCCAAGCAGTAATGGGCTGCAAAAATCTGTCTTGAAGACCAGGTTGCGGCCCGGCAGATGTCTGCCAGCGTAACAGAGCGGAAGTGAGCCACGGATGCGTCCTTAGCCCTGACATGGTGGGTCGTGACTCGACCCTGCAATGGGAGGTCAGCCCCCCTGTATGCCCAGGCAATGCAGTCTGCCACCCAGGTGGACAACGTGCGCTTGGAGACAGATAGCCCCAGTTTACTGGGGTCATAAGAGACGAAGAGCTGGATAGCCCTTCGATGTCCCTGCGTACGCTCCAGGTAGAAGGCTAATGCCCTCTTACAATCAAGGATATGCAGAACCGCCTCTGCCCGGCTGGCATGCGGTCTGGGAAAGAATGTCGGAAGAACCACCTCTTGGTTCAGGGACGGAGAGACCACTTTTGGAAGAAACTTGGGATGTGTGTGCAGGACCACCCTGTTCCTATAAAACTGTGTGTACGGTCTTTCTGACACCAAAGCTTGTAGTTCACTCACTCGCCTGGCAGATGTGAGTGTCACCAGAAAGAGCTCCTTCCAGGAGAGGAAGCACAAATGGCAAGTGGACATCGGCTCAAAAGGTGGGAGAGTAAGCTGTTGTAAGACCACATTCAAATCCCACTCAGTTGCCGGAGGATGAACCGGGTGTTTTAGTAGAAGTAGACCTCTGAGGAATCTGGACACTAAAGGGTGAACCAAAAGAGGTTGTCCTTCCACTGAAGAGTGGTGTGCTGACAAAGCACTCAGGTGGACACGGACAGAGTTAGACTTGAGGCCTAATTCTGAGAGGTGAAGCAGGTACTGTAACACCACTTGTACCAGACAAGAGAAAGGGTTTTCATTATGCTGGTTACACCACACTTCAAACCTACGCCACTTGAAGGCATAGGTTTTCCTAGTGGATTGCCTCCTTGAGGCCAGTAGCACTTCTTCCATGTTTTTAGGCAGGAGGACAGAAGCCAGCACTACCCTTTCAGCAGTCACCATGCCATCAGGTTGAGGGACCTGAGGTTGGGGTGTAAGATAGAGCCCTGTTCCTGGGACAGCAGGTGGGGCTTCTTCCCCAGAGGGATTGGGGTTTCCACTGCCAGCTGGAGGAAAAGCGGAAACCAAGGTTGTCTTGGCCATCTGGGGGTTACCAGGATGACCGAGGCCTTGTCTCAAAGGATTTTGAATAGAGTCCGGGCCACCAGGGGCATGGGAGGAAACGCATACAGGAGATCCACGGACCAGGAAATCAGGAAAGCATCTGCAGCCACCCTTTGGGAGTGTGGCTGTCTGGAGCAAAAGTTGTGCAACTGATGATTCTGTGGACTGGCAAAGAGATCTATGACCGGATGTCCCGAGCACTGGAAGATCTGCAGGGCTACTTCCCGATTCAGTTGCCATTCGTGAGGTTGGAGAATTCTGCTTAGCTTGTCTGCTAGATAGTTCTCCTGACCCGCCAGGTAAACTGCTTTGAGAGACATACCTTGTCAGATTGCCAAGGAACAGAGGTCCAGTGTCTCCTGACACAAGATGCAGGACCCTGTCCCTCCCTGCTTGTTCACGTAGAACATAGTCACCTGGTTGTCTGTTTATACTAAGACTGATGTGAGAGAACATGAGAGAAGGTCTGAAGAGCTAGGCATATCGCCCGGAGCTCTAGGAGGTTGATTTCTTGTGTCTTCTCTTGAGGAGACCACAACCCTTGAGTGCATAAGTCCTGGCAATGGGCTCCCCAGCCCAGCAGAGATGCATCTGTCGTCAGCACTCTTGTGTACGAGGGAGGCTGGAAAGGCACTCCCTCGAGCAGATTGGATGGCTGAAGCCACCAGGTCATTAGTCGCTTGGACACTCTGATCCTGTCTCGGAGTCTTCCCGTGGCTTGTGTCCACTGATCACTGAGGCATCACTAAGCTGTTCTCATGTGGAGACAGGCGTTTGGGGTCACATGAACCGTGGAGGCTATGTGTCTTGTCCTAGGAGGCGTAGAAAGTGCCTTGCTGATATCTGAGACTTGTGGCAGATGTGGTGCACCAGCTCCAGAAGCCTCTGTGCTCTGCCCTCTGGCAGGTAAGCCTTTGCTTGAAGGGTGTCTAACCTTGCCCCTATGAACTCTAAATTTTGAGTGGGTATCAAAGTAGACTTTGCTTGATTTATAACAAAGCTAGATGCTGCAGTATGTTGATAGTGCAAGCTGTGGCCTGTCGGGCTTCTTGAGGCGACGGGGCCATGATGAGCCAGTCGTCCAAGGACGGGAAGACAAAAATTCCCTGGTTCCTGAGGAAGGCCACCACTACCGCCAGGCATTTGGTAAACACTTTGGGGGCAGATGCTAGGCCAAATGGAAGTACTCTGTACTGGAAATGATTTCCTCCTCCTACAAATCGGAGATATTGTCTGTGGTCTGGACGTATGAGGATGTGTGTATAAGTATCCTTCAAGTCTAAAGAGCATAGCCAGTCTCCCTGGTGGAGGTAAGGCAGCAATATTCCAAGGGAAAGCATCTTGAACTTTTCCCTCACCAGGAACTTGTTTAAGTTTCACAGGTTGAGGATGGGCCTGAGGCCTCCTGTTCTCTTTGGTATCAGGAAATACCTGGAGTAAAAGCCTTGTCCTAGCAGGCTGTGGGGCACCGGCTCCACTGCCTGATCCTCTAGAAGTCTGGCTAACTCCTGTAAGAGGAGGTTCCTGTGTAGAGGGTGTCTGAGAGGCTCTCCTGGAGAGTAGGAGGGAGGTATCTGGTTGAAGTGGAGCAAATAGCCCTTTTGGACTATTTGTAAGACCCAGGCATCGGTGGTGATTGCAGACCACCTGTGGGCGTACAGGGTCAATCTTCCTCCTGTGAAAAGCCTTACCCCTGGTTGGAGAGAGACTATGCTGTGACAGTCAAAAAACCCTAACGCCTGGGAAGGAGCTGGTGCCTGGGGCATGGGGGTCTTCTGCTTACGCGGGCCATGCCCCTGTCTCTTGACCTGCTGCCCCTGTTGGGGAGCCGGAGAGGCCTGGTGAGTGGGATAGTTGCGGTAAGCAGTACCCTTCCTCGGGAAAAAGTGCTTTTTACCCGAGCCCTTCCTTTTAGAAGGGACAGAAGTCTTTTTGGAGAGTCTTGTCCGGGTCAAGTACTCAGTCTCGATTTCAGCAGCTTTCTCAGTCATGGGTTTGCCAAAAAGGTTGTCACCTCGGCAAGGGACATTGACCAACTTGTCCTGAACCCATGGCTCCAGGTGTAATGACATTAGCCACGCCTGGCGTCGGGCACCGATGCCGGCTGCAGCTACTCGGGCCAAAGCCTCGAAGCCGTCGTAGGCTGCTCGGGACATAAACTTCGAGCACTCCCGAATCCCAGTGGATAAGTTCTTGAAGCGCTGCAAGGGTTCCTCGCAGAGGCCAGCTGAGAACCCGACAATCTCTTTTGCCAGGTCCCTTAAGTACATGCCCATGTACAGCTGGTATGTTTGGACATGGCATGATAGCATTGAGCCCTGGTAGCACTTTCTGCCGAGGGCGTCCAGGTTCCGGGCCTCCCTGCCAGGAGGCACCGAGGAGTGCATTTTCTGGCTCTTGAGCTTGTGCATGGCCGATTCCACAATCATGGAGTTGTGTGGGAGCTGTGCCTTTTGGAATCCAGCGCTCTTGCGGACTCGATAGGAACCGGTACCGTAAGGGCTTCCCGAAGTGGAAAGTCATACTGGAGGGCTTCGAACTCCTCGGCTCGAGGCTCCTCCTCGGTGTCCGCCGGGAATGCCAAAGCCTTGGACATGTCCCTGACGAAGTCCGAGAACTGGGTATCCTCCAGGGGGGACCTTCTCTGAGGCTCGGACCCCAGCGAGTCCGATGGGACACACCAGGTCCGGTGGGTGTCCGGGGACTCTTCATCTTCGGTGTCCCATGCCAAGTCCTCCAAGGAGGAATCAATGGGCTCCGGCCGTGAGGGCTTCGATCTCAACTGCCCCAACGCTGAGGGCACTGGCATCGACGACCTTGGTCTCGAATGGAAGGTCTAGGAAGACCTCGGCCGAGGATCGATTTCAACTCAAAGAGTCTCGAGGATCGGCTCGGCCTCCGGGGTTGACTTGGATGTCGAGGTCCCAGTGGTCGGGGTGGATGGACCGGTGAGACCAGCCATCAGCGCCCGCTGCTGCTCCATAAAGGCAGACATGCTGCACTCCAAAGCCGTCATTCTGAGACCGAGCTCAGAAGACTCTGCAGCCTCCGGCTTGGGTCCCAAAGCCGTCGGGCCCGAAGCCGGTTCTCCCAGAGGAGAGTCAATGAAGATTACAGCAGTCACCTTCCTCGGCGTCTCCGGCTCCGTGCAAGGTACTTTTGCTGGGCGCTCCACCTCCGAGGACCCAGGGCGGCGGTCAGGACTCCGCGACCTGGTCCGCGAGGGCCCAAGCCGATCAGAGGCATCCAACAACAATGCCCTCGCAGGTTTCTTCTTCCTCCGGTGTTCCCGCGAGGGAGACCCCCGCTCAGAAGACCCCCAACAATGCTTGGAGTCAGATAGCTCCCGAGACATCGAGGCTTCTGACGAGGTCTGGACCCGGGTGGATTCTGACTCTGAGAAAATCCTTTCACACTGCTGCTGCCTACTTCTAAGTGCCTTAGAGGACATTTTGCTGCACGGGCCACAGCCCTTCGGGTCATGGCTTGCCCCGAGGCAGCGGAGACAGCAGTCATGTGTGTCAGTGAGGGACATTAATTTTTTACACCGATCACACTTTTTAAAACCGCTGGCAGCCATGGGGGGAAAAAGGGCCCCTGCGAGGTCAAATGACCGGCCTGCCAGTGGAAAAGAAAAAAAGCGCGAACATTAGTCACGAAGGACAAAAATGAAAAATAAAGACTGGACTCGATACCGGTGTATTGAACCTAGGCGGGAAAGGGAACTGGCGTCGAACCGGGCCGAAGAAGAGACTCTTCAGGAGTTTTGATGCAGTTTTTCCGTGAGGGAAGTCAGACTACGTCCGTTGTACTCCACGGAAAAATGGAGACTGAGCAAGATGACACCCCTGGGCAGGAAGGGGATCGCGCATGCGCGATGCAATCCCAAAGGCTTTCTTTGAAAGCTGGGGGAATTGCTCCGCACGAGGGCTCCATCGGTGCCGATGTCACCCATATGTGAGGACTAACTTCCTGCTTGTTCCTGGAGAATTATTAAATCACTTTTTGATGAACTGCGAATGTTATGTAGGTTGAAACCATTTTTAAGTAATGAAGATTTTGTACAGTGCTTCAGAGTTTGTTATTTCCCGTTTTAGATTACTGTAATATATTGTATATGTGCAGATACTCCAATTTACCCAGAATGCAGCAGCATGATTGCTTACAGGGGCATCTTGATGGGAGCATAGAGCACATAGTAGCCAAGTACATTCCCTCAAGTTGCCAGCTGAGAAGACTGATGAGAAGCAATCCTCTAGATTGAGGCTTCCCAAACCTGTTCTGGGGACCCCAGTCAGGTTTTCCGGATATCCACAGTGAATATGCATGAGATCAATTAACATTATATGTGACTTAGGTCACTGAATGTCCCATTGAATCAATGTATTGTCTCTGGCCTTAACTCAGTGCCTGGTGGCCAGGAAGCTGCATATTACATAATGTGGGAGGTTAATACAAATGGCATCCCCATTTGGAAGGCCATGGGAAGAGATTTGGTGGCGTCACAGAAGGGTGTAAGCACTTGAGTTTAGGAGGGAAGAATTGTCTTTCAGCTCTCTTCTGCCACCCAGGAGCAAGCAGAGAGCAGCATTCTGTAGCCTTCGGGCTTGAGGAGGTTGGACTCTGAAATACTTAACTGGTCTTAGGGTCAAGGAAAATGAGAGGACACATTTGCCTTGTTTTCTGCCAGGCACTCAAGAGGAAGCATAAGGGCAGGTCCTGGATTCTAGCCTAGGCCCCTGGATACAGGAAAAGGCAAGAGGTAAGACAGGTAGACAGTTTGAAACTCCCTGAGCTCCAGGCCCTGGTATACTGAATCTTGAAGTACCAAACTGGTTTGAGTTAACAGGAAAGGAGAAAAAAATTCCTTAGTATGTAATGATGATGCCTAGATAGAAGAAGTCTAAGGTTTCGGTAGATGAGAATTCCCAGTTCTGAAAACCTGCTGAGTAGGGTCAGAACTCAAGAGATGGAGTGGCTGGACAGGCCAGTTCAGGGTGCTGGTGATCAGATGCCCTGCAGGATTGAGGAAGAGACCCAGGGAGGAAGCAGTTCAGTTGTCCCTATTGGTCTGGTGATCCAAAATCAAGGGATGTTATTGGGAAAAGTTGGAAGGCTGCCTATTTGGAGTTCTGCTTTCGGTTCAAGGGCTCCTTGTGAATGAGTGAGAGCAAAGAGAAGCTTTGAGATGTCTTGGGGTCAGAGGGGCAAGTTCATGACTCTGGAGAAGAGGAAGATTCCTGGCAGCTGCAGCAAGGAAGATTCTGAAGTGGAAATGGTAAAGAGGAGTCCCAAGATGGAGGGAAAAGAAAAGAAGCTGTTTCCTATCGCTGTTGTGTATTCTTTTTTCTCTGTGAAGAAAACTGCTGTTTTATTCTGCTTTTATTTATTTATTTACTTTTAATCTCATATTCCATCATATCTTACATTCTGGGTGGATTACAATTCGATACTTGTACTAATATATGTATACCTAAATCCTAAAACAAAACCATAATAATATGCATACAAAACAACTAAAATAATGCACACATTTTTGTTTCACAAAACAAGAAAGCCCTAAAATAATGAATTCTTTTAATCCTGTAATTATTAAAACTAACTCTGAAATCTATACTTCATCAAATCCTAGATAACATCACAGGTATTGACAAACAAATAAGTTTTTACTTTCTTTCTAAAGGCAATCAAATCTGATTCCTCTCTAATCACAATTGGCAACATATTATCAAACACCGGACTGACTACTGTACTGAAAATATTCATGTTTATATTTTTACAAATGGCACTACATTTACTGAGGGAACATCTAACTGTAAAGGATGCAGCACGCATGAAGGAATATAGCAACAAATGAAATTTGCCAATCCCTCTGGAGACTGGAATTGAGATGTCACAGTCATCACATACACAGTTCCGGTAGTATTTTAGAAAAGGCAAGCGTGCAGGAGTGGACGTGCATGTGCTGATACGAGGAGCTGGAAGAGCCATTTTTGGAAATCTACACATGGAAAGCAGTAAGGGGGAACATGATCAGCATACATATGTATGTGTCTGAGTTCGCAACTTCCTTGTGTGAGCGCCAACACTCACATATGTTTGGCGGTTATTTCACAAGCCACTTAACAACAAATGCTGATTTCTCTCTTTAAATTAACTTAAGGAAAAAAGAAACAAAGATGGATTAATCCCCTTAATCCTTCCTGTAAAGGGCTGGGCGAACCAAGCACTTTTATAAAACCTAAATGTGCCAGGGAGCAAGTGTAAATCCCGATGAGGGCAACTGCAGTTATACAAGTATTACCTATGTATATGACAAAGTTCTCAATTCCGCCACAACCACTCTCTCTCTCCATCCTACATAAGAACATAAGATATGCCAAACTGGGTCAGACCAAGGTTACATCAAGCCCATTTCCAATAGTGGCCATTCTAGGTCTCAAGTACCTGTCGGGTTCCCAAAGACATACAGATAACATGCTGCTTATCCCAGGGGTACACAGTGGATTTCCCCAGTCCGCTTTAATAACGCTTTCTAGACTTTTCCTCCAAGAACTTGTTCAAACCTGTTTTGAATCCAGCTACACTAACAACTTTTACTATATCCTCCGGTAATGAATTCCAGAGTTTGATTATGCACTGAAAGAAAAATAATTTCTCCAATTAGTCTTAAATATGCCACACTGTAGCTTCATTGGATGTCCCCTAGTCTTTATACTTTTTGAAGAAGTAAACAACCGTTCTATGTTTACCCGTTCCACTCCATTCATTACACAGGTACACTACCAAAAAACTGCCTCCAGTTTTGCAACTGATTCCCATAGATTTTGGGGTGCTGAATCCAGGAAAAATAGCCAAAATGTTCCATCACGTCACGTTTTCTTGCAAAATTAGATTTCTTACCCATATAAGGAATGTTCACATAATTTCTTTTTAGCCAACTGCAGTTTATTTTCTTGGCCCAAAATAGAGGTTGTAATGGTTAACTAACTAGAAACACTCCCTCATGATATTTTAGAGTGTTTTGTATTCATTTTATACATTAACAGGACAATTGGGAGGCGGGGGGCTAAATCCAGTACTCGCACTGGTGCATGTTCTTTCCTGTTCGCCTCGCCTCGTTCGCTCGCTCAAACACGGTGGTTGCGACATGAACGTTCCTGTCAAATTTCAGTTTCTTGCAAGTTCATTATTACCTTTTGTTTGCTCAGTCGTAATCCAGCTTTATTCCGAAGTGGTTCACTACAGTTGTAGTTTGCAGTGCTGTGTATTTGTGATGGCTCACAGAGCCAGAGGTTGCGTCAACTCTCCGGACAGTTTTTGTTTTATTTGTGGGGAATATACCGTGAAAAAGCGGCCGAGGAACATTTCTGCATTTATTAAAAAAGTATATTTCGCCTATTTTGGTTTGAAGTTAGGCGATCAAGACAAACCGTGGGCTCCTCACAAAGTGTGCAAGACATGTGAGGAAGATCTACGCTTATGGATGAAAGGTAAAAAACAAGCATTTCGTTTCGGAATACCTATGATGTGGCGTGAACAAAGAGTCCACAGCAGTGACTGCTATTTTTGCTCTTGCATTGTGAAGGGATACAACTTAAAAAATAAGAACGTAATAAGTTACCCCAACCTTCCCTCAGCAATTAGGCCTATGCCTCATAGCAACGAAGTACCTGTGCCTGAACCACCAAAATCTTTGGATCATATTTGTGTGGACGGTTCTGATCATGATGAGACTCATCAGATGGCTTTTCCCGATGAGTCCAGTACTTCCGAGTTTGAAACTGAACCAGATCCGAAACCTGAACTTTTCTCTCAAGCTGAATTGAATGATTTAGTCTGGGATTTAGGACTCCCAAAAGATGCTGCCCAACTGCTAGGTTCTCAGCTTAAACAGAAAAATCTATTGTCACCAGGAACAACTTTTTATTGGTACCGCAACCGCGAGACACAGTTTTTGAAGTATTTCAGCAAAGAGGAAGATTTGGTATTTTGCAACGATATATACGGAGTGATGGAAAAGTTTAAACTCAAGTATGATCCTGCTGAATGGCGGCTGTTCATTGATTCGTCAAAAGACAGCAGAAAAGGTGTTCTTCTTCATAATGGCAACACATTCGCTTCAGTTCCTATTGCTCACTCTGTTATTCTCCAAGAAAAATACGAGAATTTGGCCCTGATTCTTCAGAAGATTCGTTATGATGAGCATAAGTGGATGATTTGTGGAGACTTTAAAATTCTATCCATGCTATTAGGGCAGCAATCCGGTTTCACCAAATATCCCTGCTTCCTTTGCTTGTGGGATAGCTGGGCCCGCGACCTACACTGGGGGAAAAAAGACTGGCCAATTCGGGAGTATTTGAGACCCGGTGAGAAAAATGTTCTTCATGAGAGCTTGGTACCTCGTGATAAAATTCTATTACCACCTCTCCACATTAAGTTGGGTCTCATTAAGCAATTCATCAAGTCCCTTCCAAAAGATGGTGAGTGCTTTCGGTACCTTTGCTCAAAGTTCCCCCGACTTTCTGAAGCAAAGCTAAAGGAAGGAGTGTTTGTTGGCCCTGATATAAGGAAACTCATTTCAGATGGAGCATTCGCTGAAACGATGTCTGAGAAGGAAAAAGAAGCCTGGGATTCCTTCAAGGATGTTGTTCTCAAATTCTTGGGGAACAGGCGGGATGAGAACTATAAGGATATTGTTGCCAGGATGCTCAATGCCTTCAAAGAACAAGGCTGTAACATGAGCCTGAAAGTCCATTTCTTGTACTCCCATGTGAACTACTTTCCCGAAAACTTGGGGGCGTACAGTGAAGAACAAGGTGAAAGGTTTCACCAGGACATCAAGGACGCAGAGAGAAGGTACCAAGGAAGATGGAACACCACTATGATGGCTGATTTCTGCTGGTTGCTGCTGCGGGAAACCCCAGATGAAAAATACGCCAAGCAGCGCACCAAGAGAAGCATTCGGGGGAAGAAGAAACAGGCCCACCAGGAGATTGATTGACCCAAGAATGACTTTAAAATCTAAACTGTGTTGACAAATATCGTGTTTTTACTAAACTTTGAAATAAAAATTTGCTAGTTATTACCAGTGTCGGATCTCATTTATTAGAATTTTATTTTCACACCATCGGGTGTTTGTCTTCATGTATTCCAATGGTGCGGTTTGCGTTTTCTATTCTTACATACATACCTGTACAACATTTTTTGCACATTTCTTTGCTTTGCTTTGTGTCTAACCTCGCTCTTATATGCTCAATGTTTGTGCACATGTATGTGGCTGTTTTAAGTGCAGACAATTTTGCTACCATCACAGTGTGTTTGTTGACATTACTCTATTCTTATGTGCTGCCTTGTTACAATTTTCTTTATTCTTATTTGAATAACTACTAAACAATTAGTATAAAGAATTTATCCAAGAAACTTTTATCTCGATCGCACTCAATCTGAAACGTTCACCTCAAACTGCTAACCCAATGTAGCAAAAAATCTGTACGTGATGGAGCAAATTGGTTACCAGATTTGGATTCAGCGCACCAAAAAACGTAAAAATCAATCGAAACATTAGAGGCAGTTTAAAAAATTTTTTTTTAGTGTACCTGTGTTATTTTATAGACCTCTATCATATCCCCCCCTCAGCTGTCTCTTTTCCAAGTTAAAGAGCCCTAAACTTTTAAACCTTTCCTCATAGGGATATCCTTCCATCCCCTTCCTCATTTTGGTCACTCTTTTCTGTACCTTTTCCAATTCTGCTATAGCCTTTTTAAGATATCGTGACCAGAACTGCACCCAATATTCAAGGTGCTGTTGCACCATGGAGCGATACTGAGGCATTAGAATATCCTTTGTTTTATTCTCCATTCCTTTCCTTATAATTCCTAGCATTCTAGTTCCTTTCTTGACTGCAGCTGCACACTGGGCAGAGGGTTTGAACGTACTATCCACGATGATGCCCACATCCTTTTCCTGAATGGTTATTCCTCCCTACCTGTCTTCACTACTCTCTCTCCCTCCACGGCCTGCCCCCTTCACTACTCTTTCTTCCCCCAACCTACCCCACCACCACCTCTTCCCTCAAGCACATTACCAGCATCATCTCTACTCCCATCCCACCTCCATCATTGTCTCTCCTTCCCCCTACAATCTATCTTCAACACCCTCTCTTTGTTCAAGTTTTGTTGCTCTGTATGCCTCTAACCCCTTTAGATCTGCAGCTGAAAATAGGTTACAGGAGGCTTTACACAGGCCAAGTCACTTTTCTGAGAATTTCAATTTTTATAGGTCATAACTAATGATCTTCTATATGTATGCTGACTTGCAGACTTTAACTCCATCTTAAGGGCCCAAAAATCAGACAGGTGGACATTTATGAAATATATATATAGAGAGAGAGAATCAGTCTTTGAATATTAATTAATTTCAACTACAATGCAGAGAAAAAGGCAATTACTTGAAGGCACAGAATTTTTTTATTTAATTTTATTTTTTGGCATCAAATTCTCCCAAAATACTGTACTAGTTAATCATAAGGAAGCAAAGCATTATATCAATTCCAGCCTGCTCCAACCAATCTCTCTCAGCCCCTAATGGAGCACAACCAGTTTCTCTCTCACTATTGAGTCACTGCCCGGTTAGCTTCCAAAGGTAAAGAAATGCCAGCATTTGCCGCACCTTACTTTACCCTTGTGTCTGCAAACCATGTAAAGGCCTTAGAATATCTCCCCTTAGTTAATATGATTTCATTGTATTTATTTTTGTTGTAATCTTGTTTATTATAATTTTAACTAATTATGTTTTTGTATTTTCTTATATTGTAAGCTACTCTGAGCAACAGTATGTGCAGGTTAGGAAGAAACATTGATTACCCAGCCTATCTCAATCAGTCTCTCTCTGCCTCCAAGCTTGTTCCAATCAAACATTTCTTGACCCAGTCTGTATCCAGCAATCTTTCCTTATCCATCCCCAAGCTATCCCCATCAGTCTCTCCCTCTCCCTCAGCCTACCCCTCTAGTCTCTATTAACGCCCCCCAAGTTCATTCCCACCAGTCTCCCTGCTAGTCTGTCTAAATCTTCTCTTCAGTGTGTCATCATCACTCTCCCTCACTCCTCCTGAATCCATTCTTTTCATTCTTTCTTCCCATCCCATCTCCATCAGGCTTTCTTTCACTTGAGCCTACCTCCACCAGTCTCTCTTAACCCCTGTAAGACTATCTTCGCTTTTTCAAAATGTTGAAGAATTCACTCACCCCTAATATTTCCATATGCACTCACCTATCCCCAGCCACCTCCCTCCTGATCTTCAACCTGACATACTCATACTCCTCCCGACAAATCAGCCCTTCTGGATTCCTGCGTCTGTTCAGTGCATTCCCTCAACCCCAGCCAATCCTCTCCCAATGCATTCTCCAGCCACAACCCTTGTGTACCCCCTCCTAACTCATCCTCCCCACTGATGCACTCTCTCACACCTTATGACTCCTCTCCCCAATCTACTCGCTTACCAGATGCACTCATGATTGCTATCCCCTCAAAAAACATATTCACTCTCCTATCTCCTCCCCCTTGCTAACAGGATGAGGAGAGCAGAATTTTTTCTTGCCGGCCACCATCTCTTGTTCCTATTGCCTCTGTTCTACTCTGTGCTTTGAACAGTGTGTGTCTCATAGATTCAATTAGAGGAAACATACTGCTCAAAGTATGAACTACAGTAATAGCAGAAGCAAAAGACAGTGACTAGCAGGAAGTGGATATGTTGCTTTGGTGTAGAAGTGCAAGACTGGGACATTTCGGATAGTGCTCTGTGGGGTCAGTGGTGAAGCAGGCCTGTGGAGGGGGAAAAGATGGTATTAGGCAGGGCCGGATTTACCTATACGCCATGTACGCCATGGCGTAGGGCCCACAGCCGGCAGGGGCCCACAAAAAAAGAAGAAGTAAATTTTTTTTAAATACAATTTTAAAAAAAACCCTGGTGGCTGCCGCCGCGGGGCCCCCTCTGCTGCCGCGGCAGCACCGATTGACCCGCGGGGGCCCCGTCTACAAGCTGAAGCCGTCGGGTCGGGTCGGGTCGGGTCGTTCCTCCCTCCCTCCCTCCGTGCAGGCTGCAGGCTGTGAGAGACGCGAAGAGAGAGCGTCTCCTCGCGTCTCTGTAAAGCCCGCAGGGGCTGATGGGAAATTTCCCATCAGCCCCTGCGGGCTTAACAGAGACGCGAGGAGACACTCTCCTTTCGCGTCTCTCACAGCCTGCAGCCTGCACGGACGGAGGGAGGGAGGAACGACCCGACCCGACCCGACGGCTTCAGCTTGTAGACGGGGCCCTCGCGGGTCAATCGGTGCTGCCGCGGCAGCAGAGGGGGCCCCGCGGCGGCAGCCACCAGGTTTTTTTTAAAATTAAATTTTACTTTAGGCCGACGGGGGGGGGGGGGGGGTTTGGACTGGTAATGGGCTATGGGGGGGCTAGGACTGGTAATGGGCTATTGGGGGGGCTGGGGCTGGAAATGGGCTGGGGGGGTAGGGCTGGTAATGGGCTATGGGGGGGGGGTAGGACTGGTAATGGGCTATTGGGGGGGCTGGGGCTGGAAATGGGCTGGGGGGGTAGGGCTGGTAATGGGCTATGGGGGGTAGGACTGGTAATGGGCTCTTGGGGGGGCTGGGGCTGGAAATGGGCTGGGGGGTTTAAGCATATAGGTGGGATGATGGGTTAGGACTGGTAATGGACTGTGGGCTGTTGGGGGGCTAAGAACTGGCAATGGGCTTTGGGGGGGGTTAAGACTGGTAATGGGCTGTGGGCTGATGGGGGCTGTCTGGTAATGGGCTATGGGGGGCTAGGACTGGAAATGGGCTGGGGGGTTAACACTGGAGGTGGGCTGATGGGGTTAGGACTGGTAATGGGCTGTTGGGGGGGTTTAGAACTGGTAATGGGCTTTGGGGGGGGTTAAGACTGGTAATGGGCTGTGGGCTGATGGCGGCTGTCTGGTAATGGGCTATGGGGGGGCTAGGACTGGAAATGGGCTGGGGGGTTAAGACTGGAGGTGGGCTGATGGGGTTAGGACTGGTAATGGGCTGTTGGGGGGGTTTAGAACTAGTAATGGGCTTTGGGGGGGTTAAGACTGGTAATGGGCTGTGGGCTGATGGGGGCTGTCTGGTAATGGGCTATGGGGGGGCTAGGACTGGAAATGGGCTGGGGGGTTAAAACTGGAGGTGGGATGATGGGGTTAGGACTGGTAATGGGCTGTGGGCTGATGGGGGGGGTAGGACTGGCAATGGGCTATGGGGGGCTGACTGGAAATGGGTTGATGGGGTTAGGACTGGAAGTGGGCTGATGGGGGGTTAGGACTGGTAATGGGTTATAGGGGGGGCTTAAACTGAAAATGGGGTGATGGGTTAAGGACTGTAAGTGGGTTGATGGGGAGCTAGGACTGGTATTGGGTTGGGGGGTTGCTAGGACTGGAAATGGGCTGATGGATGGCTAGGACTGGAAATGGGCTGATGCAGGGACTAGAAGGGAATGGATGCTGGGTGAGGCTGGAACTAGAAGGGAGCTGATGTTGGGGGAGGATTAGAATGGGATGGGGCTGGAAGAGTAAAATGGAGAAGGGAAAAATATTTTGTGTGGGAGGGATAAAAAATCTACAATTGGCCGGGTATTGGGAGAGTAAGTGGGGATTGAGGATGGAGGGGTAAAATTTGAGTGGATGAAATAGGAATGAGGAAAGAGCAAAAGGAGAAAGATTAGTATGTTAAAGCAGATGTAGAGAGAGAATGGAAAAAAATCTAGAAGAGAGAAGAAAGGACAAATGGACAGCAGACGATGGAGAGTTAGCAGAAGACACGAAGAAACCAGAAGAAAGTGGCTGGAGCAATTGCAGCTGAAAAAAATGCACAAAAGGTAGAAAAATATCTCTTTATTTTGAATTTATTAATTGGAATATGTCAGCTCTGGTAAATGTGCATCATTAACGTCTGCGCTTTGTCTAGTACAAGAGCAAATTAATGTATAGTTTTATTTCTACAGTGTTGTACATTCCAAGTTTGGCTTTTGGGATTCCCAGTTTAATTATTGTCTTCCTGTTTCTAAATTGTGATTACTTGTTTGGTGATGGTCTATGTTCTGCATGTGTAACTGAGCTGAGGTGTTCTGTTTATATAATTCCTATTTGACATTGCCACTTGTTCTCTTTCCCCAGTAGGTCATGTATTGTTGTTCTCTGAAATGTACTGGTTTAATATTTGCAGTGTTGCCTTTTGATTGGTAGAGTATGGTGCTTTGTGAGTCCTGGTAGTGCTGTTAGGATACGGCGGGTTTACTATGGGTTCTAAATGGGCAGTGTTTGTAGTAGTTCCTAATGTGTCTGGCAGTTGGCACTGGATTATAGTAATGTAGAAATCTTTTAGTCTTTCTTTATCCATACACTCATTAAGAGGCACGTTTACTAAAAGTTAGTATATGGTAACATTATGCAAATATTTATGCAAATGAGGCCCCTTATGCAAATGAGGCCCCTTATGCAAATGAGGCCCCGCACCCCCCTTGGGCCGCCCCTGCTGGGGGCCCACAATTTTTGTTGGCGTAGGGCCTCACTCAAGGTAAATCCGGCCCTGGTATTAGGTCTTCAACTTTGTATTGTGTTGCACTACGCACGCCCTCTCAGGGGCCTGCACAAGCTTCTGTTCACTCTGCAGGGGAGGGGAATTCTGTTTTAAATGTGCATTGCACGAAAGCTCAGAATTCCTTCAGTGTTTTTTGTTGTCCTTCCTTGACTTGACTGCTTTTGATGTGCCATTGCAGTATAGAACCTCTAGGGTGACATTTAAACAGTCAATCATGAACAAGTTACCCAGATAACAGGCTGAATATTGGCACTATCCAAATAGGTTCCGGTGCTGACAGCATTATCGAGATAATGTTGTTGTTCAATTGTAAACCACTATGATTACCTGATATAGCGGTATAGAAAACACTCATATAAATAAATAAAATATTCAGAGCCAGCCACTATCCAGATAGTGGCATTGAATATTTTTTAGCTGCAGCAGCTGACATTTATAGTACATGCTGACCACCACAGCTGAATATCCAACTATTTTTGTAGATTGATTTATTTATTTAAAAACATTTATTATCCCACTTTTCGACCAATAGTTAACATCGTGACAGTTTACAACATATTAAAATTAAGTCTGAACACATATAAATATAGGACAAAACAAGTAATCAATAAACAGTCAAACAAGAGAAGGGAATACAGAGGACAACATATTCCTGAGACAGTCAATATGCCTGAAAACATAAGGAGGGGGAGTATAAGAAATGCTGAGAGTATAGTGAAAGCTTAAAGACAATCGGTAGCCAGCATATGAACACTCAAAAAGCCAAGATTTTACAAGTTGTTTGAATTTCTTATACAACTCTGCATGGATTTCCAGTGGTAATTCCACAAGGTAGGAGCCTGATAAGGAAAAGCAGCTTCCCTTGTCCACAGCAGCCTAAACTTTAGAACTGACAGAACTTGTGAAGGGACCCATTTGTGAAGATCTCATACGGCGAATAATGGATGGGATAAGAACCGAGAGAGCGCAGGTAACCTGTGTAAAATGTTCAATGTGTGAGCGTCAAAACTTTTAATTTAATTCTACTTAAAATAAACAGCAAATGTTGCTGAACAAGTAAGGGAATTTCATGATCGGAGCATTTAGCACTGTAAATTAACTTAGGGGTTTGTTTACTAAGCAGCGGAATTCAATGGGGCCACCGCTCTGATATCGCTCGGAAGCTGCTACCACTGCTTTGTAAACATACCCCTTGGTTTTGTATTAATTGTAGGCACCTAATACGTAATAGGACAACCCTACCAATAAGAAGTGGCAGTAGTCTAATCAGTTTAAAGTAAGAGAATGAACTAGAGTTTTTAAGGCCTTGGAATCAAGATAAGGCCTAATAGAATGAATCATTTTAAGGGAGAAAAAGATTTTTTTCACCAGTGATGATTTTTGTGAAGAGAATGAAAGAAGATGATCCAATATTGCTCAAATGACATGATGTTATCACTATCAAGGACAGAGTTTCCAGCAATATATGGAGTGAAATTACATGCAGAATGAGTCCGTGAAATTCATAATGCTGCAGGTTGTTTTGCATTAGGGACTAAAGGGTGATCATGAATCCATGTAGCATTCTCATCCAAGTGCTGTGAAGGGAAGATGTAAATGGGCTGTCCCATGTATTATGTGAAATGACAATTTGAATGTCATCTGCATATATATGGACACTAAGACCAAGACTCCGTGTGAGAGTCGCTGAGGAAGCCATAAAAAGGTTTAAAAGAATAGGAGCTGGGATGGACCTCCTGCCCCTACCCATGCTTTGGGGTCGACCAGTTGCACTTTCAGAATGCAGTGAGCAGGGGTTCAGAGGCTTCCCTTCACACTCTGCTTCCTTTTCTGTTGTATTGTCATTGCCGCAACTGGTCCAGGAGAGATGTGGTAGCGGCGGTAATGGTGGCAGTGGGAGATTGGAGGCCGCAGCACTTTCTGCTGCCCTCCAAAGGTTGCCACTCTAGGCAACTGCCTATTCAGCCTAATGGCTCTGACCAAAACATCGGTGTCAGGATTGGCTCATGTAGACCAGGAAGTGAGAGAGTGACTCATCCTTTATTCACAGTGTTGATTGGGTCAGTGTATTAACCTTCTTACCTAAGAAATGCAAGACTTTTACAAATATATGAAAGTCATTTGAACTGTGTGGTATCTTATAAATGATTAATACTACAATACACTGGAGGTCATTGTGAAAGCATCTCCACGAGTAAACGGCAACTTCGGAAAGCCACTAGTTACACATGGAGATGGTTGGAATGCAGAAATTTCAAGGGCATGTGGTATGGGTGTCCTTTCAATGGGCCAAAAATGTATATGTGTATTAGCCATTTTACAATGGGAATATACATCTAAACAAATTTCCTCATCGACTCCTGAACCAGCAGTGAGGCCAGGACCAGTTTAACCTTAGACAAACTAGGCAGTGCCTAAGGCAGCAGCTTCTGGAGTTGGCAAAGATCAGTTGCAATTGAAGTAAAACAGCAGATCCTGGCAGCCATACATAGTACTTTTAATCAAAGGTAGGGTGGCTCATTTTTAAACATCCCATTTACCTGAATAAGTAGCCATTTACTTGCCTGATGGAAACTGCCCTCATTATGTAAGTACATATCAAACAAAGCCGAATATTTAAGAGTGTGATATCCATTTATGATTTTTTACAGGAATTTCTGGGATGGGAGATGGTGAGAAAATCATAATTATTAAGTTTAATCCTGAAAATCTCAGGGAGGGGGTTGGCGCATGAAAGATAATTGAGGGGGAGGGGTGCAAAACTGAACATTCACCTAGAGCATCTAGTATTTTTGTATCATCCCTTTGTGATGGATGCATCGATGAAATAAAAGTGTGAGTTTCAGTCAGGGTGTTACACGAAGGATTGAGTGTAGTTTCCTTAATGCCTCATTTCTTATTTTTGCCTCAGAAGTAAAACAACAAACCTTTTGCAGCTTCAGTAGTTAATGGCAACCATTTATATGCAGAGTTTGTGGCATCGGCCAAATGTGCGTGAAAGTACTGGCATTTAGATATGAAAGCTACCAAATGATGCCACCATTTTTTTGTATGTGCAGCTTTCTAAAATTGCTGCTCCCGCTAAACATGCCAGTAAATACATGCATATTAAAATAAACAAATGTGATATGTTACTTTTACAATGTAATATAATTCTTGTATTACATTCAACATTCTGTAATATAATTTTGTATGTAATGACTTTCTGACTTCCTTTGTTGTATGCCTGCATCCTGGAAGGAGAGACTACGTGGCTAGTAATACGTAGCCTGTCACAGGTGCGGAAGTACAAAGAAGTGGAGTGAGACAGTATTAACCAATGAGTTATAGAAAAACTGGAAGGGGGAGAGGACATAGTGTAGCATGTAATGATTTTCTGACTTCCTTTACTGTATGTCTGCATCCTGGGAAGAGAGACTACGTGGCTAGTAACATGTAGCCTGATACAGGTGCAGAAGTATTAACCAATGAGTTATAGACATGCTGGAAGAGGGCAAGGACATAGTGCACTATAAAAGAACCATGAAACAGAGGATGATTGTGAAAGCTTAGTCAAGCATTCACCCTTTTCTTGCAAGAAATGTAATTTAATTAAAATAATGCTTTGCTTCACTGAGGAGTCTGTTATTGCGTAAAAGTTATGTTTTATTACAGATTTGGAGGCTCGTCCGGGATTGTGTCATCGCTGGAGGAGACCACCGCCACCGGGGAGACGCGTCCCATTGAATTCAACAGCCTTGTGTATCAATGACAGGGGGCTGCAACAATGTACTGACAGCGAAATCCCGAGACCATGATGGAAAAATCAATACAGACTCAGTGAAGCAGACCAGGTATTAAGCAGGCACAAACGTGTCATCCAGTTAACTCCGTGCACGGACCAAGGTAAGAAACAAGACTGTAAAGTATTGCCTTGGTGGTTGGGTATCGAGACAGACTATTGTGTGTATGAGACATGTCCTAGTCACGAAGTGAGTGCGGAGCCTCAATCCGCACTTCCGACACATCCGCGAGGAGTGCGGCTGGAGAGAGACGAAGTGAAAAGCACATTGGTGAAAACGGTCTCGACGAGATTAGGAATTCTAAAGGAAACTTGAGTAAGGACAGGGATGGCAATACAGACCCCGGGGACATTCCTCCACACAGTCTATTAGGGAGGATGTGGAAGTAAATGTCAAAAGTAATGAACACACTAAGAATAAGGATAAAGCAAAGAACTGTTTTAAGAATTGCTGTTTTACATAGACAAAAGAAAGCATAAAGCTAGCTGCAGTCTTCTGGCTGAAATTAGGTACAGACAAAGAGTGGTTATGTCAAATCCTTAACTTATATGTAAACAGGGAAAAGATTAATTCAACAAGTGCTTGATGCTGCCAAAAAGAAATAGCAGCGGTGCATGAAAATGGTCATTAAGCAGGAGATTCTTTTGAAGCCAGAGAAAAATATATTAGCAGATGAAACTGCTAAGGAAGCTACCTTAGATGAAGACAACCCCTATATACAATTTAACCCCAGAAATAGAGAGTCAGGCAGCAAATCTCTGTATTTTAAAAAGGATATAGCATTATTAGAAAAGGTACAGAGAAGAGCCACCAAAATGGTAAAGGGGATGGAAGGATACCCCTATAAAGAGAGGCTAAAAAGGTCAGGGCTCTTCAACCTGGAAAAGAGATGGCTGAGGAGAAATATGATAGAAGTGTATAAATGGGTAAACATAGATCGATTGTTTACATCATCAGAATATAAAAAGACTAGGGGACATGCAATGAAGCTACAGGCTAACCTATTTAAGACTAATAAGAGAATTATTTTTTCACTCAACGTGTAATCAAACTCTGGAATTTGTTACCAGAGGATGTAGTAAAAGCTGTTAGTTTAGCTGGGTTTAAAAAAGGTTTGGACAAGTTCCTGAAGGAAAGGTCCATAAACCATTATTAAAAGGGACCCAGGATATCACTGCTTGACCCAATACAAGCACTGAAGAACCTGTGTCTTTTGGGGAGACTGCTAGGTACTTATGACCCAGATTGGTCACTGTTGGAAACAGGATACTGGGCTTGATGGACCTTGGTCTGACCAAGTATGGCATATCTTATGTTTTTATGTCCTTATTTACTGAAAGGGAAAAATGAAAACTCGAAGATATAAGGGCAGTAGAAACAGAAGGGGGGAAATGGGTTTTACCAGATGGCAGGCAGATGGTAAACAAACAAATAATGAGAGAAATTATGGCCATTCTACATCAAGAGAGTCATTGGGGTGTATGGGAATATACACAGTAGCCAAGCAAGTTTGTGAGAGGTGTATAACCTGTAAGAAAATAAACAAAAAGTCCTTAGGAAACAACCGCAGGGAGACAGAGATCTTCATCCATTCTAAAGTATACAGGTTGATTTCACTGAGTTGCCCCTGGTTGGGCGGGTAAAGTACCTTTTGTTAATAGTGGACCATTTGATGTGATGGGTGGAGGCATATCCCATGGTAGCTTCCACAGCAATAGGAGTAGCAAAAATATTGATATATGGAATGATAGGTCATATTGACTCGGATCAGGGAAGTCACTTCACAGCCAAGGTATTACAAAACATAATGGAAACTCTGGGAGTATCCTGGGATTTCCATACTCTATGGCATCCACCCTCCTCAGGGAGAGTGGAACACATGAATGAGACTATAAAGAGGCAGTTAGCCAAATTGATGTTAGAAACAAAATTACCTTGGACTAAGTGTTTGCCCTTAGCATTGTTAAGAATCCGAGCAGCCCCTCGGAAAGATTTAGGATATGGGACAATTAAAGGAACCTCCTCGGTTTGAAACCAAAGATAAGTTTCTTAAAGAATATATACTTGGGCTGTCATCTTCTTTATCTGTTCTCAGGAATAAAGGACTATTGGCACAACCCCCCCCCCCCTCTCCCCTGTTGGAGTTTGCAGTTCACGGTCTCAAGCCAGGACAGTGGGTCTTGATAAAATCCTGAAAGGAGTCCAAATTGCAACCAGACTAGGAAGGCCCGTTCCAGGTCTTACTGAGTACTGAGACTGCTGTAAGAACTGCGGAAAAAGGTTGGACTCATTATACATGCATTAAAGGTCCAGTCGAAGCTCCTTCAGACGGACAATGGAAGGTCCAGGGAACTAATGACCCTCTGCACCTAAAAATAACAAGAAAACACAGAAGAATAGGAGAGGAGTTGGTTAAAAAGGACTAATAAAAATTATAACAAGGACAAAGAAAAGTGGATGGTATTACTATGGTGGGGGGGATCACTTTCTTTGTTAAGGAGAATGACATGGGATTTAGGACGGGGAAAGGGATGGACAGATGAACAAATACAAACACAGACACGATGGGGAAGGTGTATCCTAACATATTTACTGTAACCTTTCCAGAGGGAGAGGAACCAGTGAGCTTAGAATTTGATGCCTGCCAAGTGATAAGTTGTGATGGGGGATACTACGAAAAATTGTGGGGAAATAGTCATAAGTATATGTGTCCAGAGACTGCCTAGAGACTTGTGTACGGGATGCCCTGTTACGGGTGGTCACAAGTTTGGTGGACCACCGAGGATGGAGGCTGGGTCTCCCCAGAGGGGAAGAAGCATCCAGTTCAAAAGAAAATAACAATGATAAAGAAACACAGCATTCAGTATTGTAATCCAGGAAGATGCAACCCCATCGTGGTCACCCTCTCTGGAAGGGATAACTTACTGGATGGGACCTATGAACTAGGAATAGACGTTAGTGGGCAAGATCCCCTGGGAAGATTGAGGATAAAAATACCCCTCAAGAATCAGACTCAGGTCTCCACACCATTCCCGAGCATATCCTTTGAACCTAATAAGGACCCTAAGACAATCAAGATTGAAGATTTGAGGGACACTCTAGAGGTGGAAACGGGTTATGGGGATGTGAACTCCTGGGTAGAATGGGTTAAATATACCGTAGGAAGTCTCAACCATAGCAATTGCTAAGCATGTGCCTCCGGGAGGCCCATTGCACAGGTTGTGCCCTTACCCTTGAGGTGGGATACAGATCCCAATGCAGTAAGATGCCTCATATCTCTGTATCAGGAAAAAAATGGCTTGAGGAAATGAAAGCTGCAAGTCATTGAATTTGCTCTTTCCCCCTACAGACTTGAAGGAGGTAAAGGTTCCCCCCACATTTTCAGCAGTGTTTGGAAATCACTCCACCTGTCTCATCGGGTGGGGGAAGAACTACACAAGGAAAGTGGGGGAACTGAACACCTGCGTTCTAAGCCTAAGATTCCTTCTACATATTTTATAAAATGCTCTGCATTTGTTGGAGCCTTTTCTAAAATACTAGTGGAACTGAATACATCCTGACCTAAACACCTCCATTCCTAACTCAACGACTGGTGCAAAATGGAATTTGTGAAGGATAATTATATAACAAAGTGAGATGTTTAAGGCAGCCAGAACACATCTATTTTAAGCCTATTTTATAAAGGAAGGTAGGTACCTACTTTTCTTTATAAAATACTAGCTTAAGTGGCTGAAAATGCACCTTAATTTAAGGAGTGATCATTTACAGCAGGCCTAGAGCTGGTGTATGTCATAGCTGGCAAGGGATTTACCATGTGCTAATCATACCAAGCTAACAGCACAGAGCAGCACAGTAAAAGTCCCGCACTAACCGCTTAGATCATGATGGGGCAGTTACTGGACAGGTTAGGGATGGAGTGTGGGCACTGACAACAAATCGTGGTTAGCACGGACATCACTGGCATTGCCAATCTCAATTGTTGCCGTTAGTATGGGCGCACTTACCACCTGCTCAATAGGTTCGGCAAGTGCACCCCCCGTTAGATGCGTTTACCAGTTAGTATGGTGAGGTGAGTCTCCCCACAATAACTGCAGGGAGACATGCCGAGCATACCCCCAACACTTAGCACAGATCTGCACTCCTTTCCGTGCTAACTTGTGGGAATTGACATGCATTAACTATTGCATTTTAGCAAACATGCTTCCTTAGTAACTAGCTCTCTTAATGTGCTAAGTAGAAAGTACTATCAATTCTTGTCTCCTCAAAAGTTTTAAGATTTTTAAATGTTTTTATGAAAAGCCTTATTTTTAAAGTTTTGTAAAACTTAAACTAGTTAGGGTTTAAGGATAGTTATGTCAGATGCTGATTTGGATAAAAATATTTTTCACCTCTGCTTTTTCAGTAGACCTCTTTAGAATCCAATAGAGCAGGCATGTCCAACAGGTAGATCGCGATCTACCTGTAGATCGCGGAGGGGTCAGAGGTGGATCGCCAGGCCCACTTGGCTCCATCTCTCCAGCAGCTCGCCCCGTCGCTAGGAGAGAGCTCATGCCGGCAGGTCGTCTGCCGAATGCTTGTCGCCGCTGCTGATCCTTTGCCTGTCTTTTTTCCCTGCCTGAGGGAATCTTGCCTGCGGGTGTATTGGGGACACTTGGTGTTTTTGTGCCAATAGTTTGTGGTTACCCCAGGGGGCTGCCGCCTATGCCCCGCAATGAGACACCACAGGCCCGGCATCATACCTGCTCTCCTGCCTCTCAGGATCACTCATTCCTGCCCCTGCCCCAACACCCCTTAGAAGTATGTTATATACCGGGCGATATCCATTCGCCCGGGCTTTACCTGAATACATATACCGTATTAGTTGTGTCGTGTGCTGGTCATTGGTCACTTTATAGTTCGCTTTCATTAAACATTTTCAGGCAGACACAACAAAGTGTCAAGAATTTGTTGATTTTGGCGGGCTTTTCCAATTTTGTTCTAACTTGCCTATGCCTTGCCTTCGAATTGGTTCAAACCACTGTGACGTTTGCTTGCCTCTGCAATTTTATTTTGCCTTGCCTTTGCGTTGATTCTACACTGTGTGCAGAATTTATTAAATCGCGTATGATGGTATTTGAACTTGTTTGATGGTATTGATTTTATCTGGTTTGCTGGACAGGTGTTTGAGTTTTTTTGATGATTGTCTGGTGGTATTTGATTATTGGTGCCAGTATGATGAATTCTTATTTTTACTTTTAGAACTGCATGTGTGGTTTTGGCATCTCCAGTCCTTGTATTGCACATCATCCAGAGGACTTCAGTTCCTGTTGATCTTTAATACTGTGGGACAGTGACAGTTTTGGACAAGATTCAGCCAGTGTTTATACTAACTTAGGAGATTTGGCCTTCTTACATCCAGCCACCCCAGTATAACGAAGATGAGTGTTCCAAAGAAGAGCAAAACCTACCACTTTCATGATGAATGGGAAATGGACTACTTCATCATGGTGAAAGACAAGTGTAGTTGTCTAATTTGTAACGCCCCAGTATCCTTGCCCAAAAAGGGTAATCTGGAACGTCATTATAAGGCTCTGCATAGCCATACGTTTGATGCTGATTTTCCACCCAAAAGTGAAATTCGTAAACTGAAGCTCAAAGGACTTAACCCGTTTTGGACCAGCGTATGTTTTACATACATAAGGTTTCCATACTTACTACTCAACTGTTTACTAATTAATGGTTATAAATTCTATGGAACTATGTTTGGCTATTATCGTTATGTCAAAAAGTGTTATATACTGGTTTTTTATCTGAGATCTAGTTAGTTTAATAGGTATTCCAAGTTTGCTGATTTTGACGATACTGGTGGCTCAACATAAAAAGATCACAAAAAATAGTAAGTAGCTTATAATGCTGTAATAGCTACTATTTTGCAAATAAAAGTATTTGTAGACTTTAGAAAATAGGTTTAGATAACTGTAAGTTACTTAGTGTCAGAGTTGTTGGTGCGTATATCGGCCTTGTATGTTTTTCATACGCTGGGCTAATATGTTGTCAAAACTAATTGCTGTCAAGCATTCTGTTCTAGGTGTTTCAATGGTGCAATATCGACGCACTGCATCAGAAGTGTTTTCACGTGTATCATATTCCGCCGTCAGAATGGACTGTTGACAAACTATATTATATCATAATAAAGTGTTTTAAATGAAAACTGCAGTTTCAATAGTCTCCTACAGTATGTTTATGTCAATGAATATTGGAACTGAATCCTATCTTTTCTGAAGACGGACCATATACTATATTGGACCAGTGTATGAAAAACATACACTATGTGAAACTTCTATTTTCTGCAAAGTTTTAATATTTTTTATTATTGCTGGTATTTCATAGTTGTTTGAGTGTAACAAATCTAATAAATCATCCAGAACAGAGAAAGAATATGTGAGCTGTCCAAAACAGGTTAAATCGAAATTGGCTACTCAGCAACAGTTGATGGGGAAGCCAAGGTCACATTCTGTCAATGCAACCATAGCATCCTTCAAGGTCAGCAACCTGATCGCAAAGAAATGCAAACCTTTCACTGAAGGGGAATTTGTAAAAGATTGTTTTCTTGAAGCAGCTGACAATCTTTTTGAAGGATTTAAAAATAAGAAAGAGATCATAGCTGCTATTCAAGATGTACAATTGTCAAGAAACACCGTCGTACGGCGAATAGAAAAGATGTGTGGAGACACAACTGAACAATTGTTGGAGGATGTTTCAAATTGTGTTGCTTTCTCACTCCAACTGGATGAATCTACAGACATAAGAGATATAGCCCAGTTACTAGTCTTTATCTGGATGGTTTTTGAAGACTTCAGTGTTAAAGAAGAACTACTTGGAATGATTTCTTTAAAAGGGAGAACTACCGGTCAGGAAATATTCAGTTCTTTCCATTCTTTTGTGACAAAGTGTAATCTTCCATTGCATAGACTTGTTTCCATCACTACTGATGGAGCAAGAGCAGGTGAGGTTAACGGTTTCATAGCCCTCTGTAGACAGCATGACGACTTCCCAGATTTCCTTTCTTACCATTGTATCATTCACCAGCAAGTTTTGGCAAGCAAGAGACTCAATACAAAGACTGTCATGGACATCATTTTCAAAATTGTAAATTCAGTTCATCGAAGATCACTTCAAAGATGGCTTTTCAATCTTACTCTTGATGAAGGGGCAGTGGAAATCATTTTGCACACAGATGTAAGGTGGCTAAGTAGGCACAAATCTCTGCAAAGATTTCGTGATTTGCTGAATGAAATAAGAAGTTTTTTGAAGGAGAGGGGAGATGACCAAGCAGAGACGGAAGATGAGGAGTGCTTAAATGATCTGGCATTTCTCGCTGACTTTCAAGGCGAACTAAGTGATATGAACCTTGAACTACAAGGTAAAAACAAATGCATTAGCAAGATAATGAGTACAGTTTCATTCTACAAGAGCAAATTTAAGCTAATGACTGACCTTGCAAACAACACTTTTGATCATTTTCCTAATACGCAGGACCATCTGGGACAATATCCAAATTTTGTTTTTCAGAACGAGAAGTATGTGACAGAAATCTGTTCTTTTATCCAGGAATTCGAAAATAGATTCTGTGACTTCCAAAAAAATTGGAACAGTTGTGGAGTATTTGTCATACCCATTCAAGGTAGATGTGGACATTAAAGAAACTGCAGCTGCTATCAGTAAAAATTACTCATTGAACAAGCCATCACTTGAAAACGAAATATTAACCATTAAAAATGACATTTTTCTCAAGACCCATGCTGAGCAAGAATCGTTTTGGAAGCTAGTGCCTAGAGACAAATTTCCAAACATGAGAAGATGCAGTGAAGCTGTACACTCCTATTTCGGTTCAACTTATTTTTGTGAATCTGCGTTTTCCCATCTGAAAATGACAAAGAGTACACGACGTTCCAACATGACAGATGAACATCTCCAGGATTCCCTGAGACTGGCCCTCACGCAATATTCACCAACTTCAAAAAGCTGGTGGATGAAATGCAGGCTCAGACGTCTCACTAATGAGCAAGAGCGAAATATTAAAGATTATGCAAGATCAGCCTGAATCAATACTCAACCTAAATTTAGCACAAATTACTCAATAAAAGTTAAAGAAAGTTATTAAGACAGTTAAAGAAAGCTATTACTCAATAAAACTTTATGAAAAAATGTACTTTCCATTTCCCCTCGCAGTTCTTACTGGATCTTCGTCTCTCTGTTTTGTTTTTGCTTAATTTGCTTAATAGCTGATCACATCCAAGTAAATGACAGAAGGTTCATTAAAAATGGGCGGGGGGGGTGGAATCCTCCAACTTTATTGGGTTAAAATTTAATTTGAAACCTAATTATCATGGTGGTAGATCACTGGCACTTTTGGCTGGAAAAAGTAGATCACGACCTGTTCGAAGTTGGACATACCTGCAATAATGTGTGTTGTTTTTGTTGTGCCATAAACATCTCATATCTACTACTACTACATATCATCTCAATAATGTGGTCAAGGCATTTAGCATAGCTGAATTTCAAAGTTCTTGGAGAAGTCTATAGACAATTATTAGTCAGATAGACTTGGGAAAACCGCTGTTTATCCCTGAGAGTAAGTAAAACAAAGGAGTGGAGGAGCAGCCTAATTGTTAGCACAACTGCCTAGTACCCAGAAGATCAGGGGTTCAATTCCTACTGGCACTCCTTGTGACTTTGGGCAAGTCACTTTACCCTCCATTGCCTCAGAAGAAAAGGCTGGCAATCTACTTCTAGTGATACACTGCCAAGAAAACCCAGAGGTAGCGGGGTCACTATGAGTTAACACTGACTTGATAGCACTAAAAAAAAAGTAAAACAAGGACTGATCAAGTCTTTGGAATTCTGCTGCATACTTCTGACCCAGACCAGCCACTGTCAGAGATCAGAGGCTGAGCTCAAGAAGAAATGTAAAATCCTGCTAGACCAGTCCAGATGAGCAGATTCTGCTCCCCAGTCAGGATGTGGAGGCAGACTCAATCAGCTTTTAATGATGTCATCACTTGGTATATCTTCTGGTGCAGCACTGACAGTAGTCAGTATGACACTTCCCAGGCAGTAAGAAAGACTGAAAGCCTCAGAAACTATAATGGTATTAATTAATGACTAACATTTAATATCATATATAGGAACATGTATTTGGCTGTCTTACCATAACTGACTGCATCAGGCCTGAGACTGACAATGCAATAAAGTAGCAGCCAATCTTTCAAACCAGTAGAAATAGTCTTCCAGGCAGGGCCGGCCCATCCATTGAGCGAGAATGTTTTTTGCACAGGGCCCTGCGTTTCAGGGGGCCCCGCGCAAAGAACATTCTGATTTAAAAGTAAATTTTAAAAAGTTTTTTTAAAAAGCTGTCTGCAGCCGGTGCCACCGTGGTAGAATCGAGTGTCCCGCGGGCCCCCCCCCCCCCGCCCATCAAAGCCTGCCCTCCCTGCATCAGTGCGACTGCGGAGAGGGAGCTGATGCAGGGAGGGCAAGCTTTGCTGGGCAGGGGGGGCCCCACGGGACACTCGATTCTGCTGCGGCCATGGCAGCCGCAGCAGCAGACAGTTTTTTTTAATTTTACATTTTCCCTGGGCTGGGGGGGGGGGGGCTTAGGACTGGAAATGGGCCAATGGGGTTAGGACTGGAAGTGGGCTGATGGGGGGTTAGGACTGGTAATAGGCTATGGGGGGGGCTAAGTCTGTAAATTGGGGGATTGGGGGTTAGGACTGGTAATGGGCCATGGGGGGGGGCTAAGACTGGAAATGGGCTCATGGAGTTCGGACTGGACGTTGCCTGATGGGGGGTTAGGACTGGTAATGGGCTATGGGGGTGCTTAAACTGAAAATTGGGTGATGGGGGTTAGGACTGGAAATGGGCTGATGGGATTAGGACTGGGAGTGGGCTGATGGGGGGGTTAGGACTAGTAATGGGCTATGGGGGGACTTAAACTGAAAATTGGGTGATGGGGTTAGGACTGGAAATGGGCTGATGGGGGTTAGGACTGGAAATGGGCTGATGGGATTAGGACTGGGAGTGGACTGATGGGGGCTTAGGACTGGTAATAGGCTATGGGGGGGCTAGGACTGGTAATGGGTTGGGGGGTTGCTAGGACTGGAAATGGGCTTAGTGGAGGGGCGTTAGAACTGCAAATAGCTGATGGGGACGAGGGCTTGGAATGGAAATGGGCTGAGGGGAAGGGGGGCTTGAACTGCAAATAGCTGATGGGGAGGGGGGCTTGGAATGGAAATGGGCTGTGAGGGGAGGGAGCTAGGACAGGAAATGGGCTGATGGAGGGGCTAGGATAGGACTGGGAATTGGGTGTTGGGGGGAGATAAGATTGGAAATGGTCTGTGGTGGGGGCTTGGATTGTAATGGACTCATGGAGGGGCTAGAACTGGAAGTAGGCTCATGGGGGCTTGGATTGGAAATGGGCTGAGTGGAGGGGAGCTAGGATTTGACATGGGCTGATGGTGGGGCTAGGAAAGGACTAGAAATGGGCTGATGGGAGGCTGGTATTGGAAATGAGCTGATGAAAGGACTCGGATAGGACTGCAAATGGATGGGGGAGCTAGGACTGGAAATGGGCTGATGGGGGGCTAGGACTGGAAATGGGCTGATGCGGGGACTAGAAGGGAGCGGATACTGGGTGAGGCTGGAACTAGAAGGGAGCTGATGCTGGGGGAGGTTAGAATGGGATGGGGATGGGGCTGGGAGAGTGAAATGGAGAGGGGAAAAATATTTTGTGTGGGAGGGAAGAAAAATCTACAATTGGCCGGGTATTGGGAGAGTAGGTGGGGATTGAGGATGGAGTGGTAAAATTTGAGTGGATGAAATAGGAATGAGGAAAGAGCAAAAGGAGAAAGATTAGTATGTTAAAGCAGATGTAGAGAGAGAATGGAAAAAAACTAGAAGAGAGAAGAAAGGACAAATGGACAGCAGACAATGGAGAGCTAGCAGAAGACACAAAGAAACCAGAAGAAAGTGGCTGGAACAATTGCAACTGAAAAAAAATGCACAAAAGGGTACTAAGATATCTCTTTATTTTGAATTTATTAACTGGAATATGTCAGCTCTGGGAAATGTGCATCATTAAAGTCTGCGCTTTGTTTAGTACAAGAAGAAATTAATTTATAGTTTTATTTCTACATTGTTGTTGTACATTCCAAGTTTGGCTTTTAGGGTTCCCAGTTTAATTATTGTCTTCCTGTTTCTAAATTGTGATTCCTTGTTTGGTGATGGTCTATGTTCTGCATGTGTAACTGAGCTGAGGTATTCTGTTTATGTAATTCCTATTTGACATTTGCTATGGGTTCTAAATGGGCAGTGTTTGTAGTAGTTCCTAATGTGCCTGGCGGTTGGCACTGGATTATAGTGATGTAGAAATCTTTTAGTCTTTCTTTATCCATACACTCATGAAGAGGCATGTTTACTAAAAGTTAGTGTATGGTAACATTATGCAAATATTTATGCAAATGAGTCCCTTATGCAAATGAGGCCCCGCACCGAGTCTCCGCACATGGCCCCACACCCCCCTTGGGCCGCCCCTGCTTCCAGGGCAGGTTCTGAACTGGTCTAGCAGGATTCAAGGAAAGAAAATGATCAGATATGTAAAATTTCTCCCTCCTTATAAACCTGCTGGATCAATCCAGAAAAGTGGCATGTATTCCACAGTCAGGACCCAGGGTGGAGGAAGATAATGCTCTGGACATAACTCTCCAATCAAAGATTACATATGCTCCAGCTCCCACATGCAACCTGTAGTGCTTCACAATGACCGGGTACAGATATCCACCAGAGACCTTAAGGCAAATCCTGCCCAAGATCTACCAGATGCAGAGGATGGTCCGCCTGAAAGCTTCCTCTAAGAAAGGGGGCAGGATGTTGGTCTGGTTAAGATGAAAGAAAGAGAACATCTTTGGGAGAAGACTGGCATAGTCCTCCAGAAGACAGAAGCTGCCAAAATAACCAAAAAAGGGTCCCTGCAGGACAAGGCTTACAGCTCTGACACCCGTTTGGCAGACATTAACCACCAGGAAAACCACCTTGAGGGTTACATCCTTGAGAGATACCTTGTGAATGGACTCAAAGGGGCCCATCCATCAGAAATACTGGCAGATGGATCTGTCTCACTCCCTTGAGGAAATGGGAGACATCAGGGTATGTAGCCAAGGATATCCCCTTGAACGTACCCCCAGAAGCACTTTAGAGCTCCTTCCTTCTTGGGGATCTTTCCTCATATTTTGAAATGACCAGTCTAAGTAGAATTCAGGAATTTCAAAAGTTTAAAAAAGAAAATAACATCCCTTCTCGAGTTATAGGCATACCTATATGTACATTTAAGCTTTATTTTATAAGTCAGATAAACATTCTATGGCATTTTTTAAAATTCTCTTCTTTTTTTCAAAAAAGAAGTTAATTTTACTTCCTCTTCTACCAGAATCGAGAAGACTGCATCAAAGGAGTGTACAGGAGAAGCAATGTCCTTTGCCTCTGTCCCCACTGAAATTGGGGGCAGGTGGTGGTTATAGTCCATGGAGTCTGGGCAGGGGCGGCCCAAGGAGGATCCGGGGCCATGTGCAGAGACTTATTGCGTGGCTTCATTTGCATAAATATTTGCATAATGTTAACATATGTTACATTTAGCAAACATGCCTCTTAATGAGTTTCTGGATAAAGAAAGACTACCAGATTTCTACCAGTGCCAACTGCTTGGCACATTAGGAAGTACCATAAAACTGCCCATTTAGAACCCATAGCAAACCTGCCATATCATAACAGCACTACCAGGACTCACAAAGCACCAAACCCTACCTATCACACTGCAAATATTAAACCAGTACATCTCAGAGAATACCAATACATCTTCTACTGGGGAAAGAGAACAAGTGGCACTGTCAAATAGAAACTACATAAACAGAATACCTCAGCTCAGTAACACATGCAGAACATAGACCCTCACAAAACAAAGAACAATTTAGAAATAGGAAGACAAGAATTAAACTGGGCATCCCAAAAGCCAAACTTGGAATGTACAACAATGCTGGAGAAATAAACCTATAAATTAATTTCCTCTTATACTAAACAAACATGCAAAGACGTTAGCGATGCACATTTCCCAGAGCTGACATATTCCAGTTAATAAATTCAAAATAGAAAAGTATTTTTCTACCTTTTGCTGTTTATGCATTTTATTTTGCAGTTGTTATTGCTCCAGTCACTTTCTTCTGGTTTCTTCATGTCTTTGGCTAACTCTCCATTGTCTGCTGTCCATTTGTCCTTTCTTCTCTCCTCTAGTTTTCCATTCTTTCTCTACCTCTACTTTAACATACTGATCTTTCCCCTTTTGTTCTTTCCTTCATTTCTTTATTTCTTTTTCATCAACTCAAATTTCATCCTTCCATTCTCAGTCCCCACTTACTCTCCCAATAACCGGCCAATCGTAGAGTTTTCTTCCCTCCCACACAAAATATTTTTTCCTCTCTCCATCCTCACTCCTCCATCCCCTTCTAGACCTCCCCCAACATCAGTTAGACCTCCCCCAACATCAGCTAGACCTCCCCCAACATCTCACTCCTCCATCCCCTTCTAGACCTCCCCCGACCCCACCCAGCATCCGCTCCCTTCTAGACCCATTCTCCCATCCCCCCGCATCAACCCATTTCCAACCTAGCCCCCCATCAGCCATTTCTAGTCCTTTCCCAGCCCCCCATCAGCCCATTTCCAGTGCCAGCTACCCCCATCAGCCCATTTTCATTCCTAGCCCCACCATCAGCCATTTCCAGTCTAAGCCCCCCCATTAGCCCATTTACAGTGCCATTTCCAGTGCCAGCTACCCCCATCAGCCATTTCCAGTCCTATCTCAGCCCCCAATCAGCCCATTTCCGGTCGAAGCCCCCCATCAGCCCATTTCTATTCCTAGCCCCCCATCAGTCCATTCCCATTCCTAGCCCCACCATCAGCCATTTCCAGCCCCCCATCATCCCATTTCCAGTCCAAGTCCCCCATCATCCCACTTCCAGTCCAAGTTCCCCAATCAGACCATTTTCATTCCTAGCCCCCATCAGTCTATTTCCAATCCTAGCCCCCCATCAATCCATTTCCAATCCTATCTCAGCCCCCCCCATCAGCCCATTTCCAGTCCAATTTCCCCCCAATCAGACCATTTCCATTCCTAGCCCCCCATCAGTCCATTTCCATTCCTAGCCCCACCATCAGCCATTTCCAGTCCAAGCTCCTCCCATTAGCCCATTTCCAATCCTAGCCCCCATCAGCTATTTCCAGTCCTATCTCAGCCCCCCGTCAGCCTATTTCCGGTCCAAGATCCACCTCCATCAGTCCATTTCCAATCCTAGCCCCCCACAGCCATTTCCAGTCCTATCCCAGCCTCCCATCATCCCATTTCCAGTCCAAGCTTCCCCCCACCAGCCCATTTCCAATCCTCGCCTTCCATCAGCCATTTCCAGTCCTATCTCAGACCCCCCATCAGCCATTTCCAATGCTATTCTAGCCCCCCTATCAACCCATTTCCATTCCTAGCCCCCGCCCCCATCAGCCATTTCCAGTCCTATCCTGGCCCACCCATTAGCCCATTTTCATTCCTAGCCTCACCACTTCTATCCTAGACTAGCCCCCACCCCAATGAGCTTTGTGCCTGTCTGAGCGGCTTACGAGGGAACCGAGGATGCCTGAGGCCCTAGTTCGACTCTGCACAGCGCTGGAGTGAAAAGCAGCGTGCTCCATCACTCGCACTGTGTTCATGTTAAGCCCACTGAGTGCCGGGAAAGGTTAAATATCATTTCCTGTTTCTCGGCACTCAGCAGGCTTCGCGTGAACACAGCGCAAGTGAAGGAGCACGCTGCTATTCATTCCAGCGCTGTGCAGATGTGAGCTGGGCCTCGGGCCTCCCCGGCTCCCTCTGAAGCCGACCCTGCAAACCCTGTGGAATAAGGTTTGCTGGGCCCTGGGACACTACCTCAAAATCAGAGACAATCCCCAAAAATTGAGGACAGCTGGTAACCCTTAGTAGAGGCCTTCCAGGTCTTGAGAAGGGTGTCTAATATCACTCCAGAGTAGCCCTTCTCAGACAGCCTGCTCTTCCCAAAGGCCAGACCATAAGCTCAGGTAGAAAGGAAGCTAAGGCAAACAAAACATTTTCAAAGATAATGGAACATATTTTGACTAAAATATCGAAGCGACTTAAATGTTTTCACATATGTAATTTCTGCTAATCAATTTTCTAGCTAAATTATTGCACACAATGGGTCAGGTTTCAAGCTGGTGGGCTAATTACTAAAAAGTAAGCATAAGTATACTACAGCAGACTGGATATCAAGGACTTGGGTGCGAATTACAATTAAATGTTAGTCTTTTCTCTATATTTATACACTTCTTTGAGACCAATGTCCCCAAATGGGTTAGTTTTGCGCATAAACTGACAGTAATGAACCTCACTCCTAAGTAAGGGATGCATAGTCTTAAGTACTCTCACAGCAGCATCTGTATCGTGCCAATAAGAACTTCCTTTGGGAGTTCATAATATGTAATATGCATAGGCAACTTATCTAAATGTCCTTGAAAGATTTTTTGATCAGACTAGTGGCACCCAGAATAATTATAATTTGTGTCTCTTTTTGACACATTTTCCTGGTGTCTAACTACAGTTCTTAGTACTTGATGATCTTCTGTCTCTCCACATGATGCATAGAATAATCACTTTGCACGGACGCTTCTATTATCAGTGCTGTTCTCATGTTTTTCTCCTTTAGCACAATGCCTTGTTTTCTTCTGCCAAGCTTATCATTTGAGGATTGGGGATCACCACAATACATTTAGGGGCCCTTTTACTAAAGGTTTTGCGCATGCATTAAATTCCCCAGAGCCTTTTTATTTCTATGGGCGCAATGGCACTTAACGCGCATTAACCTCATGAGCGTGTATTAACCTTTAGTAAAAGGGCCCCTTAGCTACAGTGATGCCACAGGGGATCATTTTAGAAGTCCTATTGGTGAGTTAGATGTCTGAAAATGAGCACATAGACGTCCCTGGGGCCATTTTAGAAGCTGGGTATATGGACGTCTCAGCGCAAGAACGCCCATGTAGAACAGGAGTGTGGTGGAGGTGTGGTCTGCGCGAAGCAAGGGAGATGCATGTTGTGGTGTGATTTCAGAATGGTATGTCTGGCCCTGGTTGGTGAGGCATCTATGCCTATACCCTCCTGACCCCAAATAAGGTAAAAAAAAATTGTTCATTTCAAGGATGCAATGCTTTTAAGGGGAAACACAAAATGTGCTTTCATCACCGCAGTTATTTCCTGTCCAAAGAAACCTGTGTGTAAATACATACTCCAAATATATTACAGACCCACTGCCACATGTCTGAGTATCTGAAATGGCAGGCCAGGATGTGGTAATCTCAGGACATAGTCGCAACCCTTCTGAAATACCCCAACTGGGACATCCTTGTACCCAGTCTTGCTACATGTGGTGGGGGGGGGGAGGCATCTCCAGAACTGGCTACCTGGGCGTTCATTTTTTGGGGTAGAGACAGCGATTTCAGAAGGCACGCATACGTGCTTCCCTTCACTGCTGCTAGCCTCCCCCCCCCCCCCCCCCAATTTTTAGACGTTCTGCTCTGGATGTGCCAGATTCTTCCTAGATGTCCCTTCTAAAATGCCACTTTGGGGCATATTTACTATTCGGCGGTAGCGACTTTCTTGCGATATCGGAGCCGCGGCCCCATTGAAATCATGGCTCAAGCACGGAAGCTGCTACCGCCATTTAGTAAACATACCCCTTAGTGTTTTTCTTCTGAGAGTCTTTAGCTATGATGGTACCTTTCTGCTAGGGCTCCGCAACTGTTGCAGAATCCCTCTTCTTGCACTCTTCTCCACATCTTCTTTCTCTTTATTCCACTTTCTGCACCATCACTCAATTGTTTTAAGATGTCCTTAGTCAGATATTTTCCTTTAATTTGTCCAATCATAGTCCTCAGATTTGCATCAGTTGCCTTTTGCAGCTTTTTATTCAATATTTATGCACATTCTTGCATATTTTGGCAAACTCTCTTACCTTCCATATTCAAATACAGGTTGGTGGCATAATAGTAGCAGCATCTTCCTGTATCTTCAGATGTCTACATAACCGTTCTTAGTCCTCCTTTAAAAGCTACTGCAAGAGCTACTGTATGTAGTTTGATGAGGAAGCCTCTAGTGAGCATATGGAAGTAGAAGAAAATAATGATTTTACCTTTAAGAAAAGTGACATCCCTGCAGTACACACGTTTCAGCGTTTGCCAAAAGAAAGCAAGCACAGAGAAACTGAAGCTAGGCTGCCACACCCAAGCTCTGCTGACGTAGTAGCAAGCTTGGAACCTAATTACAGACACCTGTCCAGAGAGGCAGAGACATGGCTCAGAGAGCAGGAATATAAACCCTGGCTAGAGAGAGAGTCAGAGGAAGGAGGAGGACAAGGAGAACAATGACGACAGCACACGAGAGGGAACACAGGAGGAGACACAGCTGGAGAAGTGGAGGTGAAGCAATCAGAGCAGAAGGGGAGAAGAGAAACCTTCAAACCCCAGTGCCGGATAGAAAGGTTCAGAGAGTTCAGAGGTGGGAGCCCAGGACTCAGTCCAAGAATCTACAAAGCCTAGCCTGGAACAGGGAACCGGGGTAGAGCTCCAGGGAGGAACTCCAACAAGGGAACCAGAGACTGCTTCCCCATAGCTGGAGAGAGATTGCTGAACAGAGCCAGAGAGCAGTCTCCACAACCTCAGGTACCTGTAATCCCTATCACATAGAGCTGTGCTCAAAGGAGACACAGAGCCCCTTAGGGAGGAGTTACCCTAAGACGTATCATAGTAGTTTGAAGCAAAACACTGCAGTTCAGGAGTTGGAGGAAATGCAAGTGGACTGTAATGAGAATGATTCATTATCATCTGAAGTACCTATGGACTGTACGTTGTGTTTAGCTGATGACATTGAATCCCTTTGCTAGTGTATATTGGAGAGCTGAGGGAAGACAAAGGAAAAGAGAATATTTTTCTTTGTTGAAGGAAACTACTATGTTTTTCTTTATCTGTTAAGCAGTTGCACTTTTGAGTAAAGAGTGTGAAGCTCAGCCAGCATACTTGTGCAAATAACCTTGAGCGAACAACTGAAGAATTATCCTGATGCAATCTGCATAGAACCTTTTGTTTGGGGAATAAACTTTTGTCATCTTTGCCTTTACCACTGGTTTCACGACTATTTCTTCTTAGAAGGCAAAAGAACTACCACTCCCAGCCGTCTTAGCTGGAGCAAAATAGTTTATACCACCTTCTATAAGGAGAACATAATGGCAACCCTAACCCTCTTAGCCTGAGGCGGAGGGCTAGGGCATGACAAGTGGCGTAGATGTTGGATCATTTTTAGTACATCAGGAATTACAAACACTCCAGGATATACGCCAAAGGTTTCTTCAAGCACCAAAACTGCTGAGCTGTGATGTGAATGGCAGTGTGGAAAATCGCTGGCAGTGTTGGCCAGAGCGACTGAGGACCAGTGAAACACTCCTTTTCAAGGCATGAGTCAACGCCCGTGCTCAGGTAAAGAGTATTTGGGCGTGGGTAATTAGGATTCAAGTGAAAAGGATAAAGGTTTCCAGGCATTCACGTTAGAAGGGACTAACAAAAGTTTTGTAGTACCGCACTTGTTGGGCTTTGTTTGTCTTTTGTTCTTCCTGCAGAGAAAACTGTGGAAATGGATCCCAAAGAAGTTCTACAATGGATGGCATCTCAGTTTGAGAAGCAACGAGAGATGGCCCATCGTGCGCAAGAACAGACTGCAGCAGCTTTGCAGGCCCAACAAAAGCCGGTAGTGGACTTAATGGAGGCGTTGCTCGCCAGCCAGAAAGCGGCAGTGGGAGCAATACCAAACCCATCGACTTTGGATGCGACAACACATACCTGTGTGGTATGACCACAGACTTGTGGGACTTTTTCATTTGGACAACTTGCAATAGGTGATGATGTTGATGATTTCATAGAAGCGTTTGAGAGAGTTGCCCATACTGTGGGGTGGCCAATGGAACAATGGGCAGTACGGCTAGCCACATCCCTCACGGGAGAGGCACTAGCAGCCTACAGGGCCATGCCAGCGGCACTTGCTACAGATTATGGAGAGCTCAAAAAGGCTATCCGAGATCGCTTGGGTTTAACTCCGATGGTCTACCGTCGCATGCTGAGAGCTACAAAGTTAAGAGCTGGTGAGACACCTAAGGCTCTGTGCCAAAGGGTCAGAAGCTTAACTTTAAAATGGTTAGCTCCAGAAGGAAAAAACATGGAGTCAGTAATAGATACAATTGTGTTAGAGCAGTTCATGGCTATGGTCCCTAAGGAAATTCAATCTTTTCTGATATTACAAAACTGCCGGACCACAGCAGAGGCAGCCCTGCTGACCGAGCGGTATTTAGAGGCAGAATTGGCTGGTCAGACAAAAGGGGGCGCTCTGAGAATATCAGCAGAGGCTAGTTTTGGAAAATCAGAAAAGGGACCAACGCAAAATGTGGAATGTATAAAAAGTTATTTGCCTAAGCAAGAGAGTAGGTGGGCAAGGAAAAGGTGTTTCAAATGTGGAAAACTAGGTCACATACAAAAGGAATGTAAAGCACGTACAGCATTGATAAGTGCTAATGTGAAACAGGTACAAGAAGGTTTCCTTTTGAATGTTGAGGTCCAAGGCATTTCTACTAATGCTCTACTCGACTCAGGTGCTGACCAGAGTATGATCTCTAGGAGACTCTGACAGGCAATTTAAGCCCGGAGTGAGTCAGTCCCGAGCCAACCAGAGGGCAGAATCAGATGTATCCATGGTGCATCCTCCTTCTATCCCATGTACAAGCTATCAATAAAGGGGTTAGGAATACCGAGGGAAGTCCTGGTAGCGACAGTCCCGAAACTGCCCCATGACCTAGTGCTGGGTAGGGATTGGCCCCAGTTCAGAAGAGGGTTGGAGAAGGGCCTACATCTAAAAGTGGGTCTGGTGTCTACTCGCTCCCAGTCAGCGACCCCAGATATAAAGGATGAACCCCCAGATGAGTCACTAGGTGAACTACCAACACACGATGACCTAATAGCTTCTCCTGTTGGTAGGGGTAGGAAGGAAAAAGCTGAAAAACAGGGTAGGTCTCAAGGAAGAACTGACTTGAACGCAGAAAAAGAGATAGAACAGGATTTCAGCCAGAGGGCGGAGGCCATGGTAACCGTGGTTCCCAGCCCCCTGTTCGAGAAACCCAGGAAGCCAGGTCAAAACCCGAGGGAGCCTCTGAAAATGGATTCACCGGTTAAGCAAAAATTCGTATTAAGATTTTGCAAGGTGTCTGCAAAGGCGCAGAGTCCCCAGAGAGCCTCACCCGAAGCAGCAGGTTATGATTTGTACAGCGCTGTGGAGGAAGTAATTCCCAGACATGGAAAGGCCCTGGTAGACACTGGCCTACAAATGGAAATGCCCATTGGGTGTTACGGCCGGATTGCGCCATGATCTGGTTTGGCCTTAAAACATTTTCTGGATGTGGGCACCGGTGTTATAGACCCAGACTATAGGGGAGTAATAAAAGTACTGCTCTTCAATTTTGGAGATGAGGATTTCAAAGTAAAGGACGGCGATCGAATTGCTCAACTCATTTGTGAGAGAGTGTGGTTTCCCTCGCTAGAAGAAGTACCCATGGTGACTCCTATGAGTCGAGGAACCAGAGGGTTCGGGTCCACTGGAAGAACTGATGTGAAAGGACTGACTGCCACTTCTGAGGAGAAAGTGGAAGAGGATTTAGGTCCGCAACTAGCAGAATGCAAAACAAACCCGGAGCCTAGAGTAGGAGATGAACTTTCCCTGCAGCAGAGGCAAGAACTAGCCCGAGTGCTAGCAAAATTTACAGATGTCCTGACACCGATCCCTGGGGAGACCAAATTGGTAGCTCATGAAATTATAACCCCATCTGGGAAGCTGGTTAGGCAAGGCCTTATCGGCTACCTGAGGCCAGGAAACAAGAGGTAGTGGCCCAGGTATGGGAGATGCTCGAAATGGGGATTATTGAGGAATCCAAGAGTCCATGGTGTAGCCCCATTGTACTAGTGCCAAAACCAGATGGCACCCTGAGATTCTGCATAGACTTTAGGCAGGTGAACACCATCTCAATGTTCGATGCGTACCCCATGCCCCGCATTGAAGAGTTGTTAGATCGGTTGGGACAAGCTCAAATATCTAAATATGACCAAAGGCTACTGGCAAATTCCCCTAACCAAGGAGTCAAGACCTAAGACTGCTTTTAGTACGCCGATCGCACTGTTCCAGTTTCGAAGGATGCCCTTCGGCCTATATGGTGCAGCAGCAACTTGTCAAAGGTTGGTGGACCACGTTTTACATCCACATCAGGAATACGCCGTGGCTTATATGGACGATATCATCATACACAGTACCAGTTGGGCCCAACATTTGCCGAGGGTGGAAGCTGTTCTACGGGCTATGAGACGGGCAGGCCTGACCCTGAATCCAGGAAAATGTATGTTTGCCGGACAAGAAGTGAAATACCTCGGACACATGGTGGGGCGAGGTATGGTTAGACCATTGATGAATAAAATAGATAGTGTTAAAACTTTTCTTAGGCCAACAAACAAAAAACAGCTGAGGAGTTTCCTGGGCCTAATCGGATATTACCGACGGTTCATCCCTCGGTTCGCCGAAGAGAGTGCCTTATTTACGGACATGCTGAAAAAAAATGCCCCAAATAACCTCAAATGGACCCCGGAGGCTGAGAAGGTTTTCACGGTGTTAAAAGGGAAGCTGTGTAAAGCTCCGGTGCTACGTGGTGTAGACTTTGGGCAACCATTTATTGTCCAAACAGACGCATCAGAGACAGGCTTAGGGGCAGTGCTGTCACAAATGTATGAGGGGATGGAACATCCCACAATGTACCTCAGCAGAAAGCTGTCCCAGACGGAAAGGAATTACTCAATGATAGAGAAGGAATGTTTGGCCATCAAATGGGTGGTGGAGGCCCTCAGGTTTTATCTCACCGGACGGAGGTTCTTATTGGTCACGGATCATGCACCCCTGAAATTGTTGAATCAAATGAAGAACCATAATGCCCGTCTGACTCGCTGGCATATGGCATTGCAAGCCTTCAACTTTAAGGTAGAACACAGAGCGGGAAGGCTGCATCAGAATGCCGACTCACTATCGCGGATTACGAGCTATGCGGGTGAAATGTCGCCAGCCCGTAATATCTTAAGGGGGGGATATGTGATGAGGAAGCCTCTAGTGAGCATATGGAAGTAGAAGAAAAGAATGATTTTACCTTTAAGAAAAGTGACATTCCTGCAGTACACACGTTTCAGCATTTGCCAAAAGAAAGCAAGCACAGAGAAACTGAAGCTAGGCTGCCACACCCAAGCTCTGCTGACGTAGTAGCAAGCTTGGAACCTAATTACAGACACCTGTCCAGAGAAGCAGAGACACAGCTCAGAGAGCAGGAATATAAACCCTGGCTAGAGAGAGAGTCAGAGGAAGGAGGAGGACGACGAGAACAAGGAAGAGACAGGAGAACAACGACAACAGCACATGAGAGGGAACACAGGAGGAGACACAGCTAGAGAAGTGGAGGTGAAGCAATCAGAGCAGAAGGGGAGAAGAGAAACCTTCAAATCCCAGTGCCGGATAGAAAGGTTCAGAGAGTTCAGAGGTGGGAGCCCAGGACTCAGTCCAAGAGTCTACAAAGCCTAGCCTGGAACAGGGAACCGGGGCAGAGCTCCAGGGAGGAACTCCAACAAGGGAACCAGAGACTGCTTACCCATAGCTGGAGAGAGATTGCTGAACAGAGCCAGAGAGGAGTCTCCACAACCTCAGGTACCTGTAATCCCTATCACATAGAACTGTGCTCAAAGGAGACACAGAACCCCTTAGGGAGGAGTTACCCTAAGACGTATGATAGTAGCTTGAAGCAAAACACTGCAGTTCAGGAGTTGGAGGAAATGCAAGTGGACTGCAATGAGAATGATTCATTATCATCTGAAGTACCTATGAACTGTATGTTGTGTTTATCTGATGACATTGAATCCCTTTGCTAGTGTAAATTGGAGAGCTGAGGGAAGACAAAGGAAAATAGAATATTTTTCTTTGTTGAAGGAAGCTGCTATGTTTTTCTTTATCTGTTAAGCAGTTGCACTTTTGAGTAGAGTGTGAAGCTCAGCCAGCATACTTGTGCAAATAACCTTGAGCGAACAACTGAAGAATTATCCTGATGCAATCTGCATAGAACCTTTTGTTTGGGGAATAAACTTTTGTCATCTTTGCCTTTACCACTGGTTTCACAACTATTTCTTCTTAGAAGGCAAAAGAACTACCACTCCCAGCCGGCTTAGCTGGAGCAAAATAGTTTATACCATCTTCTATTAAGGAGAACATAATGGCAACCCTAACCCTCTTAGCCTGAGGCAGAGGGCTAGGGCATGACAGTAGATATGTGAAAATCTTTTTAGAATAAGTGAAATTGTAAAAACTATTCTCATTGCATTTGCAAATAATTTAAGGAAGATGGCTACCAATGCACACATTTTTGCCATATTGATAACAATTTTTTGAAATGGGCAAAAGAAATATAAAATTTGTCCATTTCGTGGAATTTGCAACCATCTTCTTTTCTTCCCCTCTCTTTTAGAGCAGGTGAAGCACTACAGAGCAGCAGAGTGGGTCAACTTATTTGGTTACAGCAGGGACATTTTAGGCTAATTCTGATTTTTAATCGACAGCCTCAATGCAGCAAACTATTAGTAGTTCCTGTTTCTACCTACTGAAATCAGTGCTGCTTCTCTCATAATAAATCAGGATACGCTTGTCAGAAATCTAGGACAGGCCTTAAATGCCCCTGAAATTTGGTAAGCTGGCAGCAACGGAACAGTCACATATTGCAGCTGTGATGTCTTTCAAAGAGAAATTTTCCAAATAAAGTCTTGAGTGAATATACAAATGTTGCAAAATATTACACAAAATGAAAAATTCTAGTTTTTGCATATTTTTAAATACGTGGTCAGATTTTCAAACAAACACGTTAAAAAAAATAGTAAATTGTGGCCCAGCCTATTAGCTCAGCAGTGCTGAAGATCTGGGCATTACCAGCCAGGTCTGGTTTCTGCTGCCTGAGTTAGCTGGGGCTGGAGATGCTGCAGGAGATGAGCCATCACTAGATAGTGACATCTACTGCCAGGGTCCAGGTGAAGTCATGGGGCCCTTTTACTAATCCAGAAAGGTTCAGCACTTAAAACTGTGCATTAAAAATGCAGGTTAAGTGCAAAACCTCTACGATAACTGTCAGGACGTGACCAGCAATTTTCCAGCAGTTAATGCGCTGATGTATACACTGCATGGTGCAATTAACGTGGAAGCACCTAATTATACCCGTGGTGGCTGATTCCAAAATGTACACATCCAGGCTTTCTGGATGGCCAAAAAATGAGGCCAATTTGTACTCGATTCCGCAACTACAGGAGCTATACATTCCCGCGGTTGCAGAATCAGGGCACTTAGACAGCCCGGCATGCACACCATTTTGAGTGAGGAGACAGTCTGGAGGCTGCCCATCTCCACCGCTCAATGCTCCGGCTGATGTGCCGGTGAGGTGGCATCCTGTCACCATGGCACCAGCACATCCAGCCGGTGCAACAGCTTCCACAAAACCATACCACCCCATTACCCCACCGCCCAACCCTCGGCGGGAGCCCCAAAGGCCAGGATTAAGTAGTGGGGGCCCTCCCACAGCATCTCAGTTGTGCAGGGGGGCTGCAGACTGTGCACAACACATCACCCAACATTTTTTCCACCTTCAGGTTGGAATAGACCAGGCATCTACCCTACCGGCGGTGGACATACAGAGACATGACCTGAATTGCCTCTGTACATCCTGCCATCTTGGCACACACCCGGCCCACCCATGCTCCGCCCCAGGACTGCCCCCTCCTGCCCACATCCAGTGCTTCCTGCGCATCCTCTGTGTACATGTGTGGAGCGCATGCCAGCAGAATTGGACATCCAAACCCGCTATACATAGTGCAGAATGATCACAATAGAGTCATTCTGCACTACGCTTTCCATGCCCACACTCCACCTTTATCCCACCCACTCATCTCCCTAGCGCACGATAGCCGATTAAAGCACATCTTAGCAATCACTCGCTGTCATACATTAGGTGTCACCACAGACAACTAGAGTATGCTAAAATGCATGTTAGCCATCTATCAGGCTTTAGTAAAAGGGCCCCATAATCTGTGGCCCAAAGGAAAAACCCTGGGTAGTTGGAAATGAAGGTTTACCATGCAGAGTCCAGAAGAAGCTGGTTCTAATTAAGTAGAAGGCCCAAGGATCAGGAGGAAACTGTTGGGCCAAAAACTAAATAGCCTAACTAACCTCATCCTTTGCCCAGAGATGATTTATAAATAGCAATTATATGAGCTCAAGGAGGTATGGCATCTTCCTAGTATATTCTGGCATAGTTTTGCTTTCAGAACAAATTTGGTGATTTAGAAATCGCTTTGGGCCAATTCTGTCCCACACTTCCATCCCCTCTGTGTGTCCAGTCTGAACTGGATATACATAGGGGATTGCGATTCAGATCCCGTGGGGCACGTCTAGCCCCACGGGATCAGAATCGTGAACAGCAATGTACGTGTAGGCCAGGACTGCAATTCAGTCCGATCTGCATGTACATTAAAAGCCCAACTAACTCAGTCAGGGCTTTTAAATGGAGCTGCGGCACCATGGCATCCTGTTGCCATGGCACCGTGGCTCCATTTAAAAGCCGTGATGCCAGCCGCCAAGGAAAAGAGTTTATTTCCCACAGCCTGGCCCCTGATCTGGTCTCCTTAGGGCAGGGTCGGGCTGCGGGGAATAAACCCGTATCCCCCTGCCCCATCTGCACCCTGGTAGCAGAAAAAGCAAACTTCCCCAGACATTTCGCCGGCCCCGGATATACAGGGCTGACATTAGAATCGGCCCTGTACGTCTGGGGCTGGCGACCACTCACTGCCTGCCCACTCTCTGCCCATTCCCCACCCCCATCTAACTTCCCCGCACAACCGGTGGGGAAGTTATTCGGGGGGGGGGAGGTTTAGCCACGAATAATGGGGATAGATGCCCCGTCGGGCCATCCATCCCTGCTATTCGTGGCTCAGAATAACCCCCTTTATGTTTAATAAAATGTCTCTAATTCAGATTGTAGTTCATAATCCAAACCTGGCCTAAATCTTAAAATATCTCACTCAAGCTCTGCCTCTGGCTTACACATCTTTGAAGTCCATTTTCCTGATCCAAACATTGACCAGTCTCTAGTTGTTTATGATGCTCAGCCAAATGTAACCTTTCAATAAATACCTCTATATTTTATTCAGTACACCACTCAATATTTTATGCTATAGTAATCACTAATCCAATCCAATAAAAATCAGACTGTGAACTACAAATATATTATGGTCATGAAAACACTGGATATTTTAGGAAGAGTACAAATCCAAAGACTTGACTAACCACAGGCAATACAATTCTCACCTTTTCATTCTCTTTGCTAACCAGCGCATCTTTCTTTTGAGGTAAAGACCGCATTCTGAAAGATGTTTTGATTTTAGCTTTCTTCAAGTTACCATTTTTTATGCCAGGCTTTGGAGTTACCTGGCTTTTAAAAAGAAGGTCAAACACTTTTGAGGTTTTCATCTTCTTCGCAAGACAACTGAGAAGCTGTTGAATACCCAACACTATTTGTTCCACTCCATCCAGTCTCTTGACATGATGCTCACCATGTTTGCATATTTCTGAGAGTGCACTGGACATCTCCAAACAAAGTTTCTTCATTTCAGACATATACTCTTTTTGTTTGGTTTCACTGGTAAGACTTATCCTTGCTTTTTCTACCTTAACCGTCTTAACATCATTTTCAATTTCACCAACTTCCTGAGAAACCTTATCTAGCTCCTGAAGGACAGTATCCTGTATAATCAAAAGTCTGTCAATCTTCAGACTCAGAAGGTCCATTTTTGCATCCATGCTGTTGAAGGAGATGGTTTTGTTGATATTCAAAGATCTTTTCATTGCTTCTTCTGCATTTGTAGGTCTTTGACTTTGTAGCGCATTAGGGTCAAACTTTCTAGCCAAAGACTTTATGAGAGGCGAAGCCTTCGTACTGGATGCACTCATCATGCTAGCTTCACCTGGTTAGAAAAGTGACCTGTTGAGTTTTCCAAAGATGAATCTAAAAGAAAATGCTCTGGGCTGCTGACCTCTTGCTGGTTTTTAATTCAAGATTTATGGAAGATGTTAGAAAAGCTCTACAAGTCCACATCTGCTCAAACACAGCTCTGATATGAACTAGCTCAACTTACCATTAAATGTACTTGAGCAGAGAACTAGCTCAACGGAAAAGTACTTGGAAAGATCTGCTTCTCTTTTTTCAACTTGATAAAGCAGAATGGAAACAGAGAAGGATATTTGCTGTGCAACCTAAATGCACTCTGCTCTCTGACGTCAGCACTGTGTAGACAGGATTATTGCACTGAGATAGAATTTGACAGTGCAAAGGCTACAAGATATTTGAGAAGCCTTCTTATGCAAAGAAAGTTTGGCAGACGTGCTCCTGCTTGTCAAAATCAGGCCTCTTGGATGCAATGTGATCTTAGCTGTTTAAAAGCAGAGGGCTCATTAAGGGGAATCTAAATTTGGGATGTGAAGTTATATAATTTTATAGTCCTTGAAACTTTAGAAACAATCTCAGATTCAGCACACAAAGATGCTACTGGTGATTTTATGTGTTTGTAGTAAGTAAAAATAGAAAAGAGAAGAAAAAAAGTGAAAGAAATATATAATTAATCTATATAGAAAGCTGCCACGTCATGACAATTACCAGCAGGGAAAAATAATATATAAGCAGTTTAAATGCAACTCAGGTCACTAAAATGCCCTAAGTTGCTGGATTTGCCTCAGTGTCTGAAGGCATTGTGTGCTGTGCTGCACAGATGTGACTTGAGCAGGCAGCTCTACACTTAATAATGTGGGAGTGATTTGCAAGCTGGTTTCAACACTGGAAATGGCCAATGAAGGAGATGAAATTTAGGACAAGTGCAAAGTTATGAACCTAGGAAAGAACAACCCATAGTATGGTTAAACGATGTAAGGTTCCACATTAGGAATCACCACCCAGGAAAAAGATTTAGGCATCGTCGTGGATAACATGTTGAAACCCTCCACCCGGCAGCCAAGAAAACAAATAGAATGCTAGGTATCATAAGGAAAGGAATGCAGAATAAAACAAAGAATATTATAAAGCCTCTGTATCGTTCCATGGTGCGACCACACCTTGAATATTGTGTGCAATTCTGGTCACTGTATCTTTAAAAGGATATAGCAAAATTAGAAAAGGTACAGAGAAGAGCCACCAAAATGGTAAAGGGGATGGAAGGATGCCCCTATGAGGAGAGTCTAAAAAGGTTAGGGCTCTTCAAACTGGAAAAGAGACGGGTGAGGGGAGAAATGATAGAGGTCTATAAATTAATGAATGGAGTGGAACAGGTAAGCGTAGATCAATTGTTCATGCCACCAAAAAGTAAAAAGACTAGGGGACATGCAATGAAGCTACAATATAGCCCGTTTAAGACTAATAAAAAAAAATAATTTTACATTCAACGCATAATCAAACACTGGAAATCATTATTGGAGGATGTAGTAAAAACTCTTATTGTAGCTGGGTTTAAAAAAGGTTTGGACAAGATCCTGGAGGAAAGATCCATAAACCATTATTAAAGAGAACCCAGGAAATCCACTGCTTGCCCCAATACAAGCATGGTGGAACCTGGGTGTCTTTTTGGGAAACTGCTAGGTACTTGTGACCTAGATTGGCCACTGCTGGAAACAGGATACTGGGCTTGATAGACCTTGGTCCGACCCAGTATAGCATATCTTATGTTCTTATGAGTATTGATGTCACTTAGATTACAAAAGAGAAATGTTTTGGAGGGAAAGTTGTCTTTGCCTCTTTTCTGCCAAGCTACCAAATGGGAGCACAAGGGTTCAGAAAATGATAGGGCCTGGGATGAAGGAAAAGTTGAAGGGATATGGTCTTTTGCCTCCTTTTCAACAAAGGAAAAGTAAAGAGGGTGGCTGAATTCCTCATTTGGCAGCTTGACCACCTAGTGATAGTACTGCAAGATTGACACTAGGGGTCATGGGTGCCATTCTGAATCTAGAGCCACCATGAGCAGCAGCAACTGGGAATCACTCCTGCTCCTAGACTACCAGAAACCTCAGAAAGAACCAAGGATAGAATTGGGGGAGGGGGGGGAGACGGATGTCAGGGGGAGTTGGGAATGGGGAACTTGATGTTTGAGGGCCAGAGAATAGGGGAATTGATGTCATGGGGAATCAGGGAGAAGGAGACTGATAATAGGACCAAATGGTATGGAGTGTGGTCTCCCCCCTTCACAAATGTCCTCTACAGATAGGTACCTAAGTGTTAGACTACATAAAACCTTTTTGAGATAGAAAGATATGCCATAACCATAGCATTACAGGGAAATACCTATTGTACCTGAATATAACTTGCCAAATAAAATAATTAAACATTTATATTTTTGTATGCATTGCCTGCATTCCAGCACAATTAAATACATTATGCTGTGTCCTAGTGGCCATTACAGAGAATACATGTTCTTTCTCATGTGTTTGTGCAGTGTTTGCCAGTGAAGTTATGTGCCTATGCAGAAAGGCATGCTTCTCACTTTGTACCGTTGAGCTGGGTACCTTTCTGAAAGCAGTTGCAGTAAACCTTTTTTTTTGCATGCATTATTCTTGGGATGCATGCATGCAAATGCATCAGTGTGAGAAGCAGTTGCTTCTAAAGAGGAACTTGGAAGGGTACTGGCAATGCTGTGTGCTGAGGAAGTAAGTAGACACCTCACAATACCAAGAAAGCAAAATTCTCCTTAAGATATGAGTCATCCCCATGTATACCACAGCTACTGGGAAAGGGGCACATTTGGATGCCGTAAGGTAATAGCCGGCTTGCTACAGCACCTGGGATTCTTCAGGGAGCAATTTTTCCAAATAGGTTAGTTTGGCGCATACCGTGAGAGTAATGAAATGCACTCCTACTCCATATATCCTGGCTTAGGAGTGGGGCTCATTACTGTTATGGTATATGCGAAACTAGCCTATTTGGAGGAATGTTCCCCTCGAGAATCAATAGGTTAGTGGCACACAGGGTTAGGGATACATGCACTACACTGAAGAAAAAAAATCCAATGGCCAGTACTGAAAAGGACATATGTGGCTGCCACCAGGTATAGGCCACATACATCCATTTTTAAGAATGTTTCCACCCATTGAATCATTTGGCCATATAAGTCACTATGAGGGTAATTTTATTACAGGACACCTAGGTTGAGGCAGACAAAACACACCTAGTTTAAGTCTATTTTATAAAGACAAGTAGAACACAAGTAGGTACCTACTGTGGTGAACAGCGCCCTCCTGAGCCTATGGAGACGGATGAAAATCCTGAGGTTCAGCAGGATTTATGCCTATTTGAGAAACCAAGGAAGAAAGAGAGACTCTATTCCACAGAGCTGAGCATGGAGACCAGCCCAGGGGAGGAGTCCTGCAGTCCTGATTGGGCACACCCTGTCCTGGGAAGGGGCGTGTCCAGGAGAGAACGTGGTTTTAAACCAGAGCATGGCTTTGCTAGTGAGAAGAAGAAGGAGAGGAGGATTAAGCAGGAGAATGATTGGAAGTCCAGAAGACGGTATGCTGATACTTGGGAACCTGGCATTGGAAGGAGACCTGCAAAGTTCTATGCAGAGGCAGTGAGTAGAAGTCCCAAGGAGAGAGGACCTAGCCCTGAAATAGACAACCGTTGGAAGGCACAGCCCTGGGAAAGGAAGCCTTCAAGGCAGGCACAAGAAAGAAAACAATCATTCTGTGGAGTACCGTTTGAGCCAGAGAGCAACAAACATTCTAACAGCTGGAGAACGTTGGAGCCATCTGAAGTCAGAACGGCATGGCAACAAGTAAGTGAATGGCCACAAAGTTTCCAGGCTGAACGTAAAGCTAACTCTCCTGTGTGTGAAACATTAGCAAAAGAGACTAGCAGTTACTCTGACACAATTAATCTAAGAGAGGAGAAAATAAACAGCCTTAAGCCAGAGGGAAGTTGTATAGCTGATAGCAATTCCCTATCTCACAAACAGCAGGCTGAATTGCTCCTACAGAGTTTTAAGCAGTTTTTAGAGTTGCAAGCTAGAAGACAGCCAGTGTTACCAGAAGCCAGTAATTCCTTACAGCTTGAAGAATTAACACAAGATAATACAGACTTACCAGATTGTGAGAGCATGGATTGCACGGTCTGCTGTGTAGAGATGCCAAGCTGAAGGAAACTGCTTTTTACCATATGTGAATTGAATGCTACGGAGCTGTTGTATTGCCTTGCTGAGAAAGCTCTAATTATGTGCACCTGATTTTCCCCAGCACTGTGAAGGTAACAGTGGCTGAAAGAGGCTGCAGTGAAACTAACTGACCTCTTGGGGCAAAGGGAGTAATTTGCTTAGAAGTGAAAAGAAGCAGTTATACTTTAAGTTGCCTTTATCCTAAGTTTTCCTGTTAGCATTTGAAGCACCTATTTTGTTTGCATTTATTTGCCATGTTATGGAACAATATCCTTTACTATAATAAATATACTGGAAACCCCATAACTACAACTCTTTATTTCGGAGCGAGAGGAGCAGGAACTACAATACCCAGCATTCCCTGGATACAGGTTACTCTCCTTCCTCACGAAGCATCATATCGCCGCTCCTGTCTTTAGCCCAAGGCCGGGCAGGAGCGCCGCACTACTTATCTATAAAATACTAATGTACAGAAAGTGGAGGAATCGCAACTTAAATTCAGGGATGGACACTTAGATTTGCTCTATAGCAGATGTAAATGAATATGCATAAAGTTCCAAATACACATGTAGATTATAATATTTTATAATCAATGTGTCTGCTTGTAAACTCTGCCTCGCTCCACCCAGACCACACCCTCGGCATCACTACCAGCAAAGTATGCACCTTCATGTCACTTTTACGCCAGTCGGTATTATATAAGAGGCCATTAACCCACATAAACTGCCAACTACATTTGTTTATGGCGTTATAAAATTACCTCCTATGTTGCCAAAAGTTATCCATCCAAAGTACAGAGGGGACAAGGCTTAACCCTTTCCAGGCCGGTCCCGAAATACTCGGGACCCAAAATTCTGACCAAATGGCCAAGCCCGAAATATTCGGGATCGGCGCAATGACGCAGATACTAAAGATTAATGAGCGAAATACCGGAAGCTAATGACAACACACATTTGGGCTGATGAAAAGAGAGTTGTGCTAGTGTTTCTATTTATACACCAGGCCAAAACAGCCAGAAAACAACCTGCAAATAGGTCATTAGCAATAGGTCATTTAGAATTAAAAGCAAAGTAAACAAGATGGAGTCAGCTGGTAAAAGAATGCGAAAAGAACAATATAAAGCTGCTGAAGTCATTAGGTTTCTCACAGAAAGTGATGGTAACAGTAATAGCAGTGGCGAAGATGTCATTGATAATGAAACTGAAGAGGTTTTCACAAAAAATGTGGACTTTGAAGGCTCGGATGACAGTGACCCAGATTCAGTAGCAGCCGCAGCTGAACCTCCAGGTTAGTAATTATTTGCAGACATTATTTATGTCACCTATATATCAGCTATGTCTTTAGGTATAACAAAACACTAAATGTCACATTTATATTGATAAATTGTTCAGTTTGAAAAATGTCAACTATAATAAAACATTTTCATTTACAGTTGTGGCCGCGGCTGAACCATCTGTAAATATAAATCCTCTTGGCAGAGGGAAGCTTTGCCGTCATACTGCAGACCGTGGCGATAATGCAACTACATCACAAGTACGGACAAGAAGAAGCAGTCTTCCATGGAAAACAACTCCAAAAGACGTCCGTCAGTTTCCTTTCATTGCACAACCAGGCATAGCCAAACGTATGGGTGTCAATGCAACTAAATTGGACTTCTACAAGCTCTTTGTTACAGATGAACTAATTTCAATGATTGTTCTTGAGACAAAACGCTATGCAACAGAACTGTGTGCTAAAATACCAGCTGACAAGCCTCATGCCCGAATGAGAAAATGGCAAGACGTTGACCATAATGCTATATGGAGAATGTTGGCGTTGACGATGGCTATGGGAATAATCAAGAAGCCTATGATCGACTTGTACTGGTCAGATCAACTACTGTTAGAAACTCCATTCTTTCCATCAGTAATGAGCCGAAATACATATAAGCGAATATTACAGGCCCTTCACTTTCAAAACAATGCAACACAGAAACCCGAGGGTGATCGCATTTGGAAGCTTCGTCCATTCTATGACATCAATCCCTGATCTTACCACACTTTGACTTTGCCAACGCTATTCTTCAAGGTCTCCCTCAATCAACACTCAATCCGTTGCAACTTGCCATGAATGCCGCAGCCAGAGTCTTAGTGGGAGCAGCAAGATGCGACCATATAACGCCTATCCTAATACAGCTTCATTGGCTCCCCATACAAGGAAGGCTTACATTCAAATCTTTGTTACTCACTTTCAAATCTATCCATGGCATCACCTCCCCTTCATTAACCGACATCATCCAACCCATTCCTCCCAACAGAACAAGGAGATCCCTATCTACAAATGCGCTAGTAATCCCAAAGGCTTCAACAAAGTACACAGTCGCAACATCGAACAGGGCATTCAGTATCTATGCCCCAAAATGTTGGAACGCATTACCACCAGACATCCGTGCAATTACTGACTTAACACAATTCAGAAAGGATCTCAAATTCCATTTATTTACACAGTACTACCAGATTAACCTAACTCCTACCTAATTGCCTCTCCTCTTACCTCCTCAAGATAACATCTCAACCCTACTATACACATGTAACACCCTAAATTCTCAGCACTCAATCTTATTGTACATATGTAATTAGTTCAGTTTGCACCCCCCGTGTTATCCAAGTTGTTATTCCTGTTCTCTGTAAAGCAAAACATGTTATCCAAGTTTTTACTCCTGTTCTATGTGAAGCCAAGCAGTTTGTTATGCTCATTTTGTTTTATGTAAACCGTGCTGACAATAGTGCGGTATATAAGAAATTGTAATAAATAAAAAAGATAAATAAATAATAATAATTATCACAAAGCGATTCCAAATTGTTTATATCCCAGAACAAGACATTTCAATTGATGAATCTCTACTGCTTTTCAAAGGAAGGTTATATTTCAAACAATACATACCTACAAAACGCTCAAGATTTGGCATCAAATCATATGAGCTGTGTGAGTCACGTAGTGGATACACCTGGAAGTATATGCTATATTCAGGTCAAGATGCAGTTCTAAGTGATGGTTTACATGGAAGTAGCTACTGTATTGTGCTGAAACTGATGGATGGACTGCTTGATCAAGGCTATCGATTGGCTGTGGATAACTACTACAACAGTCCAGAACTCTGTATGGATCTGTATGACCGAGCAACATCCTGCTTTGGAACGGTACGATCCAATCGAGTTGGTATGCCTACTGACCTGCGTCTAAATGTAGATGGAAGTAAATTGAAACAAGGAGATGTCGCATATCGTACAACAGATAAACTGCTAGCACTTTGCTGGTATGATAAGAATTATGTAACAATGTTGTCCAACTGTCATGATGACTCTGTAGTTGACACTGGAAAAAGAGATCGTAATGATCAGCCAATTCGAAAGGCACAAGTTATCGTTGACTACAACAACATAATGGGCGGTGTAGACAGAACAGATCAGTTATTGGAGTATTATGCTTTTCTGCGCAAAACTGTAAAGTGGTACAAGAAAGTTGCCTTTCATCTGTTGGACATAGCAGTACTCAATGCTCAGATACTCTGGAGCAAGTCCCACCCAGAGGAGAAAGTGACAGGACTTGACTTCCGTATGAAGCTTATCTTGGCTATCATTGAAGCAGTTGGTCCTGATGCTAGTGCATGTGATGCTGGTGGCCGACCAAGTACTGGTGTTTCCCCATTTCGCTTGACTGCTAGACATTTCCCTAGTCTCATTCCACCAACTGAGAAGAAAACTACCGTATTTCGACAGTGTCGCATGTGCAATGAGAGTCTCGGACATCGACATGTTGCTGGTGACAATCGTAAACGTGTTGAAACTAAATATCACTGTGCTGACTGTGGAAATGTACCTCTCTGTGCTGCACCATGTTTTGCATATTTTCATAATAATGAAGATCTTAAATAACTTGTAATTGTTATGATCAGTTAAAATTAAATCTAATGTATGCAACTAATAACGATTGCTTTTATAAATAAAGTGCACCTATTTTCATGTTTTTGAGCCTTCAGTTATACATATTTGTGTTGCTGTCTCATTTTTATATCAAATGGTATATAATACATGACCATAGCAGAAAGAAAATCACTGTTATAACATATTGAATAAGACCGGCACAATTTTCCTGAGAGATGGAAAAATTAACCCGGCTGCAGAATGTGGATTAGCAATTTAAAGGGAGCCTTGATAGGGTTAAAGATGTGTTCAGACACTCATTACTTCATGGGGTAAGTTTACAACAGGCCTCAAGCAAAATACTTCTGCTGTTACTTTTCTCAATTGGCTCTGTGCAATCTTCCCCTCGACTTTTAGTAAGGCACAAAAGGAGGCAAACCCCCCCCCCCCCCAACTCCTCTCTTGTGGTATAGCACTCTTTTTTTTCATTTATCCTAAGACTGGCTAAGTGCTCTGGTGACCAGCCTTCCCAAGACCTGAGGCTCTTGGCTGCTGGACTCTCAGCCTTCTAGGAGGCAAAAAGACAACTTTCCCCAAAACACTGCTATTTATAACCCCACGACATCATAACTCCTCCCTTTGTACTTCCTGGTGAGAATAGTCAACTAGAAAAATTCCATTCCCCTTTTGTTAAGATTTTTTCAAATACAAAGTCACTGGCTGTATCAATACTCCAGCCTCATACTCAGTACTAAGAACCATGGTACTTGGCAACCACTCGGATCCCACTTTAGTGATCTGGCCATAATGGAAGGGGGCAGTGGCATAAATATCAACCAAGTCCTCCCTGCGTTGCAGGGAGCTCCAGTCAAGAAGGGGTCTGGCAACTAGGAAATACAAGGACACAGGCAGAATATGGCACACACTGTACTTAGATTAAAGATAACACCACACCATCTCCCAGCCCTCTTCTTCATTTACCCCATCAGACCTGGCTGCAGCAGAAGCATTTATGGGTGTGAAGACCTTACTAAAATAGAGGTTCCAACCCTTGTCTATATTTAAAATTGACTGATAAAGACGTACCCCTTTTTAGAGGTTTCTGCCCTTAAGAAAACAAATCCTGGTATAAATTCTTGTTACAAGCTTTGAGAATTCTAACCCTGAGCATACAAACTTCTAACAGAAAACCCCCAAAATGGAACTACAATGAGCAAACCTTTGAAACTGCCAGGAATTTTGGACTGACTTTCAGTCAGCAACAGAGCGGTTGGTTCTTGCATCAGACTGCAGCCCTCTGTGATTGGTTGAAATCTACTATTTTTTTTTTAATTGGGGAGTTAGTTGCTGGCCAGGTTCTTGCTAAGAAGCATTAAGAGGCTGTTCCTGGTTTTGGAAGCGAAACCTTAGGAGCTGGGCTTCAACTCTCTTCCAGAGTACCAAACCTTGGAATCAGACTTTAAAAAAAAACAGCAAGGATTTATTCTGCCCCAGCTCTGGGTCAGAGTTCAGAAGGAAAAGATCCTGCATTTCTTGACAACTCTTCAACTTCAAGGTTCCCTTGGGAACAGGTTGCGTCTTGCGATTGCCAGAAACCAAATTGGACTACCATCCTAACAGTGAGATCTAACCATAAATAAACTAAAGAAAACTGGATTATTTCCTAGTAGGAAAAAGCATCAAGGATTTGGGCTTGTATCTGGATTCAAACAGAATTTATAGTACTTGTGCAGCATTCTCAAAAATCATTGGGTTTCAATTATCAAACTGACTACTTCAGCTGAGTTAAAAAAGAACTGCCTTGGTTCCTGGTGTCAGTCAGCAATGCAAGCTTTTAATTTCAATTCTACCAGTTTACCGTAATTGCTGATTAATTTTGGAAGATATTGTTATTTAATTATTCTATTGCTGTCTTGTTTATTCTTTATGTTGTTCATGACTATTTTTCTGTCTGCTTTTTATTCTGAACCATAGTACATTACACCACAGGACTCAGTACTCACTATTTCATTTAGAGTTAACCAATCTCACTACATCTGATGCAAGCCCTTTGAACCCTGTACTTTCGAGGGGTGGGAGTGCATACCTAGGCACCAAAAATCTCTAGCCTCTTGAAGGTATCTCAGGGCTTGTCTCCTCTACGTTTTAAGCAACTGCAGGGCAGAAGAGGCAGCCCCAGGTTACATGTGCATCTCCTCCTGCTGCTGCGGGGCTAAATCTCAGAATAAGAGGCATGTGATTTCAGAGTAATTGAAAACCAAGATTGGAAGGTTGCCCATCAACACTGCTGGAGGTAAAAATTCAGTGTTCCTGGCCCTAAACGGCCCAGAACCCTCCACCATCCCAGAATGTTTATGTCATTTTGCCCCCAGATGGTGTCAGATAACAGCAGAAAATTGGACTCTGTCTATTGTATGAGAGGGGTACAAGCTTCATTTCTTCAGCATGCCCCCTCCTACAATGGTAAGACAGTTCAATTCTCAGACCTCTCTCAACTACTGGTTAGGTCAAGAAGTCGCTATGCTCCTTGCTCAAGGAGCAATAGAAGAGGTACCCATTCCCCAATGGGGTACAGGGTTTTACTCCTCCTAGTTCCTTATTCCAACGAAAACAGGAGGACACAGACCCATTCTAGACCTCAGAGAATTGAACAAATTCCTGTTCAGAGAGAAGTACAAAATGATTTCTCTAGGAACTCTGCTGCCATACCTTAGGAGTCAGGATTGGCTTTGTTCTCTAGATCTCAAGGATGCGTACACTCATGTTCTCATCCATCCAACTCACCGAAAGTTCCTTTGTTTCCTGTTTCAAGGAAAGCACTACCAATACAGGGTTCTTCCTTGCCTCTGCACCAAGGGTGTTCACAAAATGCATGGCTGTGGTAACAGCATTTCTCCACGCCCTGGGAATATTCGTCTTCCCCTACTAGACAACTGGCTCATTCGAGCCCCTTCAGAGCCAGAAGTCAGGGTTGCTCTGTCTCGCACAACTTCCCAAAGTCCAACCTTGCTCCTACTCAATCCCTAGAGTTTATAGGAGCTCTTCTGCATACCAGACAGACAAGGGCCTTCCTTCCACAGCCCCGCTGCCTTCACATTGTACAGTTAGCTTCCTAAGCAGTGCTAAAAACTCACTTCACTGCTCAGGAAATGTTACAGTTGCTAGGCCACATGGCATCCACCGTGCATGTGGTTCCTTATGCTCGCATCCATATGAGGGCAGCCCAGTGGACCTTATCCACTCAGTGGACTCAGGCATCAGGTTGCCTGTCAGACAAAATAGCAAACTCAGATCGCCTTATTTTGTCCCTCCAATGGTGGCAGTCACCCAAAAAACTTTTGGTGGGGTCTCCCTTTCAGCAACCACCACCCCAAGCCACTCTAACAACAGATGCTTCACAGGTGGGTTGGGGAGACCACCTGCACAGCCTCTCTACCCAGGGTACCTGGACTCCACAGGAGGCCTATCTTCATATCAACCTCCTGGAGCTCAGAGCGATCTTCCTTGCTCTTCGAGTATTTCACACCCAGCTCAGCTACAAGACAGTCCTAGTTCAAATGGACAATCAGGTAGGCATGTTCTATGTGAACAAGCAGGGCAGAACAGGCTCTCTGTCGCTATGCAACGAAGCTTTGCGACTATGGGCCCTCGCCAGAGAGCATCAGATTCATCTCCTTGCGGTGTATCTTCCAGGCATTCAAAACTCTTGGGCAGACAGACTCAGTCGAGTACTGCTTCCACACGAATGGTCTCTCCATGCAGACCAGATGGCCAAAACTTTTCAAATTTGGGGAACCCCGGACATAGACCTCTTTGAAAATCCGCTGAATGCCAAACTTCCCTGGTTCTGTTCCAGAAGTCCGGCTCGAGGTTGTCAGGCCAGGGATGCTTTCCTCCTTCATTGGGGTCAGGACTTCCTGTATGCCTTTCCACCCATTCCCCTAATTCCCAAAACCCTGTTCAAGCTTCAGAGAGACAGAGGTCATATGATCCTCATAGCTCCATGTTGGCCACAGCAAATGTGGTACCCTCTGCTCCTACATCTCTCTCAAGCTCCGCCTCTGAAGTTAGGATCTGCTCCAGATCTTCTTTCTCAAGAGGACGGGATGCTGTGGCATCCCAGTCCCCAGTCTCTACATCTCAGTGCCTGGTTACTGAAAGCCTAGAACTTCACGGTCTTAACCTTTCCCAGCAGGTAAAGGATATCCTTCATGCCTCCAGGAAACCTTCCACAAGACGATCTTATGCATTTAAGTGGAAACGGTTTACCATATGGTGCTCGCAGAAGGGTCTTAACCCTCTTGCAATACCTCTGGAATCATTATTGGAGTATCTCCTTCATTTATCAAATGCAGGGCTTAAGACCAATTCAGTGAGAGTCCATTTGAGTGATATTGCAGCTTCTTTCAAGCCTCTCAATGGACAACCTATTTCCTCTCATCCTCTCATAGCGAGATTTATGAGAGGCCTTCTTTTATCGAAGCCTCCCATTACACCACCACCGGTAGCATGGGACTTGAATCTGGTACTTGAGCAGCTCATGAAACCGTCCTTTGAACCATTAGCCACTACCTCTTTGAAATTCCTTTCCTGAAAGTTATCTTTCTCATTGCAATCACGTCAGCACGTCGCATCAGTGAATTGCAAGTGTTGGTGGCTGATCCTCCTTATACAAGGTTCCATCATGGTAAGGTAGTCCTTTTTTGCCAAAGGTGGTTTCGCCCTTTCATTTGAACCAAGCGGTTTACCTCCCTGTATTCTTTCCAAGGCCTCACGCCTCAAATGCAGAAAGGAACCTTCATACTTTGGACTGTAAAAGAGCTTTGGCCTTTTACTTGCAAAGGACACAGCAACATAGAAAATCCTCTCAACTCTTTGTTGCTTTTGATCCTAGTCATTTGGAACTTCCAGTCTCCAATACTGTCCAATTGGATTGCACAGTGTATATCTTTTGCCTATGAGAGTAAGAACCTTCCTCTTGAAGGCCATGTCACAGCTCACAATGTGAGAGCCATGGCAGCCTCAATGGTTCATCTTCACTCTGTGTCTATCGATGACATCTGTCAAGCAGCTACTTGGGCTTCGGTTCATACCTTCACAGCCCATTAATGCTTAGACAAGGACTCCCACCGGGATGCCTTATTTGGTCAGGTTGTTCTTCAACACCTGTTCCAGACTTAATTAACACCTACCCACCATGCCTGGTAGAATGCCAGAGATCCATGGGGGGAAGTGGAGCCCTTTCACAAGGGCACTTAACCTTTTGGGGTCATCTCCCTGGCATCTGCAGCTAGGGAGTCCCCATATGTGAAGACTACATTCCTGCTTGTTCCTGGAGATAGCATAGTTACTCACCTGTAACAGGTGATCTCTGGGAACAGCAGGAATTTAGTCTTCACAACCCGCCCACCTCCCCTAGGAATTGTATCTATCTATCTCTTTCTCTCTTTCCCTCTCTCTTTTTTTTTCAGCTATAAACTCAACTGGAGAGGGACAGTTGGGAAAGGCGAGAAGGAAGCACGCGGGCGCTGTGGGATGCTCCCAAAAGCTTTCCTATTGGACACTGGGGAGTGTTCCCGCACAGGCTCCGTCGGTACCGACTATACCCATATGTGAAGACTAAATTCCTGCTGTTCCCGGAGATCACCTGTTACAGGTGAGTAACTATGCTTTCTCCATTTGGCATGTTGTTTCACCACTGGGAACGTCCAAATAAGGAACAGCAAGAGATGGAGCTACTCCTGCTAATGTCTCTCCACAAAGAGCTGGGGTTGACGTGACTTCTGCAATGGCCACAGCGTCCACTGCATCAGCAATTAGAGGATTTATATCTCCAGACCTATGCCTTAGACAGGCATTGCAAAGCCATCGATAATGGCCTGAATAAGCCATAGAACAACAGCAAGGAGTAGCCTAATGGTTAGAGCAACTGCCTAGTACCTAGACAATAAAGGGTTCAGTTCCCACTGACACTGCATGTGACCTTGGGCCAGTCACTATCTCCAGGAACAAGCAGGAATGAGTCTTCACATATGGGTATCGTCGGTACTGACGGAGCCTGCGCAGGAACACTCCCCAGTGTCCAATCAGAACGCTTTTGGGAGCATCCCACCACGCCTGCGTGCTGCCTTCCCGCCTTTCCCAACTGCCTCTCCTCAGTTTTCCGTTTTCCGCGGAGCCGGCAGGACATATTCCTGTCACCGCAGAAAATTCTTCTTTTTATTTTTTTACTTTTTTGTGGTCGCGTCTGCCTTCCCTCGACCCTACCGGTACCGCCGGTACTTTTCTTTCTTTTTCCTGAAGAATTTCTTCTTTCCTTAGAAATATTTTCCTGTTTAGTGCCTGACGGTTTCTAAGCCACAGGCCTCTACCCTTCCGTTATGGAAAAGCCAACCACTATCCTTAAGAAATGCTCAAAGTGTGGCGGTACAGATATTTTTTCAGACACTCCTGACCATTGTCCTCTGGACTGTCTCTCCTGCTGGAGCTCAAACAGAAGAAGTCTTCAGAATCGAGCAGAACTCGATACCCGGTTCACATCCCCTTTGATGTTACCAGCTAGAATATCTTCTTCTTCACAGGATCAGGTAACCAAACAACAGTCTGTAAAGACTAGCCAGTCCTCGAGTGGTAGATCTCCTTTCCAGTATTGAGATGGCTTCGGCCTTGCCCTCGAGGACATCTTGGCAACAAAGCATTAACGGGGCTCCGGGTTGTTCCCGAGGTTCTTACCTCGATGAACATACCCGGGACATGCTCGGTGGTTGTGGCCGCTTCGGGCAGTACCGACACCCCAGCATCGGCTTTGGTGATGGACGAAACACTCCTCACCGATGAACGTAGTCTAGCACTCTTGGCTACTTCGGTACCATTAGAGTTGCTGCAGACCGTTCCTCGAGTATCGGTATCGCCCTCGGTACCGGTACCGGTATCGACATTGGCATCGGTGTCGGTACCGTCCATGCTTACTTCGACAGAATCGCTTCCCTCGATGCTGAGCCTGGAATCGATCTCTAGCATGGAAGATTCTGTACCGACTCGTCTCGGTACTGACCTCGGGCGGTACCAAAGACATCGCTTTAAAGAAAATCCGATGCTTCATCCTTTTCAGTCTTCCGATCCCGATGACTGGGATGAATCCATTGGTACCAAGGCTGATTTTTCTACAAGTCTAGCCTTTACCCCTCATTTTAAAGAGTCCTCTTCGGGGGAGGTTTCTTTTCAAGTTTTTCTGCTTGATATGGCAAAGCTACTTGCCATTTCTATACCTGGTAAAGAATCCTTACCGGGGAATTCAGAGACACTGCATTTTCCCTGGATTCCAAATGAGGTGATCATGCTTCCAGTGCATCAGATCTTACTAGATCTACTGTTAAAAATGTGGGAAACTCCTTTAACGGTATCCCCACATTCCAAGACACTTGACACTATGTACAAGGTGCCACCTTCTCCAGGTTTTCAAAAGACTCAACTTCCTCGTCATTCTATTGTTGTAGAATCAGCAATGAGGCATATTAAGAGTGCAAAGAAGCACTCTTCTTATCCGCCAGGTCGTGAGTCTAGGACTTTAGATGCCTTTGGACGTCAATGCTTCCAGGCATCCATGCTTTCAGCAAAAATTATCTCATATATTTTCTATATGGGATTATCTCTTGAAGAGGTCACAAAGAACTTAAAGTTTTTGAACCCTTTTCTTCCAAATCATAAAAGAGCAGACTATTCCTTATTAGTCAATCATGCTCAAAATATCTCTAGGTTTCTTAATCGTGCTTCCCTGGGACTGTTTTGAGTCTATTAGCAGAACTTCTGCTATAGCCATAGGAGCACGACGCTTAGCCTGGCTCCAAGTTTCTGACTTGGATAGATGGGTTCAGGAAAGGCTGGGAAATACTCCTTGTACTGGTGAAAATCTCTTCAACAAGGAGGCTTTATTTCAAGCTAATCAGTTGAGCACTGATGCTCTTTCTTTCAGAGGATTGCCCAAACTCTCCTCTATCCCAGCTAATAAAAAATCTCATAAAAAGCTTTATTCCCCCAAGGGGAAAAAGTTTTATCCATCTTCTACCCATTCTACAGATGTTTCCAAAGATGGGCAACACCACACCAGACTAAGAAAATCAAAACCTCAACAGGCTCAGCAAACCCAGCAATCGCAGGGTTTCTGAAATTGTATTCACTTTTTCTGTTTGAGGTTTAGAAATTGAACCTGCTTCTTTTCAACAGAAGCATCTAAAGGTCATCTCATCCATGCTGAGATATCAGTCATACATTGACTCAATCCTCAGCTCTGAGTATAAATCTCTTGCTACAAGAGAAATCTATCCTTCTAGCTAAAAGCTATTAGGGACTATCATACCCCAGAGATAACAGGTTTCTCTTTTTAAAACAAAAAAGAGAACTAACAACAGGGTGAACTATACCTTTCACCTTGTCAGTTTCCCTGTACGAGGATATCTCATACTTTTAACTGCAAGGGCACCCTATCCTTTCAAAGACTTACTAAATTGTAAGTCTTTTCAACTCTGTATTAATTTCTATCCCTCTTAGTCCAGACATTTAGGGGTATGTTTACTAAACTGCGTTAGTGCAATTCGCGTTAGGAGCCGCGGTAGTGACAGAAACCCCAAATAAGGACATGGGCGGTACATCGTTACCACTAACGCGCGTTCCAAAAACCAACGAGCGTTACAGGGCGCCATGGCGCGTTACTGAGCGTTAATCGTAAGAAGGCATACAGACACAAAGCACGGAAACAGAGCTGTAGCACAATGGTTACTGTACTGACCGCTGTTACAGGCAGCATGGGTTCGAGTCCCCAGTGTGCCAAACGCAGAAGGCTGGCCCAGGCAACACCCTGTACATTACATAGGGAATGAGGAGGCATGTTTTTCTTTACGTGGAGTAGTGGTGTCAGAAACACACCCTCGGAGTGTGCCTAGCCACGTACGTTGGTGCGTGCGTTGGTACGGGCGTAGCCCCCTGCGTTGGTGCGTGCGTGCGTACAATCATGCGTGGGTACGTGTGTTTTTACCAGCGTGGGCACCTTATATTACAGACTCTTTAGGGTGTCTTGCACCTATGCATTATGCTAACAGATGTACGTGTGATGGCCTATGGTTTATCAGAGCCTGTGAGCAGGTGCTGGATTTTCCCAGGGTTGGATTGTGCCAGTCACACCCATGATGCACTGCACATGCAAATCAGCTGTACACAGATACACACCATGGGGAATGCACCCCCACAGCACCTCGGCCTGGTAGGGGGAAGTGAGCATGTGCACCCCCACAGCACCTCGGCCTTGTAGGGGGTACTGACCGTGTGTTGTACTGGCACAGAGTAGCTACACACCGTCACATTTGTGCGGGTACTGTGCTCACCCTGAGGGTGCAGTGAGGCGCCCAGCACCAGGTCCACAGCACCGTCCATGGCTGAAAGAGGCCATGGCGCAGGTCCAAAGCAGTGTTAATGTGTGAGATAGGTAGGTTCTGCAGAAACACCTTGGATATCTCTGTCTGTTTCAGTCAGGTGCAGCCCCCATGGACCCCTAGGTGGCCCATGTACCACCACCCCCCTCCCCCAGGGCCGAGGGTGGCAAACAGGGTCTCCTAACAATAGATCCACATTCTACCTCCCTGCAAAGGTGGCAGTAGAGGGGAACATCAACCCCGGTCCTGCTGAGGAACAGACACCCCACAGGGCAGTCAATGCAGCTCTGTACACATCCATAACACAATAGCAGACAGACATTAGGCCTGGATATGGTAAGCTGCACCCCACCACTATCTGATATGCTCCTGCTGCAAGCCACCAGCCGCTGCACCCTGCAAGCCACTCCATCAAGACACATACCAGCTGCAAACAGCCTGCTAGTTAGTCCATAGTGCATGCACCCAGAACTGGGATGTCAGCATACACAGCAAACAGATAAATCAGTGACTGGGCCCCAAAAGGAAACCCATATCTATCACTTGAGAGAAATACTATAATAGCACTATGGGGGTGCCTAGCCATGCTGTGGTCACTGCACAGTCAGGGTGACAGTGATCTCTCAGCAGGACATACTGAGGTCACCCTGTCTGTGTAGGTGGTGGCCGGGCACTAAAATGTCCCAGTCAGTGCCCTATGCCCTGTGCAGATGCACCCTGGCCAGGCCACCCTGTCCGGCCTATACCCATGGTACCGTGCTCCTCATTATGCACATTGGCAGCCCAATACTGGCAACATTGCTGGCAGTGTGGGCTGTGGAAGGTGTTTGCAGCCACCACACACTGGATAGACAGACAGCCACCCCCACACCTATGCCAGCATTGTGCTACTATAGAGGTGTTCAGCAGCCATACCCACCACACCAGTCCTGGGCACAGTACAGGCATGGATATGGTACGCAATACTGTTGGGGGTCACTCCCCAGGGTGGTAAACACTATCAGAGACCAGACCTGCAGCACACACCGCAGACATCAGAATGATTGTTATGGTGGGGCTCAATGAGCAAAATGTGCTTAACGTAGGAATTGATATCTGCCAGTTATCATAGGAAACGTTTGATAGCTGTGTAACATATACCCAGGTGTAGGGTGGCATTGCTAAGGTATGCAACTGCTAGTATTGGGAGATACAGGCAGGGCCCAATGTCCTGCCTCTCCAGGAGGCATTGGCCAATGGGGCCTGTGGGTGTGTGTGTGGGTGTGTCTGCCCCTGTTGGCTGCTGCTTTACGGCAGAGTTTCCCAACTCCAGTCCTGGTGTTCCAAACACTGTTCGTGTTTTCATGCTGTCCCTCATAAATATGCATGAGCTACATCTGCATACCATGGGGGTGGTGCATAGATATGCAGCACAGGCATCTTTATTAGAGGCAGCATGGAACCTGAATGGTGTGGGGCCCTCCAGGACTGCATTTGCGGGACTCTGCTCTAGGTAATGCGCCTGTTTATGGTGTCTGTGTTTGGTGTGGTAAAATATAGGCGTATTAACCATGCGTATGTTCTCTGCAATACAGGAGTGTCTTTACTATCACTGTTTAGTGATGGGTAAAACTATGGGGACTGGGTAGGCAGGAGCCCCAGCTGGGATTTGAACCTGTGATCCTCTGGTCTTACAGGCACTGGCTGTGTCCGTTGCACCACACTGTGGCCACAGAGACCGTGCAGTCCCTGGAGATAGGAAAACTGGCCTGACGAGTCAGAAACCCTGCTCTGCACAATTGTACTGTGGGCTCATTTACCTTGTATGGAGACAAAAGTGCACATAAACCTCAAATATGACCTCAAAAAAAGGGGCAAACACCCATAACCAAGCTGGGCAACAATGATAACATTGGGCAACATTAAAAAACACTCCCAGGAAAGCTCCAATAAAATGAAATGATTTTTGAAAGGGTCTACGGAGCGTAGACCCTTCCAAACATCATTTCTTTTTTTGCAGCTTTCCTGGGAGTGTTTTTTATTGTTGCCCATTGCTATCACTGTTGCCCAGCTGAATTATACTTTTTACACTGTTTCTTGTGGTCATTTTACCGTTTTATTTGACATTTTGTTCTGTGCACATGTATCACACTGCTCACGTTTTGTAGATTTCCCCGGTTTTGCTGTACATTGCTGACGGAAATGGTTTCTCTTCCCTTTAATATGCCTTTAACGACAGGTTTTCATTCGCGTTGGAATTGAGCTCTGCAATTCAGCGCGTTAGTGTGAGGGGAGCCTCTCCCCGCCCACTCTCCGCCAATTGACCCCTTCTCTCCGCCCACTCTCCACCTTCTGCGGTGTTTTAATGCGCCGCGGGGTTTACGATCGTTAACTGCGGTTAACGCGCGTAACGTACACTTAACGATCGTTCGCACGTCAGAACGCGCGTTATGACGTGCGAACGATCGTTAAGTGTACTTTACGCGCATTATTCACGATTACCGCAGTTTAGTAAACATACCCCTTAGTCTCTAAGAGTACTACTAATCAACTGGAGGGCTTATCCTCTAAGCCAAAGGGTTTTCTTCAGAACCTACTCCAGTAAATAGTTTTCATACAGAGTTTTCTCCTTTTTTTGCAGTTCATCTCCTTCTCACATATCTTTTTAAGGCAGCTGTTCGGACAGAAATTGGGTATTACTACTCCAAATTATGTCTGTTGGTCCTCTCCAACCCATGGGACCTAACTTTTATGCTGCCTTAATAACAGATAAGTCCAAAGGAGATCCAGAACTCATTTGGAGTATTTATTGTTGCAGGCATCAGGCCTGTCTACTATTCTTAGCCACCTTCAGTTCTCTTGGCTCCAACAGAATAGATTCAGTTGCACACTGGCAATTCAACAGCCAGATCTAAGCAACCTACAACATCCTCTCTGCAATTCTACAACAAAGCTCTGCAACTGTGGGCCTTTGCCAGAGAGCCTCAGAGCTACTCCTAATAGGTAGCTGGCCAGATAGTTAATAAGGCCTTCAGCTGGTAGACTCTACCAGTCATGGTTCCTACATGACTGTTTTTTTCCTACTTTTACCATATTCCTTAAAATTTCCTTTTAAGGAAAGGTAACCAGGGTTTAGACCACATGAAAGTGTAAAAAATTGCACAATTCCCTGGTTGTTCCACATCTCACTGGAACTTCCTCAACAGGGATGCATTTTTTTCACTGCAGTTGGTCCTTATTCACTACTCTCCTTCTAATTTCCTATACTTCATGGTAGCTTATCTTAAACAGGAGAACGCATGATACTCATGTTGCCCTCATAAAGAGGCAAACATGGTATCCCCATATATTGCGTTTTTTTCTCCAGCTACTAATTGAAATTGTAGAAGGATCCAGACTTGCTGTCTTAAGACTAAGGAGCTCCTCTGCACTCATTCACGTACGTCTCGAGACCTGGTTATTTAGGGGATAGATCTTTTCAAGAAGTCTAATCCTATCCCTGTAAGTGAAGAACATATTACCAGTTTCCATGAAACGTTTTCTATAGTTCTTCCATATTTAACCAGACAGAGATTCTCCATCAACATTCTCAAGTAGGTCTTAATTCTTCTTGTTGTTGCGTCAATCTCTATACATCATCTGCCTTTGAAAGATTTATCTACTGTCCATATTAATGCTGCCCCAGCATACCATAAACTCAGTGGACAACCAATTTCTATGGTATTTTACCAAATACCTTCTTTTACCATTACCTTTTAGGTTACATCACACCTGAAGCTCTACATGTAAAGTCTTCATCATAAGTGACATCACTTACAAGGACTTTTACTGATCTTCAAAAATTGAAGGCTCAACGCCTAGTACAAATATCTTTCTCTTTCATTGGAATAAAGGGGGTCTTAAAGACCTATCCCCTTTTTTCTGCAAAGGGTATTTCTACCTTTTCATCCAAACCAGTCAGATTATCTCCACTCTTCCTAGGACCTTATTCTGCTCCAAGGAAAAGAAGTTCAATTTTTTGGACTTTACAGAAGCTTTACCTATTCTCAAAAGTCCAACCTCATTGAACTCCCCCAGTACTTCTTCTAGGGTTAGTTCTAGCCATGAGGACTTCTCATCTCTTCCTGTATTGCAAAATTATTTTTTTCCCTCTACTTCACATTGGGGGAATTTCTCTGAGGATAATGATCTGGCTCTCAACCACAGACCCTTATTACCCTCAACAAATATTTTGCAATATTTCTGAGTGAGATCCACATTAGATAATTAAGACTCAACATTTTTCTAATATTATCATTTACGCAAGGACCCCCCTTGGATACCTTGTTTACTTAAGCTGTTTCACAGCATCTCTTTTTCTTTTCTAGTTCAACTCCTACCCTCCATCCCTTGGATGCCTGAGGTTTTTAGGGATAAGCATGGCCCATCTTTAGATTGCAACATGCTGGGGCCTCCTTCAGGCATCTTAGCTTGGGAGTCCCCATATGTGAAGACTCATTCCTGCTTGTTCCTGGAGATAGCACAGTTACTTACCTGTAACAGGTGATCTCTGGGAACAGCAGGAATAAGTCTTCACAACCCACCCACCTCCCCTAGGAGTTGTTCTCTCTATCTATCTCTTTCCCTTCTCTCTCTCTCTCTTTGTCTCAGCTTTAAAACTCAACTGAGGAGAGGCAGTTGGGAAAGGCGGGACGGCAGCACGCAGGCGTGGTGGGATGCTCCCAAAAGCGTTCTGATTGGATGCTGGGGAGCGTTCCCGCGCAGGCTCCGTCGGTACCGATGATACCCATATGTGAAGACTTATTCCTGCTGTTCCCAGAGATCACCTGTTACAGGTAAGTAACTGTGCTTTACCCTCCATTGCCTTGAAAGAAAAGGCCTAGCAATCTTCTTCTGGTGGTACATTGCCAAGAAAACCTTGGGAGTCAGCACTGATTTGACAACACTAAAAAAATAGGATGTAGAACAGTAGCAGACTCATGATGATAAGAGGAAGTTTTTCCTTTCCTCTTGCTCATGGTGATATTCGTAAGAGACAGGCCTCTGCCCTGTGGCGATTCCCACTAGCAGAGAGTTTCACACCCAATGTCCTGCTCTTATGCTATCTTGCTCTCCTCCATTCTGTATTTGGTGGGGCATTTGAGTTCTGCATGTGTGACAGAAGTGAGGTATTTTACCAGCATGTAATTTTTGTGTAGGGCTCTGTAATAGTCCAGCTTCTTTTTATATGGGTATACTCCGGCTTGGTATAATTTTAGTGCTGGCTGTTCATAGGAAGGGTTACTGCTGTTTGAATCCTTGGATTTTGTGCTGTCATGGTATGGGAGGTTTCTACAAAGGTTCTGAGTGCCTTTTTGGGAGGATTTAGTGTTGTATCACAATATTTTTTGTAGGGTGAGTGTTAGGGTGATAAGCCCCAGTTCTGCTCTGCCGTCAAGGTATGTTTAGAGAACTGGAAGTACAGGGTTTATGTTGGAGTTCTCTTCTGTATAGATTACACGCCTGTATACAGGAATTTGCTGAAAGATGCTATTGAATAGTGCATAGAAGTCCTCAGGGCTTTTTCGTATATTATTTTTCCTAGTTAATGTAAAGGTGGAAGCTATGCCATAAAGTGAGCTGAGGTGTGGAAATGCCACTTTGCTCCCTTCCATACCTATTTTATCCCCTTGGTCCTCCCCCCAGTACTTCTGTTTAGAGGTGCCACTGTGTGGGGAATGTTTTTAGAAAGAAAGGCTATTTATATTTCATGCGACTGTTAATTTTATATATGGGATGACAGGTGAAACTTGGGGCCACCTCAGTGTCGTAAGTCACATTTTTCCTATCTGGTTCTGCAATTTGCTTAAACTCTTGGGTTTGTTTGGTTCCTACCCGTATCCTTTTACTTTGTGTAAAATTTGATTTCATTTTGTAGACAATGTCTTAGCAGCTTGATGTACTGTATATATGTTTATTTCTGTACTGAACTTCCAATAATTATCTTGCATCAACATTTCTTGTATTAATTTTTTTTCTGAATGAATCCTGTAGGTTACAAATAGCAAAGCCAAATCTCCCTCTCCTCCTCTGGATTCCTTTATTTTCAATGGCCACCAAGCAAATTTGTTGACAATCTCTAGCACTTGTTACAAGCTGGCAGGGTTTGCCATGCGCTCCATGAAGGAGATGTTTGTGTTTTAGCATTGCAATAAATTGCAGGTCATATTTCCGTTATGGTGACAGGTCTCAGTATGATGTACAGTATATCCCCTAAACTTTGATGTACATGAATCTTCCAGTCATTGCTGGGGGATGAAAGGATTAAGCCTGCTGCAGTTAAGTTTGCTGGCAAAACCTTTGTAAAATGCTTTTAAACTAAATTTTCAAGGGAATGATGTGCATCTCATTAACAATATCAACGATCAGTTATATAGCAGAATGAAACGTTGTAATAGTGGTCTTGGAAAATAGGTGTGAATAATACTAATAACCACTATGACTAATTTTGATTTCCAGTGCACTGCAAAGATTGTACCGTTTTACTTGTGACAAGTGGTTTGGGAAATCTGAGTGGCGGCAGAGGCAGAGTTTCTTCTCTAGAGGGAAATTTATAACTCCCCTTCCCCCAGTCAGGTCAGGTGACATTTTTCATCCTGACTTGGTGGAGAGTTGATGCTCTTTGAATTCTAACCCCCTAGGAGACAGAAACATTTGAGTACTGCTGAGCTTGTACTTGTCTCCTGGCATCCTTATAAGCTTTGGCCAATGTCTACTGAAGCAAAGCCAACATTGATATTAGGTAACCACTAGCAGGTCGCTGTTGTGTCAGTAGACGGAGAGAGAGAAATAGTCAAATAAAAGGGGATAATAGAACAACTACACAATATAAAGTACCACATTCATGCACTTGTATTACAGTATAATATAGGATTGCTGTATGTAGGGAGGAGAGTATATGCTGATGTTTCCCACGGCACTTCGGTCTGAGCAGTTGAGCTCCAGAGGAGAAAGAGTAGCAACAGAACAGAAGTCTGGGCAACTGAGGACCTATACCTCCATTCACCCCTCAGGCTGGACAAGAGCAGTGACAGTACAATCTATAGGGCTTGTTGACTGATCCTTCTTTCCCTTCTCTTGCACTTAGACAAAGTGGGACAAAGGATGGCGCTACAAGGACTAGGAGGATGAATGCTCTGGTTGTTCCTTGCACTGTTGACCAGCGTGATTTAGCTGTCTCTTTGATGGTTTTCCATCCAGCTCTGGAGACAAGAAAGGAAGATGGATTTGCAGGAGGGTGAAACAGGATGGTTGCATATTTATTTGAGCTTAACTGTTCTATATCAAAAACCCTCAGAGCATGTACAATATATAAACATAAATTACAACATATCAGTACAATTCTAAAATGAGCATTAAACTCTAGTAAATGAAATTTAGGTAAGTCCGTCGAATGCATAAACATACTAGGTAATGAGTGAAAAAGCCATAGCAAATGAGCAGAACTTTATTAGTATCCTAAACTGGAGATATTTTATTTTATTTATTTTTATTTATTTATTTATTTAACAGTTCTTCTATACCGCTCTATTTTAGATCAGAGCGGTTTACATTCAACATCAACCATACAACACAGGAACCCTGAGTTGTATTTACAATAAACAGGAGATCAACTTGGAAGTAACTGGGGGGAACTATGTACATTGTATAACATATCTATTTTTGTACATTGTGTACATTGTATAACATAACTATGTACATTGTATAACATATCTATTTTTATTCTCTTATATACTGTGCTATTCTGCATCAGTGCGGTTTACACTGAACAAACTGAAATTACATTGAACAGGGCATTTATAACTTGGAGATAACTATTTTACAGGGAACATGGGCTATGGAGGGTTAAGTGGCTTGCCCAAGACCACAAGGAGCACCTGTGGGACTAGAAACCCCAGTCCTTCCTGCCCAAGGTTGCTGTCCTCTAGTGGGATTTGAACCCCTGACTTTCTGGCCTGAAGTACCTTGCCCCAACCACTAGGCCACTCCTCCACCCAGTAATTAAATTCCAAGCAATCCTCTTTAGAGCGAGAAAGCTCCACTATGCCTATACAGTTAGTACAAAACAAATTTAAAAAATAGTTTGAAAACAGAGGGATGGAAATTCAGCTACCATGATCATTATTTTTTTTTAAAAGCTGGTCATGGAGGACAAAATAAATCTACGTTGAAGCCCAGTATCTGCATTGCAACTGGGAGCTGAATAGCTGGATAGTGGTGCTATTCAGTCTGTTTTCTGGCAAACGGCTGAATATCACTGCTATCTGGCTAACTATCAGCTCCGCCCTTGCTCTGCCCACAGACTGCCCTGGTGGTCAGGATGATTTTCACAGCACCATCCTGAGGTCTATGGCATGAACACAGGTGCTTAAACCAAGTCCTAGAAAGACTCTGTGTGGCGTGTATTTTGTGAACATCTTTCAAAGAAGGAATCAAGAGTCTGGGGTTCCCAGCCCAGGGCCCACAGCAAGGAGAAAGAGAGAGGGGGGGGGGGGTCCAGTCATGAGACAGTGTTTCATAGATTTGGAGACAGGGTATATTTGACTACTCAAAGAGGAATTGTTTTTCTGATTTTGATACCAGACTTTAAAGAGGACTTTACTGCAAATTGATTTTCCTAGTACTTCTGCATCTTTTTGTTTGTGTGCACTTTTAAATTCAAAGATTTCACTTAAATAAAGGTGAGGTTTTATATAAAAGCATCTCACAAAATGGACCACGTGAGGTGAAAGTATTTACACCAGTCACTTGATGAAGGCCTTGGTGCTTTTGCTTCCTCCTATCCCTCAGGACCCACATACTGTGCTAAAAAATACTTTTATATATCCCCCTACACATAGATGCCAAACACACTACCCCAGTGGACCCAGGCTAACACTGACATGTATCCTCAATGAACATCTAATAGCTGGAAAATGAATGCCTAGGAAAATAAATCCCCTGTATAATAGTATCTAAAGGTATCTGGTGTGTTAGTGGACAGCGTCATAGACCCAGTATTTGAGGTCATGCAGACTTCGCAGTATCTACATACGTGGGTGGTGGTGTTGTATTCCTGCCACTTGCCAAAGATGCTGGATATATACATAAAGTAATGTTAAAAATGAAGTCTATTCACCCAGCAGCCAGCCTTGGCTGTGTTAGGCCTCATCAGATTGCTGGAAGAAGGTCATGGGAATTAGGATATTCAGCCTCCATGTTCAGCATTCCCTGTCATACAGTTGGAAGTACCCACTTGCTTAAACAGTTTACCTCCTTTGTCCCTTTTTTTTTTTTGCAGCTCAATCGGAACCAGTGCTGGGATTCTGGTGTCATGCGGATTTTTCCTTAATTTTATTATACCTTGTCGCCAGTGACATAAGTTCAGATTTCGGATCCTAGGGTAAAATTTTGCAGAGGACCCTTTCTGATCTGGAGGTGGGATGGGATGTGCCGTTTTTCCCTTCCCTTGCACTTCTCTCTCTCTTTCTTCCCTTTTCTCCCAAGCCAGATAGATAAAGCCTCTAGTTAGGCTGGCAGGAAGTAAGTGTCACAAAAGGCAAAGTTCTCTAGACAGGAGTCAAAGCCCCTGTGGAGGCTTAGTCTGCTGAGCCGGTTGGGGCTTAGCTGCTTTTTGTTTCCTTTGTTGCCTAGGTTGTTGCTGCTGTCCCTTTTGGGCAGACTGACCTGAACGATGTTCCTGCTAGGTATAGGAGGGATAAAACTTTTTTTTCTTGCTGAAGAATGCTTTCTTAGAGGATCTTTTCCTCGCAGGATCAGCTGTAGATTTGGACAATCTATCCAAAGTGATATTGTCAGCATCTATCTCATTAGCTTTTTCTTGCCAATTCTTGCCAAAGAGATTCTCTCTTGTGCAAGGTATATTCCCCAGTTTGTCCTGTACCCAGATTTCCAAGTCAGATGCCTGGAGCCAGGCAATTCTTCGTGCACCTATGGCAATAGCAGAGGTTCTGCTTATGCATTCAAAGCAGTCAAAGGCTGCACGATTCACAAACTTGGAAACATCCTGAGCATGTTTAACAAGAGCAAGATAATTTTGCCTTTTTTCATCAGGAAGGAGAGGGCTCATAAGCTCTAAGTCTCCTCTGACTTCCTTAAGGAACATTCCCATATACAAGATATAGGAACTGATCCTAGCAGAAAGCATGGAAGCCTGGAAGGATCGACGTCCAAAGGCGTCAAGAGTCCTACACTCACGTCCTGGAGGATTAGATGCATGCCTTTTTGCACTCTTTATCTGTCTCATGGCTGATTCCACCACCATGGAATCGTGTGGTAATTGAGTCTTCTGAAACCCAGGACAAGGAGGAACTCAATACATGGTGTCGAGTCTTCGAGAATGAGGAGATGTGGTCAGAGGTGTTTCCCACATCCTTAACATAAGATCATGCAAGATCTCATGAATAGGTAAGGTAGCTGCCTCCTTGGGAGCTTTAGGGTATTGTAGGATTTCTAATTCTTTTTCAGGAGCCACTGTGATGGAAAGACCTCGGGCCACATCTCGGATAAAATCCTGAAAGGACATATCCTCTGGTGGAGACATCCTACGCTGAGGAGAAGAGGAATCCTCGGGAAGAAGTACTCTAGTATCGGCAGAGCTTTCAGAGTCTTCAGACTCATCCGAGGATTCAAAGTATCTCCGATATCTCCAGGTGATCATGCAAGGCACGGTACCGGTACCAATCGAAGTCAGCATCAGAGTGGTCCGGTACTGACTTGTCGATGCCTGATAGAGACGCATGACTCGGTCCCGGTAGTATACCTGCCGATGTTGATGCAGTCGGTGCCGGTACCGGTTGAATTGTCTGAAGCGGTTTCAGAGGCATTGAGGCCGTGAGAAGAGCCGCCAGACTGCGTTCAATAGCCAAGAATCTCTGATCTATCGAAGCTGCCGATGCTTGGGTATCGGTGCTGGATAAAGCGGCCGGAACCCCAGAGCATGGCACCAGTAGTTCTGCCGAGGTTGAAGCCTCGAGAACATCCTGGAGCCCTGTTAGTGATTTGGAAGCCGAAGCCTCCCGCCGGGGCAATTTTGCCGGTGAAAGTCCCTCAAGGGCAACGCCAGAGGCATCTCAATGTTTAGAAGGAGATCTACATTTTGAGGACCGGCTAGATTTATGTTTAGTTACCTGAGATCCATGAGAGGAAGATGAAGCCCTGGAAGACGTCGATGCCACGGAGGCTGCATCGGAGGGAAAAAGGGTGCTAAGCTTAGCAGCTTGGTTTTGCCGGCCCCTTTTTGACATCATCCCACAGGCAACACACTCTGAAATAGAGTGGTCAGGACCTAAACATTTGAGGCACCACTCATGGGTGTCGGTGACAGAGATGGTACTGCCACACTTAGAACACTTTTTAAAACCCGAAGCGGGTTTTTCCATTTTGAGGGAAAAAATTGGGCCTAGTGCCCAAAACGGCGGTACCGGCGGTACCGGTATAGCGTCGAGGGAAGGCAGACGCGACCACAAAAAGAAGTATAAGAAGGGAATTTTCTGCGGTGACAGGATGTGCGACCTGTCGGCTCCGTGGAAAACGAAGAACTGGAGAGGGACAGTTGGGAAAGACGGGAAGGCAGCACGCGGGCGTTTTGGGATGCTCCCAAAAGCTTTCCTATTGGACTCTGGGGAGCGTTCCCGCGCAGGCTCTGTCGGTACCGATGATATCCATATGTAAAGACTACATTCCTGCTTGTTCCTGGAGATGAGGATAAGCCACAGCATCTTCCAGGAGCTGTGACTTGGGGTATTGACTAAACCAGTAATAGTGACACTTTCAGGAGTGCCATTGCCCCTATGGGTCAGTCCTTGAATATTAAAATGGACTGTATGCAAGAGGGCTTTTCTAAGTTGAAAGTTCAGGTTTATTCCGCGGTAATACTACTTGAAAACCATGGAGGAAAGTTGGACAGTTGGAGCATTGAAAAGTGGAAATTCAGGTCCGTAATTTAGCCCTAATTATGGACATGGATACAGTACATCATTAGATGAAGGATCCAGAGAATGCTAACAGGTATTTTGATTTGCACTATGTGAACTCTCATAAATCTCCCTTGATGTCACATGATATGCTGAACTGATTCTTTTAGGAGGTTTTGTAAGTACCGAAGAAAGCTATACCATCTCACTTTCAGGAAAAGTATATATAATCTGTTCCATGGGCGCAGCAAAAAGCATTGGATTCTACTATCCAGGATGTTTCAAGTGTGAATCTGAGTTCTTGGAGAACTCATAAATGGCTGAAACATTTAAATCCATCTTGATTACTAAGTTTGCTCTTGCATCAAACCAGATGAAGCCCAATACATTTCACCCACTTCACCATCATTCAAATGTGTCTACTGTAACACTGCAATGGCTGCTTTTTGGTTTTGCAAATATAAAAATGGAAAAATTAGAGGTCAACAATTAAATAATCAAATTCATCAATTGAACCCAGAGAATGCTAGTGACCTTATTTAATTTTTTGGACCATTTAATCTTAGTAGACTACATTTTAAGGTCCATTTTACTTTTTTCATTGTCACAAAAACTTCCTATTAAAATAGTACATTTTAATATTCCAGTTCATTACATATTATTTTTCCATTTTCATTCCTATTCAGGAATTATCTTAGCCTTATTCACAATGTATTTCACATTCAATCAATGTAGCAGTCTCGGTAACAGTCCCAACACAGGGCTACATTTTGAATTAATTCAATGATAGTTCTGCATCAGAAGAATCACTTGTCGATATTTCTTTATCACAAAAATGATCTCTTCTCTTAGCAGCAACAGCAATCAGAACTCTTTCCAGCCACTTTCCAGAGATCATTTTTTGTGATGAAGAAATACAGATACAGTAAGTGAGTCTTTCTCCTGATGCAAAACTATGGTTGAATTAGTTCAAAACTCTGTGCTATGCCAAGACTGTTACTGAAACTGGAGTGTAGCATAAGAGTTTTACCAAGAAAGAGAGAGAATTGCCACAGCACATTGCATTCAAGAATCTTAGAAAGAAAGAACAGATTGGAAATGGGATAAAAGTCAGAGAGGAAGGAGGCGTCAAGGAAGTTTCTTAAAAAGTAGAAAAATCACTGCATTCTTCCAACAGGAGGGGGGGGGGGGCATAGTTGTAGCCCAGGACAATGGATTACGGATTAGATGGTTTACAATGAGCATTGGTAAAACAGACATATGTTGACCCTATAAGAAAGAGCTAGAAACAGTGTCTCACCTCACTGCTATATAGAAAGGCACGACAAAGTAGCATGCCTCATCCATTGGAAACTCTGAAAACACTACAACATCGTTGTGCCTGAAAAGCACTGGGATCATGACCCTAAGAGATTTACAGAGAATGAAGAGGTTATGATCACCTGAAATACTCCCGTTCCAAACGACAAAAAGCTGGAAGCAAGAAAACCGGACATAGTGGTAAAGGAGAACACCAGAACGACTTTGATTATAGAGGTGTCGGTTCCAAGTGATTATTCTGTGAATTGTGTAGAGAGAGAGAAGATCCTAAAGCACCAAGAAATACAGTCAGAAAGCAAGAAAATGTGGCAGAAAGATAAAGAAATATTTCCCATCTTATTGGGAGCCACAGGTCTGATAAAGAAGAACGTCCAGTCACATCTTGACAAATTACCCATATATGTTACATCTTATGAATTCCAGAAGGAAGCTGTCTTTGGCACAATGCAAGTACTATGACAGATACAAGCATTAGAAGTAAAATTTGAGAGACTGAGATCATACTCCACATACCCTGGCTTAGAAGTGAGGTTCATGGCTGTCATAGTATGCGCAAAACTAACCCATTAAGAGAAATTGCCTCCAGGGGTACATAATCAGCAGTAAGACTGGACTGAAAGAGGGTAAGGACACTGTGGAGAAGATGGTCAGCCAACTGGAAAGTCAGCCATGTCAGCCAGAGATCAAGCTGAGGAAGGTGAACAGAGTGAAAGGCATGCTTCAGGAAGACAGAGGCGAGAGTAAGGAAAGAGGACCAGTTGGAAGAGAGAGGAGCTGAGGAAGAAGGGCAGAAGGGTGTAGAGGGAAGGGCGAGGGGGGGGGGAGAAAAGGGAAACTAGTAGGAGATGGTTGAGGGAAGAGAAGGGGGAAAGTGGCAGGAGAAGAGGGAGGTGGAGGGCAGGCAGAGTGCAGGGAGGGGATTTTATCAAAGAGGAAGGAAGTGTAAGCTTTAGGAGATGGAAAATAACATAAGAACATAAGATATGCCATATTGGGTCAGACCAAGGTCCATCAAGTCCAGTATCCTGTTTCCAACAGTGGCCAATCTAGGTCATAAGTACATAGCAGTCTCCCCAAAAGACACAGGTTCCTCAATGCTTGTATTGGGTCAAGCAGTGATATCCCGGGTCCCATTTAATAATGATATATGGACCTTTCCTCCAGGAACTTGTCCAAACTTTTTTTAAACCCAGCTACACTAACAGCTTTTACTACATCCTCCAGTAACAAATTCCAGAGTTTGATTACACGATGAGTGAAAAAAAAATTCTCTTATTAGTATTAAATAGGTCACCCTGTAGCTTCATGGCATGTCCCCTAATCTTTTTATATTCTAATGACGTAAACAATCGATCTATGTTTACCCATTCCACTCCATTCATTAATTTATAGACCTCTATCATATCTCCCCTCGGCCGTCTCTTTTCCAGGTTGAAGAGCCCTAACGTTTTTGCCTCTCTTCATAGGAGTATCCTTACATCCCCTTTACCATTTTGGTGGCTCTTCTCTGTACCTTTTCTAATAACGCTATATCCTTTTTAAGATACAGTGACCAGAATTGCACACAAAGATGGGGGAAGGCAGAAGAAAGAGCCTAAGAGGGAGCCAACTGAGCCAAGGTAGCAAAAGGCTTATGTGGCTTATTAGCAGCAGAAGAGAGATGACAAGCCTGATGATAGGAAATGTAGTGTGATCATTACTCTGGTGTCATCCAGCTTCTGGTCTATATGGTGAGCACACTCAATAACCAAAGAACAGAGCTCCTTGCCCATTTCAACTCGGATGGGAAAAGGGTTCCAGGAACGTCCTCAATTCACTGTCTCAAAGATGTTGACAATGCGAAGTTTGTTGTGATGAAAATGAGTTTCCAGTTCATCTATTTTCTCCTTGCAGCAGATCAGGGCATTCTTTAGTTCTAGCACTTCTGCCATGAACTTGGGTCATGTCCTCAAAAGAGGATGCTCTGTGTTCTGCCTCTGAGACTTGCAGCAGAAAAGCCTCCAACAAACATACCATCTCTTCAAACTCTTCATACACTTTATGAAAGTTCCCTACGAAGGCATTCATCAGCACCTCAGTCACACCTGCCACTATCATTTCAGCGCTCCCTGTCATAAGTCTCTTTTTCTGGGTTCACCATAGTATATGACCTCTTACTTTTTAATGAAACAGTCCAAACCAATGTACACAGATCATTGTTTTAATCTAAAATCTATCAGATACACAGATAACGTCCCTAACACAGGCTTGTACACCCTTGTGCAGTTTGATAATTATTATTTATTAATATTATTATTATTGTTATTAATATTATTTGTATAGTTCTACCTGGAGTACACAGTGCTTAACAATATAGGAGGCAATCCCTGTTTCTTGAAGCTTACAATCTAATAAAGACAAACAGACAAAAAACACAAAGAGGGTTCTTTGAGAAGCATCCCCATGTCTAAATAGCAGTATTTACATGTGTAGATTGACATATACCTGTTCGTTCAAATGCCATTTTTAGAAGAGGGAATTTTAACTGTGGGGATGTTTACCACTTTTACATTTCCTGGAGGCATGGTGAGGGCAGGGAGAGGGAATGCTTTGGAGAGGACTATAATATAGGTGTGGATGATCCTTATCACGAGTGGAATCTATGTCTATAAAAAATATATAAATGTTGACATTTAGAGCTGACCCCAAGCATTTGTGTCTGCTGAAAAGAGCAGCTGTTAATGTCAAGGTCTGCCCCCCTGATCATCCCTTCTAATCTCAATCTCCCCCCATCACCACCACAACTTGATCCCTTCTCCAATGACCTCCAAGCCATCCAATCCTCTTACCATCCCCTACCCCCGACAGATCCTCCAAAACATCCATTGCCCCCATCTCCCTAAAGCATCTGATCCTCCACAAATGCCTCTGGCAGAAATACTCCTCCCACCTGATCCCCCTGGAAACAATGACTCACTCAAGGTCCCCCCACTCCCTGATTCCTGGATCCAGGCTTACCTGTGATCCCTGATGTCTAGTGGGTGCAGGAGTGATCCTCAGTTGCTCCCACTCTTACAGTGCCAGGTTTCAAAATGGCACCAATGACCTCTAGTAATAATTTCATGGAACTGTGGTGGTACCGTGAGATTACCGCAAGGAGTCATCAATGCTATTTTGGGACCCTGCACCATAACAACAAGGGCAACTAGGAATTGCTCGTGCTCCCACTAGACACCATGGTGGACCAGGAATAGAGATTAGTGGTGAGGGTCTTCTGGGGGGTCTTTGTTGCTGGGGGGGGTCAGTTAGAGGGTCATCATGTGGGGGGGGGGTTGCTTGAGGGGAGATCAGATGTTTTGGGAAATAGAGGGATTGCATGTGTTGGGGGGGGGGGGAATTGTCTTTTGGGAGGGCAGAGGGGGAATCAAATGACCTGGTGTTTACTGGGGAAGGGATCAAGGTTAGGGGGTGATCTGGGAGGAAATTGTACTACTGGCTTAGGGTGTACATGCACAACAGAAGCAGAGGGTGGGGGTATTGGTATTATTTTTCCTCATGTAAACCTTAAAATAGCTGTTCCTGTTGGATGAAGAGAGATTTCAATGTACAGTCCTGAACCTATTTTATAAAAGGCTCTCCATTTGGCAGATCCTCTTGTAAAATACTATAGGAATGTTCCACATCTCAACCTAACATAGGAATTCCCTTCTCCATTTCCTAATATTACTATACACATGGACTGTAATGCATAAGGTTACAATACTCTTTCCATTTGAGCTCAAATTTAAACAGATTATGAGGAATAGATAAAGGAGTCAAATCACAATCACTATTCTTGCATGTAGCTCCTGCAATTATACCATTACACCACTAAGTACACTGTCTACCTGATCTCAAATAAGCAATGAAACAATGACGCGTATTAAAAAAGAAAAGAAAAAACAAAAGTAAATGCAAAGATCCACTAGCATTAGTTTTAAGGCTGGTGTTATATGGTCCTTGTTTTCAAATTGTAGAATGCGCTGTTGATTAATGAACGTTCACCAGAATTCTGTCCCTTTCACCCTGGTGGCAGCCAGAGAATCACTGCAGGGGGAAGACGATGTGGGTTACTTTGCAATTCTTTGAAAAGTTGAGTGTATCAAATAACAGTGATCCCAAAGATAGATTAGATAAATGTCCCCAGATAGAAGTTCAAACCTCACTGCAGGTCACAGGGAATCTATGGCATTAGCACAATTTTAGCTAAAAGCAACTGATACTCTGCTTTACCCACAGAAATGGCTTTGAAAATGAATCTGCATACATACAACACACAGCACACATCCCTAGCACTGCAGAATTTCAGGATGGTGGGGAGATCTAAAGACATAGACAGTTGTGTCAAACAATAGCGTTTGTTTCGTTAACATAGACTGCTGATAGCACTACTACACAATGGACTTTTGATTATACACACACATCAGTCGTAGCTTCCTACATCCTACTTCACAACTCCATTTAGATTTAATCACACATTTCCTTACAGTTACATACAATACAATACAAAACAAGTTGCACAGGACAACGCATCACAGCCTAGAAGCAGAAGAGATATAACATAGTAACATACCTAGCATTCTATTTGCTCTCTTGGCTGCCGCTGCACACTGGGCCGAGGGTTTTAACATGTTATCCACAATGACGCCTAAATCTTTTTCCTGGGTGGTGGTTCCTAATGTGGAACCTTGCATCGTGTAACCATAGTTTGGGTTGTTCTTCCCTAGGTGCATAACCTTGCACTTGTCCACATTAAATTTCATCTGCCATTTTGATGCCCAGTCTTCCAGTTTATCAAGATCCTCTTGCAATTTTCCACAATCCTCTTGGGTTTTAACAACTTTAAACAGTTTTGTGTCATCTGCAAATTTGATAACCTCACTCGTTATTCCACTTTCCAGGTCATTGATGAATATGTCAAAAAGCAGCAGACCCAGCACAGATCCCTGGGGTACACCACTATTCACTTTTCTCCATTGGGAATATTGGCCATTTAGCCCAACCCTCTGCTTTCTATCTTTTAACCAGTTCTTGATCCACAGTAGTACACTGTCTCCTATCCCATGACTCTTTAGTTTTGCCAAAAGTCTCTGATGAGGGACCTTGTCAAAGGCTTTCTAAAAGTCCAGATACACTATATCAACCGACTCACCTTTGTCCACCTGTTTATTCACACTTTCAAAAAAACATAATAGATTAGTAAGACAAGATCTTCCTTGTCTAAAACCATGTTGGCTGTCTCCCATTAGGCCATGACTATCTACATGCTGAGTAATTTTATTCTTTATGATGGTTTCTACCATTTTTCCTGGAACTGACGTGAGGCTCACCGGTCTGTAGTTTCCCGGATCACCCCTGGAACCCTTTTTAAAAATTGGCGTTACATTGGCGATCCTCCAATCTTCAGGTATTACAGATGATTTTAATGAAAATTCACAGATTACTAATAGCAGGTCTGCAATCTCATATTTCAGTTCTTTCAACACCCTTGGATGTATACCATCCGGCCCAGGTGATTTGCTACTCTTCAGTTTATCTAATAGTTGTAATACATCTTCCCGATGTATCGATATTTCCTTCAATTCTTCCGCACCTTTAAATACCACTTCAGTCATGGGAAACATCCCTACATCTTCCTCAGTAAAGACCGAAGCAAAGAATTCATTCAGTCTCTCCGCTATCGCCTTGTCGCCTCTTAGTGCCCCTATAACTCCTTTATCATCTAATGGACCAACTGACTCTCTCACAGGTTTTTTGCTACGAATGTACTTGAAAAAATCTTTATTTCGCGTTTTTGCTTCCGCAGCAAGCTTTTTCTCAAATTCTCCCTTTGCCTGCTTTATCAATGCCTTGCATTTGACTTGCCAGTGCTTGTGCTGTTTCCAGGTTTCGTCGTTTGGCTCTTTTTTTCATTTCCTGAAAGATGCTTTTTTGGCAACAACAGCCTCTCTGACCTCCCCTTTAAACCATGCTGGCAGTTTTTTGGACTTCCTTCCACTTTTCTTAAAGCGTGGAATACAGCTGGTCTGGGCTTCCAAGATAGTATTTTTCAACAACACCCAAGCTTGATGTAAGTCTTTAACCTTTGCAACTGCTCCTTTTAGTCTTTTAACTATTTTCCTCATTTTATCATAGTCTTCCTTTCGAAAGTTAAAAGGTAGAACTGTGGATTTCCTTATTATCTCTCCTCCACTAATTAGATCAAAGGTGATCATGCTATGATCACTATTGCCAAGTGGCCCCAACACCCTTATCTCTTGCACTAGATCTGCTGTTCCACTAAGGACTAGGTCTAATATGGCTTCCCCTCTGGTCGGTTCATGAACCAGCTGCTCCAAGAAGCAGTCATTTATGTCATCTAGGAACTCTATCTCCCTAGCATGTCCTGCCGTGACACTGACCCAGTCAATACCGGGGTAATTGAAATCACCCATTATTATTACTGTGCTATAACTTTTGTTAGCTTCCTTGATTTCGTTGAGCGTTTCATCATCCATTTGTTCATTCTGGCCAGGCGGTCGATAGTACACCCCACCTGCCATCGCCTTCCCCTTTTTACATGGAATTTCAATCCATAGAGATTCTACAGCAAATTTTGTTTCCTGCAAAACTTTAATCCTTTCTGACTCAATGCCCTCTCTAACATAGAGCGCAACCCCTCCACCAATTTGATCAGCTCTATCATTACGATATAGTTTGTATCCAGGTATCACAGTGTCCCACTGGTTGTCCTCCTTCCACCATGTCTCTGATATTCCAATCATATCTAACCTCTCATTTAGAGCTATATATTCTAACTCTCCCATCTTATTTTTTAGACTTCTAGCATTTGCATACAAGCATTTTAGAGACTGTATTTTATTCATATTAGTTTGGTTATTGGTAGACATGGATAATTTGGGATCTTTAAGCTCTGTCTGCTCCATACTCGAGGGCATTTGGGCTACTTTACTCTTTTTTGGAACCTCTCTGCTTTTGGTAGTATCCTTCAAGGATACATTCTTCCGAACCATCTGCTCTTGGGTGATTGTCGGCTTTCCCCTATTATCTAGTTTAAAAGCTGCTCTATCTCCTTTTTAAAGGTTAATGCCAGCAGCCTGGTTCCATCCCGGTTAAGGTGAAGCCCATCCCTTCGGAAGAGCCTCTCCTTTCCCCAGAATGTTCCCCAGATCCTAACAAATCCAAAACCCTCATCTCTGCACCATTGTCTCATCTACGCATTGAGACTCCAGAGCTCTGCCTGCCTTTTGGGTCCTGCACGTGGAACGGGAAGCATTTCAGAGAACGCTACCCTGGAAGTTCTGGATTTCAACTTCCTACCTAAAAGCCTAAATTTAGCCTCCAGAACCTCCCTACCACATTTTCCTATGTCATTGGTACCGACATGTACCAAGACAGCAGACTCCTCCCCAGCACTATCTAAGACCTTATCTAGGTGGCGCGTGAGGTACGCTACCTTTGCACCAGGCAGGCATGTTACCAGGCGATCCTCACGTCCACCAGCCACCCAGCTATCTACATGCCTAATGATCTAACCACCAACTATAACGGCTGTCCTAACCCTTCCCTCATGGGCACATGGCCCTGGAGAAACCTCCTCGGTACGAGAGGGTTTTACATCACCTGGAGGACAGGTCCTAGTTACAGGATCACTTCCTGTCACACCAGGGTGATGCTCTCCTGTCACGTGACCTCTCTCCTCCATGGCAACAGGGATGCTGCCAGACTGGAGGTGGAACCTCAGGACTATATCCCTGTAGGTCTCGTCTATGTACCTCTCTGTCTTTATGTTTTCCAAGTCTGCTACTCTAGCCTCTAGAGAACGGAGTTGTTCCCTGAGAGCAAAGAGCTCCTTGCACCTAGCGCACACGTAAGACCTCTCACCAACTGGGAGAAAATCATACATGTGACACTCAATGCAAAAGACTTGAAAGCCCCCATCTCGCTGCTGGACTGCTGTCTGCATCTTAGTTTTAAGTTTTTGTTTAGATCTTTAAGTTCTTTACTTCCTAAGGGTTGCTATGGATATTTATACTAATAAAACTGTACCTAATATGTTTAATATACCTTGTTCACCTGAAGCTTAATTAATCTCAGGTCCTTAGTGTATGACTGATTTAGGTAACAAGCTGCACCTGAGAGCACCCCCTGTCTTTTAAGATGTGTAAGTACCTATAAAGCTACGATTATCCCAGGGGTGGGTGGGTATGAGGAGGGAGGGAGGGAAATAACACTTATTAAAAGAGGGCTGCTATACAGTACCCTGTCCTGTGCTGCTGAGGTAAGCTATACTCTTAATTGATTTTAAATTTTAAATTATAGCTCTTTGCTGCTGCTAGGCTCTAACTTATTATGAAATTTAAACTACAAGCTCTCTGCTGGGTTCTAAATTTAACCAGAAAGCTCTCTTCTGTGTTTTAAATTTAAACTAAGAGTACTTTGCTGATGCTAGGCCCTGAGTGACTATTAAATTTAAACTACAAGCTCTCTGCTGGGTTCCAAATTAAACCAGAAAGCTCTCTTCTGTGTTTTAAATTTAAACTAAAAGTACTTTGCTGATACTAGACCCTGAGTGACTATTAAATTTAAACTACAAGCTCTCTGCTGGGTATGATATGTAACCAGAAAGTTCTCTTCTGTGTTTTAAATTTAAACTTAAACTGCTGCTACTAGGCCCTGACTGATTTAACAAAGAATAGTGAGTTCACAGATTAATTAGCTTTAATACAAAGAATTCCTTACAGAAAATTCCTAGAAGTATATACTCACAATTGCAGATCTCTCTCCAGAAGTAACAGTCCCCTTTTGTAGTCCTGCAAGACTGAAGATCACAGAGCTCTGGTTGAGCAATTTATGCCTGTGCTGCTGAGGTAAACTGTGACTAACTTCCTGGATGATTACCAGTCCTTGCTTGGATAGAAGGAGTCTTTCAAAATGGCCTTTTGTCCTGCCACCTGGTGTTAACACCTATTGAAAAGATTTCACAGGTCTCTTGCCCCCTAGGTAGAAGGCCTCTTTGTAAAGGTCTCTAGAAGACTTTATTTGCTCTTCAAAGAGTACTGACCCTGTTTTGCCTTTTGTGCTAATCTATATTCTTATTTAAATTATAGCTCTTTGCCATTACGGAGTACTGCCTGGCTGAAAGCACTATCCCGTCAGGACTCTCCATCCAAGCAGTAATGGGCTGCAAAAGTCTGGCTTGAAGACCAGGTTGTGGCCCGGCAGATGTCTGCCAGTGGAACAGAGCGGAAGTGAACCACTGATGCGGCCTTAGCGCTGACACGGTGGGCCATGACTCAACCTGGCAATGGGAGGTTGGCCGCCCTGTACACCCAGGCAATGCAGTCTGCCACCCAGGTGGACAACGTGCGCTTGGAGACAGGTAGCCCCAGTTTACTGGGGTCATAAGAGACGAAGAACTGGGTAGCCCTTCGATGTCCCCGGGTACGCTCAAGGTAGAAGGCTAATGCCCTCTTACAATCCAGGGTATGCAGAACCGCCTCTGCCTGGCTGGCATGCAGTCTGGGAAAGAATGTCGGAAGAACCACCTCTTGAATGAGGTGGAATGGAGAGACCACTTTTGGAAGAAACTTGGGATGGGTTCTCAGGATCACCCTGTTCCTATAAAACCGTGTGTACCGTCTTTCTGACACAAGTGCTTGTGGCTCACTCACTCGCCTGGCAGATGTGAGTGCCACCAGGAAGAGCAGCTTCCAGGATAGGAAGCGCAGATGGCAAGCGGACATTGGCTCAAAAGGTGGGCAAGTAAGCTGTTGCAAGACCACATTCAAATTCCACTCGGTTGCCGGAGGACGAACCAGGGGTTTTAGCAGAAGTAGATCTCTGAGAAATCTGGACACCAAGGGGTGAACTGAAAGTGGTTGTCCTTCCACTGGAGAGTGGTGTGCTGACAAAGCACTCAGGTAGACCCGGACAAAGTTAGACTTGAGGCCTAATTCTGAGAGGTGAAGCAGGTACTGTAACACCACTGGTACCAGACAAGAGAAAGGGTTTTCATTGTGCTAGTTACACCACACCTCAAACCTACGCCACTTGAAGGCATAGGTTTTTCTAGTGAACTCTCAAACAATAGTCATTGAAATTCTAACCAGACGCCACTCTGGTAACTATCCTTCTGTTTCCTCCTTTTTTGTCGGGAACAACCAACCTGAGAGGCGGGGAGGGAACAATCACCTCTCTGTGTTGGAAGAACCCTTTTATTCAAGAGAACCTCAGCTCTCACAATAAATTTGTGTGAACCCACACCTAGAACCAGGTGAAGGTAATCATCAAAACCCAAAACACACCCCACTTAACTTAACTAAAGGCAACAATACTCCAAACCATGCTGGAACCGGTGGTAATTGATGACTGGACTATGCCTCCGTGTTGTTTCATCCACAAGCACCAGCAAACATCACGACATGCATGTTTCGGACCAACTCCGGGCCCTGTATCAAGTGATTGTGTTCTTTTTCCCAGGTGAATTGCCTTACTCCACCTCCTTCCTGGTAAAACCTTATATAGTGAAAACGTAGCTCATGATTGGCCAAAAACATCTAAACATCAGAGGGAACCCCTCCCTCCTACCGACTTCCCAGACACGCTATCACAACCAACCAATGACGTATCGGTGGGGGAGGAGGAAAACCACTTCCCCAAACCCACATCAAAGGAACCCATTCATGAAAGGTCACAATCCGGAACTATCACCTTTACAAAAGGCTCCACCAATCCAATTCCACATTTAGACCCAATGGTATCACTGTATTTAAATGGTAGATCCAATATTGTTCCCTCCACTGTAATCGCTGTTCGCGATTACCCCTTCTAGGATGTGGCGGGATCCAATCAATGACCCGCCAATGTAAATCCGAAAAGGTGTGGGAGAACTCTAAGCAATGCTCTACTATGGGTGCAGCCAAACACTTAGATTTAATCTTAGAGGCATGCTCACCCATGCGAACCTTAACCGGACGAATTGTGCGACCAATATAGAGGAGGCCACAAGGGCATTGGAGCATGTATAATACAAACGATGTCTGAGAGGTTGAAACCCCCATAAACTCATAAACCTGAGCCGTAGTCGACCCTCCCCGCCTCTCAGGTTGGTTGTTCCCGACAAAAAAGGAGGAAACAGAAGGATAGTTATCAGAGTGGCGTCTGGTTAGAATTTCAATGACTATTGTTTGAGGATTCTTTGTAGAGTCATTGAACGGTTGAGGTTTTTGTTCATTTTCTAGTGAACTGCCTCCTTGAGGCCAGTAGCACTTCTTCCACATTCTTAGGCAGGAGGAGAGAAGCCAGCACTACCCTTTCAGCAGCCATGTCATCAGATGGAGGGACCTGAGGTTGGGGTGTAAGATAGAGCCCTGCTCCTGGGACAGAAGGTCGGGCTGCATCCCCAGAGAGAGTGGGATTTCCACTGCCAGCTGGAGGAAAAGCGGACACCAAGGTTGTCTTGGCCATCTGGGGGCTACCAGGATGACCGAGGCCTTGTCTCGAAGGATTTTGAATAGAGTCCGGGCCACCAGAAGCGTGGGAGGAAACACATACAGGAGGCCCGCGGACCAGGAAATCAGAAAAGCATCTGCAGCCACCCTTTGGGGGTCTGGCTTTCTGGAGCAAAAGTTGTGCAACTGATGATTCTGCGGACTGGCAAAGAGATCTATGACCGGATGTCCCCAGCACTGGAAGATCTGCTGGGCTACTTCCAGATTCAGTTGCCACTCGTGAGGTTGGAGAATTCTGCTTAGCTTGTCTGCTAGGTAGTTCTCCTAACCCGGCAGGTAAACTGCTTTGAGAGACATATCTTGTTGGATTGCAAAGGAACAGAGGTCCAGTGTCTGACACAGGATGCGGAACCCCGTCCCTCCCTGCTTGTTCACGTAGAACATAGCCACCTGGTTGTCTGTTTGTACTAAGACAGACTGCTGTGAGAGAACATGAGAGAAAGTTTGAAGAGCTAGGCGTATTGCCCGGAGCTCTAAGAGGTTGATTTGTTGCGTCTTCTCTTGAGGAGACCACAACCTTTGAGTGCATAAGTCCTGGCAATGGGCTCCACAGCCCAGAAGAGATGCATCTGTTGTCAGCACACTTGTGAATGAGGGAGGCTGGAAAGGCACTCCCTCGAGCAGGTTGGATGGCTGAAGCCACCAGGTCAACAACTTCAGTAGTCATTTGGACACTCTGATCCTCTCTCGGAGTCTTCCTGTGGCTTGTGTCCACTGATCTCTGAGGCCCCACTAAGCTGTCCTCATGTGGAGACGGGCATTTGGGGTCACATGAACCGTGGAGGCCATGTATCCTAGAAGGCATAGAAAGTGCCTTGCTGATATCTGAGACTTGTGGCTGATTTGGTGCACCAGCTCCAGAAGTCTCTGTGCTCTGCCCTCTGGCAGGTAAGCCTTCGCTTGAAGGGTGTCTAACCTTGCTCCTATGAACGCTAAATTTTGAGTGGGGAGCAAAGTGGACTTTGCTTGATTTATGACAAAGCCTAGATGCTGCAGTATGTTGATAGCGCGAACTGTGGCATGTTGGGCTTCTTGAGGCGATGGGGCCCTGATGAGCCAGTCGTCCATGTATGGGAAGACAAAAATTCCCTGGTTCCTGAGGAAGGTTGCCACTACCGCCAGATATTTGGTAAACACTCCAGGGGCAGAGGCTAGGCTGAATGGAAGTACTCTGTACTGAAAATGGTTTCCTCCCACTACAAATCTGAGATATTGTCTGTGGTCCGGATGTATGAGGATGTGCGTATAAGCATCCTTCAGGTCTAAAGAGCATAGCCAGTCTCCCTGGTGGAGGTAAGGCAGCAATATTCCAAGGGAAAGCATCTTGAACTTTTCCCTCACCAGGAACTTGTTTACGTTTCACAGGTCGAGGATGGGTCTGAGGCCTCCTGTTCTCTTTGGTATCAGGAAATAACTGGAGTAAAAGCCTTGTCCTAGCAGGCTGTGGGGCATCAGCTCCACCGCCTGATCCTCTAGAAGACCGGCCAACTCTTCTAAGAGGAGGTTCCTGTGTAGAGGGGGTCTGAGAGGCTCTCCTGGAAAGTAGGAGGGAGGTACGTGGTTGAAATGAAGCAAATAGCCCTTTTGGATTAATTGTAAGACCCAGGCATTGGTGGTGATTGCAGGCCAACTGTGGGCGTACAGGGTCAACCTTCCTCCTGTGCAAAGCCGCACCCCTGGCTGGAGATAGACTATGCTGTGACAGTCAAAAAAACCCTACCACCTGGGAAGGAGCCAGTGCCTGGGACTTGGGGGTCTTCTGCTTACGCGGGCCATGCCCCTGTCCCTTGGCCTGCTGCCCCTATTGGGGAGCCGGGGAGGCCTGCTGAGTGGGGTAGATGCGGTAAGCAGTACCCTTCCTCGGGAAAAAGGGCTTTTTACCAGAGCCCTTCTTTTTAGAAGGTGCAGAAGTCTTTTTGGAGAGTCTTGTCCGGGTCAAGTACTCGGTTTCGATTTCATCTGCCTACTCAGTCATGGGTTTGCCAAAAAGGTTGTCACCTCAGCAAGGGACATCGACCAACTTGTCCTGTACCCATGGCTCTAGGTCTGACGACATTAGCCACGCCTGGCGTCAGGCACCAATGCCGGCTGCGGCTACCAGGGCCGAAGCCTCGAAACCATCATAGGCTGCTCGAGACATAAACTTCGAGCACTCTCGAATCCCAGTGGACAAGTTCTTGAAGCGCTGCAAGGGTTCCTCGGAGAGGCCAGCTGAGAACCCGTCAATCTCATTTGCCAGGTCCCATAAGTACATGCTCATGTACAGCTGGTATGTTTGGACACGGCATTACAGCATTGAGCCCTGGTAGCACTTTCTGCTGAGGGCATCCAGGTTCCAGGCCTCCCTGCCAGGGGGCACTGAGGAGTGCATTTTCTGGCTCTTGAGCCTGTGCATGGCCGATTCCACAATCATGGAGTTGTGTGGCAGCTGTGACTTTTGGAATCCAGCGCTCTTGCGGACTCGATAAATGGAATCGACCCGCTTGCTGAGAACCGGCATCGATGCTGGTGACTCCCACATGAGGAGAATCAGCCGCTCCAACATCGGAGGAACCGGTACCATAAGGGCTTCCCAAGGGGGAAAATCATACTGGAGGGCTTCAAACTCTGTGATTTGAGACTCCTCCTCGGTGTCCGCCGGGAATGCCAAAGCCTTGGACATGTCCCTGATGAAGTCCAAGAACCGGGTATCCTCTGGGGTGGACTTTCTCCGAGACTTGGACCCCGGCGAGTCTGATGGGACACACTGGGTCCGGTGAGTGTTCGAGGACTCTTCATCTTCCGTTTCCCATGCCGAGTACTCCAAGGAGGAAACGATGGGCTTCAGCCGTGAGGGCTTCGATCTCGTCCGCCCCGATGCCTAGGGCACCGGCGTCGACGACCTCAGTCCCAAACGGGAGTTCAAGGGAGACCATGGCCGAGGATCGACTCAAGCTTGAAGAGTCTCGAGGATCGGCTCGGCCTCCGGGGTCGACTTGGACGTCGAGGTCCCGGTGGTCAGGGCGGATGGACCGGTGAGACCGCTGCTGCTCATTGAAGGCAGACATGCTGCGCTCCAAGGCCATCATTCTGAGACCGAGCTCAGAAGACTCCGCAGCCTCTGGCTCGGGTCCCGACACCGTCGGGCCCGATGCCGGTTCTCCCGGAGGAGAGTCAACGAGGACAACAGCGGTTACCTTCCTCAGCGTCTCCAGCTCCGTGCGGCTTTTTCAGGGCGCTCCGGCTCCGAGGACCCAGGGTGGTGGTCAGGACTCCGCGACCTGGTCCGCAAGAGCCCAGGCCGATCAGAAGCATCCAACGATGACGCCCTCATGGGTTTCTTCTTCCTCCAGTGTTCCCACGAGATAGACCCCCGCTCAGAAGACCCCCGACAATGCTTGGAGTCAGACAGCTCCGAGACGTTGAGGCTTCTGACAAGGTCCGGACCCAGGTGGGTTCAGACTCTGAGAAAATCCTTTCACGCTGCTGCTGCCTACTTCTAAGTCCCTTAGAGGACATTTTGCTGCCTGGGCCACAGACTTCAGGTCATGGCTGGCCCCGAGGCAGCAGAGATAGCAGTCATGTGTGTCGGTGAAGGACATTAATTTTTTACACCGATCACACTTTTTAAAACCGCTGGCAGCCATCAGGGGAAAAAGGGCCCCTATGAGGTCGAATGACCGGGCTGCCAGTGAAAAAGAAAAAAAGCGCGAACGTTAGTCACAAAGGACAAAAACGAAAATAAAGACCGGACTCGATACCGGTGTACCGAATCCGAGGCGGGAAGGGGAACCGTCGTCGAACCAGGTCGAAGAAAAAAATCTTCAGGAGTTTGACGCACTTTTTCTGCGAGGGAAGTTGGACTACATCCGTTGGGCACCATGGAAAAAGGGAAACTGAGCAAGATGGCACCCTTGGGCGGGAAGGGGATCACGGATGCATGATGCAGTCCCAAAGGCATTCTTTGAAAGCTGGGGAACTGCTCCGCATGAGGGCTCCGTTGGCGCCGACGTCACCCATATGTGAGGACTGATTTCCTGCTTGTTCCTGGAGAAAAAGTATTTCATGACATTGCCTTTCAATTTACCATCTTGCAGCTTCATGTTATGCCCTCTAGTTTTACAGCTTCCCCGTCTTTGGAAGAGGTTTGTTTGTTCATTATTTCCCTTTAAGTATGTAAAGGTCTGAATCATATCTCCCCTGTCCCTTCTCTTCTCCAAAGTGTACATATTTAGGTCTTCAAGTCTCTTCTCATAAGGCTTCTGATGCAGGCTCCAAATCATTTTGGTTGCCTTCCTCTGAACAGTTTCCATTCTTTTTACATCCTTTGCAAGATATGGTCTCCAAAACTAAAAACAGTATTCCAAGTGAGGCCTCACCAGTGACTTATACAGTGGCATTAGAACCTCTTCCTTTCTGCTGGTAATTCCTCTTTGTATGCAGCCCAACATCCTCCTGGCTTTTGCCACCGCCTTGTCGCACTGTTTTGCCACCTTGAGATCTACAGAAATAATCACACCAAGGTCTTTCTCCTGATCCATACACACCAATCTCTCGCCCCCTATCACGTACATTTCCCTTGGATTTCTGCTACCCAAGTGCATAACTCTGCACTTCTTCGCATTAAATCTTAATTGCATATTTATTTATAAATGTAAACCCCCCTCCTTCTGTACTCCACTGCACTTCTTTGCACTGCACTGCAGTTCTTCGCACTGCACTTCTTTGCATTAAATCTTAATTGTGTATTTATTTATAAATGTAACCCCCCTCCTCCTCCTTCTGTATGGTCCTCGCAGCTGCTTCACAGGCTACTTGGAAGATTAGGCAGCACAACAATCCTATGAGCTTTTTTCAGTCTTTTAGTCTAAAACTCATTTTATTGTCAGGGTTTTTAGTGGGGACTGGCATATACAAGGAGGCCCTTGATGCTTTTCACTCTCACATCATTCCCTTCTCAAATAACTGAGTCCATGCCAGAAATTGTTTTCTGAACCAAGCATTTACCTAAATTTTAGGTTTACTGAATAAAAAACATTAACAATGGACAGAAACAATAAACAAGAACTATGTTACAACCAGGTAAAGCGTAGTTACTCACCTGTAACAGGTGTTCTCCAGGAGCAGCAGGAATCAGTCCTCACTTATGGGTGACGTCGGCGCCGACGGAGCCCTCGCGGAGCAATTTTCCCCAGCTTTCAAAGAAAGCCTTTGGGAATTGCAGCGCGCATGCGCGGTCGTCTTCCCGCCCGAGGGTGCCATCTTAGCCAGTCAGATGACATAGCTAAAAAAGACAGCATAAAAATTTGCAAAAAGAACATAAGCAGACGATTGCAACTCCAAGGGGAGGAGGGAGGGTAGTGAGGACTGATTCCTGCTGCTCCTGGAGAACACCTGTTACAGGTGAGTAACTACGCTTTCTCCAGGACCAAGCAGGAAGTCAGTCCTCACTTATGGGACTCCCAAGCTCAAGGCTACCGGAGACCCTAAGCACAAAAATGAGCTCCCTCTAGCTCAGCAGCACAGAAGGATAGAATCTTCGCTGAATTATCACCCACCGGTAGCCCACATCCGGGATGGAGGGTAGGAGTTGCTCAGACCTCAAAGAGATTACGGAGGACTGCCTGTCCGAAAGCACTGTCCCTACGGGACTCCCTCTCGAGACAGTAATGGACCGCAAAAGTCTGGCTCGAAGACCAAGTAGCGGCCCGGCAGATGTCTGCCAGCGGAACAGAGCGGAGGTAAGCCACTGACGTGGCCTTTGCCCGAACGCAATGAGCCGTGACTCGACTTTCTAAGGAGAGTCCGGCTGCCCCATAAGCCCAAGAGATACAGTCCGCAACCCAGATGGACAGAGTACGCTTGGAGACCGGGAGCCCCAATTTATTGGGGTCAAAAGACACAAAAAGCTGAGCAGCTTTACGGTGCTCCCGCGTACGGTCAAGGTAGAAGTTCAACGCCCTTCTACAGTCCAGGGTATGGAGGACCGTTTCAGCTCGGCTGGAGTGTGGTCTGGGAAAGAAGGTTGGAAGTACCACCTCCTGATTGATGTGAAAAGGGGAGACCACTTTAGGCAGAAATTTTGGGTGAGTCCGTAGGACTACCCTATTCTTGTAGAACCTAGTGTAAGGGGGATCAGACACGAGGGCCTGCAATTCACTTACGCGCCTAGCGGAAGTGAGGGCTATCAAGAACAGTGTTTTCCAAGACAGAAAACATAGAGAACAGGTAGCCATAGGTTCAAAAGGCGGACAGGTGATCCGCTGCAAAACCACATTCAGGTCCCAGTCAGGCGCTGGCGGGCGCAGAGGTGGTTTAAGTAGAAGGAGACCTCGGAGAAACCTCGCTACGAGAGGGTCATTGGAGAGAGGTCTGCCGTCCACTGGCACATGATGTGCTGAAAGAGCACTGAGGTGAACTTTGACGGAGTTGGACTTAAGTCCCAGATTAGAGAGGTGCAGCAAGTACTGCAAGATCACCGACACCGGGCAGGAGAAGGGATCCTGAGACTGTTGGGTACACCAGACTGCAAAGCGACGCCATTTAAGGGCGTAGCATTTGCGGGTAGAAGGCCGTCGCGAAGCTAAGACGACCTCCTCCACCTCCGCCGGCAGGAGAAGGGGAGCAAGGACTACCCTCTCAGCAGCCAGGCCATAAGGTTGAGAGACCTGAGGTTGGGGTGCAGAAGGGACCCCTGATCCTGAGTGAGGAGATCCGGTTGTATCCCCAGAGGGATTGGGCCCTCCACCGCCAGTTGCAGCAGGAGTGGAAACCACGGCTGCCTGGGCCAGCGAGGGGCCACCAGGATCATGAAGGCTTTGTCTCGGAGAACCTTGAAAAGAGTCCGAGAGACCAGCGGGATGGGAGGGAAAGCGTACAGAAGGCTCCCCGACCACGAGATCAGAAAGGCGTCCGCCGCAACCCGAAGGGGGTGTGGCTGACGAGAGCAGAAGCGAGGAAGTTGCCGGTTGTGAGGACTGGCAAAGAGATCCACCGTGGGGAGACCCCACTTGAGGAAGAGCTTCTGAACTACCAAGGGATCCAGACGCCACTCGTGCGGCTGGAGGACCCTGCTGAGTTTGTCTGCAAGGCAATTTTCTTGGCCCGGGAGATAAACTGCCTTGAAGAGAATGCCGTGACTGACGGCCCAAGAGCAGAGCTTCTGTGCCTCCCGGCAGAGGAGGAAGGAGCCCGTGCCCCCCTGCTTGTTCACGTAGAACATGGCAACCTGATTGTCCGTCTGGACAAGGACGGACTGTTGGGAAGTCAGGTGGGAGAAGGCCTTGAGAGCGAGGCGGATCGCCCTGAGCTCCAGGAAGTTGATCTGCTGAGCAGACTCCCACGTGGTCCAGAGGCCCTGAGTACGTGCCTCTTGGCAATGTGCTCCCCAGCCCAGGAGGGATGCATCGGTGGTCAGCACCCGGGTCGGCTGAGGTGACTGGAAAGGCATTCCGAATATCAGGTTCGGCTGCCGGAGCCACCACCGGAGAGACGAGAGCAGCGGCTCGGAGACGCGCACTAGGTCTGCCAGGCCGCCTGTGGCTTGTCGCCACTGCTGGCGGAGACACCATTGAGCAGACCGCATGTTCAGGCGGGCATTGGGGGTCACATGGACAGTGGAAGCCATATGGCCGAGCAGTCTCAGGAAGCGCCTGGCGGAGACCAGGGGCTGGCTGCGAAAGCGGTCGGCTAGGTCCATGAGCCGTTGAGCCCTGTCGAGCGGTAGGTACGCTCGTGCCCGAGGAGTGTGCAGCCTTGCGCCGATGAACTCGAGATCCTGTGAGGGGAGCAAAGTGGACTTTGCGAAGTTTATGACAAAGCCCAAGTGCTGCAGCAGAGTCACCGTGCGGCACGTGGCGTTGGTGACCTCCTGAGCGGACGCTGCTCTGATGAGCCAGTCGTCGAGGTACGGAAAGACATAGAGGCCGTGAAGCCGGAGATGGGCCGCCACGACCGCGAGACATTTTGTGAAGACTCGCGGTGCGGAGGATAGGCCAAAGGGCAGTACTCTGTACTGGTAATGATTTCCTGCCACCACAAACCTTAGGTATTGGCGGTGGCTTGGGTGGATGAGGATGTGCGTGTAGGCATCCTTTAGATCCAAGGAGCATAGCCAATCTCCCTGCTGGAGGTAGGGCAGAAGGATTCCAAGGGTAAGCATTTTGAACTTCTCCCGCACAAGGAACTTGTTGAGGTTGCGCAAGTCCAGGATGGGTCTGAGGCCCCCTGTTCTCTTTGGTATCAGAAAATACCTTGAATAAAAGCCTTGACCTCTCAGGTGGTGGGGCACCGGTTCCACCGCCTGTTCCTGCAGAAGACCTGCTAACTCCTGAAGGAGCAACTCCCTGTGCAGAGGGGGGCGCGAAGGTTCTCCCGGAAAATAGGAGGGAGGGACCTGATGGAAGTGGAGAAGGTAGCCCTCTCGCACAACCTGAAGCACCCAGGCATCTGCGGTGATGCTGGACCACCTGTGGGCGAAGTGAACCAGCCGGCCTCCGGTGCTGGGAGGGACCAGCGGGGGGGGAGAGGCTATGCTGAGCGAGTCAAAAACCCCCTCCCTGCTGAGCAGGGGCTGGTGGTGCAGGCTTGGGGGCTTGCTGCCTACGGGACCCGTTACCCCGTCCCTTGGCCTGCTGGCCCTGTTGGGGAGCTGCAGGGGCCTGATAATGGGGGTACTGTTTGTAGGCAGCCGCCTTCCTCGGGTAAAAGGACTTTTTTTCCCGAGCCCTTCTTTTTCTGGGAAGGGGCGGAGGTCTTCCTAGAAAGCCTGGTCCTGGTGAGAGTCTCAGTCTCAATTTGTGCAGCCTTTTCCGCCATGGGCTTGCCAAAGAGGTTTTCGCCTCGGCAGGGGACATCGACCAACTTGTCCTGTACCCAGGGCTCAAGGTCCGACGACTGAAGCCAAGCCTGTCGGCGGGCACCGATGCCGGCTGCGGCCACTCTAGCCGAGGCCTCAAAGCCATCATAGGCTGCTCGGGACATGAACTTTGAGCATTCCCGAATGCCCGTGGACAAGGCTAGGAACCTCCGCAAGGGCTCCTCGGAGAGACCAGCGGAGAATCCGGCTAGCTCTTTAGCCAGATCCCGGAGATACATGCCCATGTAGAGCTGGTAAGTCTGGACACGACATGCGAGCATAGAGCCCTGGAAGCACTTCTTGCCAAGGCCATCCAGGTTACGGGCCTCCCTTCCAGGAGGCACCGAGGAGTGCATCTTCTGGCTCTTAAGACGATGCATGGCCGATTCCACTACCATGGAATGGTGTGGCAGCTGTGCCTTCTGAAAGCCAGGGCTCTTGCGGACCCGATAGATAGAATCGACCCGCTTGCTCAGGACCGGCGCGGAGGCCGGACTCTCCCACATGCGGAAGAGAAGTCGTTCCAGCATAGGAGGAACCGGCACAGTAAAGTGCTCCCTCGCGGGAGAGTCATACTGGAGGGCGTCGAGCTCTTCGGCTCGAGGCTCCTCCTCGGGATCCGCAGGGAAGGCCAAAGCCTTGGCCATATCCCTAACGAAGTCCGAGAAACCGGGCATCCTCCGGGGGGGACTGCTTCCGAGGCTCGGACCCCGGTGAGTCCGATGGGACACACCGAGTCCGGAAAGAATCAGGTGACTCTTCCTCCTCAGACTCCCAGACCGACTCCGACGAGGACTCGGTGGGGTCGGCCCAGGCAGGGTGCGGCGCCAGCCGCCCCGACGTCGAGGGAGTCGGCGTCGGCGACCTCGGTCCCGAACGGGAGGCCGAGGGTGACCTCGACCGAGGATCGACTCGAGTTCTCATTGACTCGAGGATCGGCTCGGTCTCCGGGGTCGACTTGGACGTCGACGTCCCGGCGGTCGGGGCAGCGGCGCCAGCGAGGCCAGCGAGCAGTGCCCGCTGCTGGTCCATGAAGGCAGACAGTCTGCTCTCCAAGGCCGTCAACCTGAGTCCGAGCTCAGGTGACCCAGCAGCCCCCGACTCGGGCCCCGACGGCGTCGGGCCCGACGTCGGCTGTCGCGGAGGCGAGTCCAGAAGGACTACAGGACTTACCCGGGCAGGCATCTCCGACTCCAGGCGAGGTCGCTTCGGGAGATGTTCCTTCTCCAAGGACCCGGGGCGGCTGTCGGGGCTATGCGACCTGGCCCTCGCGGAGCCAGGAGCGTCCACCGACGCCGCCCTCGCGGGTTTTTCCTTCCGACGATGGTCCCCGGAGGGAGAACCCCGGTCGGAGGAGCTCCGGCGACGGTCCGAGCTGGAGCCCTTTGACACGGAGGCCTCCGACGAGGTCCGGGTACGGCTGGGGTCAGCGAAGATTCTCTCGCGCTGATGCCGCCGACTTCTCAACGCCTTCGAGGACAGTTTGCTGCAGGGCCCACAGATCAGTTCCTCATGATCCGGGCCCAAGCAGCGGAGGCAAAAGTCGTGTGTGTCGGTTAGTGACATATTTCGGTCACACCGACCACACCGCTTAAAGCCACTGGCAGCCATCGGGGGAAAAAGGGCCCCTGCGAGGTCAAAGGACCGGGCTGCCAGGGAAAACGAAAATGAAAGCTGACTAAGTCAGAAAAACCGAAAAAAACGCTAGAGGACTCGAGACCGGCGTCGCGAGTCCGGGCGGGAAAACGATCGGCGTCGAACCGAAAGAAAAAAGTATAAAATAAAGAGGAAAATCAACTTTTTCGCGGGGACAAGACGGGGACGTCTGCAGGGCTCCGCGGAAAAAAGAAGACTGGCTAAGATGGCACCCTCGGGCGGGAAGACGACCGCGCATGCGCGCTGCAATTCCCAAAGGCTTTCTTTGAAAGCTGGGGAAAATTGCTCCGCGAGGGCTCCGTCGGCGCCGACGTCACCCATAAGTGAGGACTGACTTCCTGCTTGGTCCTGGAGAACTCCTTCTTAGTCCAAAAATGGTTACAAATAGATTACTTATTTCTCCTCTCAGTTTGGGTATTTGACTACACTCTTTTCAGTTGCTCTTTATCTTAATTTGAGTGATTACTCTCTTCTTCACCACTCTTGTTCCTGGTTACTTAGTCTGGGTTCTTCACCACTTATGCACTTCTATTATTTAATCTAGTTTTACCACAATTTATGCACCTTCAACTTTTAATCTGCATTCCCTGAGTGGAAATCCCTAACTCTTCTGTCTAGTAACTTTCCCCAATGTATCTGAATTAATATGTACTGTGTACTCTGTTCTGTGTTGGATGTCACATTTAGATCTGGTATATGATCACTTGGGTTTCTCCTCCTGAGAGCTGGTGGCTTTTGCAGATACAGGTCCCCGGTGTTGCTCTCCTGTCTCCTGGCTCTGATGAACTGCTCTCCTACTTGAAATAGAAGGGGTTCTGGCAGGGCTTGCACAGATCTTATTCCTCTGCCCTCTCCTCCTACGCAGCTGCTCCAAGCCTGTTGTTGGCTATAACTAGTCAGTACCAAACCAAAATTATCCAAAAGTCAGAATGAAGAAAGGAGACATATCCACAGAAAAAACTTCATTTTACCTAATAACAACTTCAGGTGTTAGTTTCCTCAACACATTCATCTGGGAGAAAAGGATCTCAAATCCATTGAGCATACAAGCCTAGGCATATCAATCTTAGCCTTAGACAAAGCTCAGGTACATCAATGATACTAAAAAAAACTCCAAGTCAGTCGGGTCTAGTAAAACATTCCTTACATATATTTTAAGGTTTTTATCTTTTCTTAAAATCAATCATTCATTGCCCACAAAGCATAAATTCAACAACTGTAGCACATGTTTGCCATAGATCCAAACATTAAGGCACAAAACTTATCTGCTCATAAGCCCCAACGCCACTGTAGATGCCCTCACAGCGTTTTGCAACTGCTTTGTCAGGGGGAGGCAAGAATTCTATGTGCCAACATGCAATGCTAAAAGGGTAGAAACAAACCCAACGTCATAACAACCAACCCAAATCTACCTATTAATGAAGCACTACATCTACACGTTATCAAAATGTAAACATATCTATATTACAATCCCTCCCACAAACTGCCTAACATCAATATTCACTCTCTTACCAGGGGGTAGCATTGCTCACACAGCAGCATGCAGTCACCACCCATCCAAACTGTTGGAAAACGCAGCACATGCACTCTGATATATACTTCCTCAGCCAATCCAAAACAGGGGGTTGACACCTATTGTTAAATCACTTCTAAAAATCATACTCACCATCTACCAAAACCGTCAGGCAAGCCGATGCTACGCTGGAATTAGCATCCTCACTCAGCCCGACATCTACTCAGATGCAGTCTGACATGCAGATTCCACAGGCACCAATCTTAACTCTACAAAACATCTTACTCACAACTTGTTCTACAAGAAATGACACAATCTCCTCATGCATATATCCTACGTATGCCCATGTTTGACCTTTACAGCTGCTCCTTTTAGTTTTTTCTTAACTATTTTCCCCATTTTATCATAGTCTCCCTTTTGAAAGTTTAAAGGTATTACTATAGAGTTCCTTGCCGTCCTTCTTCCATTTATTAAATCAAATGCAATCATGCTGTGATCACTATTGCCAAGTAGCCCCAACAACCATATTTCTTGCACCAGATCCTGTGTTCCACTAAGGTCTAAGTCCAAAATTGCTTCCCCTCTTGTTGGTCCATGAACCAGTTGTTCCAAGAAGCAGCCATTTATTTCATCTAGAAACGTTATCTACTTAGCATGTCCTGCTGTGACACTGATCCAGTCGATACCAGGGTAATTGAAATCACCCATTTTTACTGTGTTGTAAGTTCTATTAGCTTCCCTAATTTCCTTAGCATTTCATCATCCATTTGTTCATTCTGGCTAGGCGGTCGATAGTACACCTCCACTGCCATCACCTTTCCCTTCTTACATGAGATTTCTATCTATAGAGATTCAATAGTATAATTTGTTTCCTGCAAAACTTTAATCCTGTGTGACTCAATGCCCTCTCTAACATACTGTGATGGGAAAAGTGTATCTGAGCCTATGGAACTGGAAGAAAAACAGGCTTTTACCTTTAAGGAAAGAGACAGGCCAGAAAGCAGTGGTTTTCAGACTGCAGGCAAAGAGAAAAAAACACACGTAGTTGCTGGGTACAGACCACGACCAAGCTCTGAGGCAAGCTGTGAAGTTAATGAGAGGCACCTGGGGGAGGAGCACGGCCCGATAGTTCAGGCACACTCATATAAGCCCAGGGGATTAGAAGAGTGGGAGGAGACCACCAGGGAAATGGAAGGAGAGAGGACCACCAGGGGTGCAGAAGGAGAAAGAAACTTCAGGGGAGCTGAAGGACAAAGAGTTACCAGGGTCAGCACCAGAGAGGATTCCAAAGGAAAGCAACACACAGGGAGCCACATTCCAGAAGGAAGTCAGTACTGCAGGGGAACTGCAGCTGATTCTGGAGACAGGAGGGTTTTGCCTGGGAGAGCTACTGACAAGGAGTAAGGTACGATAGCAGCAGCTCATGAACCTGCTGGAAAACTGCCAACTCCCAAAAGGTGTGTGAATAGAACTGTAAATAAAAGTAATGTGAGCCAGTTAGAGGCTCTGTGCCGGTTGATGAAAGAAAAGAATCTCCATGTGCCTGCTAAGAACCCTGAGCATAAAGAGAAGTCTCACTGGAGAAAGGTCCTAGAGGTGTTAGAAGAGATTAAGCCTGAGATTGTGCAAGCTGATTTAAACCCAGATATAACAGACACAGGTTATGAACAAATGCAAACAGAGTGTTATGATTCTGATAAGGAGTCTGTAGAATCATTAATGGACTGCTCACTTTGCAAGAAAACAGCATAAATGTTCTAGGGTTTAAAAGGAGAAAAACCTAGAAACAAATTGTCTGAGTAAAACTGACAGAAGCAGTTAAAGTTTTATTTTGAATATGGGATGCTTTGAAAGAAACAGCTACATATGCTTAAAGCTGACAGAAGCACTTAAAGCTTTATTTTTGAAGACTGAAAGTTTGAAATAGATAACTACCTGTGCTTAAAGCTGGCAGAAGCAGTTAAAGCTTTATTTTTGAATGCTGAAAGTTTAAAAGGAAACGGCTATTTGTGCTTAAAGCTGATAGAAGCAGTTGTAGTGTGCTGTTCCAGTAAAGAGGGTCTTTTGTTGTTAGAATTTTGTGTCGAGAAGAATCCCATTTATTTTGCCATGCGTTGAGCTTTTAAATGCTCTTTTGGAAAGGAAAAATAATGAAATTCCTGTGTTTGCCTAAAACCCTCGAGTCACAACTTTATTGTTTGAGACCTCACAACTCCAGTAACATCAATGATCTAGTACACAACTGGAATACCACGATCTCCGCAGCAGCCGAAGCGCCAACAAACAAAGCCATCGCCAGACCTCCTTCCACAAAAGCCAGATGGTTTACTCCCAGTCTCCGAAAGCTAAAAACAAAACTCAGAAGAACCGAAAGAAAATGGAGAAAAACCAAAGATGAAAATGACAAAACAAAATACTTAAATGAACTCAATGCATATCACTATGAGACCGACAAAGCAAAGAAAATCTACCACATGAAAATCATAAATACCTCCATAAACAAACCTCGTGAACTCTTTCGGATTGTCAAACAACTGACAAAAGCACCCCAGAACTCAGACCAACTACCGAAGATCCCACCAGAGCTACTGGCCCGTCAATACAAACAACTACAACGTCCGCAGAACTCGCAGCTAAACGTAGAGTCAATTACATCAGACCTCCACCCTAACCTACACAGTGACTGGACCACATTCAAAGAAACTTCACCAGACGAAATATCAACCACCATCTCCTGCCTCAACACCACCACCTCCCCGCTAGACCCCTGCCCCACTGACTGGATAAAGAAATCCAAAAACGAACTGAGCATGCCATTAGCCCTTATCGTCAAGGAATCCTTCTCCCAAGGACACATGCCAGATGCCCTCAAAACTACAATCATCCGACCATCATTAAAAAAGCAAAACCTAGATCCCCTAGACCCGGCATCCTATAGACCCATAGCAAGCCTACCCTTCACTGCCAAGATAATTGAGAAGATCGTCCAGCAGCAACTGCAGGAACACCTTGATCTCAACAACATACTTGACCCACAACAGCACGGCTTCCGCCCTCTACATGGAGTTGAGACCCTCATGACCACACTGATGAACACTGTCCTCATAGGAACACAAGAGAAACACTCTGGATATGCCATGATCTTCCTTGACATATCCGCAGCTTTCGACACCATCTCCCACAACATCCTCATACACAGACTACGGACAATTGGGATCAAAGACACTGTACTAAAGTGGTTCCAATCATACCTAACTAACAGAGAGCAATTAATCCGTACCAGCACCTTGACATCCCCCCCCCCCCATTCCAGCAACACCAATGAGTTCCCCAAGGATCCACACTGTCAGCCATGCTCTTCAACATTTACCTTCAACCACTCTGCTCAGTCATACGCACTCACAACATCAGCTTCCACATATACGCTGACGATATCATGCTCTATGCTCCCATTACAACCACGAACCCAACAAACACCCATCTATCAACATGCTTCACCGATGTGTCCAACTGGCTACAAGCAAACAACTTATCCATCAACATAAAGAAAACAGAAGCCCTCATAGTCACAAAAGACCCGGACTTCACACCACCTACACATCTCAACATAGGTACCACAAGCATCCAAATACAACCACAAATAAGATACCTGGGCATTATTATTGACCAAGCCCTCACACTAAAGCAGCAAATTACCAAAACCTCCAGAACTATATTCCACAAGGCAAGAACAGTGCAACGTCTCAGACCCCTTCTAGAACATCAAGACTTCCGAACTGTGATGCAAGCCATGACGCTCCCACATCTGGTCTACTGTAACATAATATACCATGGCCTTCCAGCCACGCAGACCAACCCCCTCCGAACAGCTCTGAACACCACAGCAAGAATCATTCAGAGAGCAAAGAAAACCAACCACATCACCCCAATTCTGAAAGACCTACACATACTCCCCCTCGAAGCAAGGACTAAATACAAAGCCATCCTACTCACCCACAAAGCCATCTATCAAACACAGAACGCCCAACTTCACACCCTACTGTCTCGACCAGCCCACGGCAGAACTACCAGACAAGCCTCCAGCAATTCCCTCACCGTCCCTCACAAAAGAACCAAATGCTCACAATGGACCTGCAACCGAGCCTTTGAACTTTATGCTCCATCCTTATGGAACTCTCTACCGAGTTGTCTCCGAAATAATGCCGATCTACTATCTTTCAGAAAACAGCTGAAAACCATCCTGTTCCAGGAATACCTTAACACGACCCCCACCAAAAAAGCGCACTAACCTTCGATCTCGCCCACCATGACCCCCCAACTCAAACCTGTACTAACCTGTCCATGTCCAAACTCTGTCCCATGTCCAAAATCTATCCTATGTTGAATCATCAATGTCGTCTCCCCGGTGATGGCCCCGCCCTATACTTAAATTCCCCCCCCCCTTTTTATGTAACGCCCCTTTGACCCGGTGAAAAGCGGGATATAAATACAGCTAAATAAATAAACTACAACTCCCAGAAGCCTTGGCTCTGGATTCCTTATTTAAGGACAATACAAAGGCACGTCCCGGCCTATAGACGACCGACTGGGCACGGGGCGCGACAATACATAGCGTGCAACCCCCTCCCCCCACCAATTTAATCTACCCTATCATTGCAGTATAGTTTGTACCCAGGTATCACAGTATCCCATTGGTTATCCGCCTTCCAGCAGGTCTCTGAGATGCCACTCATATCCAACCTTTCATTTAGTGCTATATATTCTAGCTCTCCCATCTTAATTTTTAAGACTTATAATATTTGCATACAGGAATTTTAGAGGCTGGATTTTATTCATATTAATAATCTGGTTATCAGTTGATAGGGGTAACATAGTAACATAGTAAATGACGGCAGATAAAGACCAGCATGGTCCATCCAGTCTGCCCAGCAATACGGCAAATTTGGAATCTTTCAGCTCTGCTGTGTATTTAAGGGCATCTGAGATACTTTTATCTTTATCAGAACCTCTCTGTTGGGATTCCCTAATTTCCCTCTTTTGCTAGTATCCTTCAAGGATACATCCTTCCGAAACATCTGCTCTTGAGTGACTCGGCTTTCCCCTATTATCTAGTTTAAAAGCTGTTCTGTCTTTTTTTTTAAAGGTTAATGCAGCAGCCTGGTTCCATCCCAGTTAAGGTGGAGCCCATCCTTTTGGAAAAGCCCCTCCCTTCCCCAGAATATTGCCCAGTTCCTAACAAATCCAAAACCCTCTTCTTTGCACCATCATCTTATCCATGCATTGAGACTCTGGAGCTCTAACCGCCTTTTAGGTCCTACGCATGGAACGGGAAGCATTTCAGAGACTGCTGCCCTGGAAGTTCTGGACTTCAACTTCCTAACTAAAAGCCTAAATTTGGCCTTCAGAGCCTCCCTCCCACACTTTGCTATGTCATTGGTACCAACATGTACCAAGACAGCAGACTCCTCCCCAGCACTATCTAAAACCTTGTCTAGGTGGCATGTGAGGTCCACCACCTCCGCACCAGGCAGGCATGTTACCAGGCAATCCTCACATCCACCAGCCACCCAGCTATCTACATGCCTAATAATCGAATCGCCACCAATAACAGCTGTCCTAAGCCTTCCCTCATGGCCAGAGTGGACACTTCGGAGGGAGTAAACAACATAAGAAAAGATCTACAAAAATTAGAAGAATGATCAAATTCTTGGCAACTGAGATTTAATGCAAAGAAGTGCAGAGTACTGCACTTACAGTTCGCCTCTAAGCTGCCCATTCTCTGTTCATCAAACAGTGTGCAGTTACCATGGGTTTAGTGAAAGAGACCCTACGAGGTGTATAAAGGATCATAATAACAGAGTAAAATTTCATAAAATCCAAAAGTGTCTTTATCTAAGCACATGAGAACAAATTAGAGATGTGCATACAAGTCGCGTTGTATCCCTGACATTTCCCCCTAAATTTCATTTCCTTTGGCTTTATTTTGTTGGGGAGGAGGGGTTTGTTTGCGTTTTTGTACTCATATTTGACCAAAAATGAAACAAAACAAAGGGGCATGTTTACTAAAGGTTAATGCGTGTTAAGTGCTGACACTGCCCATTCATATCTCTGGGCCATTGCAGCGCTTTTAATGTGCATTAATTTTACTTAGCGCATGTTAATCTTTACTAAACATGTCCCATAGACACCGTGAAATCCATTATGTTTTTAGATGTCTCATTTTGAAACAAAATCAAAAAGCCATTTTTGTTGTATTTTCTTGAAAAGCGAATGCACATCCTTAGATGAAGTGGCATCCACGTAGGGCAGAAAACTTTCCAAGGTGTCATTCTAAGACTGAGCATGCCGTCTTCTCTTCTCAAGATAAAGCTCACTGACTCATCAAAACGGCTCGTCTCCTCCATGCTGAAGATAGCGTGTTTGATTGAAAGAGGTCTGGACTTAAAATTGTTGGATTTTAAGGTAAGCGACTCATAGCGCTCCTCAATCAAGACTGTGTCAAAATAGAAAACTTTATTAACACATCAGACTATCATTTAAAAGAACCACTGTCAGTCAAAGAAAAGAGACACTCAACTGTCTGGGTAATACAGTATAAGGCAGAAATTACCCTTCAGTGCCCATGCAAGGAAGAATTTAAGAGACTATCACATTTATTGAATATTTTCAGGTCTTTGGGAGCATTTGGCACAACAAATATTTTTCTTAGTATCTGTTATTTTGAGCAAGGTCTTTTCTTACCATGAACCCTCATCACGAGGAAGCAATTCAAACCTTAAACCATATTAGGAAATGCAACAGTGGGGGTCAGGTGGAGCAGACCACTGATAGCAAGTTATCCATATAGTTGTCATAACAGAATGACCCAGAAGAAGGAACTGACATCATGTCACATCAGTAATCGGTATTGGAGATAATTGTAGATAGCTGTAGATAGTTTTCCCCAGTTTGAAATCCAAGCTGTATCACCCGTTCAATGTAAGTGCTTAACAGCTCCCCTGTTCCACACAAAACTGTTATCTGTAAACCGCACTGATTTCAAAGAGCGCGGTATATAAGAGCATTAAAATAAATAAAAATAAATAAATAAAATTAATAAACTGGTATAAGATGGCATAATTAAAATCAACTTACAGGTCTGGTTTTCTATTTACTGTGACACCTGCTGCTTGGCTGACAATTATAGGCTTCAGACTTTCATGATGCACAAAGCTCTGTCAGCATCTTTTCAAGGACTCATTATCTCTTAAATGGGCACGGAACCTGATGTCTATCTCATGCAATGCAACTGAAGCAAATCCTATGTGCAGATCATGTGTTTCTCACCCTGTGAGCACTGGACCAGTCGATTATCAGGTTATATTGGCTTGAAATAGGTTTTCCTTTCTGCCTGCTGTGCAGATCAAGTGAGCAAAGTATACTAAAATATACTTGTATTTAAAGTATTTTCCTACATTTCGGTCCTAACAGAATGAACATTACTGTCAAGAAAAAGGCTCAGTGGAATGATATTGCAATGGGTGAAATACAATCGAGAAAGTATATTTCTCTGAGGTAAAGGTAGAAAAATATTGCACAAACTGGGTCATGTTCAACATGCCTTAAAATCCTCTTCACTTCCAAAATTAGTGGAAACCTTCTCTCATTCAGAGACCTCCTAACACCTCTAATTCTCTAGTATTAGCTTAGTTAGTCAACTTAAAAGCAGATACTGTGAAGTGCATTGGTCTAAGCAATCCTTGTCACTACACAAGTGCTGGGATTATGGCTTAGACAGCCAAAGGCTCCTACTCCCTATGTGATACAGTGGCTGTGCCAGCCAAAGACAGGAAAACCTTTGAGATTGGTATTTATATGACTTGGTTTTCCTTCCAAACTGAGGTCACCCCTACCATTACTTCACTGGTAAGGACAGCCCTCCCAATTTCTAGAAAGACTGGGTGGACTGAAAAGGCCACATATGCAGTAATTAGTAGAACCACTAGAGGGCTCTACCTATACCACTAGACTAGAGGAACCTTAGAGTTCTCTACACCAGTGTTTTTCAACCTTTTTTGTGCAAAGGCACACTTTTTTCATGAAAAAAATCACGAGGCACACCACCATTAGAAAATGTTAAAAAAATTTACCTCTGTGCCTATATTGACTATATGTAAAGTAATTCTCTTGAATAGGAATCAAACACTCACACCAACCCCCCTCCCCTGCTGGTTCACACCAACCCCCCTCCCCTGCTGGTTCACTCACACCACCCCCCCCCCTCCACTGCTGGTTCACTCACACCACCCCCCCCCCTCCACTGCTGGTTCACTCACCCACCCCCCTGTCACTTACTCACCCCTCCTGCTGGGTCACTCACTCACTTACCCCCCCTCCCCTGCTGGTTCACTCACACCATCGCCCCCCCCCCCTTGCTGGTTCACTAACACCACCCCCCCCCCTCCACTGCTGGTTCACTCACACTCCCCCCCTCTTGCTGGTTCACTCACACACACACACACCCCCCTCTGCCCAAGCCGCTGCTTCTGCTTTGTACAGAGCAGCAGCTGCACTACACTTACATTGAAAAGTAAAGAGAAACTGTGTCAGGAGCCCTCCGGTCATCGCAGAGCCCGAGGAAGTGATGTCATGGGGGCGGGCTCCTCACAGGCTGTCTTTCCTTTTCAAATTAACTTTATTGCAGCTAAAGTTAATTTGAAAAGGAAAGACAGCCTGTGAGGAGCCCGCCCCCATGACATCACTTCCTCGGGCTCTGCATGATCGGAGGGCTCCTGACACAGTTTCTCTTTACTTTTCAATGTAAGTGTAGTGCAGCCGCTGCTCTGTACAAAGCAGAACCAGCGGCTGCACTGCTATAGGGAATCGCGTTCGCTGCGCCGCGGACTTCGGCACAAAAGCCAGTTTTTTGCTCTGGCCGCTCCCGATCTTGCGGCCAGAGCAAAAAACCGGCTTTTCAATGGCCGGTTTTACAACTGTGCCGGCAGCTGGCCTGGCCATGGAAAAACCGGCCAGGCCGGCTGAAAACCGGCCGGTTGGCAACCCTAATTTGTGAGCTGAGGCCACATGTTACGGAAGAAATTGGAATTTTTCCCACGGCACACCAGACAATATCTCACGGCACACTAGTGTGCCGCGGCACAGTGGTTGAAAAACGCTGCTCTACACTATCCTCCTTCTTTTCAAAAAATAGTGAACAGCACAGTGGAACCATTTTTCCCCAAAACACTTTACCAATATAATAACATTGCAAATTAATCAGGAAAATATACCAAGTAGCCAGCTTAGTACAGTCATCTTAAGAAATAAATGTTACACTCAACTCTTTCCATTACTCAGAGGCATCTTCTGGTCTAGAAGATGCAAAGGTTGACTTACTCAAAGTGTACAACTGATTATTTGTACATTGGAGGTGTTCAACTTTCATTGAAATCTGAAGTATTTAGGAATACGTTTAAACTCTCATGTGATTCTAAGCCAACAGCTGAAGGCATTGTTAAAAAACCATACATGTCCCATTATGATTTGTATTTGGTCTTCCAGGCACTATTGTTATCAACTATTAATTATTGTCACTCAGTTTATTTGGGTTTGTCCAAAAATATTTGAAAGCTCTGCAGATTTTGCAGGATTCAGCGATTAGGGTGATATTTGATCTCCAGAGAAATGTACACGTGATGCCATATTTGGTCGATTTACACTGAATATAGAATAAATTTTAACATTTTGTAAATGGTGTTTAAAACTTTACATGGCCTTGTTCTAGTCTATCTTATGTCTATGTTACATAATTATGTACCTGTTAGAGCACTACGGTCAGAAAATCAAAATTTGTTACAAGTTCCCCGTTAGGAGTACTGACAAGATGGAAACATTCTATAGATGATTTTCTTGCATCACTCCATCACTGCAAAGCAAACTGTCCGTGGCATTGCATGTGCAACAAGAATATTTGAAGTTTTTTAAACAGGGACGGCTGAACCACTAGGCTAACTAGGTGGTTGCCTAGAGCAGCAAATTATGGGTGTGAGGGCAGCAAAGAGCAGCTACAGTCAAAGCAAAGCAATGGGCACTGACAGTCACACAAATTCAGTCATCAGTGCATACTTCTACCTACAAGAAGAATAGGCAATATGCATATAGTCCATTTACCCTTATAAGTGGCTTATTGAAATCTCCCTCATTATGCATAGATTTACAAAACAAAGTTTAATATGTAAAAGCACGATGTCCAAATATGCAATTTGTTCTGGGAAGGATGGTGTGACTAGATTGTAAGCTCTGATGAGCAGGGACCGTCTTTTACATATGTCTGTATAGTGCTGACTACGCCTTGTAGTCCTATACAAGTAGGGTTGCCAACTTTTTCACCGAGAAAAACCCGACACCTGTGGCTTGCCATGCTCCACCCATTCTCCGCCCCTAGTCCCACCCCTGCCCCGCCCCAGCCCCACCCACAAAAATTTCCGAGGATACGTGTAGGCTAACTTCCTTGGTCAGATAATTATACTGGTAACCCAAAAATCCAAACATGAAATGTACAACACTGGAGAAATAAAACTATAAAGTAATTTCCTCTTGCACTAAAGAAAAACGCAAAGATGTTAGCAATACACACTTCCCAGACCAGACATATTCCAGTTAATAAATTCAAAATAAAAAGTATTTCTCTACCTTCTGTTTGGGCGTTTTATTTTTCAGTTGCAATTGCTCCAGTCACTTTCTTCTGGTTTCTTCGTGTCTTCTGCGAGCTATCCATTTGTCCTTTCTTCTCTTTTAGATGTTTTCCATTCTTTCTCTATTTCTGCTTTAACATACTGATTGTTTCCCTTTTGCTCTTTCCCCCAATTCTTTCCTTATTCCTTTATCATCCGTTTAAAATTTCACCCTTCCATTCTCAAGCCCCTCTTACTCTCCCAATACCGGCCCATCATAGACTTTTCTTCCACACAAAATATTTTTTCCCCTCTCCATTCTCATTCCCCATCCATTCTAGTCCTCCCCCCAAATCAATTCCCTTATAGTTCTAGGCCCACCCAGCATCCACTCCCTTCTAGTCCCATTCTCCCATGCCCCACCAGCCCATTTCCAGTCCTATTCCAGCTCTTCATCAGCCCATTTCCAGTGCTAGCCCTCACATCACAGGCCATTTCCAGTCCTAGCTCCCCCCCCCCCAATCACAGCCCCTTTCCAGTCCAAGTCCCCCATCACAGTCTATTTCCAGTCCTAGGCCCCCCCCCCACCATCACAGCCCATTTGCAGTCCGAGTCCCCCCGCACCATCACAGCCCATTTGCAGTCCGAGTCCCCCCGCACCATCACAGCCCATTTGCAGTCCTAGCCCCCCTAATCACAGCCTATTTCCAGTCCAAGATCCCCCTTCCTCCACCATAGCCCATTTCCAGTCCAGGTCCCCTCCACCCCCATCACAACCCATTTCCAGTCCATGTCGCCCCCCCCCGATAACCCTTTTTCAGTCCAGGTCCCCCCCCATCACAGCCTATTTCCAGTCCAAGTTCCCCCCCCCCCATAGCCCTTTTCTGGTCCAGGTCCCCTCCACCCCCATCACAACCCATTTCCAGTCCATGTCCCCCCCCATAACCCTTTTACAGTCCAGGTCCCCCCCCCATCACAGCCTATTTCCAGTCCAAGTCCCCCCCCCTTAGCCCTTTTCCAGTCCAAGTCCCCCCCCTTAGCCCTTTTCCAGTCCAAGTCCCCCCCCCTTTAGCCCTTTTCCAGTCCAAGTCCCACCCCCTTAGTCCTTTTCCATTCCAAGTCACCCCCCTTAGCCCTTTTCCATTCCAAGTCCCCCCCCTTAGCCCTTTTCCATTCCACGTCCCCCCCTTAGCCCTTTTCCAGTCCAAGTCCCCCCCCCCTTAGCCCTTTTCCAGTCCAGGTCCCCCCCCCTTAGCCCTTATCCAGTCCAAGTCCCCCCCCCCTTAGCCCTTTTCCAGTCCAGGTCCCCCCCATCACAGCCAATGCAGTCCTTGCCCCCCCCCCCCGACCAGCATCGCGGCTGTCTGAGGCTTCAGAGGGAGCCGGGGAAGCCCGCGCGAGGCCCCGGCTCCCTCTGTACAGCCACCAGCGTGAAGAGCCTTTTCCTTCACGCTGGCGGCTGTTCCTGTGAAGCCGCGAATGCTGGGAAAGGTTAAAGGGCAACCTTTAACCTTTCCCAGCATTCGCGGCTTCACAGGAACAGCCGCCAGCGTGAAGGTAAAGGCTCTTCACGCTGGTGGCTGTTCAGAGGGAGCCGGGGCCTAGCGCGGGCTTCCCCGGCTCCCTCTGAAGCGGAGAAAAGCCGTTTTTTTTTGCTCTGGCCGCTCCCGATCTTGCGGCCAGAGCAAAAAAACCGGCTTTTAAAGGGCCGGTTTTGCCTCTGCGCCGGCAGCCGGCCTGGCCGTGGAAAAACCGGCCAGGCCGGCTGAAAACCGGCCAGTTGGCAACCCTATATACAAGTGATCAGTAGTAGTATTAGTAGTAAACTCTTGGGGAGGAGGTGGGGCACAAGGCTGAAGTTTTGAGGCACATTCCAAATGGGACATCCAAGTGCAATCTGGGACATCAAAGCCAGAACATCCCGATCTTCTACCCTACATGCCCCGATGCTAACTGCTTAGCATCGGGGCGTGTCGTGGGCATTCTGGGGAATGTCACGGGCAGTGATAGAGGCTAACCGGTTAGCAGCAATATTGCACCACTACCCGGTTAACTTATACAGGTAAAAGATAGATGCTGCCTATCATTACCCATAGAAACTACCCGGGCAGCGGTGCAATATCACTGCTACCTAATTAGCCTCTGCAGCTTCTGGGCATGTGCAGTGACCTCAGATATTCAATCCAGGGCCGCATTTGACGCGACATTGAATATCCAGGGTTAGAGGACAGAGCCATCCTAACTCAATATTGGGCCCTAAAAGTCCTAAAGCTAAGCTCCCTCGTCCCCCTCCATTTGGACTGGACCAAGACTTACATTGTAAGTGACGTGAGTTTGTCAAGACTCAGCCAGCCCCACAACATACTCACATCCGCAGTGAGAACACAGGAAAGAGGGAATAATATTTGTTTAGGACACTAGGGAGATCCTACCACGAGGATGGAATGGAAGCAGCAGAAAAAAGGGCTACTAACAGCACTGAGCCAGCCAACCATTAGACAACTAGGCAGCAGCTTTGGAGGGAGGGGGCAGCAAAGAGCAGGGCATTCAAAGCTAAACAATAGATTTTGACAGCCCGGGGGGTGGGGGGGGCATAAGGTTTAGGTCGCCTAGGATACCAACTCCTTCAACAAACTCTGGGGTCAACATAGACTACTAAAATGTGCTAACAGTTTCCACACATGTAAGGTTAGTTTCATATTACTGTACAGATGCTCCAAAGAATGTGTATCTCAAGAATCACCACCACTCCCCACGTCTTGCCCAGAGCTCAGAAGCATGTGCTCACTGCACTCCCGACCCTTTATTCTATCCATCTGAAATGGGCACACACAGGGTCAGAAGAGGGTTTCAGTGGCAGATGGCATATAGAGTTACTAATACTTTTTAAGACTAAAAATATCTTTTTCCAGAGTGCAGGAAACTGCATAGTTTATCTTTAATTTATTTCTCAGCATGAACTCTTCCTAGAAGCCTGTGTTGGTGACTCACAGAGTAGCATGTCTCGGGTATCAGTTCTAGATATAGGGTAACCCTAGTCATTACTGCGACCCTCAGTTTTGACAGTTCTGCTCTGACAATCTTGCATAATGGTATAACTCTGACTGTAGAGTATCTATCCCTTCAAAACAGCAAATATACAGAAGAAACATTTACAGTTCTGCAGGATACCAAAAAAGAAAAATTGCATGCACTTATATTGGACCCATGGTAACAAACACAGAAAGGAGCTGAATTAGCACAAATTTGTGAGCAGTGGAGCCCGTCATTAAGGCTTCACCTGGGCTACCCTCCATTTGTACAT